>VDFB02270651.1:295280074-295932908 GCA_007258455.2 Sequoia sempervirens | reverse complement strand
AACCCTAATCTAAGAGCTCCTAGGTGCTCCACCTCCAAATCATCAAAGTCGCGTATCACTGCTAAAATCTCAGATCGATGTTCTCGAGACATTAAGAGATGAATATCCTCCTGCACACATCGCACACACAACATCAATTTTCCTAAAATTTGGAGCCTGCCTAAAATGTGAGTGTCTAAACATGAAACATCAATAACATCATTATTTATGTGGTGCGTTGCTATAATCTTTTTAGGGATGTATCGCTATTTTAGCGATGTGCATCACTATACTCAATAGTGTGTCAGTATTCAGACGCATCGCTTTACGAAAATTGGTGGGAATGTCGCTCTTTAGATAGTGCATCACCATATCTCAAATGGCCTCACTAAACAAAAACCCCCGATGCATTACTATTTTAAGTGGATGTATCCAAACCTTCGGTGTGTTGCCAAATAAAAATCACCTGACATGTTGCCAGACACTAAGTGTGTCGCTATAAAATCAATAGTGATGTCAACAAGTTCCTGGTGCATCGTAATAAAGTGATGACCTAAGAGACCTAGTTTTCAAACCCTAATAAATGCACTAAAACACAAAAATTGAGAAAAGTTTTGAGTCACATACCCGAGGTCCTATTTCTGCTCGATGTTGGAATTCTCACACTCGGTCAAAAAGGTGAATCGAAAGCACACGTTGTGCCATCTTGCCAAGGTGTCAGAGCTCTAAATGCACAAAATTTCTATAGTGTGAATGCACAAATGAATCGAAAGTGCCCCTTTTTCCTATATTTATGCTTAAAATTTAAGGTGTTTTTGCTCTAATTTGAGAGAAAAGCTAGGGTTTTGACCTATTTTTATCAATTTATGAGCTATGCAACCTATTTTGAGCCATTTTATGCATTTTTGACTTGTTTTCGCATCTCGAGACATGGTTTTTACCCTTGACTCAGTGTTTCACCTTTGTCAAGAGATCAACCTAAAATTCAAAATTTTTGCCTGATCTCTCGAGGGGGCAGGGTACCAACTTATTTTCCTTCTGCTAGGGCAATAGTGGGGCATCCAAAAAATCAACTTTTTTTAAGGGTACCAACTTATTTTCCTTCCGCTAGGGCAATAGTGGGGCATCCAAAAAATCAATTTATTTTATTTGAGCAGTAGTTTTAATCCGAAAAGCGACAGTCTTTGAACCAACACAACAGGTACCTTGCTTCAAAGAGGGGAAAAATGTAGACACTTAAAAATATCTTGAATGATATACACACTTGAATCTGATATATTAACATCATTTCATCCTAAAACCCATCTTCTTTTCACTTGTTTGATTAAATTAACCTAGTTATTAATCAAATGCCTCATTTTCACCTATTAATCTAATTGACCTAATTAGTTTAATTCACCCCCTCTCACACTAACATTTCACCTTGTTAAATTGAATAAACCAAATTATTTAATTTAACCCCTATGTCATCTTATTTAATTAAATAATCCTAAACTATTTAATTAAATATAATTTTGCATTCCCCTTTTCATTAAATAAATCCATAATTTAATGAATATCCTATTATTCTCCATCTTGCACATTCAAATTTAGTTTTAATTAACTAAATTGCTAATTATCCTCACCCTCTCACTTGCAAGGGAATATTCTTGGAATATTCCTCCTTTGCACATTCCTCCAAAAGAGAATATTCCTATGGAATATCCTCTTTTGTGCACTCATTCCTCCAAAATATCTCTTAACCTCTTCTTAATTTTTAGGAAGTGTGTTTGTTGAAAGCTAATTTGGACCATTGATTAAATTAGTTGATCCTTGTCAACTTTCAACTCTAGCCATGGATTGGAATCCTCAATCCATGTGCCATCCTCCATTCATTGTTGACCATTGATTGATCTTTTCAATTTGAGCCCTTGTTTTTTCATTTGATCTCCTATAAATAGATCACTATTTGGAGAGAAATGGATCCACCTTTTCAGAGTAAAGTTATGCTATTGAAATTCACACTCATTTGCATCTATATTGAGCACTTTTATTTATCATATTATATTAATTTCCACACATAGTTAGCTTAAGCATCCATTAATGGCTTCCATGGTAACTTAGCTTGCATCCATTTTAGCATAATTTGAATCAATGGCTTATATCTTTGAATTTTGTTTACGGTTAGCATAGATTGCATACATATTAGCATTTAGCACTCATCTTTATCATATTAATCTAGTTTCATATCATGTTTCATACACATCTCATCATTTTCATCAGTTTTCTTCAATAAAACTGATCGAAACAAGCTCTTATTATCCAAGGGATTGGGAAATGGTTGCCATTCCACATCAATGTGACACCACTCCCCCAATATGATAAAATTGATGTCTTAGAATAGGGTTTTGTTATGCTTTCATGTTTATATCATGTTAGTTTAATGACTTCCTAGTTTTGATGAATTTCAAATATCTTATTGGGATTATTGCTTAGGGAGTTAAATAGGCTTTGAATTCATTTGGATCTGGTTTACTTAGTTCACACTATGACATGGTCACATATGCAATAACTAGTTATTTATATGCATTTCTCTAATTTCCCAAAAATTAAATCCCAACAACTAACTTTAGACATTTGAATTTCAAATAATAAAATGTCGACATTGACATATTTGAATTTGAAGCCAAAATAGGGGACATAGGCACCCTAGGGACTAGTGTCCTAGCCCTATTTTTGGAAGTGTAAAGTGTTGGGGACAAAGTATTAAATGCGAGAATTTGTTTTATGCTTGCAAATTGTCATAAAATATGTAAAATAAGCTATGAAACACATAATTTAGGAAATTAGTAGCTTAACTAGATCCAATAACTTAAAGGGGAGCAAAACATAGTGTGAAATTATCAAGGGTGACAATTTACGATGCTACACTAGGTATGAGAGAGAGAGATGTTTTTAATTGACCGTTTCCCCCCTTGGACTAAGACTTAGTAGTGTTTTGATTTATAGAGAACATTGTGATAACAAGAAAGGTTTTCATTACTTATATCTAGTTACCTTGTTATTAGACTAGAAACATTTGTGTGTATATTTGACCTTTGAGTCTAGTTATATATTCTACTACTGGTTGTTTTTAGCTAGGTAAATCCTATTTAGGTATATTTTCCTTTTGCACTCAAGATTTGGTGTTAAATACCATCAAGCACTTTAAACATAAATATTTTATTTAATTATATTTTCACATAGATGGGAAAATACAATATATTATTAAGTTAACTAAATTTAAAGTATATCCTAGTGTGAGGGAAGTCCATTTGGACCAAGTCTCTAGTTGTCCTAGTATTTTGACTTAGTCACAATTATTGTTAATGACAACTATCTACTTAGGAAATTGGTTTGATAAATTTTTGTGTTGTATATAAATCCCACATAGAGCTAGAATTTGGAGTTAATGGACTAGTATATTTACTATTTTATTAAGTATTCTTAGCAACTAGTTTAGTAGTTTTTTTTATAAAAGGCTATAAGCCTGAAATATTTTTTAATATATATATAAAATATACATAATTGAGTTTGAATAGGAATAACCATCAAAAATGCTTGATAATTACTATTGAACACCCAGAATACTGAGAGGGGTGTGAATCAATATTCCTTTAAACCATTCAGACATTAGCCATCCAATTACCAAAATATATTTAACTGTAATAATGAATGAAAGCATGAAACACCCACAAAATCACATGACACATGAACACCAATATTTTTTACGTGGAAAACCCAAAATGGGAAAAACCACAGTGAGGGTTAGCTGATAATATATTATACCCGAATATAGTATACTATATAAATTCTCATTGTATGTGGACTCACTATCTAGTAGACTCACATCCCACAAAGAATAAGATAGAAGAAATCAGAGGTGGCTCACAGCCTATTGAATTGTTCCCAATTTATCTACAATATGTTGGATTATCGTTCTAATGAAGTATAAAATAATATTTGCACTGATATGGATCAATGCTCTACTCTGCTCTGTATTCACACACTTTGCAACACAATTCACACAAGTATGATAAAATTCACATTATACACATGTAGGTGGAACACCATTCATGTCACTTGTCACACATTACTCGCACTAGACACCAAAACACTAAAATCAATCTCCTATATATATCCACATCAAGTATAACTTCAATTAGGTTGGCCTAATTAGAAGTAACACACAAAATTAGACTTGTCATCCTTAAAACATTTAATCCACATATCACACCTTAATTCAAAATTCAATTCACCTTAATATAGGTTGGGATGGACCCAATATAGGTCTTACATAATATTGCAACACATATTAATCCTTCAAACATATTAGGTCGACCCCAAATAAGACCTAAACACAAAACTTCCATATGTTTACCCAATTTGTCATCCATGTGACTCAAAACTCGATCTCACTTTGAATTCCCATTCAACCAACATCTGAAATATTATCTTTAACATTACAACATGAAATACTTATCTGTGAAGGAATGCAGAATCTCCCACACCGACACTCTGTACAAAAAACAACTGTAATATACAGAACTAAACTCTGTCAATCATATCTTCCTAAATACTATACTAAACAACACAAACTCTTAGATTTAGATACATCTAATGATCATAGAAATAGTGTTAGAATCACAAAGTGACTTTTTAATTTGTGGTGGAGTGTGGACTCAAAAATTGACGCATTGAACCATTGTAATGGCAGATTTGATACTTAGGCATTTTCCTTTGTAGCTATACTTTCTAGACCAACTTATCTTGTACAAAAATCTTCAAAAATACCTCTAAATCATGATGGAATGATCCAAAACAATGTTGAAATCAATGAAAACATTGGATCATGCAAAATTTACATACCATGCTACATACCATGCTCATGTTGTTGGATAACATCATGAATGAGAACCTTCCAACAATCTCCCTCTTTACAACATCGCTTCCAACAATCTCCCCCTTTGTCATTGATGGAAACATGCTTACCAAAAACAATTCTCCAAAAGAAACTTTGTAATATCCCCAATAAAATTATCAAATCTGATTTTTGCAATGCTTTATCAATTTCTGAGATTTTATGTGCAACACGTAAAAATTGTGATTTCGGGTGCACTGAAAATTGTACCAATGAAGCTAATCACACTTAGAATTTTATTGCAGCAATTAATATGAGAGTTCTATAGAAAATTTGGCAGCATAACAGCCTATAAAAATGCACTTTGTACAGTCTATAGATCTTCCCTTACAATATGCACAATTGCCACCAATTTGGCACTTAAAAATACACCCAAAATCCCAATAGATTTGCACAAACACTCTCCAACATTTGAAAATAAGAATATAACTAAAATATATATGATATGGGTGTGATTTCTATAGAAAAATCAATCCATTAATATGCTACTACAACACCAAAAAAATAGATTACAAAACTATGGATCAAAACTCATTGGAAACACCAACAAAGAACTTGCAACAATGCATCAACTAAGCTTTTGAAGCACAACTGCAATCTCTGAGTGAAATTACCTCTAGAGACCTTCGAACCACTATCTTCAAGCCTCAATCTCCTTGGTTTATCAGCCTTAGATATTTTTCCTTCATCGGTTTATTAGCCTCTCAAGAAGATTCATAAACTGTGAGAGAAAATATGCATAGAAAATGAATCCAAAAAGCCATAATTACATTTTTAATTTGTTTCCTTCTTTATGAAGCTTCTACCAAACATTGGATTCACGTCCAAATATTCCTCCCCAATTTTAGGTACTTACAAAAGTCATAAAATGCATTATAACACCTCTAAAATTAGCCTTTCATATTATCCCACTTATAAGGCATCTTTTGACAACTCAAAATGCATTTTTAAGGCACTTACATGAGGTTAAAGTGCTTTTTCCAAAACTCACAACCCACCTATGTTGGCACCACTAAATAATTAATATTTATTTTTCCTTTAGATAAAAATTGTACCAGGACAATATAAGTATTAAATAATATTATATTCCAATGTTGTCCTAATATCTCCGACTTACTATTTTTGGATAATGAAAACTTACTATCTTTAGTAAGTTCTATTTTTGGAAAAAGGGACATGACAAACTTGTTTACCCTAAATAACTTTTTGAATATCTATCCCCCTTTGACATCAATGGAAAAGGGTGTGCAATTTTTTTTTTGTATACTCCCCCTCAGATGTACAAACAGATATAACTGAAAGAATGTGCTAACTCCCCCTTAGGAAGTTAAACCAAAAACTTCTATACCATCTGCATATTTGCACAAGAATCTAAAAACTTGAAAAATGCATAAAAAGTAAAAATTGTCAACTCGAAGATGTTGACCCTTGAAGCTTCTGCAAGATGACTTTCCAAGAATATTTACCTTCTTCCCAATGCTTCTTTGCTGCTGTAAGTCTTCTGTATTGTGAATCATGCTTAACCAAGATTTCCTTTCCTTCTTGCGAAGTACTAGGAGTAAAATTTATCTTTGAAGTCCTATCTGTACTAGTAAGGGCACTTGAGATAGGTATATACTTCATCTTCACCAAGTCCCTTAGCTTCACAAAATGTTTGATTATTTCTTCTTTCTGGCTCTACAAAGTAAAGTATTTTTCATGTAAGTTCACTAAAGAAGTCCAGGTCTGATCATTTCTATCTTGTATTGGATCATATGTGTTTGATGCACTACTTATTTGTGTCTCAATTTCATTCATAACATCCTTTATGATTTGTGTGGTATCTAGCCACTTCATGCCATACAAAAATAAGGTCTTTTCTTCCTCTTCACAAGCTTGTACTTCCTTCAAAATTTCATCTACTTTGTTATTGAAACATAGAAAAATAAGTGCATCAATGTGAATGAAGAAAAATAGGGTTTGATGGACCTATCTTCCTAATTTATTTAGGAAATGAGATCCACACAATGAAAGGGCTATCAACCTTGAGGTGAGTCAAGTCAAAGTGTGAATCTGCAAATTTCTTTTTTTTGCAAGGATGGGGGTCCTGATTAAACAACACTTTGGGGAGAAAGATTAAAAATAGAAAATCAACTCCAAAAGGCAATCTACAACTTGGATCTTGAAGATTAAGCTCAATATTGATGGAACCATAAATCAAAAAGAAAATCTGAGAGAGAGAAAATGATGTGTACTAGTCACCAAAAGTGCTTTTTTGAAGCTATTTGAGGACTCATTCGTCCTATGGCAAATGGGTCCTAGCTAGGGATTTGTAAAAATGGTTTCTGGGTTCTCTTCTCTCGTGTCTACACTCCCAGATCCTCAATTTTCACAATCAGACAATCAAAAAAAAATATTGTAGGTGAGTTTCCATGAAATTGCAACAATGATGACAAAAAATGCAAGTTTGACAACTTCTTCAATATTGCTCTTCAAATGATCTTTTACCTAAAATCTGCAAACATAAATCAAGAGGGAAAAATCTTTTTTTGTTGGTGAATGGGGGTTTTCCTTGGTCAAACCCCATTTTGGTAATTAAACCTTGTAATGAAACAATGAAACATGAAGGAATGATGAATGAACAAAGCAATGTCACAGCTCACCAAACCCTTGTATGAACCTTGGAATGTAGATCTGCAACTTGCATGAAATGGCTTCAATGGATGTGGATCTTGATCTTGAAACTTGACTTGAAACAATGCCTTTGAATGCTTGAATGGATCTTGAACACTACATCAACATATTATCTCAAATAACATGCATTATATAAGAAGACTTTGACATGATAATAAGATCTTGATTGCTGCAATAATTCTTCAACAAATCTACTCTTGAATGCCTTGAAAATGTTCTTGATAATGCTCACTTGAATACTCTTAGCTTGCTTTAAAGTATTAGATTTCTTAGATGAAACTTAGTGAAATGACCTTATATTAATAGGTAAGTAACATTGATTTTCTGAAATTCAAATAACACAAATTGACATGTGAATATAGATTTGAAATAATTGAAATACCACCAAAAACATAATAAAAATTTAGGTCCTAGGTCTAAGTGAGGACCCATTCGCCCTTGGGCGAATGGGTCCTAGGTCACTTACCTAGGACACGCATTGCTCAATGAGAAGTGCTATGTTAAGGAATTAATGTTAAATGTCAAGTTTTCCTCTTCAGAAATTGCAATTAATTAGGCTTGGATTTGAATTAAAGGGGCCAATAAAGAAAAAATATCCTCAATTAATTAATGAAGCCCTAAATAAATGTGAAAGTGTAAAGGTACACTTTACAACACCACATTAAGACACAATTAAGTTCATTTTAATTAATAAGGCCCTAAACTTAATGTGAATATGTAAAATACATATTACAACACTAAATTAAGGCACAATTTAGTTCATTTTATTATTAATTATTCCTAAATTAAGTTTGAAAAAGGGATACTTTTTCCTACACTATATGTAACCCCCACTTTAGTGAGAGGATGACCCCATGTCAAACTCCCAATAAAGTAGACATTTAAGACATATATGTATGCAACAATGAAAAAGATACTCAATCATACAACATCAAAGCCTAGAAGAAAGGGAGGCGGGTCAAGCTTTGACTATCCAATGCGATGAGGAACATGTCTAGGTTGTTTGTCCAACATGTTCACAAGTAGAACTCAATGTCCACTATGCAAACAATGCATACGCTCAAATGGGCTAATGGAACCTTAGGCAGCCCACTAGGTGAGCCCCTAGGAAAGTGGCTTAGTGAGAAAGTCATGCCAGGTCTACAGGCTCTCATTGTACTTACCATACCAAAGTTATCCTTCTGAAAACTCCGATAGGGCACCACATATACTTTGGATTTGAGCTTCATAGGGCCTAACAAGTTGCGTTATGCTAAGCATACTATGAACAAGGGGAAGGTTCTACAAGCAAGCAAGGTGTGTTATGCTTGGTGGCCTTAAAGGGAGGGGTTCAAGCTTCACAAGGTTAACAAGTTGTATTATGCTAAACACTTATGAACAATAATGCTATTAAGGTTTTGTTCAAATGAATCTTTCTTAGTTTGTGTAAGGTATCTTCTTAGGGATGATTGTGCCTAATGTCTCTAAGAGAGGACAAATCTAGAATACGAGAATCACAACTTAGGGAATGCAATGCGTAGCATCACCACTAATATTAAAGTCGTATGCCAAGAGATATCATGCTCTCGGAGGACATCAAACCCAATGAAACCACCAAGAAAAGGATGCATCAAAAGAATAAAGAAAATCACACAATAAAACATGAGTGTTGATGTATGCCCCTAGTTTAAAGCAATTTCTAATACCATTGCTGTGAGTAATAGCTTTAAAGTAGCAAATATTCAATGCTAACCATAAAGAAGACATGAGAGCTGTTGGATGATGTGGTTGTGTTGCTGATATGTGGTTGTCATTGATGTCAACACTATTAGCATTGATGTATTTTAGGCTATATATGTCGAGGATATTGAGAAAATTGTTAAAGAAAGAGTTACAGGTTGACAGTGGAACAGTGAAGGTCATGAAGGTGTCTTGCTCAATATGTTGATGATTAGTCGTTGTGGACTAAAGGGTTTATTGCTGAGTGTATCTAGTTTATCCACCAAAAGTTTCAGAGGTCTCTGTGAAGATTTAATCGTGTTATGAACAATTGTGTTTTGATAGTTTTTTTGTGGATTTAGTTAGTATTCCTGATTGAAGTTGATGCGATTCTAGTAATTTTAGTTGCTACAGATGCTTCTCTAATGATTCATGAAGCTTGTGGATGTTTCTAGATCATGCTCTATCTTTGCTGTATGTCTGCGTTGATCGGTGTGCTCGTGGTCGGTGTTTTTTCTCTTGTGTGTTCGACTTTTTATGTTCTTGGCCGACATGGTGGTTGTAACGTGTTGTGGATCCTTGGAGATTAAAATTTGAATGTTTGGTGCCCTCGAGGATATTGTTTTAAGTCTTCATTATGTTGTGGTCAACGCTGTTTGATTCACATTGAAAATTTACTTGTAAATTTGGGCCGACATTGTGTATATGTTTTATATTTTATTTTGGCCGACGAAGTTGTTGATGTAATTCCATATTGTGGATATATAAGAGTGGTTGTTTGTGTGAAGTTATGTAGTGAAGAAGTGCCAGAGAAAGAGAAAGTGTGCGAATAGTGACCTAATCATTCGATTGCAGAGCAGAGTGTGAAGAAGTTTGAGTGAAGTGTGAATGAGTGTTTCTGTGCTTAACCAAAACTGTAATCAGGCTTGTGTAGAAGCTATTTTCTCAGTTCATACCTTGTGGATCTAATCCAAATTGTTGTAAGATAGTGTGTCTTCTTTGGGCAGTGAGCCCTCTTGTATTTGAGCAGTAAGCTCTAGGAAGTGTTCTTGAATGCATGTGCATTCCCATTATTCTTCATTATACTTTTAATAGGGTATAATATTGTGGACTGACATCCACCGTGGTTTTTCCCCTAACAAGGTTTCCACGTAAAAAATCTTGGTGTTCTCTATGGTTCTAATGTGCTGATTGTCTGTGGTTTATTGTTCATTCATCAGATCTGAGATTAAGTTAAGTTTGAAAAGTTTAAATATTCTATGAAAATTGATTCACCCCCCTCTCAGTTGTTTGTCCTTGTTTTTCCAACAATTGGTATCAGAGTAGGTTCCTGTGAAGAAGTTTAAAAGTTTGAGGTGATCTAAGATAGCATCATACAAGAAGGATAGTCCTAGATTCGATGGAACAAACTACTCTCTATGGAAATCCAGAATGGAGTGTCATTTGAGGTGTATTGGTGAACCCTTTTGGAAGATTACAAAGCACAAATATGTTATTCCTCAGAATGGTCCTTCCACTCCTGATGAGATTAAAGAGGCTGAGATTAACATCAGGGCTATTGAAGCTTTATTGAGTGCTTTGATGGATTCGGAAATGACAAATGTGATGGATTTGAAGACAACTCATGAGATCTGGAAGAAGCTGGAGACTTTGTATGAAGGAGATGAACTTGTGAAGGTCACTAAACTAAACAGTTTGAAACGCAAGTATGAAACTTTGAAGATGGGTGAAGATAAAAATATTTCCTCTTTTATGCAAAGAGTAAATGAACTTGTGATGGGTATTAGATGTGACGGTGGTACCCTAGATGAAAAATAAATTGTAGCTAAGGTTCTCAGATCATTGCCTCCCTCTTACAAATCAAAGGCTCATACTATTGAAGAGCTTAGAATAGTAACAAATGTGACAAGAGATATGTTGATTGGTAAACTTGCTGCCTTTGAGTTGAGTGAATTTGGTGATTCTTCCCCCAAGACTGAATCCACATTTAAGGCCTCTGTATCTAGAAGAAACAACTATAGATATGATCTAGGAGAGAGTTCTAGAAAGACATTCGAGTATGAGGAAGAGATGAAACAACTTGAAGATGAAGAAAGAGAGTTAGAAGAGCTGGAAGCACTAATTATGAAGAAAGAAGGCAGAGGAAAAGGTAAGTATAAAGGAAAGTTTCCTATTAAATATTTATCTTGCAGTAAAATAGGTCATTTTGCTTCAAGGTGTCCTAAAAGAGTTCCTAGGTCTAAGCCTAACAAACCTAGATTTCAAAAGAAATGCTATTATGCTAAAGAAGGTGTGACTGATGAAGAATTTGATAAAGAAAATGGAAATGAAGATGAATGGGTTTTCATTCCTATCAAGAAAAATGGTTTGGTGGATACTGAATCTGCTAAAGTTGAGAAAACTCTTGCAGCTCGAATTGAAGAAAAGGATGAGTGGGTTATTGACAGCGGATGCTCACATCATATGACTAGTGACAAAAGAAAATTTGTAAGTCTAGAGAAATATGACAGTGGGGTTGTAAGATTTGGAGATAACAGTGCTGGTATGATTTGTGGTAGAGGATCTATTTGTCTTGGTGGTAAACATAACACTGATGATGTCCTTTATGTTGAAGACTTGAAGCATAACCTATTGAGTGTTGGATAGATGGTGGACAAGGGTTACAATCTTTAGTTCAAAGATGGAAGATGCAGGATACTTGGAAGCTCTGGAAATGTAGTTGCTTCAAGTACTAAGACAAGAGGTAATATTTTTCACCTGAGTGCTACAAATGAAAGTTGTTTAATTGCTCAAGTAGATGAAAGCTGGTTATGGAATAGGAGGTTGTGCCATGTGAATTTTGATAACATTATCAAGGTAAGCTCCACTCAAGCAGTAAGAGATCTACCTAAGCTAGTGAAGCCTACTAACACAATATGTAAGGAATGTCAGATGGGAAAAAAACTAGAGTTTCTTTTTAGAGAAAACATCATTCTAATGGAGTACTGGAGCTGGTGCATACTGATCTGTGCGGTCCCTCCAGAATCAAAAGTCTACAAGGAGAAAGGTACTTTATGCTACTTATTGATGATTACCCTAGGATGATATGGGTTGCTTTCTTAAGAGAAAAATGTAAAGAATTAGAGAAGTTCAAAAGTTTCAAAGCTATGGTAGAGAATGAGACAAGTCTAAAGATAAAATTCCTAAGGTCAAACAGAGGTGGTGATTTCACCTCCCAGGAGTTCAATTCTTTCTGTGAAGAGCATGGAATCAAAAGATAGTTATCTGCTCCCCGAACCCCTCAGAAAAATGGAGTTGTAGAGAGAAAGAACAAAACAATTTTGGATGCTGCTAGAACAATGATGTTGGAAGGAAATGTGCCTCACATCTATTGGAGAGAAGCTGTAAGCACTACTGTGTACACTCTAAACTAGGTAAATGTCAATGGTATTTCCGGTAAGACTCCTTTTGAGCTGTGGTTTGGTTATAAGCCTACTATTAAATATTTCAAGATCTTTGGAAGCAAGTGTTATATTAAGAGAGATGAGGACATAGGAAAGTTTGATGCAAGGAGCGATGAAGGAATATTTCTAGGTTACTCTACTAAAAGCAAGGCTTACTGGTGCTATAATAGAAGATTGAGAAAAATGGTTGAAAGTGCAAATATCAAAGTTGATGAGGACTCTACTAGATCATCCAGATACTGTGGATATGATTCAAATGACCAGCAAAATAGTACAGATAAAGGGAAGAATGCTCAGACACAAAATCAAGTTCATATTGTTCTAGTAAATCAAGAAAGTCAGGAAGGAGAGACAAGTGGAAGTGCAGAAGAAAGAATAGAAGAACCAAAAGTGCGAGAGAATCCTAAAATTTTGAGGTATGTAAAGCTAAATCATTTTGAAGATCAAATTATAGGAGATAAGAATAAAGGTGTGCAAACTAGAAGAAGGATTGCAAAAGAGTATTGTCTGATTTCCAAGACTGAGCCTAACAATGTCAATGAAGCTTGTAATGATGAACACTGGATGGAAGCTATGAAGGAAGAATTGATGCAGATTGAAAAGAATGATACATGGATTCTTGTTCCCAAACCTAAAGATAAAAATGTGATTGGTACTAAATGGGTCTTTTGGAATAATCTGAATGAACAAGGTGAAGTGGTTCAGAATAAAGCAAGATTGGTTTGTAAAGGGTATTCACAAATGGAAGGTACTGATTTTGAAGAAACCTTTGCCCCTGTTGCCAGAATTGAAGCTATAAGATTATTTCTTGGTTATGTCACATATAAGAACTACAAAGTTTATCAAATGGATGTGAAGTAAGCCTTTCTGAATGGTGAGTTAGAAGAAGAGGTATATGTTGAACAACCAAATGGATTTCAATTGACTGATAATGAAGACATGATTTTCCAATTGAAGAAAGCTCTATATGGACTCAAGCAAGCCCCCAAAGCCTGGTATGCTAGAATAGATAAATACTTACTAAAGATTGGATTCAATAAAGGTATTGTTGACAACAACTTGTATTTTAAGTTGGATCATGATAAAGAGTTGATTATTGAAGTCTTTGTTGATGACATTATTTTTGGAGGTGATGACGATCTATGTATGAAGTTTGTTGATGAAATGAAAAGTGAATTTGAAATGAGTATGATTGGAGAGATGAAGTTTTTCTGGGATTGCAAGTCACTCAGTTAGACAATGGTATTTTCATATCTCAGTCCAAATATGTGAGAGAGTTGTTGAAGAAGTTTGACATGGAAGGCTCAAAGCCTGTTGGTACACCCATGGTAACCAGATGCAAGTTAACACAAAATGATGATTCTCCTAAGGAAAATCAAACAAGATACATGTCAATTATTGGTGGATTTCTCTACTTAACTCAGACTAGACCAGACATCATGAATGCTGTGTGTATGGTTGTTAGATATCAAGCTGATCTGAAAGAATCTCATGTGACTGCTATAAAGAGAATTTTCAGATACATTAAAGGAACAATTGATTTTGGGCTTTGGTATCCTAAAGATGATGATCTTACCTTGAGTGCCTATACTGATACAAATTGGGTAGGAGATGTAGATGACAGGAAAAACACTAGTGGTGGTGCCTTCTTACTAGGGAAGAAGCTGGTGTCTTGGTTGAGTAAAAAGTAGAATTCCATATCCCTATCTACTGTTGAGGCAGAGTATATTGCTGCTGCAAATAATTGTACTCAAGTGTTGTGGATGAAACAGATGCTGAAAGATATCCGAGTAGTATATGATGAGCCTATTGCCATATACTATGACAAATCAAGTGTAATAAACTTGTCAAAGAAGCCCGTGCTACACTCTAAGACCAATCATATATCAATTAAGTTTCACTTCTTGACGGAGAAAGTGAGTAAGAAAGAAGTCAAACTGGAGTATGTGCCTACCAAAAACAAATTGCAGACATTTTCACCAAGTTGTTGCCAAAGGATACTTTTGAGCATCTCAGAGGGATGCTAGGGGTGATTATGTAATGTCCCCATTTTGGCCCTACACTCTTCAATAGGATTTATCCTATTTCCAGAAATACGTAGGCTAAGTTGTGGTGGAAAATTAGGGTTTCCTCTTTCAGATATTGCTCAGTTGGCGTTCAGAGGATGTTGTGTAGACTTACTATTTATAGCAGTTGCTATTTTTAGCAAGTCTATCTTTTGGCAGTATCTGTCTAGCAGTAGTTCAATCCTTTGCAGGTTAGTGTTCAGTTTGGCTATCTATTGTTTTGATGTGAACTTACTATTTATAGCAATTGGCTATTTTTAGTAAGTCTAAATTTTGGTAGTAGCATCATCAACAACTCAACTCAAGTCATCTTGCTATCCATCAGTTTCAGTATTGGCATTGGTTTTGGTTATCTCCATGGATTGAGTTTTTATACTTAGTCAAAATTCATGTTTCTCAGTTGTACCCCACGCCTAGGAGTAATAACTTCATGTTGTTTTAAAAAAGGGGCCATTAAGGGGGTCAATTGTGCATTTAATAATTTATTAAATGCTTTATTGTTGCAAAGTGGAAAGGAGGTTGAGTAATATTATATTATTTCAAAAAGTAAAATGCAAAAAGGTGGCATCCCTTTTGGAAGTTGAAGTGATTCAAATTCTTGGAATTTGAAGAGTTCTTGTTGCTTCATTTCCCAATTGAAGTTTATATATTGCTGCTGTTTGAAGAGTTGATTATGCATATTTTTGAAGAGCAAAGTTACGCTGCTGGAATGAATCCAGAATCCGACTAAGGGAAAGCTTAGCAAATTTACTCCATTCTTCGGGCCTGCAACTATGGTTCCCTAGGTGGTGGATTGAGAGTGTGCTTAATCCAGAAGTACATATTGAGCATTATTGTGGAGTTTTGGTGAGATATTTCCAGTTTTTATGTTGCTGGTTTATCATGGCTGAAAGTGATTTTTGTTGACAGCTTTTTGAGCAAATTAAATATCATTCTGGGTATGTTTGCAAAGTGATTCTAGACCCAAGGTGACCCCTTCCACAAGAGATTGGAATTTATTTCCAAGTCTTTGATTTTTTATTGCTAAATCGCCCTTTTCAAGAGCCGTACCATCTGTAGAGCATTGAGAATTGTGCCATAAATTAATGGACGACTTTTGAGGTTGTTTCTTCATCTTGTCATGGGCGCCTATCCTCCAGAGGTTCATTGCACTTCGTTTCATGCCATTCAAAGGTATTTTGGTGAAGTTATGAGCATTTAATTAATTCTTATAGTTGCTGGTTATTCATTTCCAGAATTGCAGATTTATATCAGACTTGTTTTAGTTTGAATTTCCAGTCCTTTCTTCATCAATAATTGCTACTATTAATCATGGAATCATTCAGTATCTTAGTGCTTTGAAAACATTGTAATATTGATGTAATTTGCAGCTCTCTTTCTATATTGTAAGACTGTAAACAGTAGTACTGTTCCAGTCCTTTATTGCTGCAATTATTTTCTATTTCTCACACTAAGTACCCCTGGATGGTTTACCGCCAGTGTGGATAAAGAACATTCTAGAAGTTTATCTATTCTATTTGCAGCTGTTCTTATTCTTTGTAAAGCTAGTTAGTAGTACTAACAACTCTTCCTTTACTTGCTGCAATTTATACTTGATTACACTCCCACAATTGAGTGGTTGAGTTTTAGAATAAAAGTCTTTCTTGATTGTAAATTCCCCCCACAAAATAAGTGGTTGTGTGGACAGTATTCCCCCCACGTTAAGAAGTGGAAGAGTGGATTTAAAGGCTGGCTTGCCGCCTAATAATTGTTGTAAACTCACCCACTGAATAAGTGGAGTATTCCCACTGCTTGTGGATGCTTGCATCAGCAGATGAATTGTACTTTTAGCTCTATTTATGCCTAACGATCCTCTGACCATATGCTATCACCTCGCCCACATTGGGATCTTGGTGAACATTCTTGGTTAGAGTTATCTTCTTTGCTGATTTGCATTTTTGGAGCTAACGCTAATCAGTGTTTGGTTGCTGATTTGAATGTTAATTTTGGGAAAAAAGTTAAGGGGAATATTTCAGTGGTATCAGAGCAGAAGATCCTGCCATCCTGTTGATCAGTGCTTCATGCTTAGGCAGATGAGTGATAGAGATCTCCGGTACTACACCGAAAGTCAGTGCAGATTCTAGTTCAGTTTCTTGTGGTATCCAGAGGTTGGCAGTTAGGCATGGCTAATGAAGAAGAGATGAAGTTGGCAGAGACTCTCTTTATGGTTGGAAAGAGACTTGGTAAAGAATTTCAGTCAAAGGAAAATGAAGAGAACATTCTTCATTTGTTAGAACAATGTTTGAGACAAGTGAAGCCATCACCTTCAGAGATAATGGAGTTGGCACTAGCTCCTGCAGTGAATTTTTTGAATCAGCCCTATTGGTTGGGGCATCCTGATGAAGAGACCAAGTTGCTGATTTCTTCTTGTTTTATGGAGATAATGAGAATTGTAATTCCCCAGTTGCCCTATGATGATGAAACTATGAAGATCATATTAAAGATGATAGTGGAATGTTTTCAAGATTTGGATGAAACTGGTAGTAGCTTGTTTCCAAGAAGAGCTGCTATTTTAAAAACATTTTCTGAAGTTGGTGCTTGCATCTTATTGATAGAATTTGAGATGGAGAATCAGATTTATCACTTGTTTAATTATCTTTTCACCTCGACCTGGAGTGAGCAAGAAGAGAGTATGCTTGCAGCTGTCATGAATGTTCTAATCTCTACAATTAAAGAAGCTGATAGTCTTCCTGAAAGTGTCCAAACTCTTCTCTTGGATGCTTATAAACGTGAAGAGCAGATTTCTCCCACTGCTGATTTGTTAGTTAAAGAAATTTTCAGTCAATGTGAAGATAAGTTGAAACCATTTTTGAAGAAGACTGTTGTGAACAAAGAGGAGATTTCCGAAGTTGAAGAGGAGGATGAAAGTTGGAATCCCTTTGAAGACATTGCAAAAGTTCAAGGGGTATCTACGGATTTGCACTCATCCAAGCATTCTATAAAAGAATGTAATGTGTCAGTGGAAGCCTTGAAGACTAGTGAGGTACTCTTGTTTTCTACAGAGGAGAATAGTGAGTTGACTTGTGTTAAGAAGCCTCATGTTGAAGATTCAAAGAAAAAACTTTTGGAAACAAAAGTTGAAACAAAGATGCATGAAGAGGCCATAAGTGTAGATCCAAATGAAAGAGAAGTTCGATTAGTAGAAGATATGTGTTCAATCAGCAATTTGCTTCTTCACAATTCTAGAGAATGTTGGTTTGAAAGTCAAGTCAAGGAGGAGAAGAAGAAAGAGGAAGATGAAGTCTCTTCCCACTTCAAAGTTGATTTGATCAATTCTTTTGAATCATGTGTAGGAGACAACATGGAAGGTGAAGTTTCTAGTAGTTATAAGGCAGATTTTTCTTCACCGGAAATCAAGCTAAGACAAAAAGCTAAGGAATTGGAAGGCACTATGGATGGAATGATGAAGAGTGTTCATCACATGCGAGACAAGTTGAGGAGTACAACTCAAACCATTTTTGAAATCTTTATCCATCAAAGTTGTTCTACATCATCTCAGCCAGTATATAATGATTGCAGCTCAAGTTCACACATTGCTGATAATGGAATTCAAATTTTGTCAAATCTTGATAGAATTCATAGACATGTAGAACAGATGATTTATGATGTGCCTAGGGGAGAAGTTGTATGTTGCATTTCTATTGATGACATGAAGTCCATTAAATTTGCCTTGGAGGAAATTAAATCTAGTCTTTTGCACATCATTCGTGACAAAGACTTAGTGGCCAATATTGCTGACAAGGCATTGGAGTGGCATGAGCTTACCAAAACAAAGTTGCAAGAAGTGCATGAGACTCTAATTGAAGCAGAGAATCAGATTTCTGCTGTTCAATATTCATGGGAGCAAGAAAATAGAAGAAGAGCAGAGGAGCTTCAAGAAATTCTTGATGAGTTTGATCTCATACAAGAAACATATGATTTGGAATGCTGTCCTAAGAGACCAAAGCATTCAAATTCTCAAGCTTATCAAGCTTTTGACAATCTCTTGTATGAAGAAGGTTCTAGTAAGGTTTATGTAAATCCTCTTTTTGAAAATGACGAAGAAATTGCTTCAGAGATTACTGAAGAAGGGGATTTGAGTTTGTCTTCCAGCATTGGAGAGTTAATACGTGAGTTGCACGAAGTTGAATCTACTGCTGCTCCTAGTGCAACCATTCAGCAAGAATTGGTAACTCTTGAAACACAAAGAAATGAAGGCATTCTTATTGTTCATCAACAAAGAGTTGATGGGTTTGTTGATGAAGGTTTAATTTATTTTTTGATGAGGATGCTTGTGAGACTCATATCAGATTTTAGTTCATCACCATCTTCTCTTAGAGTGATAGATTTCAGAATTGTATTTGATGAAGGATTCATGGAATCTTTCCGGCAAGTCATATCACAAGATTCTAGATTTGATTTCTTCAATGAACAAAGGTTGGTTGAATACTTCTTGGAATTTCAAGAAGTGGCATTGCAGATGGAACGAGTGAATCAAAGGATTCGTGTGAGCAATTATCAGTTTGAGAAGTGGTTCTTCATGGTTGTTAGTTTGGGATCCTGGCATTACTTGGGAAGAAGGTAATTTCAAAATAGATAGACCAGCATATAATATTCAGAGTGTAGTTGTGACCATTTGCTTATGTGTTGGAAAATGTCTTCAATTGAAAATCAGTGTTTGGGATCTCAAGCATTTTCTTTTGAAGAATGGAATGCATAAAAAGAAGGTTGGATGGAGAGATAAGTGTCAAAAATTCTGTTTAATGTTTGCTGCTCCCTTCTTTCTATGTCATTGCCTCTTTATTTCTGATCATACATTGGTGTTCTGGGAAGGAAATATGATCAAAAGTTGGTTTGTGGTGACATGGGGTCTCTTGCTAAAAGTGCCACCAGCTTGGTTCATGAGCAGTTATGCTCATTTTGATGGAAAGTTCTTTTGTAGCAGCTGCTGCTTGTCTTCTTGGATGCTGATTTTCCAAAAATCAGATCCCAAGATGATTATTTCAGACCTCTTAGGAAGCTGGTTACTTCATTTCCAGGCCTCTCCACCTCCTATTTGGACTGAATTTCTATCAAAAATAAGTAAAGGAATGTTTCTGTATGGTCAAAGTTCAAGTATGGGTTGTTCATTGATAGTTGACAGTGAATTTTGTGGTACCAACTCATACATTACTTTTTGGGACATCGAGTTATTAGCTGATTTGATTTGTCAAATTGAAACTCTTGATGTGAGATATGTGAATATTTCTTGGAGTTCTTTCAATGAAATCAGTTTGCTTCAAAGGAAGCATTGTGCATCCTCTTGGATAGAGATGGAGTGTGGAGCTTTGCTCTTGGTTTGGCATTGGTTTAGAAGCATGTTTGAAAATATTTTTGTTGCTGATCAGAATCATGAAAACAAGGTTTGGAGGTCCTACAGACTGATATGGGACCCAGGCACTGACATGTTTGATGCATTGTATTTTGTGGATCGTGACATGTTGGTCCACTTTGAGTATTCGGTTGTATTAATCAGAGTAGCACAACTGATTAGAGGAACAATGTTCCTAAGAAAGATTTGGAATCCTGGTATCACTTGGGTTTGTGATTCCATAGTTGAAGATGATGAAGCCAATGATGGTCTTCTAGAATTTATTCCCATGATGTTTCAGTTTAATTTTAATTTGGTGTTTTCTTGTGTTGGCATCCAGCAGTGCAGTGTTTACATCAGTTGGTGCTATCCTTCTCCTAGGATGATTTGGGACCCTGGAATCCTATTTGGCATGGTCAAGATCAAATTGTTCCTTTGGAGTGTGGTGGCATTGCTTGAGGACAAGCAATTTTGGGAAGGGCAGACTGTAATGTCCCCATTTTGGCCCTACACTCTTCAATAGGATTTAACCTATTTCTAAAAATCCGTAGGCTAAGCTGTGGTGGAAAATTAGGGTTTCCTCTTTCAGATATTGCTCAGTTGGCGTTCAGAGGATGTTGTGCAGACTTACTATTTATAGCAGTTGCTATTTTTAGCAAGTCTATCTTTTGGCAGTATCTATCTAGCAGCAGTTCAATCCTTTGCAGGTTAGTGTTCAGTTTGGCTATCTATTGTTTTGATGTGAACTTACTATTTATAGCAATTGGCTATTTTTAGTAAGTCTAAATTTTGGCAGTAGCATCATCAGCAACTCAACTCAAGTCATCTTGCTATCCATCAGTTTCAGTATTGGCATTGGTTTTGGTTATCTCCATGGACTGATTTTTTATACTTAGTCAAAATTCATGTTTCTCAGTTGTACCCCACGCCTAGGAGTAATAACTTCATGTTGTTTTAAAAAAGGGGCCATTAAGGGGGTCAATTGTGCATTTAATAATTTATTAAATGCTTTATTGTTGCAAAGTGGAAAGGAGGTTGAGTAATATTATATTATTTCAAAAAGTAAAATGCAAAAAGGTGGCATCCCTTTTGGAAGTTGAAGTGATTCAACTTCTTGGAATTTGAAGAGTTCTTGTTGCTTCATTTGCTAATTGAAGTTTATATATTGCTGCTGTTTGAAGAGTTGATTATGCATATTTTTGAAGAGCAAAGTTACACTGCTGGAATGAATCCAGAATCCGGCTAAGGGAAAGCTTAGCAAATTTACTCCATTCTTCGGGCCTGCAACTATGGTTCCCTAGGTGGTGGATTGAGAGTGTGCTTCATCCAGAAGTACATATTGAGCATTATTGTGGAGTTTTGGTGAGATATTTCCAGTTTTTATGTTGCTGGTTTATCATGGCTGAAAGTGATTTTTGTTGACAGCTTTTTGAGCAAATTAAATATCATTCTAGGTATGTTTGCAAAGTGGTTCTAGACCCAAGGCGACCCCTTCCACAAGAGATTGGAATTTATTTCCAAGTCTTTGATTTTTTATTGCTAAATCACCCTTTTCAAGAGCCGTACCATCTGTAGAGCATTGAGAATTGTGCCATAAATTAATGGATGACTTTTGAGGCTGTTTCTTCATCTTGTCATGGGCGCCTATCCTCCAGAGGTTCATTGCACTTCGTTTCACGCCATTCGGAGGTATTTTGGTGAAGTTATGAGCATTTAATTAATTCTTATAGTTGCTGGTTATTCATTTCCAAAATTGCAGATTTATATCAGACTTGTTTCAGTTTGAATTTCCAGTCCTTTCTTCATCAATAATTGCTACTATTAATCATGGAATCATTCAGTATCTTAGTGCTTTGAAAACATTGTAATATTGATGTAATATTGATGTAATATTGATGTAATATTGATGTAATATTGATGTAATATTGATGTAATTTGTAACATTGTAAGACTGTAAACAGTAGTACTATTCCAGTCCTTTATTGCTGCAATTATTTTCTATTTCTCACACTAAGTACCCCTGGATGGTTTACCGTCAGTGTGGATAAAGATCATTCTAGAAGTTTATCTATTCTATTTGCAGCTGTTCTTATTCTTTGTAAAGCTAGTTAGTAGTACTAACAGCTCTTCCTTTACTTGCTGCAATGTATACTTGATTACACTCCCACAATTGAGTGGTTGAGTTTTAGAATAAAAGTCTTTCTTGATTGTAAATTCCCCCCACAAAATAAGTGGTTGTGTGGACAGTATTCCCCCCACGTTAAGAAGTGGAAGAGTGGATTTAAAGGCTGGCTTGCCACCTAATAATTGTTGTAAACTCACCCACTGAATAAGTGGAGTATTCCCACTGCTTGTGGATGCCTGCATCAGCAGATGAATTGTACTTTCAGCTCTGTTTATGCCTAACGATCCTCTGACCATATGCTATCACCTCGCCCACATTGGGATCTTGGTGAACATTCTTGGTTAGAGTTATCTTCTTTGCTGATTTGCATTTTTGGAGCTAACGCTAATCAGTGTTTGGTTGCTGATTTGAATGTTAATTTTGGGAAAAAAGTTAAGGGGAATATTTTAGATTACCCCACCTGATAAGAACTAGAGATGCATTTACTTGCATCAATTTGTGTGCTTCATAGCTATATTCTGATCCAGATTGATGTTTTCGTGGCTGCTACTCAGGGGGAGTAGTCGGATGTACAAATATGTGGTTCAGAGCTTGTATGTGGAAAAATAATGCTTATATTTTCCATTGATGTCAAAGGGGGAGAAGAGCAATGTGAAAAACAACATGAGGAGAAGAGTCAGAATCTACGGGGGAGTAAGTGTTGATTGAGAGTTGCATTGATGGTGTTTTTCACATCATGTGTTTCCATCAATTCCAAAGGGGGAGATTGTTGGATATTGTTGTTATGTTGCTGATATGTAGTTGTCATTGATGTCAACACTATTAGCATTGATGTATTTTAGGCTATATATGTCAAGGATATTGATAAAATTGTTAAAGAAAGAGTTACAAGTTGACAGTGGAACAGTGAAGGTCATGAAGGTGTCTTGCTCAGTACGTTGATGATCAATTGTTGTGGACTAAAGGGTTTATTGCTGAGTGTATCTAGTTTATCCACTAAAAGTTTTAGAGGTTTGCATGAAGATTTAATCGTGTTATGAACAATTATGTTTTGACAGTTTTTCTGTGGCTTTAGTTAGTATTCTTAATTGAAGTTGATGTGATTCTAGTACTTTTAGTTGCTGCAGATGCTTCTTTGATGATTCGTGAAGCTTGTGGATGTTTCTAGATTATGCTCTATCTTTGTTACACATCCACGTTGATTGGTGTGCTTGTGGTCGGTATTTTTCTCTTGTGTGTTCAGGTTTTTATGTTCTTGGCCGACATGGTGGTTGTAACATGTTGTGGATCCTTGGAGATTAAAATTTGAATGTTTGGAATGCTTAAGGATATTGTTTTAAGTCTTCATTATGTTGTGGCTGATGGTGTTTGATTCACATTGAAAATTTACTTATAAATTTGGGCTGACATTATGTGTATGTTTTATATTTTATTTTGGCCGATGAAGTTGTTGATGCAATTCCATGTTGCGGATATATAAGAGCAGTTGTTTGTGCGAAGTTATGTAGTGAAGAAGTGCCAGAGAAAGAGCAAGTGTGCAAATAGTGACCTAATCATTCGATTGCAGAGCAAAGTGTGAAGAAGTTTGAGTGAAGTGTGAATGAGCATTTCTGTGCTTAACTAGAACTGTAATCAAGCTTGTGTAGAAGCTATTTTCTCAGTTCATACCATGCGAATCTAATCCAAATTGCTGTAAGATAGTGTGTATTCTTTGGGAAGTGAGCCCTCTTGTATTTGAGTAGTGAGCTCTAGGAAGTGTGCCTGAATGCATGTGCATTCCCATTATTCTTCATTATACTTTTAACAAGGTATAATCACATGTCAGGTTTAGTAAAACTTAAAAATATTTACAACTGATGGCTCAAATCATGAATAATATTCAATGCACATCCACAATGGTCAACCATAACTAAGCTCAGACCCAAATCAAAATGCTTGAACACAAAAACTTTTGAGTAAACACTCCTTGAATATCCATGACACATTATATCAACTGGGTCGGCCACCAAACACTGATGAACAAAAAGATATCCAATCGGATCTCCAGACTTGCACACATCTTGATACGAGGCACTGAGATTTTTGGATAACACAAGACATACATTGGTGAATCGATGAACACAAAACTGCTGGATGCTCTGTTCTTCCTTGACTGTCTTCAATCTGTCTATCGGTATGAGAAAATGATGACTTGCAAATCCAATCACTGACTAGGTTTGCCATCAATGACAACACCAGAAAACATTTGCAGTGTCTCTTGCTAGCAATCTACCCCTTTGGCATTGATGGCAACACTTAGTGAAAAATGACTAAGTGTCAGATCAATACCAACATGAATTACATTGCCACTTCAAAACTTCAAAAAGAATCTTCAATCTTAGCTTAGAAATGCAACTCCCTAAGATGAATATGCATTTTTCACTGTACAACTCTCCCCCTTTGACATCAATGGAAAAACTGGGGAAACCCAAAAAAAAAATTCAAACTGAACAAGCATGATCTTGTAACTTACACAATTTTGAAAACATTTGCAAAATCTCTCTTCAACACACTTAAATTTGTGTCCCAAACCCTTTTGAGACTCTCTAGAATTGTTATGAGACCACAGATTAAATAAGATTATGTTTCTGTAGACTCAAGATTCATTTGGTCACTAACTACCATAACATCTTTGGCTTCCTTTAATGCACTCACCATTATTTCAATCTTTGGACCAATTAGTCCTCTGAGCTCACATGCTCTTCCTATAATCCTTTCATTTTCATGCTTCAATCTCTTTATTTTGTCAAGTAGAGATATTACTTGACCTTATTGCTTACCAACATCACCAACTAACAGATCAAAAGCATAAGAAATGGTAGCCAATTATTTTTCAAGATCCTTCACCTTCTTCTCATTGTCTTTAGTCAGTTTGGACAAAACTAAACATGACTTATAGGCTTTTCCACCTTCAAATAGAGAACCTTGAATATTCTTCATATAGGTGGCTAACATAGTTTTATCATTTGCAATCATTTCTTTCAACTGACTAAATCTTTTTCCATCAAACTTCTTCTTCACTTTGACCATGGCTGATTTTTCAAGAGACTCAAAATGAGTACTTACTGAATTTATGAGCTTCTTCAGTTCATCAGAAGAGGAACCAGATGGATCCTTAACATGAGTTGGCATAATTTTCTCCAGAACTCCAGATGTAAGATCCAAAAGTTCATTATCCTTAATGTGGGACTTCAACAATTTTCTCTAGATTTTGCCTGGGAAAAAGATGCAACTTTCATTTTTTGAATTGGGGACAAGGTGGATAGATCGATCGAGCCTTCAACCAATTCAAGATCAAATTCTTCCTATTGTTCCACCAACAATTTCTTCATTTCCTCGACAGTGTCTCTTGCTTCCACTGGAATTTCCTTAACTTGAACCTTTTCTTCTTCAACTTCTGGTTCTTCAGTAACTGTTTCTTTATTGCCTTTAGGAGCTTCAACTTCTTCATTTGGCATCTCCTTTCCTTCAGCTAATACAACCTTAGGAGCTTTAGTATCCATGGGTAATTTTGTATTATCCACATCAGGAGGAATCCGAATATCCTCAGTATCTACATTCACCTCCTCATTTACCGAATTAGATACAACATCTTCAACATTCACTTCTTCAACATTGATCTTGTTATTTAACAAAAATGCTTCTAGGATTTTCTTGGTTTCATTAGCAACAACATCAGTTTCACCGATCATACGTTTGTTCACCCTTGTTTTGCTTTTAAATTCCTTCTTGGCGTTGTTCAGGAGTGACTTCATCTCCTCAATAGACATTTCCAGACATATGTTTACAAGAATTCTCTTTCTCATATGCTCTTCTTCTGTCCTAGCATTTACTCTTCTCATCTCCAAAACCTCATACAGACTCTTAGGTAAACTAGACATAATTTCAACAAGAAATTTATTGAAAATATTCAGATATTTTATTATTGCCTCCTCAAGAATTCTTTGTCCTGATTCATCAAAAATTTCATACCATTTGCAAAGGGGCTTGAGGTTTCCATCCTTGACAACAACATTCTCAACTTTTTCAATTGTCATACTTGGTTTGTAAAAAATTTCCTTCTTTGCCTTTTTTTTTCACTGGAAGATTTTCTCTTGGTTACCTTTCTAGCCTGAGTGCCGGTAGCCTTTATTTCTTTCACACCTTCATCTGACTCAGTCTCCTCATCTTCTGAGATGACTTCATAGGTTCTTGTGCTCTTGTTCTTCTTCCTCTTATCAGAAGCCTTGTCTTGAGTTTGCACAGGAACTGGCTTGGCTGCAGGAGTAGATAGGGATGGAGAACTCCTTGTTGATCTAGTACGGGTAGAGGACGCTGTCAGACTAGCATATTTGGTTCTTGCTAGCTCTTTTCCTGCTTCAGCTTCATCTCTCATCCTTCTAGCTTCTTTCAATACTTCTGCAGTTATACCCAAACATTTTGCAATGACTTCCACTTCTTTTGTTACTCTTCAGACAAGCTTAGGCTTCTTCAACTGTTCATACACCGACATATCTTTTTCAGCTTAGAATCTAAACCTCTCTTCTGCTAGATCTAGAGGCTTTCTCAACAAATGTTCTACATACATCTCCAAGATGTTCTCCTTGACTTCATATCCCATAGGAATAATCCATATCATTTTGGGATCAACAACTTCCATTAGGCATTGATCAATATCTACCATGAAACATATTGTATCTTTGTACTTCTCTACAATTGAAGTATGAATTCATTCTCTCGCATGCATCATACTCTAAAATTTTTTAAAGTACCCCTAGAGGGCAGTATTTATGGTCTGACTATCACCAATTCCATACAATATATCTCTTATTTGAACAACTACAAGTTGATTACTTTTCCAATGAACTTTCCCAACACTCGGAACCTCACTCATGAAATGGAAGAACAAACACAACAAAAAATTACCATATTTAAAAGAGTTCTTCTTGTCTTTCTTAATCTTACCTAGATTCTCTATTAGTTGACTTCTAAGTAGCTCATACAAGTCATAATCTGCATTTTCTTTTACCATTTGATAGGCTACATAAATGGCCGAACCAGATACTGAATTATCTCTGTTGGAGTGGTAGACCTTGTAGCCAATGACCATCAATGAAAATTTCACATCCAATTCAACAATATCTTTGATTGTCATTTCCCTTCTATCAAATTTTGCACCTGTTGCATCAGTAACCATCTGATTCTTTACAAATTTCAAGACTGGCAGTCCACCGAAGGAATTTAGATCTGTGACAGCGCTTATAGCCTCTTTCATTTTCTTAAAAGGTATATTCAACCATATGAACTCAATATGAACTTGGCTCAAAATATATCGCACCCATCGCTTTCCTCAAATATGGGGAATTTCACAAACTGTGTGAACTTCTTCTCTTCTAAGGTTTTGTATTCTGACTTAACAATGAAGTTCTCTCCAATTATATGGTTGGAATACAAATTCCACATTTGTGAGCTCCCTAACTCCTTAATATTAGCATGAATGTAACCCTAATGTCTTCAGTATGCAAAACACTGTATGGTACAAATGAAAATACACCTAGGGGCTCAGTCTCAACAGACATAAAAGGATGCCACTTGAACTTCAAACGGGGTCTGTGTTTCTGATGTGTTGATTGTCTTTGGTTTATTGTTCATTCATCCGGTATGAGATTAAGTTAAGTTAAGTTTGAAAAGTTTAAATATTCTATGACAACTGATTCACCCCCTCCCCCCTCTCAGTTGTCTGTCCTTGTTTTTCAGCATAATTTTAATTGGTGAAGCCATGGTTTCTAAATCTTTTTTTGTTGACTCACGGGTATCCCTACAACACAATCCAACACTTAATCCACCTTACCTTGGTCTTACATTCTACCAAGTTGGGGTCGAAAAGGGGTGAGTTAGGTCATAGGGATATAAATTCTTCTAAAGAACCTTTGATTCAAAGGACAAAGGAGAAGGATGTTATGTTACTTAATACAAATAAAAATAGAAAACAAAAATGGGGTAAAAATATTAACAATCATAAAGAAAAGGAAAAATCTAAAGAACTGAGAGAAAATAAAAGAAACATTGAATGTCAAATAAGAAAGAGAGAGATAAACGATCATAGAGAATGAAAAATCTACATACGAAGATAAAAAGGAAAAAAATGACAAAAAATGAAACAAGAGAAAGATAAAAGATAGATGGAAAGAATTAAACAAATAGAGAGTGAGCAAGCAAGCAAGTGAAAGAGATAATAAAAAGAAAGAAACTAAGATAAAATATAAAAATGGGAAAGGACGATAGATATACAAAGAGAGATAATTGAGAGGATAAGAAAAATATATAACAAATAAAAGATAAAAAGACATGGGGAGAAAAAATAACCAAATAATTTTGATTGGTGACGCCATAGTTTGTTGACTCAGGGTATCCCCATGATGCAACCCAATGCTTAATCTGCCTTACCTTGGTCTTACATTTT
Source organism: Sequoia sempervirens (assembly GCA_007258455.2). Lineage (NCBI taxonomy): Eukaryota > Viridiplantae > Streptophyta > Pinopsida > Cupressales > Cupressaceae > Sequoia > Sequoia sempervirens. The sequence goes on along the minus strand of VDFB02270651.1, from coordinate 295,904,136 downwards.
TTCAAATTGGGATCGAAAAATAAAAAATAGGGTAAAAATATTAACAATCATAAAAAAGAAAAAAAGAAATGAGAGAAAATAAAAGAAACATTGAATGCCAAATAAGAAAGCGAGAGATAAACGATCATAGAGAATGACAAATCTACATACATAGATAAAAAGAAAAATAATGACAAAAAATGAAACAAGAGAAAGATAAAAGATAGATGGAAAAAATAAAACAAATAGAGAGTAAGCAAGCAAACAAACAAAAGAGAGAATAAAGAGAAAGAAATTGAGAAAAAATATAAAAATGGGCAAGGAAGATAGGTATACAAAAAGAGATAATTGAGAGGATGAGAAAAATAAATAACAAATAAAAAATAGAAAGAAATATGGGGAGAGAAAATAATGAAATAATTTTGATTGGTGAAGCCATAGTTTCTAAATTTTTTTTGGTTGACTCAGGGGTATCCTCGCGATGCAACCCAATGCTTAACCCACCTTACCTTGGTTTTACATTATACCAAGTTGGGGTTAGAAAGGGGTGAGTTGGATAACATGGCTATAAATTCTTCTAAAGAACCTTTGATCCAAAGGGTAGAGGAGAAGAATGTTATGTTATTTAATACAAATGGATTGTTGGTGTATCAATCAACAAATAAAAAATAGAAAGACATATGGGGAGAGAAAATAAAGAAAAATAATTTTGATTGGTGAAACCATGGTTTCTAAATATTTTACTATTGACTCAGGGGTATCCCCATGACACAACCCAACACTTAATCCACCTTACCTTGGTTTTACATTTTTCCAAATTAGGGTAAAAAAGGGTGAGTTGGGTCATAGGGATATAAATTCTTCTCAAACACCTTTGATCCAAAGGACATAGGAGAAGGATGTTATGTTACTTAATACAAATGAATTGTTGGTGTATCAATCAACAAATAAAAGATAGAAAAACATATGAGAAGAGAAAATAAAGAAATAATTTTGATTGGTGAAAGTTGGGGTCGAAAATGGGTGAACTGGGCCACATGGATATAAATTATTCTAAGACATATTTGATCCAAAGGGCAGAAGAGAAAGATGTTATGTTACTTAATACAAATGGATTATTAGTGTATTAATCAACAAATAAAAGATAGAAAGTCATATGGAAGAGAAAATAAAGAAATAATTTTGATTGGTGAAGCCATTCAATTTCTAGATTTTTTTTGGTTGACTCAACGGTATCCCCGCGATCCAACCCGACACTTAAACTGCCTCACCTTGGTCTTACATTATGCCAAGTTAGGGTCAGAAAGGGGTGAGGTGGGTCACAAGGATATAAATTCTTCTAAGATACCTTTGATCCAAAGGGAAGAGGATAATGATGTTATGTTAATTAATACGAATGGATTGTTGGTGTCTCAATCAACAAATAAAAGATAGAAAAACATATTGGAAGGGAAAATAAAAATATAATTTTGATTGGTAAAGTCATAATTTCTAGATCTTTTTTTTTATTGACTCAGGGGTATCCCTGCAACCCAACACTAAACCCTCCTTACCTTGGTTTTACATTCTGCCAAGTTGGGGTTAGAAAGGGATGAGTTGGATCATAGGGATATAAATTTTTCTAAAGAATTTTTTATCCAAATGGAAAAAAAAAAGATGTTATGTTATTTAATACGAATGGATTGTTGGTGTATCAATCAATAAATAAAAGATAGAAAACATATGGGAAGAGAAAATAAAGAAATAATTTTGATTGGTGAAGCAATGGTTTCTAAATCTTTTATTGTTGACTCAAAAGTATCTCTATGACACAACCCAATGCTTAATCCACCTTACCTTGGTCTTACATTCTGCCAAGTTGGGGTCGAAAAGAGTGAGTTGGGTCATAGGGATATAAATTCTTCTAAGACACTTTTGATCCAAAGGACAAAAGAGAAGGATGTGATATTACTTAATACAAATGGATTGTTGGTGTGTCAATCAACAAATAAAAAATAGAAAGACATATGCGAAGAGAAAATAGAGAAATAATTTTGATTTGTGAAGGAATGGTTTCTAGATCTTTTATTATTTTGGTTGACTCAGGGGTATCACTGTGACGCAACCCAACACTTAACCTGTCTTACCTTGGTCTTACATTTTGCCAAGTTGGGGTCGGAAATGGGTGAACTGGGCCACATGCATATAAATTATTCTAAGACATATTTGATCCAAATAACAGAAGAGAAAGATGTTATGTTACTTAATACAAATGGATTATTGGTGTATTAATCAACAAATAAAAGATAGAAAGTCATATGGGGAGAGAAAATAAAGAAATAATTTTGATTGGTGAAGCCATTCAATTTTTAGATTTTTTTTGGTTGACTTAAGGGTATCCCCATGATCCAACCCAACACTTAAACCACCTTATATTGGTCTTACATTCTGCCAAGTTGGGGTCGAAAAAATGTAAGATGGGTCACAAAGATATAAATTCTTCTAAGACACCTTTGATCCAAAGGGAAGAGGAGAATGATGTTATGTTAATTAATACGAATGGATTGTTGGTGTTTCAATTAACAAATAAAAGATAGAAAGACATACTGGAAGAGAATAAAAATATAATTTTGATTGGTGAAGTCATGATTTCTAGATTTTTTAATTTGTTGACTCAGGGTATCCCCGCAACCCAACACTTAACCTGCCTTACCTTGGTCTTACATTCTGCCAAATTGGGGTTGGAAAGGATGGGTTGGATCATAAGCATATAATTTTTTCTAAGGAATCTTTGATCCAAAGGGTAGAAGAAAAAATATGTTATGTTATTTAATACAAATGGATTGTTGGTGTATCAATCAACAAATAGAAGATATAAATACATATGGGTAGACAAAATAAAAAAATAATTTTGATTGGTGAAGCCATGGTTTTTAAATATTTTATTGTTGACTCAAGGGTATCCCTATGACACAACCCAAAGAATTGTTGGGTTATGTTACTTAATACGAATGAATTGTTGGTGTATCAATCAACAAATGAAAGATAACAAGACATATGGGAAGAGAAAATAAAGAAATAATTTTGATTGGTGAAGGTAATGTTTCCAGATCTTTTATTTTTTTGGTTGACTCAGGGGTATCACTGTGACGCATCCCAACACTTAACTTGCCTTACCTTGGGCTTATATTTTGGCAAGTTGGGGTCAGAAAGGGGAGAACTGGGTCATAGGTTTATAAATTCTTCTAAGACATCTTTGATCCAAAGGGCATAAGAGAAAAATGTTATGTTACTTAATACAAACAAATTATTGGTGTATTAATCAACAAATAAAAGATAGAAAGTCATATGTGGAGAGAAAATAAAGAAATAATTTTGATTGGTGAAGCCATTCAATTTTTAGATTTTTTTTGGTTGACTTAAATGTATCCCCACAATCCAAACCAACGCTTAAACCGTCTTACCTTGGTCTTACATTTTGCTAAGTTGGGGTTAGAAAGGGGTGAGCTGGGTCACAGGGATATAAATTCTTGTAAGACACCTTTGATCCAAAGAGAATAAGAGAATGATGCTATGTTAATTAATACAAATGGATTGTTGGTGTTTCAATCAACAAATAAAAGATAAAAAAACATATTGGAAGAGAAAAATAAAAATATAATTTTAATTGGTGAAGTCATGATTTCTAGATCTTTTTTTTGTTGACTTAGGGGTATCCCCGCAACCCAACACTTAACCTGCCTTACGTTGGTCTTACATTCTGCCAAGTTGTAGTCGGAAAGAGATGGGTTGGATCATAGGAATATAAATTTATCTAGGGAATATTTGATCCAAAGTGCAAAAGAAAATTATGTTATGTTATTTATTACGAATGGATTGTTGGTGTATCGATCAACAAATAAAAGATAGAAAGACATATGGGGAGATAAATAAAAATAATAATTTTGATTGGTGAAGTCATGGTTTCTAAATCTTTTATTGTTGACTCAGGGGTATCCCTACGACACAACCCAACACTTAATCCACCTTACTTTGGTCTTACATTTTGCCAAGTTGGGGTCGAAAAGGGGTGAGTTGGGTCATAGGGATATAAATTTTTCTAAGGCACCTTTGATCCAAATGACAAAGGATAAGGATGTTATGTTACTTAATATGAATGGATTGTTGATGTATCAATCAACAAATAAAATATAAAAAGACATATGAGAAGAGAAAATAAAGAAATAATTTTGATTGGTGAAGGCATGGTTTCTAGATCTTTTATTTTTTTGGTTGACTTATGGGTATTACTGTGACGCAACCCAACACTTAACCTGCCTTACCTTGGTCTTATATTTTGCCAAGTTGGGGTCAGAAAGGGGTGAACTGGGTCACACGGATATAAAATCTTCTAAGAGATTTTTGATCCAAATGGCATAAGATAAAGATGTTATGTTACTTAATACAAATGCATTATTAGTGTATTAATCAACAAATAAAAGATAGAAAGTCATATCAGGAGAGAAAATAAAGAAATAATTTTGATTGGTGAAGCCATTCAATTTGTAGATTTTTTTGGTTGACTCAATGGTATCCCCGTGATCCAACTCAACACTTAAACTGCCTTACCTTGGTCTTACATTCTACCAAGTTGGGGCCAGAAAGGTGTGAGCTGGGTCACAGGGATATAAATTCTTCTAAAACACCTTTGATTCAAAGGGAAGAGGAGAAAAATGTTATGTTAATTAATATGAATAGATTGCTGGTGTTTCAATCAACAAATAAAAGATAGAAAAACATATTGGAAGAGAAAATAAAAATATAATTTTGATTGGTGAAGTCATGATTTCTAAATCTTTTTTTTTTGTTGATTCAGGGGTAACCCCGCAACCCAACACTTAACCTGCCTTACCTTGGTCTTACATTCTACCAAGTTGGGGTTAGAAAGGGATGGGTTGGATTATAGGGATATAATTTTTTCTAAAGAATTTTTGATACAAAGGGCAGAAGAAAAAAATGTTATGTTATTTAATACGAATGGATTGTTGGTGTATCAATCAATACATAAAAGATTGAAAGACATATGGGGAGAGAAAATAAATAAATGATTTTGATTGGTGAAGCCATAGTTTCTATTTTTTTTTGGTTGACTCAAGGGTATCCCCATGACACAAGCCAACACTTAACCCGCCTTACCTTGGTCTTACATTTTTCCAAGTTGGGGTTGGAAAGGGGTGAACTGGGTCACAAAAATATAAATTCTTCTAAGACATCTTTGCTCCAAAGGGTAGAGGAGAAGGATGTTATGTACTTAATACAAATGGATTGTTGGTGTATCAATCAATCAATAAAATATTGGAAGACATATGAGGAGAGAAAAAAAAATTGATTGGTGAAACCATGGTTTCTAATTTGTTTTGGTTGACTCAAGGGTATCCCCGTGATGCAACCCAACACTTAACCTGCCTTACCTTGGTCTTACATTCTACCAAGTTGGGGTAAAAAATAAGTGAGTTGGGTCACAAGGATATAAATTATTCTAAGAAACCTTTGATCAAAGAGCATAGGAAAAGGATGTTATGTTATTTAAAACAAATGGATTGTTGGTATATCAATCAACAGGTACACTAAAATCATGACTTTTTTGTAAATTGTATTTTAATTAATCAAAATATTCCAATTGAAACCCCTTTCAAAGATGATAAAAAAGAATGAACTTCACTTTCTTCTTCTTTTTAATTGACTTAAGGGTATCCCTACAACCCAACTCAATGCCCAACCTGCCTTACCTTGGTTTTACATTATACCAAGTTCGAGTCAAGAAGGGTTGTCACGTTAAGGCGATACTAGTCCCCTATGGATGTATGCAATAGCCCACAAGCCACATGCATTGGATAAACCCAGACCTTAGAGTCAAACCCAAGACCATGAGAAGCATACCCATGACTTAAGCCTCCTCCGCTATTCGTGTGGGCTCTGGGACGAACTCAACTTTTATTCCTTTTTGGAGATCAATTTTTAAATTCAATTTTAGCATAGATAAGCCAATTACTATCTATGCCTTTAGTATTTTCAAATGATAGAAAACATGTTATATATTAAAAATTGAAGGAGAAAGAGAAAGATAAAAAGAAAACATGAAGGGAAGGAATGGATTTGATAAATTAAATACAAGGAAAGATAATAGGAAAATAAATCTAGATAAAAAGGTATGAACTCTTTTTTCATTTTTTATTGACTTAAGGGTATCCCTATGACTTAGCCCAACGCCCAACCTGCCTTACCTTCGTTTTACATTTTTCCAAGTTGGGGTCAACAAAGGGTGTCACGTTGGGGCAAGACTAGTCCCTTAAGGATGTATGCAATAACTCATAAACCACGTGCATCGGGTAAACCTAGACCTTGAAGTCAAACCCAAGACCATGGAGACATACCTGACTTCTATTCCTTCTTAGGAGAGAGAATGAGAGTATGGAGATTGGTTTTTTAATTCAATTTTAACATAGACAAGCCAACTAATATCTGTGCCTCTAGCATCATCAAATGTTGAAAACATGTTTTGTGTTAAAATTTGAAAGAGAAAGAGAAAGAAAAAAACATGAAAGGAAGGAATGGGCTTAATAAATTAGATATAAGGAAAGATAATAAGAAAATAGATCTAGATATAAAGTAAATAAAATAAGAAGTGAAATATAGAGTAAAAAAGAAAAAGAAAATAAATAAATAGAGAGAAATATGTAGGGACATGGTGAAACAACAAAAGAAAGGTTGTAAGAAAGTCAATAGACAAAAAGTAGACAAAAATGATAAAAATATAAAAAAGGGACTATTAAAGTTAAAAAAATAAAAATAAAGAAAGAATAACATAGAGATGAATAAATAAATAATAAATAACCAAAAAATATAACTAAAGGAAAAAAGATAGAGAGAGAACAAATATGTACTCACATAAGTAATTTGAATAAATAATAAACAAATTTAGAAAGACTTAAAATATATAAATAAATAAAGTGGAGAGAGAGAGAGAGAATTCCAAACATAGAGATAAAGATTACAAAACGTTCCTTGGAAAATGACAAATAAAAAGAGGAAAACAAAAGCAAAAAAATATTGGTGAAGAAACACAATCTTTAAAATAGATATACAAAAAAAAAATACAGAGAGAAAGAGAGTGTGTGTTATTGTGAGAGATTGAGTAAACTATAAAATAAATGATAAACTAAAATGAAAAATACAAAGACAAAAGAAAGAAGATAAAATAAACAAATATTTAAGAAAAAAAAGAAATAAATACATAATAAGAAATTAATTTAATATAAAATACACAAATGAAAAAAAGTAACATAAAAAAAAGATGGGTAATATTAAAAGTGAAGGCAAAAAAAATAATGGTATATAGATAAGAAATGAGATAAAATTATAGAAAAAGTAACAATAAAAAGTAGACATAAAAAGAAAGAAGGGAGAAAGAATAAAACAAGCATGAGAGAAAGAAAGAGAAGAAAAAAGGAAAGAATTAATAAATGAAAGTGAGAGAACAAATAAAAAATTAATAGATAAAGAATAGTTAATGAAAGAGAAAAACAATAGAATGAATGAAAGTATTAAGTGAGAAACAATAAATCGTAGAAAAGAAAAGAGGAATAAAAAAGAGAGTGGGAGAGTGAAATAAAAATTAAAAAAAACAAAAAAAATTAAAAAAAAGACGTAAAAATAAATAATGAAGGTAACTAAAAAAGGAATTGAAGATAAAAATAAATAGAAAACAAAAGTGGAGCATAAATAGGAACAATCATAAATAGGAGAGAAAGAAAATAAAAAGAAAAAAAGAGAGGGAGAGAATAAAAGAAACATCGAATGTCAAATGAGAGAGAGAGAGAGAGAGAGAGAGAGAGAGAGAGAGAGAGAGAGAGAGAGAGAGAGAGTCATGTAAAGACGAATAATTACATGATGAAGGTAATTAAAAAAGAAGTTGAAGAAAAATAAAAAAGTGGTAAAAAGAAAGAAAATTTTAAAGAGAAAAAAAGAGAGAAAAATATAGATTGAAATAAAACATAAATAAAAGTAATAAGAAATAAAGTGAGACAAAAAAACACAAAGATAGATAGATGGAGAAAGAGAGACATAAAGAGGGAGAAATAATAAATAGAAGGCAAAAAGTGAGAGGATAAAAAAAAGATAAAAAGGGGAAGAAAGAGAAAATAAAGAAAGAGAAATATGACAAAGCGATCTAAATGACAAGAAAGAAACAAATCAAAAAGAGAGAACACCAACAAAAACAAGAGAGAGAGAGAGAGAGAGAGAGAGAGAGAGAGAGAGAGAGAGAGAGAGAGAGAGAGAGAGTGGTAAAAATAAAATGAAAAGAAAATCATATAAAGATGAATGAATGAAAAAAGTAAACAAAGAGAAAAGGTAAAATGAGAGGTAATACTAAAAAAGTTGGATATAGGGAAAAAATGTAGTAAAACAAAAAATGAGATAAACACCAAAAAATAAACAAAGCAAGAAAGAGAGAGAACAAAAAAGAGATAAAACACCAACAAAGCCAGAGAGAGAGAGAGAGAGAGAGAGAGAGAGAGAGAGAGAGAGAGAGAGGAGAGGAACAACAGATTTAATAGAAAAAAAAGACGAGAAAAAAAAGGGAGAGAAAGATGGAAGAGAGGTAAGCTTGAAAATAACGATAAAAAAAATAAAACAAAAAGAACGATATAAAGAAGGAAAGTAAACTAGAGCGAATGACAAATAAATAGAAAGAGATAGATAGAGAGAAAAAGAGAGAAAATAAATAAAGAATTTGAAAGAGAAAAAAAAGAGGAATAAAAGAAGAAAATAATTTACCATTAAAAAAAAAGAAAAAAGTAAGAAAGAAAAATGCAAAGATAAATAGAGAACAAAGAGAGGTAATATTAAAAGAGTGATAAAGAAAAAGAGAGGTACATAGACAACGAATGAGATAAATAGATATAAAAAGAGTATGATAAACATAAAGTAAGCTCAACAACAAATAAGGGAAAAAATGAATAATTATGAAATAAAAATATAAGGAAATTAAAAAAGTATTGAGAGTGAAAGAATAGAAAACAGAAGGAAAGAAATAAACAATTAAACCAAATAAAAAGAAATTTAAAAAATGAGAGAATTTTAAAACACTAGAGAAATCAAAGAAAACAGAGATGAAAAAATAGAAAGATAGTTAGATGGAGAAAAACATAAAAAAAAAAAGAGGGAAAAGCAATACAAAGAAAGAAAGTACAAATTGAGATGTGCAATTTGTTCAATCGCAACACCAAATGAATGGAATCTCAAGTTAATACCATGTTCAAAATAAACTAGTTTTTTGCACTATTGGAAGCTATATAGACTTAGAAGGAGAAATATAAAGGTGTCATTTACTCTTAGAATATTGAAGTTATACTAATTTTGATTTCTTATCATGAAGGATGGTAAGCAACATAACACTGATAGCATAATATTGAACACGATGATGTGGTAGTGGAACATGATTATCATAAACATATTGATAACTTTTTGTATGATTTTCTTGTACCATTTAAAAAAGAAAACACAATGCTTGAACTATGTAGTCAAATGGGCAACAAAGATTGTGGGATAGACGCTAAAGATTTGTTAACCCATCTTTAGTAGATAATTATGTCCTTTTGTGTCTTGAAAACTGTGCACTTAAATAAAATCCTTATTTTCTAATGTTCAACTATTACTCTGATTTTCCTTCCTTCTAAATAGTTTCTATCTATTTTGTATTGGCCATTTTTTCTTGTGAACATTCCATTTTTTTATTTGTAAAAATCAATGAAATTATCATCCTACGAAAAATTAGGTGGCATAAAAATTGAACTGATTTCTAATGTCTCATGAGTAGCTTCTAATGTCATAATTTTGGGTATTTATTTATTTTATACAAAAATCTTGGCGATCAATTTTTAAATCAACATTCAATTTTCTTTCTAATTATTAGAGTCCAAGCAAATCTATCAAGCCAAGCAACAATACTCAAATTTTGAGCCAAGTGCTAGGCCAAAAATTGGTTTACACACAAATAAGAAATCCAATAGGGAATCAAACAATAAAAAATTGATGAACTCCAACAACACTGAAATCACATGTTTTCACACCAACAAATGATTCTATGTGCTTGATAGAAACATGGAGGACTTTATAATAGCAGATGAGTTGACATCTTCTATGTCAGAGTTTGATGGAAATCCTAGTGTTAAAACATTAAAAAGAAATATTAAATAACATCGAAGATTTTGTATTGATTTTGTCAATCCTAAGACCTATGTCTTCTTTTATTTCTAAAGTGTAGTCTTAGCAATAGATTAATCAATGCATAAGCTTAATGAAAAGAGATTATTTTAGAATATCATGTCACATACAATAGTAAGTGTCACAACATATGTCTTCTAAAATTGTAGTCAACAAATTTTCTTTTTCAATCAATAAAACATCACTCTATGAATGGATATTATTTGGTTACATTGATATAAATGATAAATATAAAGATCAATAAATATCAAGACATTTAGCCATGCAAAGAAATGGAGAGATAAGAGTAAGGATAAAGTGAGAAAACACTCAAAAAATGATTACAAATGCACAAAATATAGTCATTAATTTTGGACACCATTCAAACATGGTGGAGGAACATTCTAATGTAATGACACCTACCACATAAAGATATAAAATTGGTGAAGAAATAAAGTGCATACCTGTTAATACTTTAATTTTGTTTGTAAGTGTTCAATAACACTCTTCTCATCTTCGTGTAAATCCTTTGCTTCTCTCCTGTATTTATTAAAAGAAAAATTATTATTATTTTTTGATCGATAAAAGGTGATATATTATTGAAATAAACAGGAAATTACAATAAAGTTTTAGCATAAAAGCCATCCGCATAAAGGGATATAACCCATACAAAGCACCCCATAACAGCAAAACTACAAAAACCATTCCAGTCTATACAAACGAAACGAGAGTCAAATACCATCCGACTGATCCTGTCCCCATGGCATCAACCATTCAACAGATAGACGAGGAGATCCCGGCCAAAATTCAACATCAAAAGATTTCCTTGCAGCACACCAAAAAGCTCCATCGGTCAGCACCATAAGCCTGAAGATGTCGACTAAATTGGCACTTAAACATCATCCGCGTTCCCCATACTGCACACAGGCCCATGCAACGTTCCATTCCCGGCAGCAAAAAACATACAAGAGACAAAATTTAGGAAAACCCTACACCAACCCTTAAACCACAGCTCCGGAGAAATTACCACCCCACCGGCACCTCCTTCGCAGGCCCCTCTTCTTTCGGGGAAACACACACGACACCCTAGCATTCGTCTGGTCTCTGGCCATGTCCGAACGGTGCAATTCAGATTTCAAATTCTCCCAAGCTGCCATAATTGATTGTTTGTAAGCCTCTCTATCCGTCCGCCATCTCCATTTGACAAACGGGATCAGTCCTTCATCGGTGGCCTCGTCCATATCCTCAATTCCTTCCGACACATCAAACCCCACGCTCGGCACCGCCCATTCCAAAAATGATTCCAACTTCCGTAACAATGCTCCATGGAACAGCTTTAACATCACCCATTTCGTTTCCTTTGCATCCTCTCCTAGCTCCATTGCCCACGCAAAAACCATTGAAGCAATATCCGCGTTGAGACGTCCCCTGTGAGTCGCCTCCATGAAATGCGGCCCTAAAACCCCTACCACCACGTCCACTACCTCCTTTCAGTGGATTTTTAACACTTGTTTCATCCGTTTCATCGTGGGCGGGCCGAAAAATCCTTTTTGTTGTAGTTTTGTGGAGAAACCCCACATTGCCTCCATTAATGACCAGCTTCGCACCTTCAAACACCGCAGCCACCACTGGAAAAGAGATGCCCAAAACTTCGCATAAACACCATTTAAGGCCCCAGCAACTTGCGCACAAACAAAGGTACCTCCGCCAGCTGTCATACATCATTTAAATGCACTTAATTCAGATAGTGCACCACTTGGTTAATAGTGGAGTTACTATCCTCTCCGCCATTAAAACCTCTGTCCCTTGCAATCCATCCTTGTCCTTCGGCACCCGCTTGCACCCGTCATCGTCCTCACGGCTAGCATACAGACTGTCACCTAGGAATAGAATATAAATTCTTTCTGTCCGAAAGAACGCACACCTCAAAACAACACCCGCGGACTCAAACCTGCCAATTAGGCCATCCATAATGAAGAAAACCAAGTCCACATAAGCTTTGAACATGAACACCATCACCAAGCAACTCCGAGAAAAACAATTAAAAAATGAAACCCCTAAAATCCTCAATGGATAGTTTTTCAATTTCTTCAAAAGCCACCGCCCATTTGGAAAGAGTGTCTGCTTCCTTATTCCCCTCTCTTTTAATATGACTAACAACAAAGTCATCAAAATTTTCCAAGGCTTGAGCAATCGATTTGACATAGTTTTGAAGATGCCACACCTTTGACTCCCCGGTTTTGATAGCTTGGATGATAATTAAGGAGTCACCTTCAAGATGTAGCTTCCTTACACCAAATTGTTTAGCCAGCTTAATCGCCAATAGGGCAGCCTTAACTTCTGCCAAGTTGTTCGATCCATCCTCAAGTTTTTTTGCTGCTAGAGCAATAGTATTTCCCAGATGATCCCTGAGAATCACACCAGCACCAGACGGACTAGGATTACCTTTCACTACTCCATCAAAATTCACTTTAATCCACCCATTCGAAGGTCTAGCCCAATTCACCTCAGGTTTAGAATCATTGTTAGACTTTACTTTAAAAGACCCTGGCCATGATTTGATTCGTATTCCCGGCCATTCCCTTTGAATTCTCCTATCATCCATTGAGAAAGAACACCGCAAATTTTGTGGCATTGAGACAGCACTACTCACAACCTCTTCAATACTATGCTCAATCCGCCATAAGATCCTTGCTAAGGATTCACTTTTCTCAATAAAAAGTCTTCTGTTTCTTTCTTTCTAGATCTCCCAAATCACCAAAGAGGGCGTCACCACCCAAATACTCGACAAAAAGGATCCTTTCATCAAGCATGGCCAGCTTTCAAAAACCTCCCGAATAGTCCTGTGCAAAGGGCCCTGCCACCCCAATTTCTGTCGTACAAAGTTCCAACAACTAGAAGCCACCTCACAATGTAATAATAAATGGTCAACCGATTCCTCATCCCTGTTACAAAGAACACACTTGGATGGGCCAGCAAACCGCAAGCATTTCCTCCTCTCCCCAGTCAGGATTCTCCCTCTAATAGCTAACCATGCAAAAGAACCTGCCTTTGGAAGAACATTTCTATTCCAACATAAGTCTTTTGCCCAAAAAACCTCCCTCTCCATTGAGTCTAGAAGCTGATAACCAATTTTAACCGAGTAAGAGCCAGAGAGATTAACTTATCTTCAGTATCAGAAATAAACACTTTCCTTCCCTGCAACAACCTCTGCATAGACTGAATCTGATCCTCTGAGAGGTCCTCGCCCCTAACATCTTTCCATGTCCATTCATTACCTAACAGAACATGCTTTAAAGTCAGGTAATCACGAACCTTAGTTCCCCATTTATGAGAAAAATATTGTTTAAGAGCCAAAATATCAGTCCCTTCACCGAAGTTTGGCAAACCCTCCCATGAATCCTCCCAGAAATTAGCTTTCGCACCATTGCCAATTTGCCATGAGAGATGGTTTAGGATCACATGTCTACAAGATACAATAAAATTCCAAACCGCAGACCCTTTAGGAGGGTTGCGAATAGTGAAAATTCTTTGCTCCTCATTGGAGTCTAGATATTTAGCCTTTAAGATCTTAACCCACAAAAGCTCAGGATTAGCATATAGATTCCAGACTAGTTTCGCACCCAAAGCCTCATTTAAAAGCTGCCAATTCCTCAAACCAGCACCACCTCTAACCTTCGCCTTGCAAATTTTATCCCAAGCTAATAAAGGAATTTTGTCCTCCTCACTAGCCCCATCCCAAAAGAATTTTCGCATGCGTTGCCCTATTGAATTCATAATTTTCTTGGGGATTTTCAAACACATCATAGAATAAATGGGGATAGCAGAAATAACAGATTTAAGCAATAATATTCTTCCAGCAGAAGTCAACCACTTACTTTTCCACCCATCCATACGCTTCAAACAAGACTCAACGAGATCCTTCCATAAACAGGCTTTATTACCCCCAGCAAACAAAGGTATACCTAAGTACTTGCCTCGGAGAGAACCAATTTTCATTGCAAGAATCCAACTAATATCCAGCTGTCTTTGAATAGGGGTATTAAAAAAGAAGATTTCAGATTTTCTCCAATTTATGCACTGTCCTGAGGCCGCTCCATATAAATCAAGTGTACTCCTCATCACCCTAGCTTCCCTCAAGGATGCATCCCCCATCAGAAAGGTGTCATCCGCAAACTGCAAAGGAGAGATTGCTTCAACCCCATCTGCCACTTTAATACCTTTCCATAAACCCTCATTTCGTTTATGGGAAATCAATCTACCCAAAACCTCCGCCATGATAATAAAGAGAAAGGGTGACATCGGGTCACCTTGCCTGATTCCTTTGTCAAAGTCAAAGAAACCCTGGGGACTGCCATTAACCAAAACAGAAAACCGTGGAGTGCAGATACAACTTGCAACCCAAGAACGCCAATTCACCCCAAAACCAAACTTCTCAAGCACCTGCAACAAAAAACCCCTATCAACCTCATCATAAGCCCTTCTGATATCCAACTTAACAAACATTTTTTCAATTTTTGCCAATTGAACAGAATGAATGGCCTCATGTGCAACAATGATGCCCTCAAAGATTGAACGATTTGGGGAGAAACTGCTCTGTTCAACCGAAATAACAGACTTCAGAACCAACTTTAACCTATTAGCAATGACTTTAGCAATAACTTTGTATATCGTGTTGCACAAAGAAATAGGATGGAAATCTTCGAAGGAATTCACCACCGACTTTTTCGGAATAAGAGCTATAAAGGTGTTATTTAGCTCCTTAAGAACCAGACCTTTTTTCCTAGATTCTTTGACCACCTCCTTGATCTCATTACCAAAAAGGTCCCAAAACCTTTGGAAGAATATAGCAGGAAAACCATCCGGTCCAGGGGCTTTGTCCCCGCCTAAACCAAACAAGGCTTTCTTTACTTCCAATAAAGAGACCTCTGCCATCAACAACTTATTTTGGGAGTCCGAAATACAGCTAGGATAACATCCAAAACATTAGCAATTGCACCAGAAGCCGACACCCCAGAATTAAAATAGCCTGAGAAAAATTTAACAGCCTCCAAATTGATTTGATTAGCAGTAGAGAGAATTTCCCCAGCATCATTTTTTATTGAACAGATCTTATTAATAGATCTATGAACCTTGACAGAATTATGGAAAAACTTGGAATTCCTATCGCCGTCTTTCAGCCATGTTTCCTTGGATTTCTGACGCCAGAAAATTTCTTCACGCACCAAGGTTTCAGAATAATCTTTGTTTAACTTCTTCTCCAGCTCAAAATCCATCTCACACATCCCAAAATCTATGACCTTGAAATGAAGGTCATTTAACTGTTCCTCAATAAGGAGCTTCTCACGAAAAATATTTTTAAAAGATTCCCTATTCCAAGCTTTCAAACATTCTTTCAAATATTGCAGCTTCTTGAAGAAAATGAAAGCCTTGCACCCAGACCAAGTTGGAGCATTCAACCACCAGCCCTTTACCAGAGACTCAAAATTATCCGCTCTAAACCACATCGATTCAAATTTAAAGGGGCATCTGTCCGGGGTAGCATCCTCTTGAATCCTCAGGCAGATTGGATAATGATCAGAACCAGAAAGTGGCAAAATTTCCACCTCACACGTCCAATTCAAAGAGGTCCAATCTCCAGCCAGAAAAAATCTATCTAATTTCTCCGCAATATTGAGAAAACCACTCCTTCTGTTTGTCTAGGTAAATTCACCTCTCTTAAAAAACACTTCACACAACCCATTATTTAGAACAAAATCACTGAAGTCTTGTTGACTCTGCCCATGCCAACACCCACCCCCAGACTTATCAGATGGCCTCAAAATGGCATTAAAATCGCCGCCAAGGAGGAATCTATGTTCGCCACTGACATTTAGATGCAAGGAAATTTCTTGCCAAAGCTCCTTCTTCTTAGAAAAATTATTTGGACCATAGATGTTGAGGATAAAAAAAAAGTTTTGTAACTGAGAAGAAACCACCTTTATCCATTGCCAATTTTTCTCCTGACGAATAACCTGGACATCCACCACCGGCTCATTCCATAGAATACCCAGATCACCCGAAGCACCTTCAGCCCCAACTAAAGTGCAGCTCCAGCAGGCAAAACACCTTGAGAAAAGAGTAATGTCAGAATCTTTTACTTTTGTCTCTTGGAGCAAAAGTAAAGCCGGTCACGTTTGATCAAGACACCTTTTGATCAAACGTATCTTGTCAGAGGCATTGCAGCCCCTGACATTCCAAGATAAGATTTTCATGGCTGTCGGGGGAAGGCGTAGCCTTTCCCCGACCTTAGTTTACTTTGACCTGCAACATTACCTGCAAGTTCCAACCTCATTCGGTTTGTTTTGGGACCTCTCCTCCTTTTTTCCCCGATTTTAACCTTGCTGTTTTGTGCAAGAGTTTGTTCAATGGTTCTCTTTTCAACAATATCAATGTTATCCTGCATCCCCAGAATGTCATCTATCCCGCCATCATCATCCGAATCTGATTCCGAAGAAGCTCCTTCTAACGTTCCACCACTATCTCGAACACCCTCAAAGGCATTATCTAAATTTCTTATTGGAGAAATTGGGATATCTTTGAACACTTGATCGTCTGACTCCATTCCCTGACCCCCCAACAATGAGTCAGGACCCACGGGTTCACCTTGTATTTGATTTGACACCTCCAGATCTTGAATTGGATGAATCCAACTGTCCAGATTCTCCTGAGCAACCAGAAATGAATCCACCTTATGCCTAGATTCAGGGACAATAGCTGAACATTGAAAGATGTCGGTAAGCTCGCGAGGCTGAGAACACACTTGCTCCGGAACAGGGGTATCTGAAACATGTGAAACACTTACTTGCCTTAGCAAGAACTCATTCTCACTTTGAATATCTTCCAGACCCAAAGAAATCCCCGTTCCTGAAATCTTTAAAGAACCTCCCTCTTGACCCAAAACTTGCTTTGTGGAGCTAACCGTCACGGGAATCTGAAAAGGCCGATCCTGGATAAGCCCAAAACACTCTCCTACAAAGATTCCATCAATTTCAGCTTTCAGAAAGCCCCCCCGGTTCATTTCCACCACCTGCTGTGAGAAGCCCCAGGAGACATCAGGCCCCCACAGCAAAGCAACAACATCAACCCAAGCTCTATCCTCTGAGAGGGATATTATTTCCTCTGACAAGGATTTGTGAACAAGAATTTTCCCTTTATCATTAGGAGGACACTCATTGTATGAGACCATTTTTCCCACACAGCTAAGGCATTCAACGGGATTATCCATCACCTCTAACTTCTGGCGCCAAATACCTTCCCCTGTGTGTATTTCGATTGTTTCAGGTAAAGTATGGATGCCCTGCCTCAATACACATATCTTAGGGTAAATGCTGAAATCAGATTTGTCCACCACTTCCTCGAACTTCACAAAGCTCCCCAGCTTGTTGCCAATTCTTTTAAGGGTTTCAACATCCCAGTATTCATGAGGGAGGTTTTTCAGTTTTACCCATACCGAGATTTCCTCAAGAGAAGTCTCATTAGGGTTAAAGTTTGGAGTCCAGTCTTTAATGAGAAACCCTAAACCGTCCATTTCAAACGGGCCACTACCAATAATCCAGTCCTTGTCTTGAGCAGATTTACAAATCACCAGATAAAAACCATTCTCCAGAGTCTTCAGTTCGCAATCTTTACCCCACTCTTTATCACACCATGCCCTTATTTTTGCTAAAGCCGGCCATTTTCCTCCCCATTTCATGAAAAAGGCTTTTGCTTTTAAAAACCTAACAGTATCGCTCCATTCACTATTATCTAGAAGTAACGAAGATAAAGTCGTGACAGAGATACTTGGTGATACCTGACTAGAACCGCCTTTATCCGGTAGCGCCTTCGGCCGCCAGAACTTACCTTCCACCTGCCTGAAGTCCACCTTATCAGGTAAATGCCACGATCTAAACTGCTCGCCCTTTTTTGGATGAAACCAATCTTTCCTACCACCATTGTTTCGCTATCCTGCCCTAAAACCCTTATTCACCGGAGCCTGCCAAGCCTGATTCTTTCCCGCCCAGCTGGAACACTGAGAATGCCAATTCCACCGTTTATTGAAAGGCCAACGAGCCTGACCACCATAGCTGTACGCCAGATCTCTGTGCTTTCGAAACCCTACCCGCTGCTTCCACTCTGCCATTTTTTTAAAAGAAAAATTATTATTGATTTTGCATTATTTTATTTTAAATTTTTTATTTTATTCTTTCCTTTTTATTTTATTTCAAAAATAAATTAAATCATTTTAACATATAATTCCATGCAAAACATTAATATACAGTTGAGTATAAATAGCATAATAAGAAAAATAATAATTATTTATTATTTATATGTAAAATATTAATATAAAATTGAAGATAAATATTAAATTAAACTCTTATTATTTAATATTATTAAATTAAAATTGAACTGCTTTCTACTATTTCGTGAGCAGCTTCTAATGATGTCCTGCTGTAAAATATTCACATGCCTTGTCTGTGCTTCCACATTTTACATGCATGCCTCCTAAGGCAATTGCAATAAAAACATGATAAAATCCCCCTTCCTTTATCTTTTGAAAATTTCATGCCACTTTACATTCACATAAGCTCTCTCTTAGTGGCTAACAAATTCTCTATAACATGAATCTCTGTTTTAACTATACAGTCACCAAGTTTCTGGATCTGAAATCCTTTTCCTTATTGAGAAGGTGATTATCTATTGCTGACAACCATTCTATACTGGAAATTGGCCAAGGCAGCTATTCTTTGTCTCATAGCTCAATATTACCGTAGTTGTGGGAAAGGTTCTTCTCAAATTCTTTTCGCTAATTTTCTATTCATATTTTTACAAGTAATTAAATTTTACATGCTTGTTAAGTCAGTTTTGAAATTTAAAGAGAATTTTACTTTTAGATATTATTCTGAAATAATAGATCTGTTATATTTTCCTCAGAGATTTGCATAGCTTTCTATCTAGCTTTAAATCAAAATTAACATATACGAAGTGTTTTTGCTTCATTTCCTAAGGAAGGACTCTCCTCTAATATCAAATGACACGCCCTCATTTTAATTATTTATAATGTTGTCTTGGCAGAGAAGCTACACCAATAATATTTGAATATGCACTTGCAACACACATTCTAGAAGCAGAAAGGTCTGTAACTTTCACAAACCTGAAATTTTTGAAATATATAACTTTTTGTAAGATAGCAAATACTGTGGTATGGGTAATGTCTTCGTTACTATTGTGGCAATCATTGGTTAGTATTTGCAGTTCTTGATGGGAATTTATTTAGACCTAAATCAGGAAAGAAAATTCAAAACAATGAAAATGAAGTAAGGGTAATGTCTTTGTTACTACTGTGGCAATCATTGGTTAGTATTTGCAGTTCTTGATGGGAATTTATTTAGACCTAAATCAGGAAAGAAAATTCAAAATAATGAAAATGAAGTATGTACAGAAAGTTGTATACAAGTAGTGAGAATGCTTGTTTTCAAACTGTTAATGTAAGGGTCAGAGATAAATCGTCCTTGTTTTGACAGCAGGAAATGAGAGAAATTCCTTAGAATCAAATATGCCTCTGCTTGCCCATTATAAATTCCTTAGAATCAAATATGCCTCTGCTTGCCCATTATATGAAAAGGGTTTACTATCAATTGCTGGATCTCGACGGTGCACATTACCTAGGATGGACAAACATTCTCTACTTGTCTGGTGAGAGCCCTCCTCCCTTTGAATCTAAGTTCATTACTGTATATTATAATGTGAATTTGATATTTTAGATTTTTAATTGGTGCGGAGAACACATGATAGTAGATGCAAGTGTCCTTCTTAGTTTCAAGGGAGATGCTGTCAACTATCGTGAAGGTATGTTTAGGTAAGTCCTGGCAAAAATCACATAACCAAACCCACCATGACAACTAGCTAACAAACAAGCTCCAACACTGCTTAAATAGGGAAATAAGTTCATATCGTTCCACATACAAACAACAGGAACGCTTAATAAACAAGGCATGCAAACAGAGGGACACTAAACACAATTGGATCACAGCGAGCTTGCAAAGCAAAAAGCATGGTGATAGCTAAAATAGACACACAAACAAAAAGGCTTCATAATTCCATCGATTTTAAAAAAGAGAGATATATAGAGCAATCAAAGAGGGGGGTGGAATCATTCAACAGACTTCGTAGAGGGTTTCTAGTATAGATCAGCTAAGGTTTAAACTGCTTATGCACATTTTAATTATGGTGTAGCTATGCATTGGATTCAATAACTTGTAATAATTCATTCCTTTAATCATTACATCATTGGATTCTATAGCCTATAATTGTTCTGTGCATTGAGACAGGATTAGAATATTGAGTTTTGCATCATGCATTTATACATATCTGATTCCTGTGCCATTTAATTTTTTTTATCTTGTTGCTTGACCTGATTGAGGGGGGATGCTTCTTCCCTCAACCTACAGGTATTGTTCTTCCTTAACCTGCATGCTATCATATTTGGCTTTATGGCTTGCATGTAATGGATTTTTGTTTATAAGAACTGTAGACATGTTTCTCAATCTATATATTTTCTTTACTAAGAAAGTTATCTTAGTAAATATGCTCATATATCTTTCATATCATTGCATGCATTGTTTTATGTTGATGGTTTCTCTAGGGTTTTGCATGTCACATGCAAGGAGGGTATTGCCTACGTAATGGAATTGAATTATTTTGCACTTGCCAATTTCAATTTCTTGAATTATTCTAAAGTCTTTTTAACAAATCTGTTTTGTGCATGAGATCATACTACTTTGACGTAACTTTCAATCAGTTCCACATTATCTTTGCTTCCACATTTTGCAGGTATGTCTAACAAAACCTTAGGTGTATAATGGTTGTCCTGGCTTTCATTTTAGCATAGTTTTGGATGCTGTGAAAAATTATGGAGTTTAGATTTAGACCTGTCAATTGTTTTCTTTTTGTGTCATGAGTTTCTAAAACTTTATCAACATAATTAACATATGCATATCATGTAACCATTACCTTATTTGAGATAATATCTCTTTTCAGGCATTTATTTAAATAGTTACCCACCTTGTCTTTAAATTTCCCCATACACCTAAGCATTTTTAAATGTTTGCAAATCTCAACTGGCTCACTTAGCTAGGGATTGTATCAGTGATTCCACCACATTAACTTTGGTATCTTCTAAATTAATGTAGTACTGAATTATATGAAAAATTGTGCAATTCTGATACAATTCTGAATGATTGAAAGAATTGGGTGGAGAAAGATGTGTGAGACTCACCGTACAATGCAGAGGCGCAATAAGCATATAAGATTCTTGATGTTTTTTGTGACCTTCGTCTACCCTGTTTCAAAGTTACACGATCCTGTATCACTTCATAATCGAAACCCCAAATCTTTAAACACGAAACCCTCTAAATGAAAGGTAAAATCGTACCTGAATGGCATGGCCCACGTTTATTCCATGAAAAAGCAAGAAATGATCGATGTTCAGAAAGAAAACAATCCAATCCATTCATTATCTTGCCTTCCTAGCGCCCCACAAAGATGGTGAAGAGGGGCGGCGTGCATTGGCATTCCTCTTCAATCTACACTCTTTCTTTCCTTTCGACTGCAACAACTGTTTTGGATTTCTTTGCATCTCAACTTTTGTTTTGAATCCATCGTTATTGAGTTGTGCATCAGAAGTTTTCCTGAGCTCAGCATTTGATTTCATTGCCACTATTGATGGCGATCTAATTTGTTCTGTGTTTAGTCCCTCCTCTTCCTCCTCAATCTTCTTCATCAGCAGCATTTGCTCTGGCGACCACTACTTGGTGTTGCATTGATAAAATGTGATCCAGTGCCTCATCTAACTCCTCTTCTTTACCCACCGCTACACATTCTTTGTCATTGTCTCCAATTGATTCGTGCCCATCAGTCGTGATGCCTCGCTTCTCTTCTTGCTAGTGGTTCAGTGCTTCAATTCTTGATGCTTCCAGGTCTTCTTCTAGGAATTGTCTCAGCTTCTTTTGGATTCTTTTTGAATTCTTTTCCATATTCTTGAAAAGAAGACTTGTTTCTTCCAAGGCTCCCACATTTTTGAGTGGAAGAATTGATTCTTTACCCTTGTCTCCAGTACTCAGTATGGCAGATGGGCAGGAAGAGCGCATATTGCGCATGTCTTTGTTCACAGTAATCTTGGAGCAGCTTGCTGTATCATCCTCTCTTACTCTTTTCCTGACTTGTTCTGAGTATGGCCTCAACATTTCCTTTACGTCCTCTCTTTGCTTAAACTTCTTCAACAACTCTCTTTCAGACATGTCAGAATCAACCTTCAATGCCTCCAATCGATCCATGAGGGCATGGCAAGCGGCCTGACTTAACCTCGCCTGCTCCTTATACACAACATTCCTGGTATTTTCCATTGAATGTCAATTCATTTAACCTTGGTAATTCCTCATCTATGCTTTTAACATGAGAACCCGATATTAAATATATGTAAAGAAGAATTTAAGCCTTGAATCTTCGCTACAGAGAAGAATTAAACTAAAAATCCCCAAAATCAGCTAAGTCCCTATTTCCACAAAAGACAGAAACTGCCCTCAAAATAACCGTTAGGTTGGATTTGTATGAGTTTTATTTAAAATCAATTACAGTTTTGTTAGTTTATGGTTTTGAAGGAAGCTGCCTATTCGATTGCATTTGATTCTTCCATGAAAAAGCAAGAAATGATTAAATCATGCGCACTCAAAATAACCGTTAGGTTGGATTTGTATGAGTTTTTTTAAAAATCAGTTACAGTTTTGAAAAAAGCAGCCTACTCTTGCATTTGATTCTTGCCTTAATTTGCTTGGCATGCTTTGATAATTTGTTTTAATGAATTTAATTTGATTTAGTGTTAATTCATGCGCAGTTCCATTTGACAAAAAAAAGTTTTCCACAACACTGACTGATCTTGGCTGTTAAGATTGTACAGTATCTGTCTATATTGGACTTTGTTTATTATAATATTTATTTGTGCTTTGTTTGAAAACATGTAATTGATATCTTTCTTTTTGAAGAGGTGGAATATAATGTAATTGATCAATCTTAATCTTTAATCAATTGAGATTCTTTAGGAAACCATTATAACATTGAATTATTTAATATTCAACAAATGTTATGTTTTGGAATGATGAAATCTTAAAAAAATCCATTGTATTATCTAATTTGTACTTTTGTTATGAATCAATTATAACATTGAATTATCTAATATTCAACAAATGTTATGTTTTGGAATGATGAAATCTTAAAAAAATCTATTGTATTATCTAATTTTTACTTTTGTTATGAATCAATTATAACATTGAATTATCTAATATTCAACAAATATTATGTTTTGGAATGATGAAATCTTAAAAAAATCCATTGTATTATCTAATTTGTGCTTTTGTTATAAAATTTGAAATAATATATTATTTTAAAAATTAATATTATTTTTTCTAATATAAAGTGGAATTATTAGTATATAATTTGTTTTTTATATTTGTATTATTTTTAATATAAAATGGAATTATTGGTATATAATTTGTTTTTTTTATATGTTTATATTTTTGATTTATTGAAGTTTTACAGATTCAAAATAGTTATGTTATAGTTAACTTGAATTATTTCTCATTGATAACTTTGTTAGTGTCACAACTCTATCAAGTTAGTGTTGTAATTGTATTTTGCATGATTAATTTAATTTTTTTTTTTAGGATATAAATATGGGTCTTCAAGCAAAACTACTTCCCACCCTTCTAAATATCAAGAGTTATTTTCTAGGCATAACAATGTAACAAAAAAGTGTTCATCAAGTTGCTAACACTTCATATTCCTTCATTTAAGCTAGATTTTCTTTTATAAAGTTTACTCAATTTCAAGAATCTATTGACAATCTGCTTCAAACTTTGAGTGTTAATTTACTTACACTCCCTTAAGTTTATTCACTTAATCGAAAAAAAACACTTCCTAAAGCATATAATGATCAAATATTTTGCAACTATCATCACATTAAAGATCATTATATTCAAATTTTTTATAGGTCTTAAACATAAGGTACAAGACCTCATTGACAAAAATGTAATCAAACTTGGAGGAGTTAATGATAATGAAAATTCATCAATCAAAACCTTAAATAGCCATTTAAAAATTGACACAAGTCCATTTCCACATTACCTAAACAATGTAGAGCCACATGCCAATAACAATGAACTTGATGATGTACAACATGGTCATACTTATGTGGGAAACATTGAATCTAATGATACATCTTCTTCCTTTCTCCCCCTAACCCATCAATTGCATTTTACAATGAGGAAGCCCTTCAAGAAAATATTATGGACCATTGTACATTTCAACATCCATGATCCATAATCTATGAACCACACAAATTATGAAAATCACAAAATAAGTATTATACATATTGTATTAATTAGTCATAAGTCAAATGGAAGTTAATAATAGAGGAAGACGAGAATTGAACACCATATTTATCATGGAAATCTTCTAAAGTGAGAAAAACCAAACTAATCAATAGTGAAAAATTCCTACTACCATCATTATGTAATAAATGACATGCAAAATAAATATAAATTGAAATGGTTACTATCTACCCCTCGTTACATTCATACAAGACCTTAGTTATAGATACAATCTACCTCTGACATATTTTCCTCATTTTATTTATGCTTCTACACTTCTTTCCTTTTACATCTCATGTCAAAAATACAACACACAATTGTTCCTACATATTATAAAATAAGAATATGTAATACATGATTTGGATATGATCATTTACTTTGTATGTATGAATTGCAACTAAATGATTTTAATGCTTCATGAAATTGTGCTTTGGCAGTATAGGTAAACTGCATGAAATATTTGTCCACTAATTGTGGTGCGATGACAATAAGACATCCAATGTTTTCCAGTTTTGAGTAACCAATGTAATAATTAGTGCACTAGCGCTTGAGTGAAGACCATTAAGTGGAGAAAAACCATGTGCCTTTCCTGTATAATTTTGATTCTCAGCCACTTCCTTTAGCCATTTCAATCGCTGCTTGTCTAGGATTTATAACTATCGATCAAGGGACATATAATTGAGAGATTCGATAGAAAACCACTTTCAATTAGTCTTTGATGAAATTCCATGCTTTGTTCCAAAAATACCTTTGATAAAATGTTTTGCAAGCTACAGATTGTTGTACTTAATGACCAGGAAATTTTCAAAAACATATGTATAATTTTTTTAATATCATCTCCATGAACCAGCGTTTTAAAAATATAAATTATATTTTACACTTTAATATATTTGTATGTAAAGTCCTACGTCATGGAAGAGACACATCTCTTCGAGAGTGATGCATATTTAAAGATCTTTGGATCTATCTATTTGAAATAGAAAATACACTAGCAATCACACCTTGATGTGCAATGGGTACATTGAAGAGGTGTGAAAGGTCAGTTTGGAAAGAAAAAATGTCAATTTTTTGAGTATATTAGCTAGAAATTTCCCCCTAAGATTTAATGGACAAGCTGATAAGTGCATTAAGAACAACTCATGTATTAGAGGGAAAAACCTTATGGTGAGATCCGTTTTAGATAGGAAATATTAACAAGTGACATCTATGAAAGCTGCCAAAAAAATTACCTTCATGAAAACTTTGATTCAAATGCGAGCAGTCTATTAATATATTTGAAAGTCCACCATAGTAGGTGGTATGAAGTAGAGTTGGTCACTAGGAAAGCCAGTATGAATTGTCAGACGGTCACATTTAATTAAGAAGAAAAACCGAGCCTGTATAAATATTATATATCCATACATTGTTTCATAATCTAATTTATTAATATTGCATGTATACATTTCAATGAATGTATATTTTGTCTTATTGGAGGTCAATATTATAGTTTAATATATAATATTGATATATAATTTTTCTCAATATTGAAATGTCATTATATATTTATTATCTAATTGTAATTTTTATTGCTTATTGTTTGATTTTTAACACAAATTAATAGATTATGTTTATGCATTTCCTATGTGTCATTTTAAAATTTTTTCTTTCTTCAATTTTGATGTTTAATCTCTTTTTTCATGTTTTGTTGCCCTTTGTTTTTTGTCCTTGTGAAAATTATAGCAAGGGTTTCATCTTTTTGAAGCTTGCTCAATTCTTTCGTAGAGCAAAAACATATCTCTTCTTTGTTTAGTGTCTATTTTGTGGAGACTGTGCCTGCAAAATGTTTATAACTCATTTCCTTTTAGCGAGAAATTGATTTTTTAAGTACGATATGCTTTTCTAGTGGGTCTTGTTCATTTAAACTAAACAAAAACTTGGGCATCTTATGGATGATTGCACTATCCCACCTATCACAGTTCATCTATGAAATCATGCTATTTTGTCTATAATTCAATTGTTTTTGTACATAGTTCAGCCATGGATTAAGCCAACAGTAATCCAAAAGAAATAGATTAACAATAATGGGTAATTGAGATGACAGCTTGCAATTCTAGAATTTAATGTAATTTTCAGCTTCCTATTTCTAGTGGCATGAGTAGTAGAAATTGCATCAAAATTTAATCCCTCACGAATATGTTCAAATTTTCTTTTTGAATTCGATGGTTTCTTTGATTGGAACATAAATCTTAAAACAAGCAGCAAAAATATACTTCATCTATAGTCGTGAGACTGGATAGGGCTATTTTGGTATTCGTAACAGTTGATATACAAATTGTTGCTAGGATACACTTGAATCATCAAGAGCCTTCCGAAAATTTAAGATACTGTGGTTTCTTTTCACAAATGTCTTTCCTGTATAACTCAACCTGTCAAGAAGATCAGCTTTCTTTGCAATTGAAAATGGTTGATTCTTCTAGGAGAAACTTGGTAGATGACAAGTATGGATAAATTGAGGTTATTAAAGTTGTTAACTCAACAACAAGTAGGTGGAAAATGGAGATGTTGGTTCTCTTCTTGGAAGTGACATTATTGGTTTATAAATAATGTAGTTATATTACAAATGCATTTTCTCGAAAGAAAAGAATACCACTTCATTTATTGCCCTCATTTTTTCTTAGCTAAGATTAGAATACAATCCACATGCTTTACCAAAAGCTAATAGATAGAGCACAACGATGTAGTTTTAAAAGCTTCAGATATCATAATTTATTAGGACTTAATATTTGTAGAAAAGGAAAGTGTGATTCAATTAAGAAATAAAATAGCAATACAATTTGAAAGTATAGTGAATTTAAAAAAAAATTCAATCACGACTAAACACAAAAATGGAAAGTACAACCCTTATTCAAATAATTATGAGAACTAGTTTTCTGAGTATATCTTATTCAAATAATTTTGTGATCCATCTAAAGAAGTGCATAAACCTCTTGCATATTCAAATCATTGTGGCAAGATTCATAGTTTATAGGCGTGGTTATACTAATGCCATTTTAAAAATAAAATGTATTTGCACATGTGCACATATAAAAGATAAGATCTTGTTCTTTAAAAGAGCCCAATCATTTCTCATTCACCCATTTGGAGTGATATTTGACATGCATATATCTACAACAAGTTGTCTCATTTTAGTGAATAATAAATATGTATTGTTTAGCTTTTTGTGAAGAAGAATATAAATCATTTATCTTCTTCTTGCAATTTTGTTGCCATATTCAATTGTGCTAGGAAAAACATTGCATAGATAAACCATTTATCTATAGATCTAAACAAGAAAGAATTTTAAACCCAATATATATTATGTACAACACTAATAGAAACATGTAAGAAACAACAATTTTACATCCTATATATCCTCATTTAAAGAAAATAACAACAATCTCATGTCCAACAATTTTATTAATGAATTTTGGTTTGTGATAATGCATGAAATATGAGTAGTCTTGTTGAAATATGATCCATGC
Source organism: Sequoia sempervirens (assembly GCA_007258455.2). Classification (NCBI taxonomy): domain Eukaryota; kingdom Viridiplantae; phylum Streptophyta; class Pinopsida; order Cupressales; family Cupressaceae; genus Sequoia; species Sequoia sempervirens. The sequence continues at coordinate 295,875,989 of VDFB02270651.1, read as the reverse complement.
AACTTGAGATTTGATTTGATACATATAATTATTAAAGATGGTACACATAACCTGTATTAATTTCCCAAATCTATTTTACAAATGTCCTTATATATGCATAGATGAAACATATCAGGCATGGAAATACCTTGCTTTTTAGTAAAACTTAAAAAATGGCATTTGACTAACCTATTTTCTATCATATATAGAATACATGTTGGTACAAATTGTTACTTGATACATATTGTTACCAAATACAACTCGCAGAATGACAAAAGTAATTTAATACATTATTCCAAAGTGAATACTTGTGAATGCAATTTCTTATATAAACATAGCCCATCAAGAAAGGAATAGAAATAATAGGAATTTTTTTTTTACCAAATGTTATTCAATTACATCCATCAGTAGATTAAGATGACCATAAATAGATGAAATTAATAAGCATTGAGTGTTAGTAAAATGGCTGAGTTGCAAGAGTGTTTGGTCCTATTTTATTTTTCCTTTTATGTATTTGCATACCTGTAGGAAGATTGTAACTAATCAATTGAGGGAGTTTGTAACTAAGTACACAATGTGGGGTTTTCAAGTTGGAAGCTGAAAAATAATAGATGATAAAATAGAACTAACCTGTAGGTGTTTTTGGTATGAGTGTTCATTCTAGAGTTTGAATTTGATAATGACAATAAGAGTGCTTCCTCTTGCTTTCGGCAAGCTACATATGGGATTTTTTGCATACGTTCATATCATTCAAATGTGAAGGCTAGTTTGATGTGTAGGTTTGCAAGTTCACACACTCTAGAAATAGTTGAGAATGGTAGGCCTTGCTACTCCAGATTTCTGATGTCGATTGTTTCCCTTTCAAGTGTTAGGCCTTGTGTTTTGTGTACTGTTAATGTCCATGCCATTTTGAGTGGGATTTGATGACATCGACCATGACTTAATGGGGAAATAGGAACATTTTTTGGATTGTTGTGGTCCCAAGCAAAGCCTAGGGTGATTCCATAGTACTGGTTTATACAATTTTTGGCCAAATTGGACACTGAACTAATTTTTTTCTAACTAAATATTCACTTTCGGGCACCTATATCGGCTAAACCGTGAGGAACTTGAAGATAATGCAAACTAGTGATTTGTGACATTTTTTGTAGATTCTAAATATATTTTTTTCAATTTTTTTGGAATCAAATTGTATTTTTTTTTCCATCTCCTTTGAAAACTAGTTTTTTTAGTAAACACCATTTTTAAGGAGTGATGCTCACTGTATAACACATAACCATTTTTCCATGAAGGATAAAATTCTATTTTTTTCGAATTTAGATTTGTAACTATGATATCTAGTGCTTCCAATTGGTTTCATAGTGTTTTATTGAATATTTTTTCCTTAATCACGTTTCAAAGTCAAACCAATTACAATTCAAACATAGGCAAACTGTATAACACAACTTTTTTTGTATGTATCGAAATTCTTTTTTTTTTGTTGGATCAAGGACTTCAATATCTGGTGCACTCATATTTTTCAATTTTTTGATAATCTTCTATTTTTTCCACATGTGCAAAATAGAGAGCTTGATTTTTAGTGAAAAACCTACATTCACAAGAAATAACAAAAATATAATAATAGAATTAAATTTATTTAAAATTATACTTTTTGGGAAGATTATAATAAGGACTAAATACTTACAAAAATAATTTTTAAATGAATTCATTTGATCCCCCAAAAGGTAAATCAAAAGTGGTTTTTTATCAACATTTTGATAGGTGTAAAGGAGACTCTGTTATAGGTATGGTTTAAAACTAGCAGGGTTCTATCCAAGGGGGTTTGATCTAAGGTAGTTTGATCAAACCCTCTTCAATTGGAATGCTTTAAATGGAACTTTTAAAGGCTTAAATCATTATATTTTCTAAAAATATGTAATTTAAAAAAAAAATAGAATCTCCCAAAAATTGTAAACCAGCTTTGTGGGATCACCCCCTATGTAATTGTTGAATTGAACAACAACAAACAATGGAAGTGAAGGAAAATTCTCAAAATTCTTGTAGACTATTGCTTTGATTTTCCTAAGTGCACCATTGACAAGGTTTGTTTCCACCCATAAATTTGAACATAACATTACCTTTTTCTGAACACATAATGGTATCTTAGATTAAAGTTGTTCTTCATCTAGATTTGAACTTGGTGGCCCTCTAATTTTCTCTGCAATTGATAGTGCAAAAGGTGTTGCCAAAGACAATACAATTTGTTGGTTATGTAGTGTGACCATTTCATTTGTTGAAAATATATGTATTGAGGATAAAAAACCATATTGCTCTGTAGAGGTCAATGTTGAGATGGAGCGTGACATTTTCCCTTAGCAAAAGTTATGTGACCCAAATACTGCACCTTCTTCTTAAAGAAATTACATTTAGAGAGTATTCCATACAGTTTATTTTCTCTTAACCACTGGAGAACTATCTCTAAATGTTTTCATTGTTCCTCTTCATCCTTGGAATAAATTAGGATATCATCCAAGAATACTAAAACAAACCTATCCAAACAATCCCTAAAAAAATGTTCATTAGGCTCATAAATGCTACAGGTGCATTAGTAAGTCCAAAAGGTAAGAATATAAAATCATAATGCATGTATCTTGTTGTAAAGACAATTTTGAATATTTCTTCATCTTTTATTCTCATTTGATGGCAACCTAATCGCAAATCAGTCTTTGAAAACATGACTGGTTCTTGCATTTGATCAAAAAGATCATCAATCCTTATCAATGGATATTTATTCTTTATAGTAGCTTTGTTAAGCATCTAAATAAAATCAATACAGAAGCGTAGTGTTCTATCTTTCTTCTTCATGAATATTATTGGCACTCCCCAAGGTGAGACACTAGGTCTTATCAATCCCTTAGATAATAATTCCTCCAATTGTGCCTTGAGTTCCAATAATTATGTAGTAGTCATTGTATAGGGCACCTTGGAAATAGGTTCAGATCTTGGTACAATGTCAATAGAGAAATTGAATACCCTCTTGGGAGGTAATCCAGGTAGCTATGGAAACACATCCACAAATTTCCGTAAAATGGGATACTTCTCTATATATGTTTTCCCAGATTCTACGATTTCTCCTTCTTCAATTTCTTGAGAATCTTATGGTTCGCAATCCATGGTGCATTATCTTGAGGAGTGACTTCCTTAAGTTCTATTTTAACTACATATAGTTGGCAACCTTTCTTTTTTTTCCCTAAGCATTTTCATGGTAGAAATATGTCTCAACTTAATCTCTCTTGGTGTTCCTTGCAACGACACCCAATTTCCTAAATCATCAAGACACTCTACTAACTTGGAATGACAATCCACTTTGGCTTTATGTCCCCATAGCCAATTCATTCCTAGAATGACATCCTAAGATCCTATGGGTGCTACATACAAGTTCACTTCAGTTGAGAAACTAGGAAGTTCTACCCTAGCTTCGAACAAGCATTGCTTCACTGTTTCTCTTGTTTGGTTTGCATATTCCACAACCCAAGACTTTTCCATAAACCCAACTTTTCTAGATATTTGAGTAACTACTTTACATGAAACCAAATTTTTAGTTGCTCCAATATCAATAAGTATAGATATAGGAATACCAATAAAAAAGTTGGAGTTTCCACTGGTGTGACCTAATACTTGGCTTGTCAATTATCCACAACTGCATGGATCTTGTGCTAGAATACAGTTTGTTGCAAAGGAAGAGATTTTTTGTTTTCTTGTGATCTTGAAGACATGTTAGGACATTGAACATAATGATCCCCTCCACAAGTAAAGCATTCTTCTATAGGTCCCTTCCTTTTTGCAAACTTATCAAATCGATCGACATTCCTTTTACTATTGTTGAAAATGTTGTTGTTGTTTCCACAACAATCTCTTCTTGGTTCATTCTAGTTGCTACAAGATCCCTTATTTCCTTTCCTTGGAGTTTCTTGTGCTCCAACAAACTTCTTTGGAACCTGATTTACTTGAGATCCACTGAACTTCTTTTGGTTTCTATTTTCTCAGTAGGTTGAAATGGCTTTGAGCTTCTGCTCTTGCTTAATTTCCTTTTCATATAATAGATTCATAGTTTTTGGACCATGTACATCCACTTCACCACCAATTGAGCTATTCAGCCCCATTATGAAATTTCTAATATGAAACATTCATCCTTTTGGTACATTGGCACGTACTTTAGAAGACGAGTGGACTTCTCCCAATAATCATTCACCAAAAATTCACCTTGCTTCAAATTTTAAAAATTAGTTAACTTTTGGTCATAAAAGAGTTGGGGTAGCCATATTTTCTGGAATATTTCAGAAAACTCATTCCAAGTTAAGGTTAGAGAAATAAGACCAAGTTCCATCTTTTTGTTCATCCACAAATTGGAAGCTTCTCCTACTAGCTGAAACACACCCCATAAAACTTTGGTAACCTTATAATAGTTTCTAATCTCAAAATATTTTTCCATTTGGATTAACCAAGCCTCAGCCTCATCTTCATTGGTGCTTTCCTCAAACTTTGGTGGGGTAAATTTTCTCATATCCCTCAAAAACTTAGTTGCCACACATTTTCTTTTGCTATTTTTCAGATTTGGATAGAGATTCTTATTCCCTCCATTGATTTGATTGATTATGGTCATGAAAGTTTTCTCCCTCATCCTATTTAGGTATTTCTTCTTCTTCACCTAATGAAACTTATTGCTCAATATTTCGTAACCTTGCCCTAGTTTCATCCATGATGGCCAAGATATGATCCAACTTAGTTTCAGTATTATTTGGACCTTTTCTAACTTCCTGAATTCATCTAATTGGATTTTTCCTTGTTCTCACCTTCTTTCAAGAAATAGTTATACCTGAAGGTTCATCTATATTAGATCCTATCATGGTTTACTTAATATATTAACAACTTTTAAAAGAGAAAGCATTCACATACAAGAAATTCTTTTTTTCTCACAAGTTTTGATAAGAAATAAATTTTCATTTATTCATATAGATTTCAATTTACTTCATTTACATTGAGTGATTGTTCAAGTAGTCAAGTGGAGAGTATCCTTCAGATTCACTCTCAGATACATAGCTTAATGGGGTATACCATTCAAACTTTTTTTCATCTCTAATTTGTTCTTCTCTATCCCAAAAAGGATAGTATCCCTTGGATTTATCTTTCGATACATAATTATAAGGTACACAACCTTTTGACTCACCACTTGAGGAAATTACAATTATCTCAGCCATGGGTAAAACACAAGGATCTCTAAACAACATAGCTAGACTAACACTACATTCTAAGGGAATATCCTTAGAAAGTGATAGTGAGTCCAACTTTTCCAGAGAGACAGGAGGTAGATAGTTGAAATTTTCTTCATTCCTTACCATTCTCTTCTCTTGGCTAATTCATGATAAAGCATGATTGATTATCTTGATATCACTTAGCTAGACGGTGTTGACATAGTTAGTTACCTCTATAGTACAAACAAGGGCTTCCTTTTCCTTATTGGCCCTTAGGTAACGTTCATTCTTGATTACTGAATTTCTTGTACTTAACTTGAGTTGCACCATCCCAATACAAGAATTTACCAAACATCAGTATTCACATAATGTTGGAAGGGAAAACATAGCGAGCACATAGGTTCCAAAGCTGAACCTAGTAGCTCTGATACCATGTGTAACATGCCTCTTGTTCTAAACAATAGTTTTCCTATGTTTTACCACAAGTGAAATTAATCTAAAGGCTAAACACATTGCAATAAATTTTTTCTTTCAATACAAGATAAAATGCACACATGATAGTAACAAAATATCCTTCATATTCATTCAATGAATTGAGTACAAAATTTCCAAAGAAATGATTTCATAATCCAAATACAAATACAATTTCCATCTTTCAAAGAAATAGATACAATTTACATACATAGCTCAACTAAGCTCCATTGGCACTAGAAATACAATTGATCCAGGAAATACCCTTTCAAATCTTTAGCTTGCCGACTGGGAGGAGAAGCATTAGTCAAGCACTTTTTTTCCATCCACGGACTAACTGTGGTCCCTCGCACATCTACCACATATGATAAGATGGCCCTACCCTTCAATGAAGAGCTTTGTTCTAGAAGCCACATAATACTAGCCTAATCTGAGTTTTTGTGGCCGACATACTAGAACTTTATCACAATGACACATCTATGTTCTATGTTTATGATGTAGTGCCCCTCCATTCTCACCTTGGATGTGCAGGTAGATTGGCTTTGGAAATTGGAGATGAAGGTAAAATAATAGGGATATTTAAAGGTATGTGCTAATGATGTTAAGCAGTTGATGTTGTATATTATGAATTTATGGAATATGTGTGAAGGTTAGGATAGGACTTATTATATATGTTTAAGGATAGTTTTATCATGATGGGCGTGTGTGTTCAAACATGACCATTACTAGGATGCATGCTATGGACATATTGATGTGATGGGAGTGCTTTGGTTACCTTTGGGGTTTTCACTTATTCTACTATATTATTATTGTGTTGACATGTAATTATGATTTTGATTATGATTATCTTTATTGTCATGAAAATGTACTGACTTGTGTTCAAGTGTTGTGGTTGCAGATGATACTTGAGCTTCTATTAGTGCTTTAGTGAGTATGATGTATATTGTCATGTTATTATTGCTATACAAAGATTTATTTTGATAGTTGGGTGATGCAATAGTATGTTGTTAGGCTAGGAGGAAAGAGCGGCATCATACCATTGGACATATAGGGGACATACGGGAATGAGATATGATTGCTAGAGTCCCTTTCCTAGTATTTCGGCTATTTCGGCTATGTCTCCACCTGAATTAGAAGGTTTGAGCATGCCTCTAATCCCAATGGTGGTTGAGGAGATAAAATCTAGGCTCAAGTTATAACCTAACCCTAGCCATTGTCTCCAATTAGGGACAAATGATTCAGTGTGTGACCACCTTTCCAGGTTGTCATGGGACAATGCCCAATCTCCTATACCCCATGGTTGGAGTGTTGCACTTGTGTGAATGTTTTTGTTGGGTTATGTGATTGTGTGACTCCAGTGTCTATCTTTGAGTATGGATTCAGTTCAAATGGTGCAAAGTCCTTCGGTAAGTCAGGTTAGTCACTATTGTGATCATTCTCATTACTTATGTTTTGATGTGAATGTGTCCTTTCTGTAAGAAGTTATTTTTTGGTTCATGCTTAGTCTCTGATTGTGACCTATTTAAGTGAAGTTAGCTTTTAGGTTGGATATGTTGATGGTAACTATAATTGTCATGTGTGTGTTAAAGTGTGATTTAATGTTGTTATATATATGTATATATATTGCTATGGTTATTCTTTGGTGTGAGTGAATATTGGTTATTAATATTATTATGATTATATTGTTGGATGATGTGGTTGTGTTGCTGATATGTGGTTGTCATTGATGTCAACACTATTAGTATTAATTCAATTGAAGCTGTATATGTCGAGGATATTGAGAAAATTGTAATAAATTAGTTGTAGGTTGTCAATGGTGAAGTGATGTTCAGTATGGTGGTATGTTCTGTATGTTGATGATAAGAGGTTGTGGACTAAAGGGTTTGTTGTTGAGTGTAACTATTTTATCCACGTCGAGTTTTATAGATCCACATAAAGATTTGATTGAGTTATGAAGATTTTCATTTTGACAGTTTTTTTGTTTCTTCAATTGGTGTTCCTGATTGAAGATGGGGCTATTTCAGTTATCTCAGTTGCTGCAGATGCTTCTCTATTGGTTTGTGATTCTTGTGGATGTTTCTAGATCATGCTCTATCTTTATTGCTCGTCTGCATTGATCGTTGTGCTCGTGGTTGGTGATTTTCTCTTGGGCATTCATATTTTTATTGTTCTTGGCTGACAAGGTGTTGAAGCGTGTTGTGGATCTTCGAGGAGAATTTAATTAAAGTTATTTCATGTTGGAGATGTTGTTTTGGGTTCTCACTAAGTTGTGGCCGACTTTGGTTGATTCACATTGTTAATCTTTAATGTTTTGGGCCGACAGTCTATATTCATTTTATTATTTTTATTGAGGACAACATAAAGGGATGAAATTTCTTGTTGTAAATATATAAGAGCAATTGTAAAGGTGTGAATGTAGGCCAATGGATGATCATGTGTTTGTATGTGTGAATAATGTTCTAAATCATTCAAAGGTAGATCAGAGTGTGAAGAAAAGTGAAGAAGTGTGTAGAAGAGTGAAGTATTGTTCATGCGCTTAATTGGAACTGTAACTAGGCATTGGAAGATGCTATTTTCTCAATTCAAATCCATGTGGATGGCTTTAATCCGAATCTCTTTGTAAGACAATGTGTATTCCTTTGTATTTGAGTAGTGAGCTCTAGGAAGTGTGCCTGAATGCATGTGCATTCCCCATATTTCATCTTCTTATACTTTTAACAGGGTATAATCTTGTGGATTGATCTCCACCGTGGTTTTTCCCCTAACAGGGTTTCCACATAAAAAAAATCTTGGTGTTATGAGTGTTTCTGATGTGTTGTTAATTTTTATTTTCATGATTAATAATTAGATCTAAGAATAAGGTTAATAAGTTGAATAAGTTTTGAAGTTTTGGGACAACCGATTCACCCCCCCTCTTAGTTGTCCACCCTTGTTTTGCCAACAATTGGTATCAGAGCAAGTTCCTTGGAAGAAGTTTAACAACTTAAGGTGATCTGGGATGGCAAGTTACAAGAAGGATAGTCTGAGATTTGATGGAAAAAATTACTCTTTGTGGAAGAATTGAATGGAGTCCCATTTGATTTGCATTGGTGAACCCTACTGGAGCATTACAAGTAATATGTATATTATTCCACAGAATGGTCCTACTAATTTTGTTGAGATCAGAGATGCTGAGTTTAATATCTGGGCTAAGGAAGCTTTGTGAGTGCTTTGATTGATTCAGAGATGAAAATTTTTATGGATTTGAAGACTGCCTATGAGATTTGGAAAAAATTGGAAACCTTGTATGAAGGTGATGCTAATGTGAAGATTGCTAAGTTGCAGAGTTTGAAAGGGAAATATGAAAGGTTGAGAATGGGTGATGATGAGAACATTAATATTTTCTTGCAAAGAGTGAATGAACTTGTGTGTGGTATTAGATGTGCTAGTGGAAAGATAGACGAATCTGAGATTGTTGCTAAAGTGCTTATATCCCTGCCCGATTCTTACAAAGTCAAAGTTAGTGCCATTGAAGAGCTCAAGACTGTAACAAACATAACCAGAGATACATTGGTTGATAAGTTGACTGCTTTTGAGTTGAGAAAATTTGGTGATGCCCTTCCTAAGGTCGAATCTACATTTAAGGCTACTACTTCTGGGAGAGATAGATAGAGATATGATCTAGGTGAGAGTTCATGTAGAAAGACATTCAAGTATGAGGATGAAATCAAACAGATCAAAGAAGAAGAAAGAGAGTTAGAAGAGCTAGAAGCACTTATTGTCAAAAGAGTACCGAGAGGAAAAGGTAAGTATGAATGGAAGTTTCCTCTTATATATTTTTCTTGCAATAAGATAGGTCATTTTGCATCAAGGTGTCTAGGAAGAGTTGCTAAACCAAGACATAACAAGCCTGGATTTGAGAAGAAGTGTTACTATGTTGCTGATGAAGGCGTGACAAATGATGAATCTGATCAAGGAAATGTAAGTGATGATGAATGGGTATTTATTGCTGTCAGAGAAAATAATTTTGTATCTACTGAATCTACTAGTTGTACAAATGTGGAGAAAGCCCTAGCTGCTTGAGTTGAAGAGAAAGATGAATGGGTAATTGACAGTGGATGTTCACATCATATGAAAGGAGACAAAAGTGAGTTTATAAGCATGGAAAAGTATGATGGTGTTGTGAGATTTGGTGATAATACAACTAGTGTGATCCATGGAAGAGGATGCATTTCTCTTGATGGTAAGCATAATACTAATGATGTTCTGTATGTGGAAGGCTTGAATCATAATCTTTTGAGTGTTGGTAAAATGGTTGATAAGGGATACAATCTTCAGTTCAAGGATGGAAAGTATAGAATCTTGAGTTCTGGAAATGTAATTGCATCAGGTACAAAGACAAAAGGTAATATCTTTCACAGGGGACTACTACTACTAAAAGTTGTTTGATTGCTCAAGTTGATGAAAGTTAGTTATGGCATAGGAGAATGTGTCATGTTAAATTTGATAATATTGTCAAGATAAGTTCCACTAAGGTTGTGAGAGATCTACCTAAGTTGGTGAAACCTACAAATGCAATATGCAAGGAATGTCAGTTGGGAAAGAAAACCAAAATTTCATTTCAGAGTAAAAATCATTATTCAAATGAATTTTTAGAGCCTGTGCATATTGATCTGTGTGGTCCTTCTAAGGTTAGAAGTTTACAAGGTTATAGGTATTTCATGTTACTCATTGATGATTATTCTAGAATGGTATGGGTTACTTTCTTAAGGGAGAAATATGAAGCACTGGAAAAGTTCAAGATCTTTAAGGATATGGTTGAGATAGAGACAAGTTTGAAGATTAAGTGTCTGAGATCATATAGAGGTGGTGAATTCACTTCCAGTGAATTTAATTCTTTTTGTGAAGAACATGGAATAAAGAGACAATTATCTGCACCACAGACCCCTAAAAAAAATGGAGTTGTGGAAAGGAAGAACAAAACAATTGAAAAAGCTACTAGAACAATGATACTAGAAGGAAATGTTCCCCATATCTACTAGAGAGAAGTTGTGAGTATTGATGTGTACACAATCAACCAGGTACAAATCAAAGGTGATACTGGTAAGACCCCTTTTGAGCTATGGACTGGTCAAAATCCTATTGCTAAATACTTCAAGATATTTGGAAGTAGATGTTATATTAAGAGAGGTGAAGACATATTAAAGTTTGATGCTAGGAGTGATGAAGGTATATTTCTGGGTTATGCTACTAAAAGTAAGGCCTACCAGTGTTATAATAAAATATTGAAGAAATTTGTTGAAAGTGCAAATGTCAAGGTTGATGAAGACTTAGGTACACCATCTAGAATATGTGGATATGACTCTGATAATTAGGATGACAATACAAACCAAGGAAAGCAAGATCATACTACAAATCTGGTAAACCAGGAGAATGAAGAAGAAGGAGAAACTAGTGGAAACACAGAAGAGAGAACACAAGAAACAAAAAGTGAACATTCTAAGAAGACTCTAAGGTATGTAAGATTGAATCATTTAGAAGATCAAATTATTGGTGATAAGAATAAAGGTGTCCAAACTAGGAGAAAGATTGCATAAGAGTATTGCTTGATTTCAAAGATTGAACCTACTAGTGTGAATGAAGCATGTAAAGATGAGCATTGAGTTGAAGCAATGAAAGAAGAGTTAAAACAAATTGAAAAAAATGAAACATGGATTCTTGTTCCCAGACCTAAGGATAAGAATGTCATTGGAACTAAATGGGTCTTTAGAAACAAACTGAATGAGCAAGGTGAAGTGATTAGAAATAAAGCAAGACTGGTATGTAAAGGATATTCACAGATGGAAGGAATTGATTTTCAAGAGACCTTTTCCCTTGTTTCTAGAATTGACGCTATAAGATTATTTCTTGCCTATGCTGCTCACAAGGACTACAAATTTTATCAGATGGATGTCAAATCAACTTTTCTAAATTGTGAATTGGAAGAAGAAGTGTATGTTGAGCAACCTGATGGATTCCAATTGACTGATAAAGAAGATATGGTGTGCCAGTTGAAGAAAGCATTGTATGGACTCAAGCAAGCTCCTAGAGCATGGTATGCAAGATTGGATAAGTATTTGTTGAAACTTGGATTTAACAAAGGTACTGCTGATAGTAATCTATATTTCAAGAATGATGATAAAGATCTGATTGTTGAAGTCTTTGTTGATGATATCATTTTTGGAGGAGGTGATGGTTTGTGCATGAAGTTTTCTAATGAGATGTAGAATGAATTTGAGATGTCTATGATTGGTGAGATGAAATTCTTTTTGGGATTGCAAATTACTTAGTTAGATAAAGGAATTTTTATATCTCAGTCCAAGTATGTGAAGGAATTGTTGAAGAAGTTCGGTATGGAAGATTCAAAGCCAGTTGGTACACCCATGATGGCTAGATGCAAGTTGACAATAGAAGAGATTCTCTGAAATAAAATCAGACAAGATATAGATCAATGATTGGTGGATTGTTGTACTTTTAACTCAAACTAGGCCTGATATCATGAATGTTGTATGTATTGTTGCAAGATTTCAAGCTGATCCGAAGGAATCTCATGTGATTGTTGTGAAGAGAATTTTCAGATATTTGAAGGGAACTGTTGACCTTGGCTTATGGTATCCTAAAGATGATTATCTTACTTTGAGTGCCTTTACTAATGCTAGTTGGGTAGGAGATGTGAATGAAAAAAAAAGTACTAGTGGTGGAGCATTTTTCTTGGGTAAGAAGCTAATTTCATGGTTAAGCAAGAAGCAAAATGCCATTTCCTTGTCTACTGCAAAGGCCAAATACATTGTTGCTGCTAACAATTGTACTCAAGTCCTGTGGATGAAATAGATGTTGAAGGATATTAGAGTTGTATATGATAAGCCTATTGCTATATTCTGTGATAATTCAAGTGCTATTAATATTTCCAAGAATCTGGTGTTGCATTTAAAAAAAAAGCATATATCTATCAAGTTTCACTTTTTGAGGGAGAAAGTAAGTGAAAAGGAAGCTAGACTGGAGTATGTGCCTACAAAGGAGTAGATTGCAGATATCTTTACCAATTCATTGCCTAAGGATACTTTTGAGTATCTCAGAGGGAAGTTAGGGGTGATTACCCCTCCTAATCAAAACTAAGGATGTAAAGCAATTGCATCAATCTGTGCATTTCATAATTATATCTTGTTTCAGATTGATGTTGTGGTGGCTGCTACTCAGGCGAGTAGTCAGATGGTTCAGATGTTCAGATATGTGGTTCAAAGCTTAGAAATATTTGTCATTGATGTCAAAGGGGGAGAAGAGTCATGTGAAAAACTGGTGATTATTTGTGGAGAAGAGTTATGTGGGAGAAGAGTTATGAGAAAGTGTTGAAGAGAAAATGAGTCAGATTCTAAGGGGGAGTAAGTGTCAAAGGAACCATGGGAGGTTGTTCAACCACTTTCTCTTTAGCTTTGTAAACTTGTTTGAATTTAGGAGGCATAACAGGATTTGTTTGGTTATCTCGTGGTTTCTTATATGAAATGGGTAAATGATTTGTCATAGGCCGATCTTGGATATTTGGAATGTATTTTGGTTCAATCAAGGTTTCGTTAAGGATAAGTGGCTCAATCATGGGTTAAGGAATATTGCTAAGGGAAAATTCTGCTATGCGCTTTTCCTTAAACTTTTGATAAGATTTGAAAAAGAATTCCTCACGGGGTCTAATAGGTTCAATAGGCTCAGGCCAAAAGAAATCCAATGAGAAGTTCCCATGAGAAGACATAGGATTAAAGCCACTGTGATGCATAGTAAAGATTTCATTTCCAAATGGAAACTTTAACCATTTATGTACAATTGACGAGATGAAATTCATAAAGAGAATCCATGGATAGCCTAACTTCACACAAAATATGTCTGATGACGGGATGATGGTGAATGAGACAATTAATTATTTTGGTCCAACCTTTAGAGGGATATTTATGGAGCCAATAATAGGGAAATAAAAACCATTATGTGTTTTGATCCATGCTTTCAATTTTTCATATATATCTTGATAAAGATCATGCACAAATATGAATTCTTCAGTTATCACATTCTCTACACAGACGGGATCAATTAATATCCCATTAGTAGGCTTGTCATTTATTCTTCCAACTATGTAAAGAGGACCATTGGGTGCATGTTCAAGTATGTCTTGTTGTGAGAAAGCAATATTAAGCAGCATCTTAGTTATGCCCTTACGAGGTTTAGCATCAATATATGCAATCACACTATTTGCAAGGTTGTTCTCCTTGTATTTCATGTTTTCATTATCTGTGTCAACATTCATCATATCATTCTTTGTTTCACTAGCTTTGGAAAAGGAGATATTATGATTAGGCATAGGATTGGTAAAGATTTGCAAATTTTGATTAGGAGCGACAAATTATTACCTTGATCATTAACACCTCCAATTAAGATATGATTAGAATCAATGAGGTATTGCAAAAGATGTTTAAAATGCTTGCAGTGTTCCATATCATGTCCATTTTATCGATGGAAATGGCAATAGGAATTTGTTCTATATTTTGAAGGTAAAGGGTTAGTAGGGCCAGGATCTCTAACACGAGGCAAGGAAATCAAATTCTTCTCTAAGAGCTGCAACATGGTATTATGAAGGGTATTAGGTAGAGGTGTGAATTGTCTATGTCTATCCACAAAGGCATATGGTTTTTTCATGTTTATAGCAGTCAATTGGGTGTTAACATTTTGATTGGATTGAGGGGGATTGAGTTGGAGGAAGCCCTTATTTTGTTTCTTGAAAGGTTGATAGTTGGTTTGAGGTTTAGATTCATAATTTTTAGAATAGTTAGAGGGAGCTTTCACTTCACGACTACTAACCGAATTTTGATAATCACAAAGGGCTGTACATAACTATGTGAAGGAAATCTCATCATCTTAAGCTTTTTTTGAATTTTGTCTTGCAAATTAGAAATAAAATTCTTTGAAGGTTGACATCAAGAATCTTAATGTTTATTTGTGAATATAGCATTTGTATCACGCTATAAAATCAGTGACCTTTTCATCATCCTTTTGTTTGCTTGTCACCAAATAAGCTAAGGTCATCTTAGAACCCATGTGAATTTGGAAGTGGTTGTAAAAGGAATAAACAATTTCATTGAATGAACCAATTGAATTATTTGATAAGGAGCAAAACTATTCTAAAGCAACATCTTTCAAGGATTTAGGGAATAGCTTAGCCAAGATTTTATCTTAAAAAATGAATTCACTATGTAGGGTGATGTAAGTGGAAAAATGACTAACGAGATCTCCTTTCCCACCATATTTATCAAACCTAAGAACATCTATGCATTGTGACATTTGTGTTGTCAATATCTCTAAAGATAAGGGATTGGTTTTGATGTATTGTGAGGGTTGTCCATTGTTGTTTTGGTTTAAGGTGGCAATTTGTTGTTGAAGGGATGGCATGTTTTTCAAAAGTGTGTTAAGAATGTGATTATTGTTGGTAATATGAGATGGAGGTGAATATGGTGGAGTGGTGTATGTATGCAAAGGGCAAGTGAATTTAATATTTGTGAGGGGGAATGGTTGAAGAGATATGAGATTTGAATTCACAAAGGTAGAGGGATTCTAGTGGAAATACCTAAGGAATTGTTGACATTGCTAGTAGGTTGAATGGTTGTGGTAACATGAGTACTAGTGTATGTAGGAATAGAGGTAAGGGTTGTGGAAGGAGGAATTGAATTCCCACCTTGGCTTTGAGTGTAGCCAAAAGCTTGAGCACAACTAGTCATGGTAGGGGCATGCTTATCAAAAATATGAGCTAGACTTCACACAATCTCTATTCCATGTTTAGTTTCAAGAATTTTCCTCACATTACTAAAGTAGGAATGACACTATTATCAATGTTTTCATAATTCACAAAGTTTTGCAATTTTTCTATTTCTTCATCCATCCTTATGTTTTCTTGCAGGATATTAGCAAAACCATGCACATTGTTTGTAGGTAGGGAAGTCATTGGAAATGAGGTATGAAGGCAATGATCCATAGAGGGTTGATTATCAACACTATTAGTGAAAGAGTTGGAGAACCCAATATCCACGACAAATGGTGTATCGTGGGATGACATGAGTCTCAAACTACATCTCACAACAAAATTGCTAATAGGACACAAAATTGTAAAGCTCATACAAGTTTCACAAAATTAAAGTAAACTCAAAATGGAAAGAGGGTGAAATGCAATGCAATGAGTTAGAATGCAATTTTCAGGTTCTAAACAAGGTAATTTTCTTATTACCTTATGCAAAAACCTAAAAAATGATGTTTTGTAAATGCAATTTTAAAATCACACAATGCACTAAATTTATCAAATGAAGCTAAATACGATCAATTCCACTTAATAGAAATTCTGCAAATTAAAACAAAAAATTGAAAACAACAAAATAGAATGGTGTTTTTATACCCAACAAATCAAAAAATAAAAACAAGGGGAATATCAAAAAACTACTATAATACGCTCTGTAACTGCACACACTTTTCTTTTTCAAATTTTTGAAGTTTGATGAATCGTTTTGGAGTGGGCCCCATTAGGGCTTCCCCACCCATGTATAATTTTGCTTTCCAGAATGGTGTGACTTCTCATTTTGGGGGAACTAAAAGTACGCTTGGTACTTCACATGTTTCGTCATCTGGGGGATTGAAAAAATCTATTTCTTCTACTGGGGGTAAGGATTTTCTGCTCATGGGTGATAGCTCTGCATCCTACGTGGAAAAGCTAGTTGGAGAAAAGGTTTCGACCAAGGAAACTAAGGAATCCTTGTTGGTATTTTGTACTGTTGAGGGGGATGAAGTTGACGTCCTAGATGCAATCTTAAATGATGCCTTGGAGGGTTTGAAGCTGTCCTTGGTTGGGAAGTTTTTTGTTGGCCAACCTAATATTGATCAGGTACGCAAGTGGGCCACTAAAACTTGGAATATCAAGGGAAGTGTTTCTGTTAGTGCAATGCCTAAAGGCCTTTTTTTATTTACCTTTGTTATCTCTGAAGATATGATAAAGGTTCTCACAGGTGGACCATGGGCCTTTGATAGAAGCTTTAAGAATATCTTGTCCTTATGTAAATGGAAACCAGGGTTTGATGCCTCTACAGATTTGGGGAAAGTTTCCCCTACTTGGGTTATACTCCCTGGGCTGCCACTGGAATTTTGGCACCAACATGTTTTTAAGAGGATTGCCGATTCTTTCGGCAACCTAGTCACGATGGAAAAAGTCACTCTTCAAAAATATCATCTGATTTATGCTAGAATATGTGTAAATGTGGTAGTTAATATAGTTCTACCCACCTCTATGACTCTAAAATCAAATTTTGGAAGATGGGTTCAACCATCAGAATATGAAAAAGCAATGGTGTTCTTACAAGGGTGCAATAAGTTTGGGAATTTACAGGATGCTTGTAATAAAGCGCCTCTAGAATCAAAGATGCCACAAATTGAAACAAAATAGAACTCTCCTCTGAAGAATGTGGCTCCTATTAACATATTAAAGGAGTAGGGAAAACCAATACCGAATAAATATTTGATGCTCTCAGAAAAGGTCATTCCCCCTCCTCAAGCACAAGAAGAGGAGAACCTAGGTGAGAAAGAGGAAGCTCCAAAGGAGAACTTAGAAGGGTTGCTTGTGGGGGAAAAAACTAACGTGCTTCCCTCCCAAACTTCAATGGAGAATCTTTTTGAACAAGGAAAAGGAATGGAGGACTATGTGACCTCCTCACCTAAAGACTGGAAGGTTAGAGAATAACAAGGTGATGAGATACCAGAAGAAGGAGAGATTGTTAGCCAAATGGAAATGCCACTAACCCCTTTCTCAGAAGCCCTGATAACAGACCTAAATATGGGGGAGGATAATACACCAGGAAGTAAAAATGAGAAATATTGGATAAATACTAAGTCAAGGAGAAAGAAAAAACCAGATGTAGGAGGAAACAATAAAGTGGGTAGACAACAATTAAAAGAATCAAGAAATAAAGAAACAACAAGAGATGTGGTAGGTGGTAAGCAGAGGACTCTTGATTCTTTGGTAGGGAATAAAACAAAAAAGAAGTAAGGGAGTTCTTTCTCCCACCCTAAGTAGTATTGGCCTAATACTAATTTTCTTGTTTTTGTGATAATGCGTATTTTGTCTTGGAATATGAGGGGACTTAATGGCTCCTATAAACAACATGTGCTAAAGGCTTGTTTAGCTAAAGTAAAACCAGATATCTTATTGATCCAGGAAACAAAAATGAAAAAGGAGATCCTCGAGAAAGTACTAAAATGGATTTGGCCTAGAGCAGGTTTTGAAGTTAGTGATGTAGAGGGTGCATTAGGAGGGATTGCAATGTACTGTAATTCCTCTAGGTTTATTGGAAGATTGAAAGTGAAAAAAAAAAATAGTCTCTTAATCAATTTGGAAGATAGGGATACCTTGATCAACTAGAATATGGTCAATATTTATGGCCCCAATTCAAGATTATATAGGTTTGATATTTGGAATATGTTGGAAGGAATTATCACTAATAGTAAAGATGAGCTATGGATGCTGGGAGGAGATTTTAACTCCCCGTTGTACCCATCAGAAAAAAAGTGGAGGCTTAATTGATTTCTTTGATAGCATGATGGATCTTTCGGGGTTCCTTGAATCAGTTGGGTTAATGGATATTCCTTTGATTGGATCTCTCTTTACTTGGTCCAACAAAATATAGGGTAACCACTTGATACAAGCTAAACTAGACATATTTCTAATCTCCTCTAACTGGAAAATATTGCAAAATCTCTCCCTTACTGCTTCTCCAAGAACAGGGTCTAATCATAGTGCTCTCCTTTTGGAATGGGATGATAAAATGAATAAAAGGCCTTACCCCTTCAGGTACGAAATAATGTGTTTGCTCCATCTAGACTTCAAATATTTAATTGAGGAGTGCTGAAATTTACCTTGTGATGGCACTCCTATGTTTAGACTAACTCAAAAACTGAAAAGAGTCAAAGAAAAAGTAAAGGGATGGAACAAGTACATGTTTGGGAATATATTTACCACTAAGAAAGACTTAAACCTAAAAAATAAGGAGATTCAAGACCTAATGGAGGCTGGAATTATTGATGAGGAGATTTGTACCAAAGAGAGGGAGCTGAGAGCGCAATGGTATAAAATAAACAAAAAAGAAGAAATCTTTTGGAAACAAAAATCTCGAATCCAATTATTAAGAGGAGATAGAAACACGAAGTTTTTTCATCAATATACATTGAAGCGTAGAGGAAGAAATAGGATCAAATTTCTAACCACATCTAGTGGGACAAGACTTGAGTGTGAAAAGGACATAGCTAGAGAGGTTGTTTCCTTCTTTTCAAATTTTCCTGAATTGCCTGAAATTGATATCTTTGAACTGGATAATTTCTGACAGTCATTCCTAAGGTGATCATGAATAAGGATTTAAAATATTTATCCAAGACTGTGTCTATGGATGAAGTGGAGGAAGCTATTTTCTCTTTTGTTGCTTTTAAAGCACCAGGCCCAAATGGATTCCCCCCAAGCTTCTTCTAGGTTTATTGGGAAATTGTCTCTCTAGACCTCTTTAATGTGGTGAGGGATTTCTTTAGATTAGAAAGGCTCCTAAATCAGATGAATACTAACTTTATCACCTTAATTCCCAAATCTACTGATGTTTCTTCTATGAATGAATACAAACCAATAATTTTGTGTAACACTACTTATAAGATTTGTTCTAAAATCATGGTTAAGAGGTTGAAATTAGTCCTGAACAAAATGATTGTTGTTAATCAGAAGGGATTTGTTCAAGGAAGACAATATATTGGATGCAACAATTTTTACACATGAGGTGTTGCACTTTATGGACCACAACAAAAAATAGGGTATGGTTCTGAAATTAGATATCTCTAAAGCATATGATTGAGTTTCTTGAAACTTCCTTTTTTCTATTCTTGAAAAAATTGGCTTCAATGGAAAATTCCTAAGTTTGATTAGAGCCTATGTTACTACCTTGAAGTACTCAGTCTTGGTGAATGGGATTCCTCAAGGTTTTTTCTCTTCAGGAAGGGGTCTGAGATAGGGGGCCCATTATCTCCTTATTTGTTTGTCATTGTTATTGAAGCTTTAGGGCACAATATATGGAAAAAGTTGGCTAACAAAACCTTAAAAGGATTTTGTGTTGCTTCCTCTTTACCCCTACCTCACATCAAAAATTTGTCGATGAAATGATTCTTATGGGGGAAGCTTCCATTTTTGAAGCGAAGCAATGGAAAGATATTCTTAATCAATATGCTAAACTCGCGGGCCAATTCATAAATTATCAAAAAAGCAAAATCTACTTTTTTAATACTAGTCAGAATGTGAAAGAAAAAGTTAAAAAAATCCTTGGATGTCAAGAGGAGGACTTGCCTACTACTTACTTGGGACTACCTCTAATTTATCGAAAGCCTAACAACAACTATTGGAATTATATTGTGGAGAAAATTCAAAAGAAACTGGCTGGTTGGAAGGATAAACTGCTAAGTTTTGCTGGAAAGATTCAACTCTTAAAGGCTTCTCTTTAGAATATACCTATTTATTACCTGTGTCATCAAAAAGTGTATACCTTGAAATTTTCACGCTTGTTTTGGGAATGATTGATGACAAATTAAACTTAATGAGGCCTTGATTTAGTGTTGTGATGTTTTTGCATGTCCACACTATGTCTTGGACCCTTGCAAACTAAATAAAATGTATTTATCGATGTCTTGTAAAGGTGTTGTAAAGTATTGTAAAAGACTTTCACACTTCTCTAGACTTAATGGACCTATTTTTCCCCTAATTCAATGTTATAAAATATATTTAATGAAATTCTCACATTAATCTAAAAGGCTTGTAAATTAAACTTGACTTTAATCTAGTGTTGTAATGTATTTTACACATTCACATTGGATGTTGCCCCTTTCTAGGCTATGTGAACCTCATTTTAATGTTGTAAAGTGAATTTAATCATAATTTCACATTGAAATTTGTGTCCTTAGCCCTAATTTCCCTTTACATCATCATTAATAGGCCCCTACGACGACATATTGTGCATCTCAAGACTTAATTTGACCAAAGACCTGATGAAATCAACATAACAAATAGAATTCTTCATTACTGGACAGTCTAGCTTGCAAAAGAGCCCTTGTGGTACCAAGTCACCCATCTGGGCGAATTAGTCCTATCCAGGTGGGACTAAGTCACCCAGCTTGGTGACTTAGTCCCATTTGGGCTATTTTTGAGGTTTAGATGGGAAAAATTGGATTTTAAGTTTATTTTTCATCATCATATTAACTCATTCATCATTTATCTCCCACCTCAAGTCAAGCAAGCTAGGGTTTTAGCATTCTAGGTCATCAAGATAACTTTCTAAGGCATTCAAGGGCATAATCTTCATCCATTGCTACAAAAATTCAAGATCAATCATCATGGAAAATATCTCACTCCATTGTCTCATGCTTCATTGAATTATTTCTTCATTTTGGTTTAATTACCTAAAAAGGGGTTTGACTAAGGCAAACCCCCATGCCCTAATAATCAATATTTTTCTCCTTCTCTCCTTGTGTCTTCGTAGATTTAGGTATATTGAAGACTTGAAAATAATTGAATAATATATTGAAGACTTATTGTAGTAATCTTCCTCCTTGCAAGGTCAAAATATCAACAAAAAGTCACTTACAGAGCTGGAAATCAGAGTTTGAGAGGTGAACAATTGTTAGGAACTGAAGTGTAGAACGAGGGCTTTCATTTCCACTTTCACATTTTTAGAAAAGCCAAAGTGGATTAAGTCACCATTAGTGGTGACTTAGTCCCAATATACTTATTTTTTAGAGTTTTCTGTAGATTTGGATACCCATTTGGCTAAAATGGGCTCCTGTGCAGTTTTCCAGATCTGGGACTAGGTCACCCAAAATGACATAAGTGTCCCATTAGGCCAAAATTTTAGAATCAACAACATTTACAGTCTACAACACATATCTAGGTGCATGCTTTCTATTTTTCTTTCGTGTTCTATTCTATTTGTATTTCTATTCATCTTTCTAGGTCTTTTTGCATACAACAATATGTTTTCAAACATCTTGCATTTCAATAGTTTTGCTTTAATAATCAATCTCTTTTATCCAATCTTTGCATTTAGATCATTACATATAGGCATACTTCAATCATATTAGAATTATTCTTGAGTGTACCACCAAGTTTTTATGGGTTACCTTTCTCCTTTTAGGTGCAAAACCCTAGAAGTGCAAGAGAGTGACTACCTACAAAAATTGGCACTACATTACCTTTCTATATTCAATATCCTTGCCTACATAGCGGATAAAATTGAATCAATCCAAAGGAGATTCTTATGGTCAGGAGTGGAAGAAAGGAAAAGAATGGCTCTCGTTGGGTGGGAAATTGTGTGTACCCCAAAGAGGGAAGGAGGTCTGGGGATCTATAGATTAAAAAAGTTTAATAAAGCCCTGGTGGCTAAAATGGGGCAGTTTCTATTGGAAGGGGAAAAAGATTGGGTACATATCATTAGGGCCAAATACTTAAATAATAAATAAGTTAGTTATTTCCCAAGGAAGGAGCTACCCTATGGATCCATATTTTGGAACAATTTGCTAAAAAATAGAGGAATCCTACATAGAGGAGCAAAAGTTAGGGTTGAAAATGGGCTGAGCACAAATTTTTGGGAGGATATTTGGTCCACCAATGCCCCTTTATCAGCTATGGAAGACCTCCAACAAATCAAAATCAGACTAAAAAGTGGTATTAGCAAAAAGGTCTCTATCTACCTAGACTGGGATGGCCTGAGACCCAAATGGATTGACTTTAAAGAGTATCTAAATAATGTTGTTCTAAGGGGTGGAAGACAACCAAATTGGGATGATGCGTTGGATTTATTGAAGAAGCAGATTGGAAGCCCATACCTCTTTTCAATAAATAGGATGGATGAATGGATCTAGACCAAAAATGCTACAGGAAGGTTCTCTGTGAAGTCAACCTATGAGGCTATGGATCAACAACCTATCAATCAAGGGGAATTTAACTGGATCAAGGTGTGGAGAAAAAAATTAATCCCAAAAATTAACTATTTTTCATGGACAATTATACATGGTAAAATTTTGACTATGGATAACCTAAAGAAAAGGGGTTGGTATTTGGTAAATAGATGTTATATATTCAATAAAGATGAAGAAAGTATTATGCATTTGTTGTTTCAATGCCCCTATGCTCAAGAGGTTTGGAATTTTTTTCTCAAGACTCTTAAGATTGATTAGGTTTTCCCTACCTCTATCAAAATGTTTGTTGAAGGATGGAGAATTAGCCCCTACTTCCATAATATAATTCTTGATTTATGGGGACAGGTTCCCCCATTTTTGGTCTGGGGTCTATGGAAAGAAAGAAAAAAATAGGGTTTTTAGGGATACAACTAAGAGTAGTAAGGAGCTTTGTATGATTATAAGGAGAAAAATTTAGGAAAATGTTGATAGCTGTAAGTATACCCAGGCTAAGAAAGTGCCTACCTATCAGGAGTTAAGAATAAAGCAACAGTGGGGGATCTCCCATGACCCCAAATAATGTGAATTGGGAAAATAGATTATACGAAAAAACACTGTATGGATTCCCCTTGATCTTGGATGGGTGAAATGTAACTTTGACAGTTGCTCAAAAGGGAAATCAGGAGAAGTTGGAGCTGGAGGAGTGGTTAGGGATGAAAGTGAAATATTTATGGCGGGATACAAAAAAGGTCTTGGAACAACAAAAAACAATTTTTTTGAAGCGTTGGAATTGGTTACCTTAGGGATAATGGGTACAAAAAGGTGATTGTTGAAGGGGATTCCTAACTTATTATTGACTATCTTAACAACAATGTTGAAGCACCTTGGAAATAAAGGATCTCTTAGATGACTGTAAAAACGTGTTACAGTTCTTCCAACAATATAAAATTATTCATACTCTTAGGGAGGGTAATAGAGCTGCAGATGCTTTGGCTAACCTTGGTTTGAGACAAGAAGCTTTAAAAAATTATGGGACTTTTCCAACCTGTCTAATCAAATAAAATAATTTTTGGCCCAGGACATATTAAAAATGAAGGATAAATCCGATACTTGGATTAATGATGATTGGAGTAGTTATAATTAAAATGTTTGGCATCCCAGGGGGTCCAGTTGTAATAGGGGATCCTTGGTGGCACATAGGATTGCTGACAGGATGGATGGAGTGGCATGAGAAAAAAGGTACACCAAATCCCAAAGTAATAATAGGAATGAAAGGGAAAGGACAAACTATTTGGCATGGCTTGTGCCTTGAAAGGAAGGATTTAAGTTGGGAAATTATGAACGCTTTCAACAATGATAAAAATCTAAAGGATGATTTTGGAAAAGACAGATCGACACGTGCAAGTGATGATGGTAAGATTGGAAATAAAATAAAATAAATTATCACTAGGAAGGGTGGCAAAGCTGTTAGATTTAATTATGATGGGATTCGAAAAGGTGATAACCTATATTGTTTCAATTTAAAACATTCAACTAAGAGTTTAGTGCCTCTATCTCCTCAAATGAAAAACCACAAGGTCACCATTAATACATAGTTTTTTGAATTGCCCATTTCCATTGTCAAGAATGAAGAAGGGTACAATATAGAGTTTCTCATCCTTTCAAAAAAAACTTATGTGAAGTGACTAACATGGGTGGCCCAAGGAGGCAGACGAAACCCTGCAGGTATGATTCGCTATGAAAAAAAGTGGAGCTATGGGGCTTGTTCGAGAGAGCTAGTTTCACTCCTTAATTCATAGCCATGGAAGGGTATAACAAGAAGCTGAGCTACGAGTTTACTAATTCCTGGAAGGACAGAGAAGTCAAAATGGGTGGTCTCCATTTCAAGGTGGATGCGAAGCTTATATCAAAGGCGACGAGACTTTTCTACAAAGGAAAGGTGGCAAAGGTAAGTAATAGGAATACCAAGACTATATTGTGAAATTTTTTGAGGATAAGGAGAAGGCTTAGTGATTCCAAAATGCCTATTCTAGGGTTTTACTCCCTCCCCCATACCACAATGCATGTTTATTTGTCATGAAGTATTTTACCCTTGAGGGTCATTTCCAGTTTGTGCATGGTTACCACTTCCCTATCCTTAACCATATTCGTCATCTTGAAAAGATAAATCTTCCTTTTTTATGTTCTCTTACCTGAGTCAAAGCCTTACCCACGGGGAAAATCTGCCATTACACAAAGGCTTAACTAGAGCTATCTAAAAATATGTTTTAAAAATATGTTTTGGCTATGTCTCCTCAAAAGAATCTTTCCCTCAATTTGACAGAAAACCCTACCCGTAAGAGCTCTGTGAAAATAGAAATCATAGAGAGTCGCCCTCATATTCCTGCTAAAAATCCCATTAAAAAGTTGCCTAACCCTTAAAACCCTTTATGGTTTGATCTCCTAAAAGTCACTCCTAAAAAAAGGAGTGCTTCCTTCATCGGATTTGCTGAGAATAAAACAAGGAAGTTGCTTATCTGAGAATTGGGGGAAGAAGCCAACACTATTACAATTTCAGATGATAATGAGAACCTTGAGTGCTCAACATTAGTTGGTAGAAGGTCTACAAGGGTTGCTATGGATGCTTCTAAAGGGTCCAACAACAGTAAGAAGTTTAAGGATTCAGAGGAAAAATGTGCTTCTAGTTTGCAAGAAAGTAAAGGAAAAAAGATGGTGAAGGAAGATATGGATTTCTCTACAGAGGAAATCTCAGATAGTTTGGGGGGAGAGTTTGTTGAGGAGGAAAATTCTAAGTCAAAGGAAGAGGAGGGTTCTAACAATGAGGAAGTGGAAGGGGAGTTGCAGCAAGAGGAAATTCATGAGGTTGAAAAGGACAATGAGGGGATGAAGGAAAATGTTAATGCAATAAATGATCAAGAAGTGATGGAAACAAAATACCATGAAGAAGAGAAGATAGATGAAGTTGATAATGTTAAAATCAAGAGGATGGAGGAGAGATTAGAATGGTTGGAAAAGATGATGCAAGAGGAGGATAAGGAAAGCAGAATCCAGAATCTTGAAACAATAGTAAAGAGTCTTTGTAGGGTGGTGGATACGGTTATGAAGAAGGCTATTATGGATACGGTCTTGGGCCAAGAAAAAATTAAGAAGCAACAAAAGAGAAAGCTGATGGATGAGATGCCTGGCTTATTGGGAAAGATGGAGCCAAAAGAGAAAGTGGAAGACACTGTCGATGACTTGCTGAAAGCTTGGAGTCTGATTGAGGATGCTTAATCCTGGTCACTGTTTTTCTTTTTTTTATGCTTCTATGGTTTTTTCTAGTGCTTCTGCTGGTGGTACTATTATTGGTGTTGGCCTTTGGTGCCTGGACTATCAAACTTCTAGTTATATTTTTGTTAGTAGTTCTAGTTTATGCATGGACATTACTTTAAGTATTATATGGTATTATAGGTTTAAGTGTTGGGATTTAAATATGGATAGTATGTATCTTTTTGATATTTCTGATAGGGCTGAAATGTTTGATCCTGAGGGAATTGGTTAAGCTTTTTGATGGGGGGCTGGGGAAGCTTTTCTAGTCGGCTTCCTTTTGTTGTTGTTTTGACTAGCTACTATTCTCTATATTATTGTAGTTTTCTGTAAGGGTTAGGGCCCTTTCCCTACTTAATCAATCAAAAAAAAATTAGGAAATGACCCTGATAAGGGACTTATTCACCCAAGGGCGAATGGGTCCTAGGTTTGGGGATTTAAAAATGCTTTTGTAGATTTCTAGGTTGATTCCAATGGTTTTCAGATTATGATTAGAAACACTAAGTTACAGTTTAAATTTTCTGTGAAATTAAGGTTGATTGTAAATAAAAAATATGACAAAATGACAAACTAGGAGACCTAATTTGATGTGCATTTTTTTTCAATTTTCAAATGCAAGTGAATTATGATGCAATGCTATGTAAATGATTTGTAAAATGATCATTTTTTTTGTATTTTTCAGACTTAAAGAATGCAAATATGCAATCCTAAAACCCCTAATGAAATGCAAATTTAATGCAAGCTAAACAACCCTAAATGAGACTTAATTCAATGTAATGCAATGCAATATCTAAATATAGGGTGAATACGGACTCTAAGATCAGAAAATTATAATGCTCAAAAGGTTGGGTTCACCAAAATGAAATATAAAAAAATAGGTGCATCAATAGGGATGAAGGAAAATGGGGTTTGATGAACCTATCTTCCTTATTTCATTAGGAAATGAGATCCATGCAATGAAAGGACTATCAACCTTGAGGTGAGTCAAGTCAAAGTATGAATCTGCAAATTTCCTTTTTTTTTTGCAAGGATGGGGGTCCTGATTAAACAATACTTTGGGGAGAAAGATTAAAAATAGCAAATCAACTCCAAAATGCAACCTACAACTTGGATCTTGAAGATTAAGCTCAATATTGATGGAACTAGAAATCAAAATGTAGATCTAAGAGAGGGAAAAATGTTGTGTACCAATCAACAAAAGTTATTTTTTGAAGCTATCTGAGGACTCATTTGTCCTATGGCAAATGGGTCCTAGCTAGGGCTTTGTAAAAATGGTTTCTGGGTTCTCTTCTCTTGTGTCTGCACTCCCAGATCCTTGATTTTCATGGTACGATAGTTGGAAATAAATCCTGTAGGTAAGTTTTTGTAAAATTACAATGATGAAAACAAATGCAACTTTGACAACTTCTTCAATATTTCTCTTCAAGAGATCTTCCACCTAAAATCTGCAAACACAAATCAAGAGGGAAAAATGTTTTTTTGTTGATGAATGGGGGTTTTCCTTGGTCAAACCTTGTTTTGGTAATTAAACCTTGTAATGAAATAATGAAACATGAAGGAATGATGAATGAAAAAAGAAATGCCACAGCTCACCAAACCCTTGTATGAACCTTGGAATGTATATTTGCAACTTGCATGAAATGGTTTCAATGGTTGTGGATCTTGATCTTGAAACTTGACTTGAAACAATGCCTTTGAATGCTTGAATGGATCTTGAACACTACATCAACATATTAGCTCAAATAACATGCATGATGCAAGAAGACTTTGACATGATAATAGGATCTTGATTGTTGCAATAATTCTTCAACAAATCTTCTCTTGAATGCCTTGAAAATGCTCTTGAAGTGCTCTTGATAATGATCACTTGAATAATTTTAGCTTGCTTGAAAGTCTTAGATTGCTTAGATGAAACTTAGTGAAATGACCTTATATTTATAGGTAAGTAACATTAATTTTTTGAAATTCAAATAACACAAGCTGACAAGTGAAAATAGATTTGAAATCATTGAAATACCGTGAAAACATAATAAAAATTTAGGTCCTAGGTCTAAGTGAGGACCCATTCGCCCTTGGGCTAATGGGTCCTAGGTCACTTACCTGGGACACACATTGCTCAATGAGAAGTGTTATGTTAAGGCATTAATGAATGTTTGGTTTTCCTCTTCATAAATTGCAATTAATTAGGCTTGGATTTGAATTAAAGGGGCCAATTAAGGAAAATTAACCTCAATTAATTAATGAAACCCTAAATAAATGTGAAAATGTAAAGGTACACTTTACAACACCACATTAAGGAACAATTAAGTCCATTTTAATTAATAGGGCCCTAAACTTAACGTGAATATATGTAAAATACATATTACAACACTAAATGAAGGCATAATTTAGTTCATTTTATTATTAATTATTCCCAAATTAAGCATGAAAAAGGGATAATTTATCCTACACTATAGTTATGTGTAGATGCACACTTATTTATAATATCCAATAATTTCTTTTCTGCAAGCCATGCTTCAACTTTTGTTTCAACTTGATATTTTAGTTCAGAGGCATATTCCTTGAAGGAATCAGTTAGTAGCTTGAAGATCTCTATTGTACGCAGGGAGGAAACAATGCTTATGTCAAGTGTCATCGCTTGCAATGTATTTACAACTTCATCCACTAACTCATTGTTCTAAGGCTCATGTTGAGCATCATCTATATGCATATATCCTTCCATATTTAGTTTTGGGGCATTGAGGTCAACATTTAAATCTTCTTCAGAGGTCACAATGATGCCAATTTCCTTTTCTTTATAGCTTTCTGCTTGGTTCTTGTATTTTTCTTTGCTTCTACCCTGATGGCATGGACTATCGGAGGGGATTTCTCCCTTACTGAAGGACTATCTATGGATTTCATCTTCTCACCAACTACATGTAGAGATGTAGTAATTGATCTCCTAGAGCTACCAGAGGCTTTTTCTGCACTCATATCAGCTCTAGCTCTTTCTATGGCTACCCTAAACTTGTCTTTTGAGATGCCAATCTCTTTGGCATATGATTCTACCATAGCATCAACCTTTCTCTTCATCTATGATTTATTAAATTTCTGATAAAATTTTGTTGTCTTTTCTTTATAATTTCCATACCTTGGCCTACTAGGACCTTTAGGACTATTTTGTAACACTTTTACACAACTAATAGCTTATTCTTCTAAAAATTCATAGCCAAGTTTCAAAATCCAATAGGTTCTAGGTTCAACTGCTTCCATTATGCAAAAATCAGTAGACTAGAAAAGTAATGCCATTTATGTATTTCTTTACAACACTTCTTGGAATTCTTTGTCTTGTGTTCATTCTTCTTTGAAACATTGCAAAGAAGGCTACAAGGGCATCACCCTAAGCATTCATATCTCTAATATTACTTATATAGTCTCCTATCTGGTGTGCAATAGGATTTTCACTTGACCGATTAATGTTTCCAACTTCAGGAACTTCCTTTAAAAAGTAGAAAAACAAACATATCACCAATGTTCCATACCTGAATACATGCTTTTTCTTCTTAATTTATTTTAGGTTCTCCATCAATTGTTGTCAGAGCAACTCATAGAGGTCATAATCAACATTTTTCTCAATAATATCCATTACCACATGAATTGCGGTGGAAAAGACCAAATTGTTTCTATAAATCTTGTGTCCAATAACCATAGTTGCATATTTGACTATTGGACTATTGATAGGGTTTATTGAAACACCCATTTTCTCCATTATATCTTTGTTCTTGCCAGGTTTCTAGACTGGAACCATTATGATAGGCCAAAAACTAGTGATTTCTCTAATTACTTCCTTGGTAATCATGTGAGGGCCATTAATCCACATAAACTGATCATGAATTTTTCTTAAGGCCATTCTAATGCACTTCTCTTCATTGCTAAATTTTGGAAACCATTTCCACACATCTAATTTCTTCTTAGTCAGGACATTGTACTCTAGTTTTAAGGTGTAATCATCCCCAACTAACTCATCTAGCCATAGATTCAACAATTTTCTGGAGGAGCGTTCTTCCAAATTCCCATGAATGTAAGCCGTAATATATTCAGTAGGAAAAACCCCAAAAGGTATGTGTGAAAATGCACCTAAGGGATCATCTTCTAAGACTTTGGCGGAATATCTTTTAAGTTTGGGTTGCATTCTCTGTGAAGCGTCTACAACTTTTGGTGTCACAATTGCATTCAAATTATCTTTAAATAATAATTCCAAAAAAATAGAATATGTAGGGATTGCTAAATACCTTTTTCTCTGCTCGGTGAAGTAGGGTTTTGAAATTCTACAACTTGGAGATGCTTCAGAATCTTCAACTTCACCTCTTGCTCCTTAATTCTTCTTCAAATGCATTTAATGAAATGAATTTTCCTTAGTGAATATTCTTTTAACTCTCTGATTTGGCATAATTCTACAAAAAATGCTTCCAACCATAAAGCTGGTAATCCTAAAAACTATATGCATAGTCAACTTCTCAAGCTTCGCAAATCTCCACATTAGCATATTTATTTCCACAATATTCTTCAATAGATCAAGCATTCCATTCTTCATTATATATCGTTGCGCCAGGCCATGACATGTCATATAGGCAGAGATTTATTTTATTTTCTGTTATTTCTCCCCCTAAGCCAATGCCTAGGTTCAATTCCCAAAGGAATTATCTACACTGAAGGGTGGTACAGATTCATTTGTAGTCTTTGATTCTTCCTTGTTCTTAGGCTCCTCTTTCTTTCTCCATATCCTTTCCATTTCCTTCTTTACTTCTACTGGATCAATCTTTTTGTTTGGTTCATTCTTCTTTATCAAATCATCCTTTCTTGTGTTTCTACTCCTACAAAATTTAGCAATATGTCCAGGCCTACTACAATTGTTGTATATGACATTTCTTTGAGCATTATTCCTTCCATTCATTCTAAATCTTCATTGATTAGCTTTGTGTCCAAATCCATAACATGTATAATAGTATCCTTTGAAGGATTGAATCATTCTACCATTGTTATATCCATTCATCATTTGACTTCTGCATTCAGTTGCTCTATGTACAAATCTTTTGCATGTAAAACATTGACTAGTAAAGAATGGAACATTTTGATTCATTCAACTTCTACATTCTATTGCCCTATGTCTATATTTATTGCAAGAATAATAGAAACCATTGAAAGATGGGTACCTTTGAGAATTTGGTTGTTTGATAGGGGATCTTCTAGCATTGCTTCTTTGATTCTAGAACTTTCCATTGTTCTTGTATTCAGTCTTTTATGATTCATTGATTTTCTTTCCTGCATTAGGTGTCTGAGCTACTTTTGAGCTTTCTCCTGTTTCAAGTCCTAGACCACCTTTGTCTTTAGATACTTTTTGACTAGAAATCAACTCATCAAGCATTGTAGAATTGGTCTTGAATTTATCCTCATGACTTCTTTCCTTCTCCAAATATGATCTTAGATTTACCACTTCTTGTTCAAGCCTCATGCATTCATTAGATTTTATTTCCACCATTGCATTTAGAAATTTCTTAATCTTTAACTTTTCTTCCACTTGCACTTTTAATAAAGATTTGATCTTCATTTTCTTGCTTCAATTATTCATTGACTTCCTTATGCCTTTCTCTAAACTTCTTTATCTTCTCTCTCATTTTTCTAGTGTATTCATTTCCCTCTTTCATATTTTCCTTCAGATCTTTGTTTTCACCTTCAACTTTGTTAAGATCTTCTAGAGGAACTTTGAGTTCTCCATCTTTGTCAAGCATGCAATATTCTTCTATATATCCAATAGTAGGAATATATTTTGGAGGAATAGGAAATTTTCTATCAGCCATGTGTTCAAACTCCAAGATATTCCCAAAGTGATCAAGCTCCTTCAAGGGATCCAAGCTCTGATACCAATTGTTGAACATCCAAAATATTGAGAGGGAGTGAATCAGTATTCGTTTAAACCATTCAAATATTAGCCATCCAATTACCAAAATATATTTAAATATAATAATTAATAAAAGCATGAAACATACACAAAATCACATGACAAATGAACACTAGGATTTTACATGGAAAACCCAAAATGGAAAAAACTACGGTAAGGGTTAGCTCACAATATATTATATCCAGATATAGTGTATTACATAAATGCTCACTGTAGTTGGACTCACTATCTAGTGGACTCACTACTTACAATGAATAAGATAGAAGAAATAAGAGGTGGATCATAACCTATTGAACTGTTATAAATGCATCTACAATATGCTAGATTACAATTCCAATGAAGTACAAAACAATCTTTGCACTGATCTAGATCAATGCTCTACTCTACTTTGTATTCACACACTCTATAAAAAAATTCACACAAATCTAATCAAATTCACATTATACACATGCAGGTGGAACACCATTCATGTCACTTTTCACACATTACTCACACCACACACCAAAACATTAAAATTAATCTTCTATATATATCCACATCAAGTACAACTTCAATTAGGTCGGCCTAATTAGAAGTAACACACAAAATTAAATTTGTCATCCTTAAAATATTTCATCCACACATCATACCTTAATTCAAAATTCAATTCACCTTAAGATAGGTTGGGATGGACCCTATATAGGTCTTACATAAGATTGCAACACATATTAATCCTTCAAACACGTTAGGTTGGCCCCAAATAAGACCTAAATTTAAAACTTCCATCTGTTTACCCAATTCATCATCCATGTGACTCAAAACTCAATCTCACTTTGAATTCCCACTCAATCGACATATGAAAGCTTATATTTAACATCACAACACAAAATAATTATCTACGAAGGAATTCAAAATCTCCCACACCGACATTTGTATAGAAAACAACTGCAATATACAAAACTAAAGTCTGTAAGTCATATCTTCCTGAATACTTCACTAAACAACACAAAATATTGGATTTAGATACATCTGATGATCATCAAAACACTGTTAGAATTGCAGAGTGACTTCTCAATTTGTGGTGGAGTGTGGACACAAAAACTGATGCACTAAACCACTATACTGGTAGATTTGATACTTAGGCATTTTCCTTTGTAGCTATACTTTTCAAACCAACTTATCCTATACAAAAGTATTCAAAAATACCTTTAAATCATGCTAGAATGATCCACAACATTTTTTACATCAATGACAACACTAGATCATGCAAAATGTATATACCATGCTACATACCATGCTCATGTTGCTATACGGCATCATCAATGACAACCTTCCAACAATCTCCGTCTTTACATTATCACTTCCAACAAATTACAAAGTCCAAATTTTTTTAGAGATTTGTTATGATTAGAACTATTACATATTTGAGCTGTAAAAATAAATAGCTTTAGATAAACTATAGATTTTGATTTTGACATTAAACATAAATAGCCAGAAAAGAGATAAAAACCCTTCATAACAAGGCTTCGAAAAATAATTATGTAGCATTTAGATCTAGAATCTCCATTAGTGATGAGTCACCTTTAGCATTTTCATCAACTTCTTCCATTAGAGCCCTGCCTATTGCACTAACTGCTAGAGAATGGGGTTCATGATCCATTAGAAAAAAACATCACAGAGAAAACATCATTTATTTGAGTGGTCACTGAGGGTGGAAATTTTTTCCCATGATTATGTAGAGCATTGCCCAAGCTAGTCACACACTTGCAATTCAGACCATGCAAAAAAGATTTATAAACACAACCAATTGCTGGATTTTTCTTTAGAAGTTTTTGAGAAAAGGTGTCACAACCCAAGCTTTCCCATTGTATAGGTCATCATTTTTTATTGCCTCATTTAAAATTTTCCCTGAAACTAGTTTAGTAGCTTTAATATCATTGATAAAACTATCTAAAGCTATATTTTTTCTTGTTTTATTTAAATTATTATTCTTTTAATCCTAGAGACTAGGCTAGCTACTAATCATCTTTGTAATTTGGAAGGATTTATTTATTTTTAGTTGAACTTTACCCATATAAAATTTCCTTTTATATCTAGTTTCATTCTTATTTTCAATAGCCTACAAGCTTCCATTACCACCAATAGCTAATATTTTGGCATAAATGTTATAGTTTTACTTTTTCTAGTACATTAGTACTCACTTATTTATTAGGATATTGTTGTGTGGTCTCACAACATGCCCCAAGACTGAAAAGGCTTGGGGACCCAAGTGAAATATAACTTCTATGGTAAGAGCTAACAAATTGGAAGATCACTGAAAGTGAAAAGAAAAGAGAAATATTTGGTTTAAAAGAAAGTACTTCGTATGTTAAGTGTTTCGTACACCAGGTACCGGGTACCATAAACATAGAAAAGGAAAAAGGTAATGTGAAGTTCAAGCAAATGGCTCCGGTCCGGTAAGTTGGAGTTCCGATATAACTGAGGTCCGGGAAAGTAAGTGGGTAAAGCTGAATACTGGGTACCAGGTACTAGGTTGAAATGTGAAGTGAAATGTTAAATTTTTTAGATTTATATGATGGTCCTAGTGATCCAGTTTATATGCAAGGATTTGTGATATGTTTTTTTTAGAAGTGAGTTTTATAGATTTTGCACTAACATTTGAATAATGGTTTTATTTATATGGTAGTATATTTGTTTAAAAAGTGATTTAATATTTGGAATTTTGTGATTGCTGGAGATATCGATTGTGATGCAAAGCTCGGGTATGGATGGTCAGACAAACTTGAGTCATGGTTGGAATAAAATTCAGTCCAGTTTTATCACTCTAGGATGTGATAATGCAGATGGCTTTGAGTCCATCGAAGTACCAGAGATCCTAGTATTTCACATGCGGTGGGAACAAATGCTAATCTTTGGGAGAGCCCATTCCTAAGTGTGATGGAACCAGAACAAAATGAGGTGTAGGGGGCAAAGATTCTGCCTTATCACTCTGAATGTATGGGAAGTCCCTACATATTATTCCAATTCAAGTTACTTTCCTAGTGAAGATTCCAGATGAAAGAGTAGAACCCAAAGAGCTTCAACAAGTAATTGGAGTTGACTTCCATTGACTTCAAATGCAATTCTCCTATTGGTCACAATATTCCATGTGCCTTGATTAGATTGGTCCCTTAGATTCCCTTTCATGTAGATGTCTTATCCTATCTGAGCCTTGTGTTCTATAAAAGGCCAGATGATGCTAATTTTATTTTTAAGTTCAAAATTTGTGGATGTCGGAGGAGCAAAAACTTATTTTAAGTTTTGTCCTTTTTTCCTATTTTCTGAACCATTCGGCATAAAAATTTGTATGGCGTAGACATTAATTGATATAAGAGCTTTATGGATAGCTACCTATCTAAGTATCTTTTGTAGCTGGTTTTGTAAGTTCGGCTGAACAAGACTGTATGATGCCTATTTAAGGGTGCATACAAAACCTATTCGATGTCCATAAACGAAACCCTCCTCTTTAAAATCTTGCACCATTTTATACATAGCTGTGAAGCAATCTGGTGAAATATAAAGTAGTTTGCTCTTGTTTTGATTAATTCTTTGGGGCATCCATGGAGAATAACGGGAGAAACTTTTATTTTTCAGTAGTTTATGTTTTATCTTTAGATTAGATGTTTAATATTTTGAAAATGTTTAAAAAATAAATAAAAATATAAGTGAATGGAAATAGTTTTATTGAAAATCTTTTATTTTCCATTGAATTGTTGAATGCTAAATCTACTTAAGTGATAGAAAGGAAATTGGTGATGATCTTTGAAATCCAATGTAAAATTTATTGCTTTCATGAATTCCAAGTTTATCTTTTTAAATTGGAAAGCTGATCTAAAATGTTCAAAGAAATGATACAAAATGTGTATATGTATATGTACGTGTCCCATATGGATTACCTCCTAAAGGAAAATAACAACAATTGTCACATCATTACCCGAGAGCGACCCTAGTGCAACCATGACCTAGTTATCAAAGACTTGGGATTAAATGGAAGTCAATCTTTGCTCTGTAAATGTAGAATTCTCTCTTAGGTTGTCTTTGTTTCATATCTTTCAAGAAGGATAGGCTCTTCGCGGTCTTGTTGTGGAGATTTTATTCGACCTGTTTACTGCGAGTAAAATGTTGTCAACAAATATTAAAGAATCCAACCCTTAAAATTTGAATTTTTATAAATCCACGATCTTTAGAAATAACGGATAAATTATTAAGCTCCTTATTTTACCATTTAAGCTTAGTGCATTTGATAATGCACATTTTTATTGATTATCTCTTATCAAAAGAGCAATCATTTCCTCATAATGATCTCTTATCAATGAATAAGTGATTATTTTTTACACAAGATAAACTTAAATTAATCAATTTATTAGGACTTACCTAAAGACTAGAGTTAGTAGGAAAGTTACTATCTTTCATACCATGATGTAAACTAACTATTTCCCAAATAGATAAATTAAATAGGTCTCTAATTTACTCAATAAACAAATATATTTTATTTATTAAAACAATAACTATTAAATTGTGCAACACAAATAAATATATCAATTAAAAATTTAAAGCAATGATTGCAATAAGAATTTATTCACATATTTGTAAGTCACAAAGAGATTGTTATCTGATACTCAAAGGAATAGTTATAGGTCCAAGGTCTTCATAGAAAGGAAGAACCCCTAGAGGAAATCAATTCTTACATAGAACCCAACCCACCTCATGGCATAAATAACATAGCCACAACCAGGACACTCCCAGGTGTACAATGTACCCCGAGTTGGACACACATTGTGTGCCCCTTCTCCAAATGCCTCAATACCAACCAATGACCCTAACCTTCACTCCTTTGTTCTCTTTGAATTTATTTTTTCCTTTTTCTCTTCTCTCCTTGAATGTTCTCCACGCCCCTTTCCAAGTCTCACATAAATGCTTTTATATAAGCTTTAAGGGTGTTTTCCAAACCATCACACTCTTTCACAAAGGTTGCCTTTTAATAATTATTTAAATAAATAATTATTATTTTCCTTTTTAAATTTTTTTTATACATATTATTTATTAAACTCTCTTTTAACCAAAGGATCATAATATCCTTTAGTTTCTATCTCCCTTTTAATTCTAAAGAGTTATTTCATAGTTTTCTCTTCTCTTGGGGAAAAAGTCACATAACAATTCTCCCCTTGTAAAGTAGCTATTGTCCTCAGTAGCATGAGATGCATCCGCATCATAACTCAAAAAACACATAATAATAATTGAAGAAATTGAAGAAATTGACATTGAATACATTTATTCTTCATATATATATATATATATTCTTCATCGACATCCTTTTTTTCTTTTAATTCATGTATATCTCTCTTTTTAATTTTATTTTAGTTTAACAAGTAATTTCAAGAGAACCATTTTCCTAATCAAAATTATGACAAGGACTATACATACATACATATCGAGAATTTTCAATTGAAGAAACTAATGCTTATTCTATATGTTTAATCGTGCATATATTTCAACTTTATCTATTTTTTCTCATGTAACACATGTAATTTATATAGATGTTTTAATCACTTACATGAATATTCAACATGTATTGACACAACATTTACCTAGTGAATGACATGCATATCCCCTACTATGTAGTCACTCATCATTGAACTACATGTAATTCATATACTCAAAATATATTCTAAGATGATAATCATGCATTCCAAACTACATGAGTATCCTCTTTTGTTATATAATACTTTATAAGACACATGTACAAATTTATTGGGTTGATCAAGTTCAATAAAAAATACAATAGAATAAAACATGGTAATCTTTCTAGTCATATTAACATAAATATAACAATAATAAATTATTAACATGCATAAAGAACTTCATAGAGAAACATTAGAGCTAATCCTTCATTTTATTTTAACCAGAGTGCATCCACTTAGAATAAAACTATATTAACTAGAATGCACCCAATATCTATAGCTAACCTAACCCTTATTATTTCTCAACCTTGTTGACACATCAAGGCCCATGTTCAATGAGATGAGACTCATT
Source organism: Sequoia sempervirens (assembly GCA_007258455.2). Lineage (NCBI taxonomy): Eukaryota > Viridiplantae > Streptophyta > Pinopsida > Cupressales > Cupressaceae > Sequoia > Sequoia sempervirens. The sequence continues at coordinate 295,838,009 of VDFB02270651.1, read as the reverse complement.
CAAAAATTTCTTTCTTTATATCTTTCTTCATGTAAGGAGGTTCACCACATGAAAGTTATACGGTAATGATCCCATGAGACCATATATAATTATTTTTTTGGGTTTCCCATTTTATTTTACAAATATAGTCCAATATTTATCAATTTGACTATAACACCATTATCTACCAATTGTGACTAGGCTCAAGATCTCTATAAATGAATTCTAACTTGTGAAGATAATTCAAGGCCTTCACTATGTCTTTTAATATTGTTGCAACTATAGACTCTTCAAATGGATATCATCAAATAATTTTTTTAATATATTTGGTCAATCTAACCCAAATATATGGCATAACTATACATAACCATTTTTGCACCATGAAAGAGTAATGAGTATATTTTAAAATTTATAGGTGGTTTCCCCCCTTGTAAAAAATTGACATGTCCTCATGTCTAAGGCTAAGAGAAACATTTTAGTTCTTTATCTTGTAATATATTATGTTATTTTAACCAATTTTTTATGATGTAAAATGATCCTATAACCTATGGGTAATGGGTCCACAATGATTTTAAAATAGACATATGTAATAAATCAAGTTGGTTTTAAATAGACATAGAAAACATAATGCAATCCAAGTAAAAATTTGTATGGAAAGACCAATTTCATCATTACAAAAGCTAATTCTCTAGCTTTATTTTGAAGACAACTTCATTGTAGAAAAGGGAACTATCCAAAATAAAAGTATGAACAAGAATGAAACTTAATACTACTAAAAATTATATCTTCTAGAGACTAATATGTCCATCATAAAATTTGGATTAAAAAACTATGAGATATGTGGAGATCTAAATGAAAATTCTCTTGTAGAAGATCCTATTATGGATCAAAGTTTAGTAAAAAAAAAATTAATTTAATTATTTTAATATATTGTTGGTATAGTATATACAAATGAAAAATGACATCCAACATAGATGAGGCAACAATGATACCCAAATAGAGGCACAACATATTTTGACACGGTGTAGGCTTATTTGAGCATAAGACAAGAAAAATGATACAATCATAAATCAAGCAAAAAGTGTGTATTATAATTAAATGATCATTGACATGACATACTATGAGGAAATTGGGTACAAAATATTCCATGGTATTATTTTTAAATTTGGTACATATAAAATGTTGATACCTAGTTATACAAGCATGAGACTAATAAGATCTTTTATATACTACCTTGAGACAAATTGCCAAAATATCCCAACCTTTATTTTAACAGATTCTTACACTTGAACTTAATAATGATAGAAAAATAGGTACTAGATTTTTATGGTAAAGAGTACAAAAAGTGATTTATATATTAATTAAGAGAAAGAATTGAGGGCATTACTATTTTTGAGAGGATAACATTCTTATATAAATTATTGATAATAAAAAGTCAAGTTTAAGTGACAATTTTCTTTGTATTACTTATGTTCAGTTTTTGATTATAGGTAAAACGAGTTTTAAAGGGACCCTGAAACCCTTTACAAAAAGGACCACTGCTTTAACAAATAATCAAAAACAAAGTGAGCAGCCAACCAACAACAAAAAACAAACAAAACACCAACCAAAAAGAGGAATAGAAACAACAAAATACTACATATGTTCAGTTGATGTAATATTGAATATTCTTTTATATTGATGTGGTTAGATCACCCCATGGACCATAAAGTGAAGACCTACATCCTCTTTGAACAAATATTATAGATTAGTAGAGCCAAAATAATATTTGTAAGGCATTGCAAAATTACATAATTGAAGATAACATATAATTTATTCAATTACTTTATCTAATCTAGAATATAATTATCCAAGGTATATCTTTAACCAACACGTAAGTTCTTATCTAGAAAATAAAATACAACAATCTTTCATCTATAATCAAACTATAATGATAACATAAGGTGTTTGAATAAGATTTAGAAGTTCATATACCATATTTAACTATATCTTAGTTATATATTAAATAATTTATAATATATATATATATATATATATATATATAATATATATATATATATATGTATATATATATATATATATATATATATATATATATATATATATATTTAGGATAACTTATGTATTTGTATAATAAAGTCTCACAACTTCTTTTATTTATTTATTTATATATATATACAGATATATTCTTAAAATCTATATAAAAAATCATTAATTTTTTTTTTTAAATGACTAAATTCTCCATTCTCTTAAAAAAATCTATATAAAAGAATCATATCTTTTTTTTAAAAATGACTTAATTCTCCTTAGTCTCTTTTTATTTTATGTAAACATTAATTTTATAAAAATCTCTAAAATGTTTCTTTATAAGAAAGAAAATATATTGCCCTTTTCCTTAATAACTTGATATAAAAGTTAGGCCATTTTTTAAAAAGGGATTATATGAATTGAGGTGCTAGACATTTTATGAATACTAGATCAAGTTATTTATAATAACATATTGTAGTTATGGCAAATCAAATAATGTTAAAAAAAGACATATTGGTTGAGATCTATGGTGGAAACTATGATATACAGTATGGTCTTGTCAATTGATTAGACAAAAAAATCAAAGCATATACACAAACTATTGACATAGATATCATTTGGGTTCAATTCAATGATCGTCATATTGGAAAATATTAGGTTGCAAAATTAACACATTTTAAACAAAATATGTTGACAATGGATGGGTACCAATTCTTCGAGTTGCAAGGCCACTTCAAAAAATAACTGATACACAAAAGAGTACTATTAGAAAACAATTTCCACTATAATTAGCATGCACCTGCACAATACATAGATCACAAGGTATCACTATGCATGGTCTTGCATTTGACCCTTTCGGTGTGCACCAACGCAGGTTAAAATACACAACTTTGTCTCAAACATTAAGCATTGAAACATTTTTTTTGTTAAACCCTCTAACACCAAAGAACTTCAAGGTAAAACCAAGAACCATACAAGAAATTTCACAACTTGAAACAACTGCTAGTTGAACTCTTCAAAATTTCATTCATTGTAAAGAACACACATCATGTATTACCCTATCTACATTAAATACTCTCCATTTCCAACCATATAAAGAATACACCTTACACGATAAAGACTTAATGTCGTCAGACATTATATGTCCTCAAGAAACCCACTTGAAAACATTGATAACAAACGATCCACTACCAAACTACACTTTCTTTGCAACATACCATGTCCATAGAATAATGACTAGTTTTAGAAAATAAATAAATGTGTTGAACACAATACCTTTAACAATTGAAACTATTGAAGCAATATTGTTTTCATTCATACTTAATGGAAAACACATTTCATTTCTAATCTTTATGCCAAACCAACAACAATACTTACAAATATCATAAAAATTATCGGCGAGGCAATGACAATTGTTTCTAGGAAAGGCCTTATCTATATTGCAGGTGACTTCAACATTGACATATCCACATACTCAAAAAGTGTAGAAATGTTTAAAGAGCACATGCAAACACACAACTTGCACTTGTTACTTGAACAAGTAGATCATTTGTCAAATACCATTATTGATCACATTTAGACAAACAATAATGCACACATAACTAAAACTCAAAGAATAGAAGCATATTGGAGTGATTATGAAATTCTTCTAACTCACATTGACAACATCATCTAGGCATGGTATGCATTTTGCAAGAGGTAAACATGAATATCATTTTTTCTTGACACAATGTGTAATTCTCTACTTATATCATTGCTTTAGTCAATGTTGAAGACTCTAAATTCATATGATAAAATCTGAAATAAGCACTATTTTGTAGGTGACTACACAACATGAATACCAGTAAGGCCACTTCCTTTGCTTCAATTTCCTCAAAAGAAAAACATGCAACAAAAAAAGAGTAAAGTATCTAGAAAATATCAACAAACTATTTACTTGCACAATGTTCTCACAAACCTTTTTAATTGACTAATAGTCTTGTTTACTTTCGTAAATATGACTGTTCTCCTTTTGCAAATCCTCCAAGACATACAACCCAGTGGCTCAAATCTCCCCAGCCCACAAGAGCAGATTAGGAAACGATGAAACATGTCAATGATGCTAAATGAATAAAAACTAATAGCGTACTTTGTTCAAATTTGTAACTTACAATCTTGCTCTTCTTTGTTTTAGCCAATTGCAGAGCATCAAGTCGAAGAACACCCCCTCTTGCAAAATAAATACACCAAGGAGCTAAACAAAGGACATGTATTAATTCTACATACTAGTTGTCTCCAAGACAGTTGGTTTACTTAGCTACTTTATACTTTTTCTAAGTATATTTTGTTGTTGTTATTGTTCAACCAATAGTAGTTAGGCAACATCAACTAGTTCATTGTCTTCACAAGCATGCCATGCAATGACAAAAAATTCATACATCTCATAGTTTAATTACAACTTCCTTTCATTGCATAAATATAAATGTTTATTTTGTAAATGCCTCAATAGTATGGAAACTGGTATGGAGGATGCTTCTTCTCGACAAGAACACATAAGAAAATAGTAAAAACATGTCTACTATGCTAAATATATTTAACACATGTACCATATTTTTTTGACTAAGTCCATCACTTACAATTTTTGCTTTTCTTTGTTATAGCCACATTGACAGTGTACAACAAAAAAAACGCTCTCTTGCAGCCTCAACACACAAGCCAATGAAACAAAACAAAGGTATCAATATCAACTACTTCATTTATAGTAAAGTTGGCTCGATTTTGTGTTTTTGATTATGGAACAAACAGGTTTTAGAGGGATCCTGAAACCCTTAACAGTAAGATAGTGTAAGATAAAACATTAACAAAGCACAAACAAAAAATAGGAAACTGCCCACAAAGAAGAACACACAAGATAACCAGGGAAGAAAAGTAAAAAAAACTGACAAAAAGCCACAAAACAACCAGCCTCTAGGCCAAAATTGAAGGATCTTTGCCACTTCTTGCTCCAGATTATTCATGTTGAGTGCAGACTTCTTGATTTTGTTTTCCTGCTTGATTTTGTGTTATATGCTTATACAATTTCTATTCTTTTCTATATGACCTTGGTCAATATATAGGATTACTTTCTAGAGATGGCTTAAGTTAGTTGTCTATTTATATTTTTAGGGAAATCTTGATCATCTTGAAAACATCCAAGAACAATAGTGCCTTCAGTAACCTTTAATTTCATTAAATTACCTCAAAGACACATACAACTATACCACAAAGTAGAATCAAACACAGTTCATTTCCCACATTAATCCTTCTGAGAGAAGCACATGCAAATTCAGTTTCAACAACTTGCATAAACAAATTCAACAAACAAAACCAATAAACATGAAAGATGCAACAAAAGACTAGAACACACATATTTACGTGGGGAAAACCCTTTCAGGTAAAAAAAACCGCACACTCCAAAAGCCCAGATCAACATTGTATTATTCATGCAATTGAACAGTTACAAATACAACTCAAGAACTAAGCCTTTACAAAGATTACATCATGTTTCATTTTGGAGACAAATTGGCAACAACTTTTTACTATTTCCCTCTGTCCCCTTTTTACATTTCCTTGATCAACCTCTCAGTCTATTACAACCTTCACACTGTTACAATACTATCACACAGTATGTAGTGCAGATTAACAATGAAAGATCGATTAAGACATTCTATCAAGAGAGATTTCAGCAACATAACCTTGCTTAGATCTTCCTCTCACTTTTTCATTGTAGAACGTTCAATGTTTATACCATTCATTCTCAACTGACAGGAAATAGTTCAACTTCCTCTGTAGATCAGTTTGTTTTCCTTCTGTTGGACCAACCATCAACCAGTCTTGGACATCAAACAAACTTCTACAAATAAACGGTTACAAAATAGTTAAAACCTGATGACTTGATCATCATTTAATCCATCAGCAGTTGACAACCAACCATCACTTTCCAACTATCAATTTTCTCCTTCATATACCGCTTGCTATGGTGAGGGTCCACCAAGACACACATACACCGCTTGTGCAATTCTAGAGAATCAAGATGGGAATCTACAATATTCACAACAAGTCTCACGGAAAAGACTTAAATATTTAACTCCCAACATGATGTCATGTCATCACCACTTACCACTCCTGCACATCCCGCAAAAGTCTGTCGGGACCCACCACAAGGGGTGGGGTTAGTAAGCATCGTTGGATCAAGCACATCGCAACCGTAGATCAAGATCACCTTTAACCAATACACTGTGGTCCCCACAGCCACCGTGACATCCACACCACTACTAACAAACCAATGCCTGCTCAGGATCACTATGTTGCTAAAAAAACTGAACTTCATAACCTCTATCAGAGGTTATGAAATTCCCAAAACTTGTGACATGACGATAAGCATGAGAACCCCAATGTTGCTAAGTCAGAAAGTTATGAAAATTCAGAACCCCGCGATATAGGTTCTAAAGTTAAGATTTTTCAACGATCCTGTGACATACAAGCCGAATAAGGGAAAAACACAACTACTATAGGAAGTCGATCAAGCCAGTAAATTTGAGTCACATTTCTCAACAATATTACCTATCCTACATTTGATTTCTTTCTTTGTTACTCAATGCGACTTTATGTCAATTGATAATGTTTATGTAATTTATCAAAGTGTTTTACACCTCCTTGATCTTTTGTTAACATGACATTAATATTTTTACAATAAAATATAAGAAAACAATGATGCATGTCAATTACACTAAGTAAATTGAGACTTATAGCATATTTTATCAATTCTATGTCTTATAGTTCTATTTTTCTTCATCATACACAATTGGATAGCAACAAAACAACACACCCCTTTCTAGACTGGACACACAAGGCACACAAAAAAAACAAAGGTATTGATACCAAACACCTTATCTATGACGTTTCTTTATTGCCATAATTATGTTTGAGTACTTCTTAATCTAGCAACTCCAATATCATTTTTGTGCCTAGCATGGGTTCCATTCCCTATCAAATTCTATTTTCCCTTTGTTCACCTTGGCAACTACAAGGTGTTTTCATTTCATTTATTAAAAGACGACATAATTTTCTCCAAGTAGAAGAAAGATGATTAGGATATCAATTATGGTTAGTGTGTTAACTATAGATATATATGCTACTCTCGAATTATGAGTTGGGATTAGTAATGTCACGAACATCATGATCAATCATTGGAGGTGGAAAAAAGATAATAATTACCGATTTGCTTATACACTTGAGAATTTTCTTGAAGCATAAACTTTAATGAGTCACATTTTAATTCTTATAATTTTCTTGAAGCATAGAATTTAATGAGTCACATTTTAATTCTTATTTTGAAATATAATTGCCTAAACTAGGAAATATATGTCATTATACCTTGTGAACATGCCAACTAATAGGTTGTCGTTAGGTCCTAACACATTAATATATTGAATGGGTAGTGTCCAAAGGCTATATGCAATAGAAGAAATATTGACTAGCTCTCTCAGGTTTCCTAAATACTGTACAACTAAATGAAACTCTAAACTAAAAAGCCTCTAAACTTAGAAAGCAAGAAATCATCTATCTACAAAACTTGAAATAATTAAACTAAAAAGCAGAAAACTATGAATCTGAAAACCATCACCACTAAGCTAGAAAGCATGGAAATGATCAGTCTAAAGAATGTATAGATTGTTGAAGAAGTAAAAATTGTAAAGAAACTAGGAACCATTGATCTAGTGCAAAAGATAACAATCTAAACAACTAGCATGAAAAAATTTAACAATCTGAAACAACTGAAGGAAGGTGCTCCGAAACTTCAGACACTAAATTTAGAGGCTACGGACTTAGCTACAACCTGTAGGATTGATTTGACAGCATGACACATACATGAAAATGAATTTCAATTTCAATTATTAACTACTAAAAGAAAGTACAGAATGAGAAGTAAAATACTTATCTATCTACTCTATAACCCTCGAGTTGCCAGCTCTCAGGTGTTTCTACAGCTATCTCAGATCACATGCACTAGTATTCTCCAAATTACTTCATTTGAAGAAATCCATTCACATTGTTTAGTAATTCGAAAAGTGGCAGGAAAAACTCATTTTATTCATATGGAAGTTTAACTTAGAAAGACATAGTGGCAGCATAACGATATTCTTTTGTATTCATAATTTTCAACAGTTACATATTTATATGAAAGTGGTTAACAAAATCCTACTTTCTAGTTAATAAATTCTTCAATAGATTTTCATCAACTAATGGACTTTAAAGCCCATGACATGAAATATTAAAGAGGCTTGTTACGAGCCATAAAGTTTTTAGAACTGAAAATAACATAAACTATGAAGACTCGGCCCATAACGTATGCTCCTAAAATTTTGATGCCCACTCACTTGTCTTCAACGGTGTTGAAACCTACGTTAATCCCCTTTTTGACTAGAATGGTAACTAGTGGTGGAAGTTGACCTTTGGAATTCTCAAGAACTAAACCATTAAATCAACAAAAAATAGCTTATTTCAACTAATTTCAAGAAATAAAGATTGCATGCTTATTTATAAAAAGAGAGCAATTATTTATCCTAAAGGTAATTAATTGGAAAGGTAAGCTTGACTGAAAGGTATAAGGTTGAGTATTGAATCCATTATATTGATGAGGTTATTTTTACCTCATCATTTCCTCCTCTTCCTAAGGCCGAGCAGGTCCTCTTGCTCTCCAGTGTTTTCCCTGTCCTTCATTACCATTATTCATTTCCTCATACTTGGCATTGAGATCATACAAGTCATCTTCCTCAATATCCAACTCCTCTAGCTCCCATATAAATCCTTGATGAAAAGTGACCCCTTGTACCCATTTTGCAAAACTATCATCACTTTGGTCTAGATTGGTATATTCTAAAGGAGATGGTGAAAGAAGGAGAGGAGGTCTGTACCTCATACCAATCCAATTAACCTTCAATTCTTCAAGGATTTTGGCCAGGGCTACCGTTCTTTTGTAGGACCATCTAATATTAAGGGGTGAGATTATTTCCCTTTTCTTGAGATACATAGGAAGAGGGGTATACCATTCTTCACATGCATGCCAAGCTTTTCCTATCAATTTTGGCCCTTGTTCCTGAAAGTGATCATAGCATAGTCAGAGGTTATTATTATACTTTCCTTGTACCTCCTTTCTAAGTCAAATGCTCATAAAATGTGCTTTGAAAGAGAAAGGCTTCTGATGGGGATATCTCATTTGCAACCCAACAATCTTCTCTGTAGATGCATACTATCTTGACCAGTCTTTCCAGTGAAGATGATTGCACATTGTAGACAAAAATGATCTTAATTGGACTTCTCCCACAAAGAAATTAACAAAGAAATCTGTATACTTTTCTAGCAGCAAATTATGAACAAAGAATTCACATAATAAATCTTGCTGTTCAGGAATTGACTCAACAAATATCTTCACAAATTCCTTATCATCAGGGTCATGTGGCTGATTTTGGTGAATTCTTTCTAACTTCCATCATAGGAGTTGTTCATTAAGGAACATACAGTACAACCTAGATGGTCTTCTACAAGCTAATAATAGTTAACCAATTTCACAAGCATCTTGTTTACATCTATATGCTTTGTGAAATGATTCTTTTAACATTAATAAGTCCCTTTTCAGCCTATTATTCTCAAATTCCACATCCCTTAGAAGATAGCATCGCTCTATCCATTTCATTAATATTGGAGGAATGCATACTTGGAACCATTCTATAACAATAGGTTCAGTTTGTGTCTCCTTGGATTCCATCATTGGCTTAGTGCCATTTTCTTGCAAATCTTGCTCTAATTCCACAATCTTACTCAAAGAAGCATTCAATTCAGTTTTTTGTCTATTTCTTTCTTCTTCAAAAGCATTAAATAATTGCATAAAATTGTTTTCCAAACCTTGAATATGTTATTTTTCAAACAAATCAACCTTGTGTTGCTTATCTTGCCAATTTCATTGCTGAATTTGGTACTACAACTGCTCAATGAGTTTATCTTTTTGTTCCAACTGCATTGTCAATCTTGCAATCTCTTGGTCTCTTTTATTTACAACTGCAGCTTGTGCCTCAATTTCTTCTTTATGCTGGATGAGATCTATGCTTCATCACTCTATAGCTTGGTTCTTAATTCAACAATTTTTGCTTCCAGTTTTTCTAATTCCTCCCTTTTTTTGCCATATTCTATATCCCCTGTGTCCACAAAGAAGGATGGATTGGAAGTCTCCATGTCAGTATGAGGTGTATTTTCCTTAATCTCAGGTATACTTTCAATTTTTTCAAGAAAAGGAGAAAGTCCCCCCATAGGTTCATCTTCAATCTACACAAAATGTGGTGACTATATTTCCTCCTTCTCCTTCTCTTTGGGTGATGGTGTTTTCTTGTCCTCTTCCTTAGGGGATTGATCACCTTGCTTTTTTGTTTCATTTATTTCCTCACTACCAGGTGGACTTTCAATTTCCACTACCTTTGTTTGAGTCCTAGCCTTCTTCCTTTTGGAAGTACTTCCTATGTCAAGGGGTTTGGTTTCATTAGATCTTGAAGACAACCTCTTACTTCTCCACAAAGGAGTAGTTGTTTGAAAAGTAACCTTACTATGTTTCCTCCTCTTGCGAGGAGGTTCTTCTTCCTCTCCAGAGTGCACAATTTCCACATCCCCTATTTGTCCTGGGGTTTCTAGCTCATCCGTCAAGGTTTTTGGCACATCGCCACTGGGAGTCGTTGAGGTTTGTTGGGATTCAGGAGCACCCAATGCCTTAGAGGAGGGTTCTTCTAAAAAAATTCTTTTTTCTTGGAGGACTCTCCCTCCTCGAGCGGTCTTTCAAATTCTACTTTTTCCAATTTTCACAGGGACTTTTGCCACTTTTTTTCTGGCTTTTTATGAAAATGATATTTGCATATCAACTGTATGAGGCCATGATGTTTGAGGGGCCCTATCCCAAATTTGTATTTTTCTATCATGGAGGTGACTGAATGACACATGAATGTTGGTAAATTAACCCTAAGAGAAGGGTCCTCAATGTCATGGCGCAAATGAATTAACAAGCAAAAAGGGGGTCCCACTACTATAGTTATATGTCCCTCATAGGTGAAATACTTGATTATCTAGGCCACAATAGTCCTCTAGGGTTCTAGAAGAGACATTCTATGGAAACCTATATTTTTTCCCCTGGTACTTATGGTCATTACGGGTTGGGGCTCCCCTTCCCTATGAAATAGTTCTACCAATTTTTGATAGGTAACATTGGCATTTTCATTCAAATCAATTCCCTTATTTTCAAGACCAGAAAGATGAGCAATGGTTTTCATACTTACCCAAAATTGCTTGCCACGCAACAAGGTCTACCCATCTGCAAAATTCTCGACAAATTATTTTACAAGCTGCTGTGTATACCCTTCAAACTTTTTCATGAATTCCATCCACCCGACTTTATGAAATAGAGCTGTAATATTTCCCAATGCCAATAATTGAGCTACAGAAGTTGGTTTAGACTTTTTCTTGGCTCCTCCCATTTTTCTCCGTTTCTTTCCTTGCCACTCTGCAAAATTCTACGGAATTCTGTAATACTTTCCTTGTTGAATTATAGATGAAAAAAAAGAACTCTATGTTGATATACCCAATGGAGGAGGAATTAATCAACTTTCTTTTCACCTAATTGAGTAATTATGATGATTTTTCATGGGGAATTACATGACCATTGTTGTACTTTTAGCAATTGTGTGATGGCACAAGTTTCAAAATTGAAAGAGGGAATGGTTCATGCCAATTAATTAGCCTTTATTCAAAATAAGTACTAACTTCTAAATAAATAAATTTGCATGCACCTTACATCTTGTCACTAGATCGAATGTCACTTACCTGTGCTGACATAATTGGATAGTTATATGATTTGGCGAGGGTGGCGGCAGATAATAATGACAAGGTTGGGATAGTTGAAATGGTGGTGAAAATTATTATGACAAAAAGGGGTGTCATAATAATTTTATTTATTATGGGAAGATTTATTATGATATGGTAGAATGATTATTAGGGAGCAGATCTTGAGGCTGTAGAAAATCAAGTGATGGGCATGCACAAAACTTAGGAAAAATAAAAATACTAAAAAAGGAAAAAGCTTACAAAAATTCCAGGGCATTGCTGAAAAATGCAGCCGGAGTAGAGGAAAAGAAAGTTTCAGAGCATCATGGAGAGATGTCGTCAGAACATGGAAAAAAGATTGAAGATTCTGGAGTATCATTGAAATATGCAGTTGGGGCAACAACCAAAATTTCTAGAGCATTATCGAAAGATGTAGCCGAAGCAACAACCAAAATTTTCGGAGCATTGTCGAAAGATGCAGTCAGAGCAACAACTAAAATTTCTGGAGCATCATTGAAAGATGTAGCTAGAGCAGCAACCAAAATTTTTGGAGCATCATCGAAAGATGCAGCCAGAGTAGCAACCAAAATTTTTGGAGCATCATCGAAAGATGTAGTCGGAGTAGCAACCAAAATTTTTGGAGCAATTGAACAAATTTCTAAAGCATTCGAGAAAATTCTGGAGCATTGTTGAAAGATGCCGCTAGAAAAAGGAACCAAGAAAATTCTAGAGCATCATTGGAAGATGCTGCTAGAAGGAAGAAACAACAAAATTCTGAAGCATCAATGGAAGATGTTGTTGGAAGGAAGAAACAACAAAATTCCAAAGCATCACTAGAAGATGCTGTCAGAAGAAAGAAGGATGTGACATTTTGGCCTTGGCTTCCCGAAGCATCATTGAGTGATGCATCAGAATGTAGTATCAGGATGAGGAGCGAGACAAGTCAGTTGTACAGGTTCCAGAGCATAGCAACAACAAGTTCCAGAGCATCACAACAACCACGCTGACAAGTTCTGGAGCATCGCAACAGGGTGTGTCAGAATTTGTGTTCACCAAAGAGATGAAGTCCAACAAAATATAGACAAAACTTAGCCAAGTCCAAATGATGAAGTTGATGAAGAAATTGAAGAATCATACTGAAATGAAATAAATTCACACATGTTTTTTTTAATATATAGGCAAAACTATATTGACCCTGCCAGAACAGAGTCAATGCACTAGATTTCTCCCTTCATTTCTACCATTTTCGTAAATTATTCTTTATTAACGAACTTATGGTAGATGCGTAATCAGTTCCCATTAACTAGGAGAGTTCAAGTATCACCATCAATGGGTTTCAGCTGGACCGAACCATTGGAAAATACTTCAGAAATTTCATATGGTCTGAGCCAGTGTGTTATGAGTTTCCCTTGATGATCCTTGTATCTGGAATCGAACAATAATTCCCAATCCCCATTATGAAATTATTTCTCCTTGATATGTTTATCATGCCAGACCTTGTGTTGTTGTTGGACCAGTTCAGTTTGATGGACGGTGTCCAAAAAAAGTTCATCCAATTCGCTAAGCTATAAAACTCTCTCTATTTGGGTGGTTCTAAGGGTTTGAAGTTCAAATTCAATGGGAAATAGGGGTTTCTTCCCAAAAACTAACTCATATGGACTGTAGCCAGTAGTTGATTTCCAAGTGGTGTTGTAAGCCCAGACAACTTGAGGTAATTTCCTAGCCGAGTCTTTTCTTCCTAAAGAAACCATTTTTGTTAAAATGTTTTCCAATTCCCTATTAGTGACTTTGACTTGTTCATTTTCCTGAGGGTGGTAGGGTGAGGACTTCTTGTGACTTACCTGGAAATGATCTGTGAATGCTAACTAAACTTTAGACATAAACTGGGGGCCTTGATTTGTGACAATTGTCCTTGGAGCTCCAAATCTGAGGAAAATTTTGTTGTAAAGGAAATCAGCTACTTGTTCCTACCTAGCAACATGTAGGGCTTGCACTTTCGCCCACTTAGTCAGGTAGTTGGTACAAATCAGAATGTACTCTTTTCCTTGTGAAGGAGGGTCTATAGGGCCAATAAAATACAATCCCCATTTTTCAAATGGTTGAAGGACTACCTGAGGCTGTAGGGGAATTTCATTAGATGCAGTTGGTCTTCCCACCCTTTGGAATTCATGACATCTGTGAATGTATTTCTTGATGTCCTTATGCATTGAAGGCCAGTAGTATCCTGCTCCCAAAATCTTGTGAGTTGTCCTTTTAGCAAAATAATTCCCTCCGAAAGGATCATCATGACAGGCTCTAAGGATACTATAGGTCTCGTCTACCCTAACACAACATCGCAAAACCATGTCGAGTCCACGTCAAAACAAGATCCCATTAATCCATTTGAAAGGGACACTTTCTCTAACGAGGCGTTTCTTCTGTTTTGATGAAAAGTGAGGTGGTACTTCTATAGTGGCCAAATAATTTGCAATATCAAAAAACCAAGGGGTTTTAGTAGAGATGGAAAATATATTTTCATTTGGAAACTCGTATTGTACCAAAGCATAGTCACCATCATGTTTAATCTGGGATAATAAATCCATGACTACATTGGACTTCCCTGGTTTGTCAACAATTGTTACATTGAATTCCTGGAGAAGAAGTAACCACCTAATTATCCTTGCATTTACCACAGGTTTGTTCATGAGGTAATTGATGGTTGAGTGGTCTGTGTACACTGTGACTTTGTATCCTGTGACATAATGTCAAAATTTCTTGATTGCATGAACTATAGCCAAGAATTATTTCTCTGTTGTGATATAATTTTTTTTCTGTTGGTGTCAAATTCTTGCTGAAGAAATATATGGCATGTTTTCCCCCATTCTCATCTTCTTGTCCTAGAACCACCCTAATGGAATCATCAGATGCGTCAGCATAAATATGGAACATAAGGTTCCAATCAGGTCCTCGAAGGACAAGAGCAGAGATGAGTTTCTCCTTGATAATTTCAAATGATGACTGACACTCAGGCGTCTAGATGAAGTCTACATTCTTCTGAAGGAGGGAAAACATAGGGGTTGCAATTTTTCTAAAGTTTTATATGAATCTTCGGTAGTATCCAACATGCCCTAAGAAACTTATAACATCAATTTGGATTTTTGGAATCTTGAGTTGTTGTATTACTTCAATTTTCTTAGGATCAACCTTAATTCCTTCAGCTGAAATATGATGTCCCAACACTATTCCTTGTTCCACCATGATTAGAAATTTCTCATGGTTTAGTGACAAATGATGATCCTCACATCACTTCAACACCTTATCTAGATTCTTGAGGGCTTCATCGAAAGTTGAGTCGTATACAGTGAAGTTGTCCATATAAACTTCCACACACTTGTTTACCAACTCAACAAATATAGCGAGGATAGCCCTTTGGAACGTTGCAGGAGCATTGCATAGCCCAAAGGGGAGAACCCGATATGCAAATTTCCCCCAAGGGAAAGTAAAGGTTGTATTATCCTGGTCTTCTGCTGCTAGCTGTATCTAGTTGTAACCACTAAATCCGTCTAAAAATGAAAAATATTTCCTCCTAGCCAAGTTATTCAACACCTGGTCTACAAATGGCAGAGGGAAATAATCTCTGCGTGTTGCTTTGTTAAGATCTCTATAGTCTACACACACTCTCCACTTCCCATTATTCTTTGGAACCACAACCAAAGGTGACACCCACTTGCTATTGGAAATCGGGTAGATAAACCCTACTTGTAAGGGTTTCTCAATCTCGGTTTTAACGATGTCTTTCAAAGCAGGATTGAGTCTCCGTTGTGGTTGGGGAACAGGTCAAATACCCTCAGTACAGATATGATGAGTACACACACTGGGATTTATTCCTCTCATATTTGTATAGTCCTAAGCGACTGCTTTAGATCTATTCACCAGGGTGTCAAACAATCTGTGTTCCTCTGACTCAGTCAACCAACTGTAAATGTTGAAATTTTTTCCTGGCAGAAACATAATGGTCTTAACGCCTGGATGGTTGGATGTGACAATATACATGGGCCTTCAGGGTGTTGAGAGGATAGTTGTGAGGTACAGTTTTATGAAGCTTGGCAACATCTACAAAGAAATGGTGAGTTTTTGGAACTAACTTGTTCATCAAAGGACAAGGTAATCCTATGAAATTGGCATCATCAAATTCTGTGTGATCTATATTGATTGGGTGTCCTAGGATTTCTTCTACGTCCATCATTTCCTCACTGCTTGAATCCATAGTAAGACTTTCCACGTTGTTTTCCAATTCATCTTCTAATTCTTCACCATGTTGTTTGATGACTACCATGGCCAATGAAGCTAAATTTTCTTGTCTGTTGGGATTTTCTGGTTCATCGACCCATACTTTATTATGTTCGATAGGCTTGGCATGAGGATACAAAACCAAATGTTTGTTATTAGATCCATGTGAGATGGTCATTCCTCCCTCTCTGCAGTCAATTTTGGCCGCAACAGTAGCCAACAATGGTCATCCCATAATTATTGGATAACTGTCTTTGGGTGTAAGGGACTCAATTATCTAAAAATCTACTGGATATTCCCATCCATCCACCTTAACAAGAACATTTTCAATGATTCCCTTAGGAATAGCTATGGATTGATTTGCCATCTGCAAGACTGTAGTTGTTCGGCATAAATCAGTAAGTCCTAGCTTTTCCATCACATCAACATTCTTTACATTAATGGTTGCTCCAAGGTCCACCAAAGCATTAGGTATTGCTACTTCATTAACTGTTATTGTTATAAGCGGACTACCTAGATCGTCATATTTCAGAGCAGTGGTCATCCTAGCCAACAAGTTAGCTAGGTACCCATTTATGTGGATAGTATTGATTCGTTTTGGTTTCCTCCCTGGGGTTTTAATACACAACTATTTAATCAACTAGTTTAACTTAGGAATCTCCTTAATCGCTTGTAGCAAAGGGACTTCAATCTGTAATTTTTTAATTTCTTGCATCAATGCAGTTTCGTTGGGTGAGGTTGTTTCTGGAGTATCTGTCACAGTAATTGGTTTCAAACACTCTGAAAAAGGTGCTTTTATTTTTTCCTTAGGAGTGGGATCCTTT
Organism: Sequoia sempervirens; assembly: GCA_007258455.2. Lineage (NCBI taxonomy): Eukaryota > Viridiplantae > Streptophyta > Pinopsida > Cupressales > Cupressaceae > Sequoia > Sequoia sempervirens. Next base: position 295,821,030 of record VDFB02270651.1, on the reverse strand, counting down.
AGAATTTCAGTTGGAGAATGATGCCCCTCCTCTTGAGGTAGGTTAGAAGCTCTAGCTGAAGATGGTAGGTCAGGCGTGTGTTGAGTTATTTCTAGAATTTGTTCTACAAATGTGGGCATTATTGTGGTCTTCTCAATAGACCTCTTAACAGGTTCATCTAGGATTTATTCAATAGTCAATTTTTAAAGTGTTTTTCCATACCTCAATTGTAGGTTTCCACAGTGTATGGTGTTGATTCCAATGATATTGTCTTGTTCGACATAATACACCAGAGTATTTGGGTGATTGTTCTTTGGGTTTGAAATTGGTTGAGCTGGAATTGGTGGTTGATTAAATTTTTCATTTTGTTGAGTGTTCTGGGGAGGTGGTAGAAGATTCTATTGTTGAGTAGGCATCCTCCTAGGGCCAGTGTAAAACTGATGCTGAGGTTGATTCCATTGAGGAATTGGGTTTTGAGGGTACTACTGCTGTTGAGGCTGGTTAGGCCACTAAGGGTTACCCCAGGATTGATTTCCCATTTAGGTGGTCCCCACGGATAGGTTCCCCAATTAGGGAGTACTGGAGGTGATGCCTGTGGCCAAGGTGCTTCCCATTGATTATTGTTCCAATTAGGTTGGGGTCTCTAGTTAGGGTTTTAGTTCTAGCCATAGGAAAAAATTCCTCCAGTTCTTTGATTTACAACGTTTACTTCTTCCTCAATTGGGGTTGTTCTTTTCTTGGAATTCTTGATGGCATTCACAAGCTCACACTAATTGGTGGGGTGATTTTTTTCACACACTTGACAAACGTCAATCTTGTCAACTTTGTCCAAGGGACATTCCCATAGCAAATGTTTGTTTCAACATCTGGGGTAGTAAATAGACAAAGTTTCAAGATTTCTTGTTTTAGCCTGTATGCCATCTAAGGTGGTGTTTAATTGAACAAGAATGTCAGTTTTGAAGTTGGATAGCTCTTCACGAAGTTTTCTTATGTCATTGGAACCTTTAAAGAGGGTGGACTTCCAGACACCCTCTCGAGTTCGAGAGAAATTCAGACACAATTCCATAATATCGTCCAGTCCCAGTTAGGACACATCTCCTTTTCCCATTAAATCCAAGCTCCTTCGAGCTTTGTCATCAAGACCTTTAAGGAATAGGGTCTTCAGAATATCAAAACTAATAGCTTCACCACAATGTTTTGATAAGAAGATAAACCTATCTAGGTAATCCTCTAAACTTTCATCCTCATTTTTCCTTATCTTGAACAGTCCTCTTTCCTATTGCTAACCCCACAATAACTTTGGAATTTCTCTAGAAAGACAGACTCCATTTCATCCCAGGTGGTTATCGATTGAGAAGCTAATCCCAAAAACCAACGGATGGCTGAATCTTTCAGAGTGGAAGGGAAAAGCTTGAGTTTCTGATTATCATTCTTGTAGTCATATTTCTGACACAAGACTTTAAACTCAAATATGAATTGATTAGGGTCCTCTGTAGACAAACCTTGAAAGGTTGGCAAGAAGGTCGATGATATATTTTTCATTGGCGTATCATTGTCTGCATCAATAGCAATAGGATAAGTGAATATGTGTGGTAGTGGAGGGTTATTGTTGTTGTTGGGAGCATTTCTATAGCCACCCATGATGTTGAAGAGAATGTGACTCTCTTCCAAAGTTCGCTCAATTGGGTGAGGTTCTAGAGTTTGTAAAGGAATACACTCCTCGAAAACTATGTGTTCTTTTTCTGGGGTGTGTGGGAAGGTCTCAGGTTGACCCTGTTCAGTCAATTCCTCAACAAGTTCTTGATCTGAGTTTTCTTCCTCCCTATTTGTTGTTGGTACATCAATTGGGGGGGGGTTTTTGGTATGAATCTTCTGTGGGGGCCTCGTTTCCTGACCATGCAGAAAAGAAGATGAAGGAATATTTCTATTCCTGAAAGGGGTATTCAAGATATCTCCTACTAACATGCTATAAAAAGAAAGCTTCCCGGAAACAACACCAAAAAGTGATAGGCTATCGTTAGGTCCTAACACTTTAGTTGATAAACACATTAATATATCGACCAGGTAGTGTCCAAAGGCTATATGCAATAGAAGACATCTCGACTATCTCTCTCAGGTTTCCTAAATACAAATGAAACTCTAAACTAAAAAGCCTCAAAACTTAGAAAGTAGGAAATCATCTATTGAGAAAACTTGAAATAATTAAACTAAAAAGCATAAAACTATGAATCTAAAAAGCATCACCACTAAGCTAGAAAGCATGGAAATGATTATTCTAAAGAGTGTATAGATTGTTGAAGAAGTAAAACTTGTAATGAAACTAGGAACCATTGATCTAGTGCAAAAGATATAACAATCTAAATAGCTAGCATGAAACAATTTAACAATCTGAAACAACTAAAGGAAGGTGCTTCAGAACTTCAGACACTAAATTCAAAGACTACAGACTTAGCTACAACCTGCAGGATTGATTTGACAACATGACACATACATGAAAATAAATTCCAATTTCAATTATTAACTACTAAAAGAAAGTACAAAATGTGAAGTAAAATACTTATCTATCTACTCTATAACCCTCGAGTGGCCAGGTCTCGAGTGTTTCTACAACTATCTTCTAAAGATCACATGCACTGGTATTCTCCAAGTTACTTCATTCAAAGAACTCCATTCACATTGTTCAGTAATTACAAAAGTGGCGGGAAAAACTCATTTTATTCATATGGAAGTTTAACTTAGAAAGACATAGTGGCAGCATAACGACATTCTTTTGTATTCATCGTTTTCAACAATTAAATATTTATATGAAAGCGGTTAACAAAATCCTACTTTCTAGTTAATAAAGTCTTCAATAGATTGTCAACAACTAATGGACTTTAAAGCCCATGACATGAAATATTAAAGAGGCTCGGCATGAGCCATTATTTTTTAGAACTGAAAAATAATAGAAACTATGAAGACTCAGTCCATAACGTATGCTGCTGAAATTCTGGCACCCACTCACTTGTCTTCAATGGTGTTGAAACCTATGTTAATCCCCTTTTTGACTGGAATGGTAACCAATGGTGGAAGTTGACCTGTGGAATGCTCAAGAACTAAACCATTAAATAAACACAAATTAGCTTATTTTGACTAATTTCAAGAAATAAAGATTGAACGCTTATTTATAAAAAGAGAGCAATTATTTATCGTAAAGGTAATTAATTGGCAAGGTAAGCTTGGCTGAAAGGTATAAGGTTGAGTATTGAATCCATTATATTGATAAGGTTATTTTTACCTCATCACCAACAATACTCAAATCTACTAACTTTCATTTTGTCAGTCCTATTGGTGTACAGAATCCACTATCAAACATTGTAGCTTGCAACATATGTATTTAGGAATATGATAAGTCTCTTAGTAAACCAAAAATTTCCCGATGTGGTTGATAAATATATATTTATGGTGTTTGCATTGACTATATATGAATTTCTAATCACTATACTTTTTGGGTTGATTAACTGTTCAAGCAATTTGCAACATCAATGGTTGCAGTACCCCACTGTTTATCTTCAATAATCTACTTGATCATCCCTTAATTTGTACAAAATGTGTTGTTTAGTTCGATCATTAGACAACATCGAGATCCAAGGATCTTTTGTCCATATTTTTCCTTTAAATATGCCTACTAGATTTGATTCTTAGGTCATGCATCTAACATTGTTTTTGAAATGTGGACATATTCTTCCTGATTTTGTATATTCAAAAAACACAAGAGAAGCATTTATTATTCTACAACCATAGATCTCTTTCTCTTCATGACACATTATCAACTAGACAAGAGGTATAGTTTTCTAGGAAGAGAAGATAGGGGTTTAAGCAATCAGATCAACCCATTTGACTTGCAAATCCAGTTGACCAAACTCCACATTTTGTAGTGTCAAACACACTTCCTACACCATATGTCCATCTACACACTTGATACATGAATAACCATCCTTATTATTTATTACCAAAGTTGGTGATGGGCTTGAATTTTGCATCCTCACAACACTTGCAAGATCCCCCAGATCCACTTCACCATCTATAGTTCTTTAGTTTTTAGATGCATTTAATAAAAAAAATAAAAAATGAAGCCTAGACACATAAACTCTAAAACCAAAGAGAAAACATAAATACCATGATCAATACTCTATTCTTCCTCCAACAACTCAATAGCTAGCCAAAAATGAATAAAGTACTGAAAATATGACTTTGATCATCATTTTTGTCTCGAAATTTGAATCTTAGCTATGTGAAGTGATTGCCAAGTGATTAAAAGAATTTACTCATTGTTGACTTACAATTTGATACACATGTTCATGGTTTCTACATTCTTTATTTCTTGTCTATTTTAAATCCCTACTTAGACTTAAAGAAATGTGTTTTACTATCTTGCATGATGACACATATTTGCAGCTTGTTCCCAACATCTAAGCACACCAACACAATATTGGACCTTTGCACACAATGAAATGGATTTGTATTTGAAGGCAATGTTCTTGTCATATGTGTAATTGCATAAAAAAAACTCCAATGTGCAAAATAGAGTAGAAATTGTACATGTGGACTTCAATGGACAAATGACAATCACCATGAACATTAGCAATAATTTAATAGACACATTCCTGCCACATATCACAGTTGGATCGAACATTTGAATCAACAATTTGTCAATCAAGAACAAAACACAATACAAAAGAGGTGATGCAGATTGTTGCATTGTGTCGACTGCTATCTAAGTTCCATAGAAAGTGTGCCACTTGTTTGCAAGCAACATAAGTTAACTCCTAACTTGACCATTTCTCAACTCATAGAACAAAATGCAATTATTCCGTTGGCTCATTTGGAGCAATTAGCATAAGCTACCATGTCAACAAAAATAAACTTGAAGTACATGTCAAAGATGGAAATCTACAAGAAGACATGGTCACTGTACATTATTGATCATTCACATATTATTTTCTTATTCATATTTAGTTAAAATATTTTCACTATGCACTAATAAAAATTTTTTGCAGGTTGTTATCCAAAACAACGTAGAAATGTGTGCAACTTTGCAACAAATGTTTTCCACATTGGACATGCCACTCATTCTTTTCAAAAATGTTGTACAAGCTAGTCCAAAAGGTACAAATGTCATCCATACAACACAATCTACCTTTGTGCAACAACTCAATGATCAATGTACAAAAGTGCATTTGCAAACATTGGCCAAATGCAATGTCCAAGCAAGGACCCAAATTTTTATTACTCTAATTTTATATTTGTATTACATAATACATCCAATTGTTCTACTGCTTTGCACAATACATAACAACTTCAAATCATTTGTAGGTTATTGGCACACTAAAAGCAAAAAATGTTCACTTGCCTCCTTATGAGATTTGTTGCAGCACATGTCATGATTCATTGTTATTTGACCCTCCTATTGACACAGACTATGCCCACTGCACATATTGCAACAAAGCCACATGACCCTCCCATCATCACAATTTACTTTTCACATTATATAGCCAAGAGGGAAATATTGATTGATATCTACAAGGAGAGCTTATTGAACAACACTTCCCAAAAATCACATAAATAACATATGAACAATACAAAGAAGACATTTCATCTATAGTTTTTATGTTGTGTAAATTCCAAATCCACGAGAAATTCACATTGGCTGTGAACAACTGTATTGCTTAGATTGTTGAGAACTAGCCACTTTGTAATGTAGAACCTTGTAACATTTATTTTGCACAACACTTTCAAAAAAGCTCAATGGCTTTCATCACTATTTAAACAACATAATTAGTGTTCTCATTGATCTTCATGATGGACCTAGAATGCATAAATATGTTAACTAATTTGGAATTTTTTAGTTAAGAAGGAATTACTAGTAACCCTTTTTGCATTAGTGTATTTGTATTTTGTTGTTGTTTGAGAGAATCTTGTATCTTAGGTTGGATGTAAAAGTTAACCCCAATATTCCTACTTTGAGATTTTAGTTAACTATTAGTTACTGAATTAGAAAAATGTGATATGCTTGTTTGTCCTCTTATGTTCAAGTCACATCTAATACCACTTCAATCAATGTTTCAATGGCATGCACATTCTTATGTGCAGTGATTTCTTTTTGTTTTGTTGACATGTAAGATAATTTGCATCTTGTAAATTGATTAAATTTCATCATCATATTTGAAACCATAGCTGCAAGAAGCCATTCCATGTTCAGACAGAAAAACCTTGCAACATTGCATGTTTGGATGGAACAACCTTGTAACATTGTTTGAATGCAATGGCCATGGAATGTTGTGTATAACATGATGGCAACAACTGCAATGACAGTTTTACAAGGCTATTGCAAAGATTTCATTAAAAGGTCACACAGTCATACAAAATGAATGGTTAATAGATTAAATTTAGTTTCCTCCAAACTAATATATATTGGAAAAATAAATTTGCACTATACATAGCACAAAAAAGTGTTGTAATCAAATTGAAGATTAATAGATTAAATTCAATTCCCTCCAAACTAATATATAATGGAAAAATAAATGATGTTGATCCATTGGTTTTGTGTACCATATTAAATTCCATATGACATACTTGAATCAGGGTCTGTTGGAACTACTTCTTGTTGTAGATTTTAGTTGAAATATGATAGGTTTGCAAGGATATCTTACAATGAAATTTTTAAGTTGGATAAAACCTATTTTAATATCCCTAGCAGGTGGAATGATCCATATCAAAAAAATTTACAAGAAGTAGACGATTTATTATAGAAGCTTGGGCACTCTTTACTGCTGGCCTATTATTTATGATGCAATCATTAGTATATTGTTGAAAAATTAGAAAAACTCATTCTATATAGAATAATATGATATCGACATCCTTTGAGCATAACAACTTCTTCAAACATGAAAAGTTTGAGTGTTTCATTTTACTTTTGGATGCAGGTCTAAAATCTTATGTTCAATAGCAAATTCCACAATCCTTACATACTACAAAACTAATCAAACAAATCCAATAAAATTTTAACAAGTTACACAAAACTTAGCTTCAAAAATCCAAAACCTTAAGTTCCAAACCAAACTGCAAAATCTTTATAGATCCAAAAAACTAAAACAAGCTACAAAAACCATAGTTTTAAAAGCACAGAAAGTTCCGTTCCAAACAAATTACTAAATCTTTTCATATTAGAAAATTGCGCAGGAATGCCACCCATTCATGGGGATGCATGCAATAATAAGGATTTGATAGAGAGACCAGTGACTGAATTTTCAGATGAAAGGCTAAGATTATGACTATGGCTCAATGCCAAATTCAACTCAGGCCAATCTTCCCGTTGAAGGAATTGGAGAGGGTCTTTAGAAATCTTTCATCAAATGCAGCAAGCAGACATTTTTTGCTTTTTAACTTACATTGCCATTGAGACATCCAACATCTAAGGGATAAAATTTGTGACATATTGAGGGATGTATTATTAAAGAGTTTAAGAAAATTCACCATCAATAATTTATCTTCAGAAAATTCACCGTCTACAATTCATCATCATGACAAATTCATTTTGTAGAAAATTCACCACCAGCAATTCATCGCCGTGGATAATTCATCATATATACAATTAGAAATTTTGATTTATTGTAATAAAAATAAAACATTTTTCAATATATTTTATTTTATTCTAGTAAACCAATTATACAACAATATCATTCATCTCTATTATTAATGCGGTGGAAATAATTCTTTTGTCAAAAAACTCAATATCTTTGAATTATATATTAAAAAATGTTAATGTGATGAATTATCTAGGTGATGAATTGCCGATGGTGAATTTTCTACAAAATGAATTTATCATGATGATAAATTTTCTAACGATGAATTGTTGACGGTGAATTTACCTACAAAAATTATCAAACTTAATGCAGTTCATCATCACGACCATTGCTAGGAGATGCTTTCCACAAATAAGACACCTTGCATAAATCAGGGAAATAGGATGCCTTGCTGGAGTGAGATATTGAACGCGTTCCAAAAGAATACCTCTTAACATCGTATGTCCTATATTTCCAGGGAACACTCTCTCTCTTAGCTTGCAAATTTTGTATCGCAAAAGGAAGATTCTGATATTTATTATAAATTGCTCTCATACAACGCACGATTACCCACTAGTCACTGGTGACTTTTTCTTTTGCTTGCTATGCAAACCGTCCAGTCCAGCAGAGCTAAAAGAGTTTATTAAGGGAGGAAATACACCAAGAGTTCTTCGTAGTACGCATTCTTGGAACAGGCGGTGTTAGTTCGACCAAGCTTGAATTGGAAGAGTCTTCACACTTTTCCCTGACATCAGAACATGTCGGTACGCGACAAATGGCTTAATATATAGTCGAGAATATTTTTTCTCGAAGAGAAAATGAAATGAAATGAAATATTTTAATGACATCGATTAGGTCAAAGAAGTCTATGGGACTCAAGGATAGCACAAGAGCCACCCACAAAAATGCCTTAAACAGTTTGTAAACTCTGTTTGAGATCAACCCTTCTGTAGTGTAATTTTATGATGAAGTTTGCACTTTTGTGTAACCTTGACTCTTCAAAAACGGTATTTAAATTTGAGAAAAAACATAAAGTAAGGTTTAAGCCACAGTTGAAAGTTATTTCTTCTACATAGAGACAAAATCCCTACGATGATGGCCTTTAAATTTAAGTCTCCTTTGCATTCTATTTTATCGACCAAGTGTTATTTTAGAAAAGTTGTGTCCATTTACCTATTCGACCAAGCCTTATTATTTTTAAAATGATGGTGTCTTAAGGGATGTGTCATTTCATTGTAGCTTCCTTCGAATTTCATATTAAGATATGAAGATAAGTCGAGTAAGTATTGTTATCTCTATACTTCATTAAAGAAATATTTGGAATGGAGAACAAAAAGTAGTTACAAGGAAATTGAAATGATTTAATAATAGGTTTTATATGCAGGTTTACAAAAAAAAATTACACATGTTTTTTTATGTATGAGAGATTCTATCTACTAAAGGAAAAATTGTTATTAAGCATTTTTGGTCTTTAGTTGTATTTTTTTCCTTATAGTAGCTTGTCTATTAACAAATTTGTCAAGGAACTTGTTAAATTTTTTTTTTTATAAAGTGTATGTGGATCACAATATTGTGATTTTATGTATAGATGATTACTACCATCTATTTGACTCTGATACCAAATGTAAACTAACTATTTCCCAAATCTAGATATTTAAATAGGTCTCTAATTTACTAAATAAACAAAGATATATTATTTATAATAAATATTAGACTGTGCAACACAAATAAATATATCAATTAAAAATTTAAAGCAATGACCACAATAAGAATTTATTAACACATATCTGCAAATTATGGAGAGGCTACTATTTCACACTCAAAAGAATAGTTATAGGTCCATGTTCTCTACAACAAGGAAGCACCCCTAGAGGAAACTGGTTCTTACACATAACCCAACCCACCTCATGACATAAATAACACAACCTTGACCATGATAATCCCAAGTGCATGCTATATCTCGAGTTGGACACACACTGTGTGCCCCTTCCCCAAATGCCTTAATGTCAACCAATGACCCTAACCTTCACTCTTTTGTGCCCTCTAAATTTCTTTTTTCCATTTTCTCTTCTCTCCTTGAATGTTCTCCATGCCCTTTTTCAAGTCTTACATAATTTTTTTTATATAAGCTTTAAGGGGTGGTTTCCAAACCATCACACCCTTTCACAAAGATTGTCTTTTAATAATTATTTAAATAAAAATTTATTATTTCCCTTTTTAAAGAGTGTTTATACATATTCTTTATTAATCTCTCTTTTAACTAAAGGACCATAATATCCTTTATTTTCTATCTCCCTTTTAATTCTAAAGGTTTATTTCATAGTTTTCTCTTCTCTTGGAGAAAAAGTCACATAACACATGATATAGTAGACTTAGAAAAATTTCATATACTAGTTTCCTTTAAATAATACATGTAAACTATTTGGTAAAATGTTCTAACTTTATAATATCAAATTAACTATGATTTAAAAGGCACTGGTCTTTTATGGAGAAAATACTATACGAACTATTCTAATTAGCACAAATCTACCTATAGCATAGTAAGTTGTCACCCTTGACAATTTCACACTAGGTTTAGCTCCCCCTATGTGCCTAGACCTAATTATCCTTATAATTTTCCCATTTTATTATCATTTTTAGAAAATCAGAATTATATTGGAAATTAATATTATTATTTATTTAATGATGTAAAAATGGCCCCAAAATAATAAGTCTAGACTAGGGCACCCAATGTCCCTGTCTAGCCTATTTTGGCTCAATTTAAAATATATTGGCGTCGACCATTTAACATTTGAAAATCCAAAGTCATTTGTTGGCTATCGATAATTAATTTGAGGGAAATCAAAGAAATACATCTAAATACAAGTCTTTTTTATCATTTGAAATCCTAACAAGAGCTAAAATATCTATTGAGCAAATTGAGCATCCTAAAAGTAGTCAAGGAAATTTAAGGGAAGAATTAGCAACATTACTATAGTGCTTTCATCAATTAATATCATGCTTTCAAGTCAATAGAAGAGAAGAAAAAAAGGGTCAAGAATGGGGTAAAGATGGGGGGCCAAAAAGGGGTCTTAAGTGGACACTTTTTTTCTTTCTAAAATCAGGAAATACTGACCTTGGATGTGAAATTGAGGATAGTTACACTCAAAGTTTTTAGATGCAACAAAAACAAGGACTGTAGTTCTTTGAATCTGCTTTCTAAGCTACTATTTTTTATGAAAATGGTTGAGATTAAGAGGCTCAAAAGAGGGGGCCACAAAAATTGGTGTTGTTTTTGTCAAAAAAACATAACATATAGCAACTTTTGTGGCTCCCTTAAAAGGTTAACTTTATTTTGGTATTTTAAAAATTATTTCAGTGAGAAATTAGCTAACATGTAGTTTATGCCTGATTTTTCTGATAATTTTTTAATAAATGTTTGATTTTTACTAATTTTCAAAGTGAACACTTCTTGAAAAACATAATTATGGCCATGCTACCCCTATAAATTTTGAAAACTAATTGAAAATAATTTTTTTTAATATGTGTAGAATGGAGTCTACTTTCTAAAAATAATTTATTTAAAATTTTGATGAACAGTTAATTTATAAAGAAAAAATACAAACATTAGTTTTTGCCAAAAAATAGACACACAAACAAAAGAAATTATAGATCAAAGACTTAACATTGTCAAAATCTGAAAAAATTGCATCGCTAGATATCTAAGAGAGAGCCTAACATTATCCACACGTTCAATTTGTTCGACCTTGAAACACGTGCAAACTTGATGCTTAGCACAAATGTGATTATGTGAGGGTAAAAGCACAAAGTTGTGTCACACTTTTAGCCAACTTATTAGCACAACTGAATTTAAGTATTTCTAACTAAAAATCAATTTTGGTCAAACATATGATCTAGTAAGATTCATTCTAGCTATGTTAGATACTTCCACAACTTTTTCAACTAAAATTGTTGGCTAAAAATATATGGAGCACCACTTTGAGTCCAATTTACCAAAAAAATAAAATTATTTGAAAAACTTCAAGTTTCAATAACTCTTGCTAATGTAAATAACATTTTTTAAAAAATATAAAAAATTACCCTTTTGTAGATCCATAAGTGTAGTTTTCAAAAATATATTTATTTTAATAGATTGATTTTTATATTTTATATTTTATTTTTTATTTTTACTAAAAGTAGGTTATCAACACAAAATATTAGGTTGATTACTATGCCAAGGAAAAATAAGTTAAAACTTATTAAAAAAATAGAAAAAAATATGATGCACTAGATAAAAAATCTATTTTAAGATGGTATAATTTTTTTTCCATTTTAGATAAATATTTAATATGAAAGTTGGTGTCCGATGAAAACAACTATTTTTTGATTCACACTCATTTTAATATTTATTAAAAAATATATATTTATCAAAATTGGAAAAAAATATATCCATGCACTAAAATCTCTAGTTATAAATACATGCAAAAAATTTGAAAGAAAAAAAATAAAATTTGCTATAAAAAGTTTGACGTCCCATGCAACTTCATTTTTTAGCATTTTATCAACAACTAAATTATAGTTTTAATTTATTAAAAACTAGTTTAAAATAATTTTTTAAATTTTTTTTAAAAATACAAACATAAAATATACTAAAAAATACATATTTTAGTTTACATCATTTGAAAATTCAAAACATATATGCCACTTTTTAGTAATTCAATTTTAAAAATTGGATCAGTGTTGGTTGTTTCCTTTATAAAGTGTGACACAACTTTGTGCTTTTACCCGTGAAATATTGTAGAATTTGCAAAAACATGTCTTTGGACATTTGGAAGGCACTCCAAGCCTTTGGGTTGGTATTCCAAAGAAAATACCAAGCCTAAGGCTTGGGGATTCCCAAAGCAAGAAATAATGTGAGTACATTATAACGTGCCTGCATCATGGATAACTTTAAGAAACCCCCCTTAGCGAAGGTGTAAAATCCTAGCAAATCTTTCCTTTTATTTGAAAAAAATAATAATTTTCCTTGCGAATCTATGCAAATTATTAAAAAAAAATTTAAAATCTTGGCGAATCTTAATGAATAATTGGTAAAAATAATAATCACAGTGGTGAATCCTAGCAGATAATCACTAAAAAGATTAATTACAATAGCGAATCTCTCCTTTAAAATTTTTCATAGTTAGTCGGCGCAGTTCCCCCATATATATATATATATATTTTGTAATATTGAAGTAGGGGCTCGGGGGCGGCAACCACTAGCGGGGTCAAGGGGGTAGAGCCCCCTTGTGGGGGTCAAGGTGACAACACCCCCTTGCGGGATCCGAGGACAACAACCTTGACGTTCTCTTGTCGCAATACAAGCAGAGTCAAGGGGTAGAGCCCCTCACCACCAAACATAAATTCACTATCAAAAATGCATTGGAGCACACATAGATTAAGTATTTTTTTTTAAAATCACTTTAAAATTAAGACTAAATGAAAAGTGAAATTTTTACTATTGATAGGTTTTTTAATCGAATGGCTACAGGTTGATTCCGTGACCTAATATGCACGTGCCTTTTAAAAGGCTCGTTGATGCCCGAAATTTGTTTTGGGCCACACAATTAGGTTTTTGTTGAGGCTCAAAATTTGTTTTGGGCCACACGATTAGGTTTAATCGTGTGGACCATAACAAATTTTGGGCCTCAACAAGCCTTTTAAAAGGCACATGCATATTAGGGCGCGAAATCAACCTGTAGCTAGCTGATTAAAAAGATAATTGATGATTCAATGACAATAAATAAAATCCCTATTCAAGGCTAAAATATCCCTAAAATTAAATGCTAATTTATTATTGTTTTGATATTGCCCCAAAATTAATAGTAGTAATATAATATTACTGGCGAATATAATTAATATTTTCAATTATAGTATGAACTAATGGTGAATTGGTTCCAATGACACATTGTTTAAAAAATAATGCATAGGCAAATTAATCGAGATGAAATTATTTTTTTGTAAAAACCTGGCGATTCAACATCCTTTTTAGCTTGTACTATTTGGCATTTTTGGAGGTCCCAATTTCAATTATTCGCCAATTAGAAAAGATTCACCACTCAATTTTTCCCTAGCTCATGTTATAATGCGCCCACGTTATTTCATAGTTTTGACATGTTTTTTGCATTTGTGCCCAGGACTTGCCTAAGCAAGACATAATGCGATCACATTATAATGTGCTCGCATTATGTCTTGCTTTGTGTTAAATGATAGTCTATTAAATGTATATGTATATATATATTTGTATGTTTGTATGTATGTATGCTTGTATGACATGTATGTATGTATCAGTGTATGTATGTATGTATGTAAGATTGTATGTACATGCTTGTATGTATATAAGATTGTATGTACATAAGCATGTATGCTTGTATGTATGTAGCTATTTATGTATTCTTGTATGTATGTATGCCTACGTATATGTATGTATGTATGTATAACTTTAGAGGGAGGGGAAATTTTAAGAGAGAGAGTGAGAGTTGTCTAGATAGGGTGGAAGGGAGAGAGGGAGGGAGAGACTTGTGTGAGAGAGAGGGACTTAGCTAGGTAGGGTGAGAGAGAGAGAGGGGGGGAGAGAGGGAGAGAAAGAGAGATTTATGTAGGTAGGGTGCTAGGGGAGAGACTTGAGAGTGTGAGGGGGGTGAGAGGGAGAGACTTGAGAGATAGGGAGAGAGAGGAGGCAAGAGAGAGTGAGTGGGAGAGGGAGGGAGTGAGTGAGAGACTTGAGAGAGGGAGAGGGTGTGGGAGGGAGTGACCTGAGAGAGAGGGAGAGAGAGAGAGAGAGTGTGAGAGAGGGGGTTGGAGTGAGATGGACTTATCTAGGTAGGGTGGGAGGGATAGAGAGAGAGAGTTACCTAGGTAGGGTGCCAGAGGGATAGACATGAGAGAGAGAGAGGGGGGGTGGGATGGAGAGACCTAAGAGAGAGGGAGAGAGGGAGTGTGAGAGAGATGGAGTGATGGAGAGAGAGAGAGGTACGAAGAAAGAGGGAGAGGGTAGGAGAGAGGGAGGGAGAGAAAGGTGATAGGAATAGATAGAGAGGGAGGGATAGGGGTTGAGCGTATAGGGTTGAGGTTCCAATGTATAGGGTAGAGGGTTTAATTTATAGGGTAGAGGGTAGAGGGTTTAAGCGTTTAAGGGTTGAGGGGTTAAGGGTTGAGGGTTTGACGGTTTAAGAGCTGAGGGATGAGGTTTAGGGTTTAAGGGTTTAGGTTGAGGGTATAGGGTTGAGTATATAGGTTTTAGGGTATAGAGTTGAGGTATTATGGTTGGGGATCCAATGTATAGGGTAGATGGTTGAGAATTGAGGGTTCAGTATTTAATGTATATTACATAGAGGGTAGAGGGTTAAGGGTTTAAGGGTTGAGGGATTAGGATTTAAGGGTTGAGGGTTAAGGGATTAGGGTTGAGGGATTAGGGGTTGAGGGTTGAGGGATTAAGGATTGAGGGTTTAAGGATTGAGGGTTGAGGGATTAAGGGTTGAGGGTTTAGGGTTTAAGGTTTGAGGGATTAGGGTTGAGGGATTAAGGGTTGAGGGTTGAGGGTTTAGGGTAGAGAGTTTAAGGGTTGAGGTTATAGGGTTGAGGGTTTAGGGTATTGGGCTGAGGGTAGAGGGTTGAGGGTTTAAGGGTTGAGTGTTAAGTGATTAATGGTTTAAGGGTTGAGGGATTCTAGGGTAGAGAGGAAGGGATGGAGGGAGGGAGAGATGGAGGGAGAAGTGAGATAAAGAGAAGGAGAGAAGAGGAGGGAAGGATAGAGAGAGATGAGGGTTGAGGATCCAATGTATAGGGAAGATGATTGAGAATTGAAGGTATATGGTTAAGGACCTATAGGGTTGAGGGTTTAGGGTATTGGGTTGAGCGTATAGGATTGAGGGATTAGGGTTGAGGGTAGAGGGTAGAGGGTTTAAGGGTTTAGAGTTTAAGGGTTGAGGGTTGAGGGTTGAGGGTATAGGGTTGAGGGTCCAATGTATAGGGTTGAGGGTCCAATGAATATGGTAGAGGGTATAGGGGTTTAGGGTTTAGGGTTTAAGGGTTGAGGGTTGAAGGATTAAGGGTTGGGGGTTGAGAATTGAGGGTTGAGGGTTTAAGGGTTTAAGGTTTGAGGGATTAGGGTAGAGAGTGGCAATGGTTGAGGGAGGGTTGAGGGAGGGCTTTTAGGGTTGAGGGTTGAGGGAAGGTTAAGGGTAGAGGACAGGGGTAGGGGTTGAGGGATTAGAGTTGAGGGTCCAATATATAGGGTAGAGGGTATAGGGGTTGATGGATTAGGGTAGAGAGGGAGGGAGAGATGGAGGGAGAAGTGAGATAGAGAGGAGAGAAGAGGAGGGAAGGATAGAGATAGATGAGGGTTGAGAATTGACGGTATAGGGTATTGGGTCAAGAGGGTAGAGGGTTGAGGGTTGAGGGTTTAAGGGTTTAGGGTTTAATGTTTTAAGGGTTGAGGGTATAGGGTTGAGGGATTAGAGAGAGATTTGTCTAGTTATGTAGGTAGAGAGAGGGAGTGGGAGATAGAGGGATGGGAGAGGGATAAAGGGAGTGAGAGAGAGAGAATTGAGAGAGGGATGTAGGTGGGTGTTACAAGGACTGGGAGATAGAGGGATGGGAGAGAGAGAGACCTGAGAGAGGGAGAGGGGGTGGGAGGGAGAGACTTGGGGGAGAGAGAGATGTGGAGTGAGAGGGACTTATCTAGGTAGGTTGGGAGGGATAGAGGGAGAGAGAGTTATCTAGGTAGGGTGCCAAAGGGAAATACCTAAGACAGAGGGGGAGTGCGAGGGAGAGACTCGAGAGATAGGGAGAGAGAGGGAGTACGAAAGAGAGAGGGAGTGGGAGAGAGGGGGGAGAGAGAGAGGGAGTGAGAGAGAGGGCGTTGGAGTGAGGGAATTATCTAGGTAGGGTGGGAGGGATAGTTGAGGGGGGGAGAGAGGGAGTGGGAGATAGAGGGATGGGAGAGAGATATATTTGATTATAGTATTAATTACAAATATTAAATTCATATACTATTTGTTTCAATTTCTTAGCAGATTAAGTAATATGATGCCATAACCTATCCAAATAATTATAGGCTTAATGATATAGTTTTAGTTATAGTTAAAAGTTATTAGTTAGTGAAAGGTGTTGTTAATGACATCTCTTAATCTAATGTTCCTTTATTTAATTTTAACAATCCTACTCATGATTAGAGGGCATGTGACATTAAATTTAGTTTAGTCATCTCATTTTCATCTCCACTCTTGACTAAGCACTTATTTTGACAACACTAAATTGCTTCCATTACAGATGCTAAAGACATGTTCTAAGTTTTAATTTGTTTGGGTTGAAAAAAAAGAAGAGCTTTGGTTGTGTTCAAGTAGTGAAAAATTTGGGGCATGACATTTGGTATCAGAGCCAAGTTCCAATACTAGGAACTTTGGGTTTGTGTTAATAATTTTTTTTGGGTATAGGATCTTAATAGTTTAAAGTGTTTTTGTGTAAGTCATTGTGGTATGATTAAGGGATATGAATATATATGTGCAGTAATTGTCCTTTGTGAGAAATTTTAACTTTATTGGTAAAATCAAAGTTACTATGTTATTGTTTTGTTTATGATCAACATGAAATATTATTTTTGCAAACTAACTTGAGTTAGAAAACCAATATGTTATAGGAAATCATTACTCCTTGTGAAACATCTAGGCCATGATCTTCTTCTATATAATAGTGGTGGCATCATAGGTTCCTGCCAAGATTAGATTGTCTTGTTACAAGCAAATTTATTTTTTGGCTAACAAGAGGAGTTCTCTAGAAGATCACTTAATTCAAGCTTTTGCGTGTTGTGAACATTCTTTCATTCTTTCTCTCAAATCATGATAAATATGAAAGGATCACTTTTTTAGGGGACATTTGCATGATCACTATTGTTAAGAAAATCACTTCTAATTATTTGTTTTCCAATTTCCGTCCATGTGTGAAATCTTGATTGACCATCATTATGGGTAGACATATCCTTGAATTGCTAGTTAAGTCATTTGGAGCTAATTGATAAGTTATTTTGAATAGAATTGATTTACATGTACTTATTTTGTAACTTAAGAAATTTAAGCTTTATTAAATGAATGATTTTATGTCCTCAGGGTAAATAGCCCAACTATAGTTGTGTAAACATGTTTAAATTACCTATAAATACTAACAAGATAAATTTCTTTTGTCTTCATAATGTAGATGGATGTTGAAATTTAATCTTTGTCTCTATTAATATATGTCCTTATTATAAATTTGGTACCTAGTACACATGGATGTTTTACTTTATCTTAATAGATTTTTTGTAAGAAGTAATTTCCTTAAAGGTTAAATTAGTTAATGTTAAGGTATACTCAAGCTAGTATCCTTTTGTTTGCAAAATGTTGATAGACTTAAATTTTATCCTTTATTAAAAGGGCCCTCCTTATAATTATGAAAATTAGGAATTATAAAGTTTTAACTTGGGTAATCAATAAGTGGTTTATTTTATAGTTAAGTGGTATTTCTTCTATACTTGTTAATTGGTGTCTAAATTAAAACTTATTAGCCAAGTGAAGGGGTCCAAAATGGGATAGTAAGAGTCTGTATTAGATGATTTTTTAAAGGTGCAAATATGTTTCCATAATTAGGAAAAATGAATTAATGTTAGCAAGGGTAAATAAAGATATCAAAACATGTTTCCAATATATGTTTAATGTCAAAGTTAAGAAAGGTGATAGATCATTAGTTGTGCCTCTCTAAGTGATTTTAACAATTGAATTATTATTACAGTAAATATGTTTGTTGAAATTATTTAGTTAAGTTGTTGATTTTCATTAAGTTATTATCTCATATGCTTGACTATTTACTTGAAAACTTGAATATGTGTTGTAACCAATGGTTGTTGATATTTGAAAGTACATTATGGTTTAAACTCTATGATTCCTTTACTTTTGGTAACTTGAATCTAAAGAGTTGGTTAGTATAAAAAGGTTAGTATTTTTCAGAATAGAGATTAGTATTACTAAATGAAATACAAAATAGTATAATGGTTATGATATACTTATAGATTCAAGTAGGAAATTGAGAATACAATTGTTCTATGAAAAGAAACAAAACTTAGACTTGGGTATCAAAAGCTTCATTTTTGTGTTTTTTGTTCTAGGAATAGTAATGATGTTTAAATTTAGTGCAATGGAACTATAAGATGTATCATGCATATTAGTTTTGTAAACAAGTATTTATCATAAATTAAGGTTGTTTGTCCTTTTTAATACGTATTGTCAATAGAGGTTGAATAGAACTAAGAAAGTGCATTATAATACGTGTTGTGGAAAATCAGTGAATGTTGTGTTCATGACTCAAGTTTGAGATACAAGGTATCCAACTTGGGATGAGGGTGTGGTGGACATCTAGGATGACCTACCTATGTATACCTATGTGTTAACTATGTTGATGTAAAGAGTATTTTTTTTTTGTTAGTGTGTTTGAGTATGTACTAGAAATCCCCTAGTGATGACCACTCCAATTGGAGAAGGCTCCGCTAGTGTACTTGGGGTTGAGGGAGTCCCTGGTCATGGGAACATTGTGATTTTTCCTTGATGTTGTCTTTGAGCTAGACAAAGGATTGATGTCAGAAGATTATGATTTCCCTTGGAATAATGAGTTGGATCAAATCCCTCTTTGTAGGCCCAATTTTGTTGGTCCATAGTGTAAGACCTTTTTCCTTGATTTTTGTAACCCATGGGTTGAGGATGAATCTTGTGTGCCAAAACTTTAGATAAGCTTCTACTTGGGCTACAGATCGATATTTAGAGACATGGGTATGGAATGTAGTTTTAGGGATACAAGATTTCATTATTGTTCTATTGTTTGCATAAGGATAGAGATTCAGTAGACATGAGTCATAAGTAGTGTTAGAAACATAGTGATAATAATGAGATTGTGTAACTATTTAATCAAACATTTACAAAAAAGAATATAAAGTAACATAATCCAAGGCTTCTGATAGTGGAATATTACCACATTACTTGGATTACAAAATTTATAGTGATTGTGATAGAGTTATGTGTTGGTGAATTTTATTCTCTCTAGTAAGATTTAATGTACAATTTACTTCTATACAAAATACTTCATATATATATGATTTATGACTAAATTGATTTGCATGACTAATAAGAAGAAGCTATTTACTCTTTATAAAATGTGCCTATGACTTTGTGACATTTAGAAAATATTTACTCATCAAATCACTTAGAAGATACTTAACCATCTAACTAATTAAAAAATACTTAACTATTTGACTTCTAGAAAATATAGAGAAATTTTTTATAATCACATAAATGACCATTTGGATCCTTGACCTGTATTTTATTACCACATATTATCAACTGATTCTACTATATAAACAACATCATTACTCATAACAATGACACATCTTTTTTGAAAATAGATAATATTGTGACTTTTTGGAACTACCTATATGCATAATAAAAATATCCAATGTCGATGGATGCATTATGCACGAAATATTGTAGAATTTGCAAAAACATGTCTTTGGACATTTGGAAGGCACTCCAAGCCTTTGGGTTGGTATTCCAAAGAAAATACCAAGCTTAAGGCTTGGGGATTCCCAAAGCAAGAAATAACGCGAGTGCATTATAATGTGCCCGCGTCAGGGATAACTTTAAGAAACCCCCCCTTGGCGAAGGTGTAAAATCCTAGCGAATCTTTCCTTTTATTTGAAAAAAAATATTAATTTTCTTGGCGAATCTATGCACATTATTTAAAAAAATTATAAAATCTTGGCGAATCTTAATGAATAATTGGTAAAAATAATAATCACAGTGGTGAATCCTAGTGGATAATCACTAAAAAGATTAATTACAATGGTGAATCTCTCCTTTAAAAAATTTCATAGTTAGTCGGCGCAGTTCCCCCATATATATATATTTTTGTAATATTGAAGTAGGGGCTTGGGGGCGGCAGCCACCGGTGGGGTCAAGGGGCAGTGCCCCTTGCGGGGGTCAAGGGGGTAGAGCCCCCTTGTGGGGGTCGAGGGGGAAACGCCCCCTCGCGGGCTCCAAGGACAACAACCTCAACGCACTCCTGTCGTGATACAGGTGGGGTTGAGGGGTAGAGCCCCTCACCACCAAACATAAATTCACTATCAAAAATGCATTGGAGCACACACAAATTAAGTATTTTTTAAAAAAATCACTTTAAAATTAAGACTAAATGAAGAGGGAATTTTTTACTATTGATAAGTTTTTTAATTGAATGGTTGCAGGTTGATTCCATGACCTAATATGCATGTGCCTTTTAAAAGACTCGTTGAGGCCCAAAATTTTTTTTGGGCGACATAATTAGGTTTTTGTTGAGGCCCGGAATTTGTTTTGGGAAACACGATTAGGTTTAATCGTGTGGACCATAACAAATTTTGGGCCTCAACAAGCCTTTTAAAAGGCACATGCATATTAGGGCACATAATCAACCTGTAGCTAGCTGATTAAAAAGATAATTGATGATTCAATGACAATAAAAAAAAGCCCTATTCAAGGCTAAAATATCCCTAAAATTAAATGCTAATTTATTATTGTTTTGATATTGCCCCAAAATTAATAGTAGTAATATAATATTACTGGTGAATATAATTAATATTTTTAATTATAGTATGAACTAATGGTGAATCGGTTCCAATGGCACGTTGTTTAAAAAATAATGCATAGGCGAATTAATCGAGATGAAATTATTTTTTTGTAAAAACCTGGCGATTCAACATCCTTTTTAGCTTGTACTATTTGGAATTTTTGGAGGTCCCAATTTCAATTATTCGTCAATTAGAAAAGATTCACCACTAAATTTTTCCCTAGCTCATGTTATAATGCGCTCACGTTATTTCATAGTTTTGACATGTTTTTTGCATTTGTTCCCAAGACTTGCCTAAGCAAGACATAATGTGATCGCGTTATAACGTGCTCGCATTATGTCTTGCTTTGTGTTAAATGATAGTCTATTAAATGTATATGTATATATATTTGTATGTTTGTATGTATGTATGATTGTATGACATGCATGTATGTATCAGTGTATGTATGTAAGATTGCATGTGCATAAGCATGTGTGCTTGTATGTATGTAACTATTTATGTATTCTTGTATGTATGTATGCCTACATATATGTATGTATGTATTGTACCTTTAGAGGAAGGGGGATTTTAAGAGAGAGAGTGAGAGTTGTCTAGGTAGGGTGGGAGGGAGAGAGGGAGGGAGAGACTTGTGTGAGAGAGAGAGGGAGAGGGGATGGAAGGGAGAGACCTAAGAGAGAGGGAGTGGGAGAGAAGGGGTTGGAGTGAGAGGGACTTAGCTAGGTAGGGTGAGAGAGAGAGAGGGGGAGAGGAAGAGAGAGTTATGTAGGTAGGGTGCTAAGGGAGAGACTTGAGAGTGTGAGGGGGGTGAGAGGGAGAGACTTGAGAGATAGGGAGAGAGAGGGAGTGCGAGAGAGAGTGAGTGGGAGAGGGAGTGAGAGAGAGAGACTTGAGAGAGGGAGAGGGTGTGGGAGGGAGTGACTTGAGAGAGAGGGAGAGAGAGAGAGTGTGTGAGAGAGGGGGTTGGAGTGAGATGGACTTATCTAGGTAGAGTGGGAAAGATAGAGAGAGAGAGAGTTACCTAGGTAGGGTACAAGAGGGATAGACATGAGAGAGAGAGGGAGAGAGAGAGTGTGAGAGAGAGGGAGTGATGGAGAGAGAGAGGTACAAAGAAAGAGGGAGAGGGTAGGAGAGAGGGAGGGAGAGATAGGTGATATGAATAGATAGAGAGGGAGGGATAGGGGTTGAGGGTATAGGGTTGAGGGATTAATGTATAGGGTAGAAGGTTTAATTTATAGGGTTGAGGGTTTAAGCATTTAAGGGTTGAGGGGTTAAGGATTGAAGGTTTAAGGGTTTAAGAGCTGAGGGACGAGGTTTAGGGTTTAAGGGTATAGGGTTGAGGGTATAGGGTTGAGCATATAGGTTTTATGGTATAGAGTTGAGGGATTATGGTTGAGGATCCAATGTATAGGGTAGATGGTTGAGAATTGAGGGTTCAGTATTTAATGTATATTACATAGAGGGTAGAGGGTTAAGGGTTTAAGGGTTGAGGGATTAGGATTTAAGGGTTGACGGTTAAGGGATTAGGGTTGAGGGATTAGGGGTTGACAGTTGAGGGTTTAAGGATTCAGGGTTGAGGGATTAAGGGTTGAGGGTTTAGGGTTTAAGGGTTGAGGGATTAAGGGTTGATGGTTGAGGGTTTAGAGTAGAGAGTTTAAGGGTTGAGGTTATAGGGTTGATGGTTTAGGGTATTGGGTTGAGGGTAGAGGGTAGAGGGTTTAAGGGTTGAGGGTTGAGGGTTTAGGGTTAAGTGATTAATGGTTTAATGGTTGAGGTATTCTAGGGTAGAGAGAAAGGGATGGAGGGAGGGAGAGATGGAGGGAGAAGTGAGATAGAGAGAAGGAGAGAAGAGGAAGGAAGGATAGAGAGAGATGAGGGTTGATGATCCAATGTATAGGGAAGAGGGTTGAGAATTGAAGGTATATGGTTGAGGACCTATAGGGTTGAGGGTTTAGGGTATTGGCTTGAGCGTATAGGGTTGAGGGATTAAGATTGAGGGTAGAGGGTATTGGGTTGAGGGTAGAGAGTAGAGGGTTTAAGGGTTTAGAGTTTAAGGGTTGAGGGTTGAGGGTTAAGGGTCCAATGTATAGGGTAGAGGGTATAGGGGTTTAGTGTTTAGGGTTTAAGGGTTGAGGGTTGAAGGATTAAGGGTTGGGGGTTTAGAATTGAGGGTTGAGGGTTTAAGGGTTTAAGGTTTGAGGGATTAGGGTTTAAGGTTTGAGGGATTAGGGTAGAGAGTTTAAGGGTTTAATGGTTGAGGGTATAGGGTTGAGGGTGGAGGGTTTAAGGGTTTAGGTTTTAAAGGCTGAGGGTTTAAGGTTAAGGGTAGAGGATTGAGGGTATAGGGTTGAGGGATTAGAGTTGAGGGTCCAATATATAGGGTAGAGGGTATAGGGGTTGAGGGAATAGGGTAGAGAGGGAGGGAGAGATGGAGGGAGAAGTGAGATAGAGAGGAGAGAAGAGGAGGGAAGGATAGAGATAGATGAGGGTTGAGTCAAGAGGGTAGAGGGTTGAGGGTTTAAGGGTTTAGGGTTTAATGGTTTAAGGGCTGAGGGTATAGGGTTGAGGGATTAGGAGGGAGAGAGAGAGAGAGATTTGTCTAGTTATGTAGGTAGAGAGAGGGAGTGGGAGAGAGAGGGAGTGGGAGATAGAGGGATGGGAGAGGGATAGAGGGAGTGAGAGAGAGAGAGAATTGAGAGGGATGGGGGTGGGAGTTACAGGAAGTGGGAGATAGAGGGATGGGAGAGAGAGAGAGACCTGAGAGAGGGAGAAGGGGTGGGAGGGAGAGACTTGGGGAGAGAGAGAGAGATTTGGAGTGAGAGGGACTTATCTAGGTAGGGTGGGAGGGATAGAGGGAGAGAGAGTTATCTAGGTAGGGTTCCAAAGGGAAATACTTAAGACAGAGGGGGGGTGCGAGGGAGAGACTTGAGAGATAGGGAGAGAGAGGGAGTGTGAGAGAGAGAGGGAGTGAGAGAGAGAGGGAGTGGGAGAGAGGGGGAGAGAGAGAGAGAGGGAGTGAGAGAGAGGGGGTTGGAGTGAGAGGGAATTATCTAGGTGTAGACACACAAAATTGACATCATGCATAATCATATTCGCTCATCAATTAAATAAACCAAGTTTAATTGATTAACCTCTAAAGATCATCCATTTAAATTGAATAAATTAACTTTATTTAATTTAAGCCTATCATTACCTCATTTGATTAAATAAATCAATTTTAATCAAATCCTAGCATTCCATCTTTTATAAATCATCTCCTTCAAATTTACTAACCTTTATCTTGCATCATCCTTTTAATTAAATAAACCAAACTTTATTTAATTAAATCTCAAAATTAATATTTCTTCCTCTTGATTTAAATAAATCAAAATATTTAAGTCAAATGGGTCAAAATCCCTAATCACCATCTTAAGTTAATCAAACTATGATTAATCTAATCTAACCACCCATCACATCCTCTAGCTTTTCCCACTTGCACCAATAAAGCATTTTAATTCATTTATAAAATCATCATTTTCTCTCAACAAAGCATCTTTTGGGAATATTCTCCAAGTTTGAATTTGAAAAAGCAAGTTGACTTGTCCCTTCCAACATGGCAATAACTTCTCTCTTACATGTCCCCCACTTAGCATTTAACTCGTAAATTCAAATTTGAATCTCCCCCTCTTTGGCACATTGACCAAATCTTGCACATTCCTCAACCACTCACAAGATGACAAGTGGCTCCATCTCATTGGCTAAAACATTATCCCACATTGCTTTATTTTAAGCACTCTTAGCATTTGACATTCTATAAATGGAAGGCTTATTCTCCATCTTAGCATCCACAATCCTCATGCAAAATTACTCTCTTCACATAGAGAGCTAATTTTTCCCATTATTATTTGCAACATCAAGCTTGTCAAGGGTTGGGAAAGGGCTACTTTTCACATCAAAGTAGCACCAATCCAGTATGGGATAGGTATCCATTATGCTCTTTTATGTTCTTAATTAGTTGTTTTATTTACATTGTGAGACATGATGGATTATTTCATAGGAGCACTATGGTATTTGCATAGTTTGAACTAGCATACTAATGTGTTTTGAGGTTTAAGCTATTGTGCAAATTTGCAGGGTGCTCACATATGGTGCTAGAAGGAGGGCTGCAAAGTTCAATTGAATTTTTTTATAGGAGCTAGGCATTCATCTTATTGAAATTTAGCATTATTTAGGATTTCTTAATTTTTAAACTTTTGGTTTGTTTTAATACCTAGTGTTTAGACATGTTTTCAGGTTTGTATGGTTTTAGTAAATTATTTCTAGATTTAGAAATTAAGTTGTTTTGGTTGTTGGAGTACAAGTAGTTTACTTATAAGACATGTCATTTCTTTTTGTTCATTTTTGCTAGGAATTTAGTAGTTATTTATAAACACTATGATTTGGGGTTTATCAAATATGTAATGTTCTAGTTCATGGGCGTGTGGTCCTATCCCTCCTTAGTTACATGTTTCATCTCTGTTTCTTTGTGTTATTGTGGGTGAGGTAGTGCACAGTCGTTTGAAAGCTTGAAACTTTGATTTCACTAGTAAATTATGGGCTTGTTTGCAATGATAATATTTTAGTTTCATTTCAATAGACAACAGGCAGATTGCTTATTTTCATTTTTTATGCCAACTGTATATACATTAAATTTTGAGGTTTTTTCCAAGGATTCCCCCTTCATGTATTTCTTTTCATCTTTTGTGGTGTAGATGATTGAACTTGCAGAAACACTACATCTCTTTGTGATGCTTCAAATGCTTGAGGACAAGGAATTAAAGAAGCTTGCATTTTCTCACATTGTCCAATATATTTGACGCATGAATCTTAAGCATAAAAATGATGTTAAGAATTGTGCGTTGCAGAGTATTCTCTTTAAACGTTTGCAGAGCATGAATCAAAGGCAAAGAGCACTCTTGCAGTTTTGTGTGATCTTCACCATCGAAAGAATATTGAAGATAATGAGGATGAAGACTCAAGTGATGATGAAGATATTGCTAAACAGAAACCACAAGCGATTATAAGCAGAGAAGCAGTCTATAAGCTTGGAAACTCTTAAAAGCTTCTATTCGTTGATCATTCATAAAGCAAAGATAGAGGGGACTACCGCCATCAACCACTATTGTGAAAGCGACTACAAATTGAAGGCAGACTGACATAGAGTAGTACTTTTTTCTTTAAAAATAATGTGACAACATTTATTGTCTATTTTAAACAGCATGTGGTGCCAGGAAAGAGATATTTCATTGAAGCAAGATTGATGACTTGCTAAAGAAACAAGGAATATTTAAAGCCATTGTACATTCAAAACTATCGCATTTATTTTGATGTGTGATATAACCTGACCCTAATTTGATTTAACCACGAATTTTGACAGGCATGAATTGTGTTTTGGTCTTTAAAGCTAAATCTTTCGCAGGATTTGATTTAAATGCAAATTTTGTTTGGGGAAGATAGAGTTCGTTTTTGCAAAGATTATGGTCAAATCAAAGAATAAAGCAGATGTTTAATTGTTTTATTTTAAACATTTGACAACCATAGAAAATCCTTCTCTACATTTAGCTTCGGCATCATCTTTAATCATTTATGTTTCCACATAGTAATGAATATCAAAGAAAATATTTAAAGGCTGTGAGGAATCAATCTGAAACTACTTCAAATTCAGACAAAACTGGTGGTGGCGCGTAGGGTCCTCTTGTTTCCTTTATGATAAAGCGATGATGCTCTTTGGCAGTATGAAAGTATTTATTCTTATGCCCAGTTCTTTTAGCATGACGTTTTCTACAATTACTTTCAATCTCACCTATAACATTGGATACAACATTTCACTCTCGACTTTACAACTAAGATAAAGACTATCAGAGTATTGATGGAAGATTTTGAATCCAATGGTTTGAAGCTATAGAGGAGTAAATTACATTGATGTATACTCTTATGATAACTTTTAGAGGGGTTTACAAATATTTTAAAATTTATTTGCATTGATTAGATCTTACAATCTTATTTTCTTGGAAAGCACAATGAAAGATTATCGATTAGAAATCACATTTAAGTTCCCTTGATTGCACATCTGTTGAAATTGATTTTCTTTCAATATTTATTTCCTAAATTGTTTCTTAACAATTAATTCTCATATGTTTTTATCTTGCAGATTTGCACATGGAACTTGAAAAAAATTGAAGCATAGAAAACACTCTTTGAAGAATTAATGCTTGAGTTGGAGAATCAAGCATTAAACTTGACAAAAGAATTTTTTAATGCTTATTGAAATAGCTTGAAGCATCCATTCCCTGCTTTTTCTTTCTATTTTAAGCCAACTAAACCATTGATTTGATCTTTCAAAGTTAGGCTAAAATTGAACCTTAAACACTTACTAGCTTTTCCATTTGGTCTAAAATTTAACAAACAAACTTCACGTTTGATTTTAGGTGCTTAAAACAAACTCATCATTGCTTTGGGATTTAAAATGAACATGTGTCTTTTATGCTTTGTAATCTTTTTTTTTGCAAAATAATCTCATCTAAAAAGGTGTATGCGCTTCTCTCATGCTTCACAACGATCTTGAGAATCAAAAGTTTTTTTGGTGACATTAAATTGCATAAAATATTGCCTCCACACTTATTTTTGGGAATTAAAAATTGAACAAAACACTTTGCAAGTGTGAGTAAACTTATTGCATGTGTTCTCCCTTTGTTTCTAAACGAAGGTTGATTGAACTATGAATATGTTTACTCGCTTTTTCTATCTTAGAGGGCTTGCCTTGGGGAAAAAGTACTCACCAAAGGGAATAACTCAACCGATAACACTCTAAATCCAAGAGTATTTCCAACCGGGATATAAATGTGGGTATTGGAGTAAACACCAGTATCATGCAATTGGCTCCGATGAGATGGATCTAAAAAGGGACTCTCGCCATATGGGTCAATCTCCACGAAAAAAAAGTCCAAACTAAAACCCTTGTTTGTAGTAACCAACCAGTCCATCCAACGGTTTATCAAAGTGGTGCATTGGAACTTAGATTCCAAGAAGTTACTTTCTATGTCCGTTCTTGGTTAAAATATAGAGGTTAAGACTTCATTCTTAACATACCTTTATATTTTTCCTTGGTTGCATGTAAAATCATCTCTTCTACTACGAAGGGCATGAGGCAAGCCCACCAAGAAAAACATACCAATTGAGCTAGGATGTTATATTGCTTGTGAGTCAGCTTGAAAACATAGTGCTTGGATCCAAAACATTGAAACCAACATTCAATGAATCATCAAAATTTCAAACCCTTTGTGAGGAACAAATACCTTTGAAAATTCCACATGTTACTACTTGTCCCTAGGGGTTCTTATCCCTAGAAGGCTTCTAAACATTGAGACCTATATATCTCAATTTGTTCATTGCAAAGTCAACAATAGGAAACTATGCTCTTGAAACCTTGATTTTCACATAATGGACCTTGTGGAATGAAAAGGAATTGAGACATAGACATTTAGTTTGAAAACTAAGCAAGAAGTGTGTTTGTGGTAAAAGAAAGTCATTAACCAATATTAACTCAAATTGAACCCCACACATGTGCTTGTTTATCTTTTTATCGTCTTTTGAGCAAACATTGGTCTTTTGGTTTGAATTACTCTTAGAGAAAGGCATGTTCTTCACTATCTTGGCCTAGTGAAAAATTCCTTCTTAGGTTTATTTAGGATCAAATCAAACACTTCATCCATTCCAAACTTCTATCATCTCCATCTCATAAACAACTTTAGAGCTTTGAAAACATCATTCTAGACTTGGGTGAATCATCAAAATCAAAATCACCTTGTTTAGTTAGGTGTATGGGAATGCATCCTTTCTCATACATTTAATTGAATTAGAAATCCTTTGAACAAGTTCATCCTAAAGATTACATCCAACATCTTAGGGTTTACAAGTTCATTATCCAAATCAAACAATCAAAATCAAACCCTAAGTCTAGCATTGATCCAAAGTCCCTAAACGTTCAACACTCATATCATTCACCCCTTTCATCCTTCATCTTATCATTGGTCCTAAACACCTTAGAGGTCACTTTTGCAACAAGGTCAAAATGCAAGAAGAACATGGAATATAAACTTGATCCATACATCATGAGTAATCCAAGTCAATTGAACTTTCAAGGCCTTACAATGTCGATTGATTATCAACACTCGCATCTCTATAATATGTATATGGGATTTTTATCTCCTACAAACCTCAATGGTACAACAAATGTGAGTCTACCCAATCTAAATCTTGGAACACCTTTCTCAATGGTAGATTTAAATCCAAGCCCAAAACTAGAAATCTATCAACCAAACACTCAATGTATGAGCCTTCAAATGAATAACATCATCCCATCAAATCCCTACATGCCAAATCTAAGTGTACCAAGTACAACTTCATAAAACATGAACATTTTGAATCCAAACTTGGTAAACTTTGGGATGTATATGTTTGCAAATCATATGAATATTGTTCAAAGTCCAAACAAGATGTCAACGACTTTGTGTATTAATCGAAGTCAAGGTAACACCATGCAAAATCAAAGTTACCTAAATCAAGGCAAGGTGATTCCCAACATCAACAATGTTCAATTTCAACCTATCATGCCAAATCTAAACATCATCCCAAATCAGAACATTGTCCAAAATCAATCAATCCAAGGAAATCCATCAAGCACCACCCAAATCATTGCGTCAAATCCTCCAAATATACCATTGATATTGCACCAACAGATGGTATTCAATCAAGCAACAATGTTGATCCCAAAAAAACAAAACACGATCTCCCAAGGACCTATCACCTCGGTCATTCTGAACATTCCTATCACCTCGATCACTCCCACCACCCCTATCATGCCCATCACATCTCAATACCTCATTACCATGATCGCTCCAAGCATATCTTGACCACTTGTCACTGCATTCAACACAATTATGAATCCACCACCACTACCACCAAAACCAAACGTAGCAAGACAATATAACATTGCACTAAAAGCTCACCAAGCCTACCAAAAGGCCATCCAATAATATCTAGCCACACAACAAGCACAAGCCCAAACTCAAGTGCAAGTGCAAGCCCAAGCCACACTACAAGCCCAACAAGCACAAGCCCAGGCTCAAGTGCAAGAGAAATCTCAAGCCCAATACCAAGCCCAACAAGCAAATGTTGTTCAAAATCCCAAAAAAATGTTAACGACTCCATGTATCGATCCAATTCAATGATCACATAATCAAGACCTATCCATCAATGAACACCTTGAAGATGTTTCCACCTCATCGAACGATCAAATTAACATACATCAAGAATCACTTTTCAATCATGATAAAAAAACACCAACAATACCCAACAATGATCCAGTTCAAGAAATGTTGACATCACTTGACCCTATGGTTGAAGACATTGACAATTTCTCCACCAAAATTGTTGAAAACAATGTTCAAAATCTATCCATTAATGAGCACATTGAAGATGTTTCTACCCCATCCGGAGATCAACTCACCATACATCAAGAGCCACTTTTTAGTGATTTATTTCAAGGAGTGTTAGAATTATTTGATTCTATTGACATAATGCATGATCCATTAACCATTAATCATGTTGAAAATGTCTCTACATCACCCGATGAGTTAGAGGAGATATCTCAAAAATTTATTCCAAAGCATGATCAAAATCTTTCACCAAAGTCTAGCAATGGTCCTTTCCAAGACATGTTGACATCCTTCGACCTCATGGTTGTAGATACTAAGGGAACCTTGAACTTGACACTCAATCCAAATCCACTCAAAGATCAAGAGGATATTAAGCCACTTCCCATGCCTAATGAAGATATCCAAGAACCATTTGTAAGCAATCCATCCTTTGAAACCGACTCACGTCAAGAACTTGATCCAAAGCATGATGAAAGCAACTCTGAAATCATTCAAGATCAAGAATTTGTATCTGAAAGATACTACAATGATGTAATGGACACTCTCCTATCTATACAAAATGCACATATTCCTCCATCTACCCATGAGATGCTTTCTATGGATAGACACATAGATGATCTTCATTCAGAATAGGATCCCTCTACTCCTGACATTATTACACAAAAAGAGAAAGTTATTGATTCCTACAGTCAAACATAATTGTCAACAGCAGTATTAGATATATCACAAATTCAGACTAAGGACATCATGAATAAAGATATCCAACATTATCCACTCAAGGAAATATGTCAGACAAAATAGGATATTCTGGATTCAGCAGAGCATCCAATCAAAATAACATCATCTGTTGTGGTCATTTATCAGAGAATGCATTCTAAACAAGAGCTCTCGGAACAGGCATAATCAAAGCATGAAAGTACTACTTCCATAATATTGGGGGCAACTATGTCTCAGGAAAACGTCAACATAGG
Organism: Sequoia sempervirens; assembly: GCA_007258455.2. Lineage (NCBI taxonomy): Eukaryota > Viridiplantae > Streptophyta > Pinopsida > Cupressales > Cupressaceae > Sequoia > Sequoia sempervirens. The sequence goes on along the minus strand of VDFB02270651.1, from coordinate 295,789,385 downwards.
GAGCACAAAGAGTCCTTATGATGAAACCAATTCCAATACTACAACCAACCGTGTCATGAATCTTCATCCACCCATCACCCCATCCATGAATTGGGACCAATGTCAAAATAAAGATTTGAATCAAAGCACAAAGATCATTATCAAAGCAAAAGAAGCAGAGAAGCATAATGGACAAATAAAATACAAATGGATACCAAAAAATACAAAGAAAGATCATCCCTATCAAACTTCATCAGTCAAATAAACTATGGGGCAAAATAAAAAAGGGAACAGTATCCATCAAAGATGTCAACAAAAGAAAAAGTAGGATTTTCAAGCAATGTACAAAGTGTATCAATCAGTTGGTCCTAATTCCACGCACACTTCCGTATCCACCCATCATTGCTCATCTTCCCAAGTTTGGAGAATCAAAGGTTCCAAACTGTCAACCAATCCATCTCTTATCCCTAAACACACTCCATCCATGCCTCCACGTGTGATATCCAATTCTAAAATTGACCATGTATTGGAAATGACCCTTCATCATAAGGATTCTGAAGGCACTCTATCGCGATGTGCACATAGAGACATAGTTAACCCTGGTATCAATAAAGTAGATCAAGAATCTCAAAAGTTGTATTCAAGTGCACGTATCTTAGCAAAGCAGCTTCTTCAAGTAGGATATCGATGGCACATTATGACAGGGGCATCTACATCAACAACACCTTATGATTCAACATGAGCTTAAAATCTTTCATAAAAATCAAAAAATCAAAAAAATATGAAAATCCAAAAAAAAAAATCAAAAAATCATGAAAATAGTAAAGATAAAAAAATTGTCCTCTAGTGAAAACCACTACGGTGGCACTTTGGGCAAGACCATGATGAAAACCTAGAAAACATGCATCATGTGTAGAATCGAGCATCTACGTGTGCCAGTTCAGGTGAAAGCATCTCATCCCATCCATAATAAAATCCAGCATTTCATCCCATCCATAATAAAATCCAGCATTTTGTCCCATCCATAATAAAGCCAACATTCCATCCATCTTATCCATAATAAATCCATTCATCCATGAATCATTTATCCAATCCATTTTCATCCATCTGCATCCATCATCCAAGTTATCTTGATCTTGATGAAAGTTTGGGGCACACTTTACACTTGCTTATGGTAAACATCTTGACATGGGTCATTTTCATTGATTCGATCCTATGCAACATTATCTAAGCCATGAAGCATTATCCAATGAGCCATCCTCTATTTGAACACCTTATCTTATCACAAGATAATCTTTGGCATTGTTTGCATGCTTGCCATATCCATCCATCCATACACCTATCCAAGCATCCACCCATGACATTCCATACATTGCTAGAAACTAGGGGTAACTATTTACATCTTTCCCTAGGAATAAATCTTGGTCTATATCTTCCAACTTATGTGGTAATCCGAACATTGACAAACGTGAAATCAAACTGGTCAAAGCATTTGTGATCAAATTTCCAAATCACTAGCCCATGGCATATTTTGATGAGCAAATGTTCCTTATCAAGTTTCATCAAACATCGAACATCAATCCAAATAATCACTATCAGTTGCATCTAAGTTGCACGTCAAACATCACATCAAATCATTCAAACAAATTTTGTTCCAAATCAAGCTTCATCAATCCTGATCGATCAAATCCATTCAATGCATCATCATCCTGGGAGATCCTTCCCAATCCTTATGTTTCTTAATGTTATCCTTACATTGTTGTGCATCCTCAACAATGTTATCATCATAAATCCTAATCAATCAAATCCTTGCATTGTTGTGTATCCTCAACAATGTTATCATCATCAATCTCTTATCATCTTTGGATATCCATCCTAATCCTTGTGTTGCTTAAACACTATCCTTGCATTGTTGTGTATGCTCAATAATGTTATCATCATCAATTCATCAATCAGATCAATCAACCCTAGCTTGGTTTTCAAAAAAATCCTAAACAGAGCACTGATATCATCACATATCCATATCCATATCCCAATCATCAAAATCATGTGAAAATCCAAAAACATCCAAAACATATCAAAAAATCCAAAAACAGGTCAAAAAGTTAGAAAAACATCAAAAACATGGAATATGAACTACATCGTCTCTGAGCTTAAATGTAGGCATGGTTCATCTTTGATCAGCCCCCAAGACACAAAATCCAAAAACATTCATAAAATCACACAAAATCCAAAAACATTTGTAAAATCTTGAAAATACCAAAAAATAGCCTCAAAATATTTCAAAACATCAAAAAATCCAACTATTTGAAAAAAAATCCATCTGTCTCATCTCGCTTTCACTCAAAATAATCAATCATCCATAATAAATTGATCGTCACCTTCATCCTTTGGCAACACAAACAAAAACAATCACAACAATCAACAAAAGAAAACTTCAAACACAAAATCAAAAGCAAACAACAAACATTTAAAACAAAATCAAACACTTGATCATTTTCAAACATGTCAGTCAACCTTATATCAACAGCCTATCAATCAACTTATCAAACCATCATCATCTTATACAATGCATGTCCTAGGATATATCGTTCTGACAATGGACATCATTTTGGATATCACCTTGGATTCTTATCCTATCAAAACAAATCCCTTTGGCTAGAGATATGAAGAACACTGGCTTGTTTGCATACTTGATCTTTTCTTTTGCTTTATCTTATTTCGCTCATTCCAAGGACTTCTTGATGATATCCGAACAGAGGATTTAGAGAAATAGGAATGGGGCAACAATCGTTATCTTTTGTCTGTTGTGCTTGTTGGAAATTCTTGTAATATAACCTTGGCAAATACTTGCTTTGTTAGGTACATCCTAGCAAGGTTTATGTATGTCAAGTGTGAACAAGAATACTCCTATATGTTTTTTGAGTCAAAGTCCATCGCACTAGGTACAATGCCATCTTGGTTCTCTATACCTTGATGCATCGTATCTACATGTGTAATCAAACATAAGGTAAGTTTCCCTTTTTAAAGTCCCAATCCTTGATAAGCAGATCATCATCATCTATCATCATCATCATCTCTAATAAAGTCTCATCAGATCATGGACTTGTTGGATCCTCTTGTCATCATCTCATTTCTTCTTTCTTCTCTCCGCGCTAACATAACATCACACCATGATTAGTTAATCATCATCACCAGTGCATCCATCTTGCATCCACAAATCATTAGCATGTACATAAATCTCATAATCATAGCATATCACATCATCCATCTCATCCATCTCTTGAGGGGGCAATGTACTAGTGTACTTCTTTCCACTGGGGCATCCGAAAAAAGAAAATAAATTGAATTTTGATCACGACAAGTTTATTCTTTGAACCAACGCAGCAAGTACATTGCTTCAAAGAGGAGAAAAATGTAGACACGCAAAATTGACATCATGCATAATCATATTCGCTCATCAATTAAATAAACCAAGTTTAATTGATTAACCTCTAAAGATCATCCATTTAAATTGAATAAATTAACTTTATTTAATTTAAGCCTATCATTACCTCATTTGATTAAATAAATCAATTTTAATCAAATCCTAGCATTCCATCTTTTATAAATCATCTCCTTCAAATCTATTAACCTTTATCTTGCATCATCCTTTTAATTAAATAAACTAAACTTTATTTAATTAAATCTCAAAATTCATATTTCTCCCTCTTGATTTAAATAAATCAAAATATTTAAGTCAAATGAGTCAAAACCCCTAATCACCATCTTAAGTTAATCAAACTATGATTAATCTAATCTAACCACCCATCACATCCTCTAGCCTTTCCCACTTGCACCAATAAAGCATTTAAAATCATTTATAAAATCATCATTTTCTCTCAACAAAGCATATTTTGGGAATATTCTCCAAGTTTGAATTTGAAAAAGCAAGTTGACTTGCCCTTCCAACATGGCAATAACTTCTCTCTTATATGTCCCCCACTTAGCATTTAACTCTCAAATTCAAATTTGAATCTCCCCCTCTTTGGCACATTGACCAAATCTTGCATATTCCTCAACGACTCACAAGATGACAAGTGGCTCCATCTCATTGGCTAAAACATCATTTCACATTCCTTTATTTTGAGCAATCTTAAAGCATTTAACATTCTATAAATGGAAGGCTTATTCTTCATCTTAGCATCCACAATCCTCATGCAAAGTTACTCTCTTCACATAGAGAGCTAATTTTTCCCATTATCATTTGCAACATCAAGCTTGTCAAGGGTTGGGAAAGGGCTACTTTTCACATCAAAGTAGCACCAATCCAGTATGGGATAGGTATCCATTATGCTCGTTTATGTTCTTAACTAGTTGTTTTATTTACATTGTGAGACATGATGGATTATTTCATAGGAGCACTATGGTATTTGCTTAGTTTGAACTAACATACTAATGTGTTTTGAGGTTTAAGCTATTGTGCAGATTTTCAGGGTGCTCACACTAGGTAGGGTGGGAGGGATAGTTGAGGAGGGGGGAGAGAGGGAGTGGGAGATAGAGGGATGGGAGAGAGATATATTTTATTATAGTATTAATTACAAATATTAAATTTGTATACTAGTTGTTTCAATTTCTTAGCAAATTAAGTAATATGATGCAATAACCTACCCAAATAATTATAGGCTTAATGATATAGTTTTAGTTATAGTTAAAAGTTATTAGTTAGTGAAAGGTGTTGTTAATGGCATCTCTTAATCTAATGTTCCTTTATTTAATTTTAACAATCCTACTCGTGATTAGAGGGCATGTGATATTAAATTTAGTTTAGTCATCTCATTTTCATCCCCACTCTTGACTAAGCACTTATTTTGACAACACTAAATTGCTTCCATTACAGATGCTAAAGACATGTTCTAAGTTTTAATTTGTTTGGGTTGAAAAAAAATAAGATCTTTGGTTGTGTTCAAGTAGTGAAAAATTTGGGGCATGACATTTGGTATCAGAGCCAAGTTCCAGTACTAGGAACTTTGGGGTTGTGTTAATAATTTTTTTTTGGTATAGGGTCCTAATAGTTTAAAGTGTTTTTTTTGTAAGTCATTGTGGTATGATTAAGGGATATGAATAGATATGTGTAGGTAATTGTCCTTTGTGAGAAATTTTAACTTTAATATTGGTAAAATCAAAGTTACTATGTTATTGTTTTGTTTATGATCAACATGAAAGATTATTTTTGCAAACTAACTTGAGTTAGAAAACCAATATGTTATAGGAAATCATTACTCCTTGTGAAACATCTAGGCCATGATCTTCTTCTATATAATAGTGGTGGCATCATAGGTTCCTGCCAGGATTAGATTGTCTTGTTACAAGCAAATTTATTTTTTGGCTAACAAGAGGAGTTCTCTAGGAGATCACTTAATTCAAGCTTTTGCATGTTGTGAACATTATTTCATTCTTTATCTCAAATATTCATGATAAATATGGAAGGATCACTTTTTTAGGGGACATTTGCATGATCACTATTGTTAAGAAAATCACTTCTAATTATTTGTTTTCCAATTTCTCTCCATGTGTGAAATCTTGATTGACCATCATTATGGGTAGACATATCCTTGAATTGCTAGTTAAGTCATTTGGAGCTAATTGATAAGTTATTTTGAATAGAATTGATTTACATGTACTTATTTTGTATCTTAAGAAATTTTAGCTTTATTAAATGAATGATTTTATGTCCTTAGGGTAAATAACCCAACTATAGTTGTGTAAACATGTTTAAATTACCTATAAATACTAACAAGATAAATTTATTTTGTCTTCATAATGTAGATGGATGTTGAAATTTAATCTTTGTCTCTATTAATATATGTCCTCATTATAAATTTGGTACCTAGTACCCATGGATATTTTACTTTATCTTAATAGATTGTTTGTAAGAAGTACTTTCCTTAAAGGTTAAATTAGTTGATGTTAAGGTATACTCAAGCTAGTATCCTTTTGTTTGCAGAACGTTGATAGACTTAAATTTTATCCTTTATTAAAAGGGTCCTCCTTATAATTATGAAAATTAGGAATTATAAAGTTTTAACTTGGGTAATAAATAAGTGGTATTTCTTCTAGATTTGATAATTGGTTTCTAAATTAAAACTTATTAGCCAAGTGAAGGGGTCCAAAATGGGATAGTAAGAGTTGTATTAGATGATTTTTTAAAGGTGCAAATATGTTTCCGTAATTAGGAAAATGGAATTAATGTTAGCAAGGTTAAATAAAGATATCAAAACATGTTTCCAATATGTACGTTTAATGTCAAAGTTAAGAAAGGTGATAGATCATTAGTTGTGCCTCTCTAAGTGATTTTAACAATTGAATTATTATTACAGTAAATATGTTTGTTGAAATTATTTAGTTAAGTTGTTGATTTTCATTATTAAGTTATTATTTCATATGCTTGACTGCTTACTTGAAAATTTGAATATGTGTTGTAACCAATGGTTGTTGATATTTGAAAGTACATTATGGTTTAAACTCTATGATTCCTTTACTTTTAGTAACTTGAATCTAAAGAGTTGGTCAGTATAAAAAGGTTAGTATTTTTCAGAATAGAGATTAGTATTACTAAATGAAATACAAAATAGTATAATGGTTATGATATACTTATAGATTCAAGTAGGAAATTGAGAATACAATTGTTCTATGTAAAGAAACAAAACTTAGACTTGGGTATCAAAAGCTTCATTTTTGTGTTTTTTGTTCCAGGAATAGTAATGATGTTTAAATTTAGTGCAATGGAACTATAAGATGTATCATGCATATTAGTTTTGTAAACAAGTATTTATCATAAATTAAGGTTGTTTGTCCTTTTTAATACGTATTGTCAATAGAGGTTGAATATAACTAAGAAAGTGCATTATAATACATGTTGTGGAAAATCAATGAATGTTGTGTTCGTGACTGAAGTCTGAGATACAAGGTATCCAACTTGGGATGAGGGTGTGGTGGACATCTAGGATGATCTACCTATGTATACCTGTGTGTTAACTATGTTGATGTAAAGAGTTTTTTTTTTTGTTAGTGTGTTTGAGTATGTACTAGAAATCCCCTAGTGATGACCACTCCAATTGGAGAAGGCTCCGCTAGTGTACTTGGGGTTGAGGGAGTACCCCTATTCATGGGAACATTGTGATTTTTCCTTGATGTTGTCTTTGAGCTAGACAAAGGATTGATGTCAGAAGATTATGATTTCCCTTGGAATGTTGAGTTGGATCCAATCCCTCTTTGTAGGCCCAAATTTGTTGGTCCATAGTGTAAGACCTTTTTCCTTGATTTTTGTATCCCATGGGTTGAGGATGAATCTTGTGTGCCAAAACTTTATATAAGCTTCTACTTGGGCTACAAATGGATATTTAGAGACATGGGTATTGAATGCAGTTTTAGGGATACAAGATTTCATTATTGTTCTATTGTTTGCATAAGGATAAATATTCAGTAGACATGAGTCGTAAGTAGTGTTGGAAACATAGTGATAATAATGAGATTGTGTAACTATTTAATCAAATATTTACAAAAAAGAATATAAAGTAACAAAATTCAAGGCTTCTGACAGTGGAACATTACCACATTACTTGGATTACAGAATTTATAGTGATTATGATAGAGTTATGTGTTGGTGAATTGTATTCTATCCAATAAGATTTAATGTACAGTTAACTTCTATACATAATACTTCATATATATATATATATATATATATATATATATATATATATATATATATATATATATATATATATATATGTGATTTATGACTAAATTGATTTGCATGACTAATAAGAAGAAGCTAAACTCTTTATAAAATGTGCCTATGACCATGTGACATTTAGAAAATATTTACTCATCAAATCACTTAGAAGATACTTACCATCTAACTAATTAAAAAATACTTAACTATTTGACATCTAGAAAATATAGAGAACATTTTTATAATCACATAAATGACCATTCGGACCCTTGACCTGTATTTTATTACCACATGTTATCAACTGATTCTACTATATAAACAACATCATTACTCATAACAATGACACGTCTTTTTTGAAAATAGATAATATCGTGACTTTTTGGAACTACCTATATGCATAATAAAATTATCCAATGTCGATAGATGCATTTTGCTGAGAGAATAGGTTATGCCGCAAAAGTAGACCTGATATTTAGCGTGTAGAATTTGATGACAGCCAAATTGTAAGCATGGATGTCATTTTGCAGGTTGAACAAATACATACATTGCATTAAAATAGATTAATTAAAACTACGGTTTACGGGGAAATGTCTCTATCAAATTCACGTCCTACCTGTAAATGTTTATACACAGTTCAATTTATTAACTAAAATAGAAGTGGACAAGTGAGAAGTGTGCCTTGGGAATACGGCGGCTTTGTGATTATCAATAGCTCGGCGAATATAACAAGAAATCTGAACAAGTCATTACGTTACAACTATATATATATATATAATCAATCTGATTGTCGCTCTTTTGGTCATGGTCTGATGGTTTCAGTGTGAAAGCTCGGGAAGGTTACTCCTATAAGTCTTAAGTCTTATTGACAAATTTCAGGATGATTATTTTTATAAACCTTAATTCAAGTCATAATATCAAAGTTCAATATTCTGATGGTTTCTTTGTCAAAGCTCTGGAGGATTACTCCTATAAACCCTAACTCAGGTCTTAGTGACAAATTTCAGGATGACGACTCTTATAAATCCTAACTCAAGTCATAATATCAGGCGTATAGATGTTGAATTTGTTTGGAATTGGCAGGAGAGTTATGGGACTTTGTGTTGCTTATTACATGGGCCATATCCCCTTTGAGTTATATTTGCTTTCTTAGGTTAACAACCTTGGGAGACTTACAACATTAAGCTATTCAGGGTTGAGAACATTTGAAAGGGTTTTTTCTTGTTGACATTTCATAGTTTTTACTAGGTTAATATACTTCTCAAACAATCCAATTGTTGGTTCATGAGAAACATCTTGTTGGTTCTTTCTCATTGGATTTTGGACTCGAAAGTTCTAAAACAAACTTCCCTTAAAGTTTCACTTCAGTCCTAGGACTCCTTGTTCCTATGTGGACCTTCTTGTAGCAAATTTTTTATAGCTCAAACTCACATGAGAGTTTGCATTAAAAGAAAACCTCACCTCAAATCTACAAGAAACTATCAAGATTTAGGTGAGAGTTATAGGTTTCTTCTAGATAGTCACCTATATCAACCTCCTTAATATATTCATTAGATGCCAATACCAAATCAAGGATTGTCCACTTACACCAAAGGCACAAGTTAAGTCGATAAAGGGGGCTTCTTGTGTTCTCTTATAAGAACTGAAGTGGATGGTAGTTAATAGTAAAAACTACTCATGACCAAACACCCCAAATCTATTTACGTCCACCCAAAATATAATTTTTTAGACAAATGAACAATTATTACTTTAACTAAAATTGACTTAAAAGACATACTTAAAACTCTTGGTTCTTCTTCCTAGTTAGTGGCCATCCTAGGCTGCATCATGGCTATTGAAACCACTTTTACAGTGTTCAAGCCTATAGGCACCCCCACAACCTATTTAGCGACGAGGACTCACTCGGGAGAATTCCTAACAAGTCTGTTAGGTAGCTAAATTGATACAAATAGAACTAAAACTAATTGCATTATAATAAATGAACTAAAACCACATTCTACGGGTAAACATGTGTATCAGATTTACATCCAACCTGTAAATTTTTATACGCAGTTGAATTTATTAACTAAAATAGAAGTGAAGAAGTGAGAATTGTGTCCTCTGAGATTAACAACAGCTCGGCGAATATAACAAGAAATCTGAAGAAATCATTACGTTACAGATATTTACATGAAAATCGTCGCGATCTTGTGACAGACATGTACATATATATACATAGCCTGGTTGTCGCTCTCTGGTCATGGATTCATGGTTTCACGGTCAAAGCTAGGGAGGGCTACTCCTATAAACCCTAACTCAGGTCACAGCGACAAAGTTCAGGACGGCTACTCTTATAAACCCTAAAGTCATAATACCAAAACTCGAGACAGCTGCTCCACTAATGATCGGGTCACAAAGATGAAGGAGATTCAAACTGCGATCGGATCGCTGGCAAACACTCAAAACCCTGCAATCGATCTATTCCATCACCAGCGACACATATTATACAAAACATCTCCACGTGGAAGTGGACACCAGAGGCGTATGACGCCATTTAAGAATTATTTCATTCTTGTAGTTTTCTACTGTGTAATTCCGCGATCCTCTGTTTAATCCCACCACCTCCCGAGCCTGCTCCATCTTCTCGTCGGTCGTCTCAACGCCTGTGCCGCTGAATCCACACTTACTCGGAAGGTGCCGTAGCTTGTCCTCAATTAAGCCTTTGCTGTGCGAAGCCGCAACCCACGTTCGAATCTTGGGAGCGATGAAGATGTGCTCCATCACCCGTGTTGCCGTGGCCAAACCCTCGCCGGGCAGCCCGACTTCCAGAGATTCCAACATGGCGTCGAAGTAGTCCACCATGTCGCTGACGTGGCCATCGTGAATTACCGGCGATGCTAACGTCAGAATGGCCGGCGGCAGGGGCAAAGCGCGAGCAAGTGACAGAAACTGGAATGCTTCCTCTTTGCTTCGCTGGCACGGCATATGTGGCAAGTCGAGCATCATATTGAATACCAGGCAAAAATCAGGCTCCTCCCACAGAAGACGCTGCCGGAGGTCTTGTAATCTGATTTCCTCGTACGAGAAGGGAATTCCGAGAGAGGCGGCTGCGCCGGAAAGCCTTCGGGCAGTCGCTTTCGCCGCCTTGAATCCGACGCCGGCGTCGTCGTCCCATTTCACGGCTGTGATGCGAAGCAACTGCAACGATCTTTTTCCGCCCTGAGCGGCCAGAGCTTCCATTAATGGCGGCCACTGCAGGCCCTCCCTGACATCGAAGTCAACGACATGGATTTTCTTTGCATTGCTCGAGGAGAAACACTCCACGACGCTCTGGTTCGCCGTAAAATGAGCGAACCTTGCATAAGGGAAGAGCTCGTAAAGCGCCTGAAACGCCGTTGCAGAAGCCTCCTTACAAATCTCTTCCATTAGCCTGTGTCCTGCACTTGCCGGTGCCTCGGGAGGGCTCAAACTGTTGACAAAGTAGTAAGCAGCTCTCTCCAAGTGAGTTCCAGTAACTGAAACCCTCCGTTGAAGACGTTTGCTAATGACTTTGAGCAATTCCCACGCCTCCCTTTCCAGAGCCTCGGCCCAGGCTTTTAACAGATTTTCCACTGTAAATCTGCTGTTCTCCGCTTCGTCAAAAATATGCCAGGGAAGAATTATGTGAGGAGCTTCATGTAATTCAATAGGCTCTACCGGTACTTGATTTTCAAAATCCAAAGCAAAATTCATCAAATTAGCGTCCTCAGAATTCAGGAAGCGCTGCTGATAAGCCTCTGTACAGCATGAACTAATATCACTTCCGTCGGTTCCGCCATAAGAAAAACTGTTCCCTGCAGACATGTCATTGAACTGGGTGATCATGTCTTCCGGCTTACAAATCAGGATATCATTACAGGTCAGGAGATCGAGTCCTATTGATGGGTAGAGAATCAAATCTTGGATATTAAACCTAGTTTCCAAACAGAGCTCCATGACTGGTACACAGACAAGACGGCGCAAGTGCAATAGGTGCTTCAAAATTGTGGGAGGAAAAAGGTCTCTTATAGTCGAAATAAGCTGCGCAGGGACCCGCCTTTCGAATCAAAACATTCCCCTGCATGTTAGTGGGAGCAAATGGAATGCTGAGAAACTTTTTTTTGTTTTCTTCTCAGATAGCGTCTACACGTTGTGACATGGATACACTATTTATTTCCTCCCGAAGATTCCACCTTTCGCCTCCTCGTTATTTTGAGATTAGGACCTTAGAAATCCACCTTCTACAAGGGTTATATTTATATTAAGATTAGCGTGCTCAACAAGTCTAAGAGTAAACCCAAAGCTAAGCCAAATGTTCCCTCAAGTATATCTCACACTTCATTTAAATAAGGCTTGGATCTTAATCAAATTTATAAAAAATGGAGAAATTGTGAAGGAAAGAGAACCAAACTAATGTTTAAGATTTTTTACCATTTTTTAGTTATCATATTATTTTTGAGATTTTTTAGAGGTTTCATGTATTTAACATAGTTTAAAGTCATATAAATGGTTAAGTTGAATCTTTTACAATTGAGGTTGCAATTGGTTACAAGAATGGTTCTCAAAAGTGTTTGAAAACTTGTTCTGAAGGTTTATAATGAGGTAAATTCCTGAGAAAACCAATATTATTTTTCCTATAGATGTTGAATTTGTTTGCAATTGGTATGAGAGTTATAGCCGTCTTTTTTATGACATGGGTCATATCCCCTCTTAACTATATTTTCTTTCTTGGGTTAGAAACTCCTCGAAGCCTCACAACATTAAGCTATCCAAGATTAAGAACATTTAAATGGCTCTTTCTTGTTCACATTGCATAGCCCTTAGTAGGTCAATTTACTTCCCAATCAATCCAATTGTTGGTTCATGAGAAACACCTTTGTTGGCTCTTTCTTGTTGGATTTGGGACTTCAAATTTTGAAATAAGCCTCCCGTAAAGTCTCAGTTTGGTTAGAACTCCTAGGAATCCCCATTCTTATGTGGGCCTTCTTGTAGCAAATTATCCAACCTCTTGGGTGCTTTATTAGTCACAAGCCAAAGAAATATTTTTATTGCTCAATCTCACATGAGAGTTTAGATGGAGGCAAACCTTGACTCAAACCTAAAAAAATCCATCAAGATTTAGGTGAAAGGTATATGTTTCTTATAAAAATTCACCTATATCAACCTCCTTAATATGTGCTTTAGATGCCAATACCAAATCAAGGATTATCTAATTACACCAAAGCCACAAGTTAAGTAAAAAAAAGGTGCTTTTTCTCCTCTCTTGAAAGAATTGAGGTGGATGGTAGTCAGTGGTAAAAAGTAGTCATGACCAAAGACCCCAAGCCTATTGAACCTCCACCCAAAATGTAGTTTGTTTAGATGAATGAGAAATCATTATTTTAGCTAAAAATGACCTAGATGACATACTTAAAGACTCTTGGTCCTTCTTCCTAGTTGGTGGTCATCCTAGGGTGTCACATGGCTAGTGAGACATCCCTTACAGCTAGACACCCCCACAACCTATTTAGTGATGAGGACTCACTAAGTGGATAATTCACTAATAAATCTCACTCTATTTGATTGGCTTTCCACATCAATATCAAGGCTGTTAGGTAACTAATTTGATTCAATGATGAAGGACGATGATGAAAATCAATCCAAGTTCTCTATGGATAATTCCTCTATATGAATTTTATCTCATTAATATTCATGGCCATACAAAAGATTCTTGTAAGTTTTCTATTCAAACTCTTTTTTGATTGAGTGGGGTGTGGTGATTTATTTTTTTAGGATGTGCACTACTTTTTATGATTATTTTTCTTGCCTCTCCATTAATGATAGAGCCTCTAAATTTGTTGAGCTTTATTGCTCCATTGAGAAAGATTGTCCTCTTGTCCATTCTCTATATGTGCTTGTTGCATAATTTTTTGGTTATCTCCTTGCAAAAAAATATTATTGAGTTCTTTGTGGATGATTCATTTGGCACTTTAACGAAGCACTAGGATTAGTTTACATAATCTACCATGCTTGGAAACTTTTTCTCACCTCTAGATCCAATTTATAGTTGAATAAAACTATGTTATAATAAACATATTTTCCCTTCCATTCTTGGTTGAATAATAGACAATAGAAATGGATTGATAAATGGTAGATGTTTAAATTTTTAGGGATCTCCTTCACTTTTGAAACCAAATCTACCAAAATTTGGTATTATGTCATTCATTAGGTGGAATGATGATCTCTTTTTGGATTTCCAAGATGCTTTTACTAGAATAAAAGTCCCAAACTTGTACTAAAGTACTTGTAGCTATAATTCCTCCTATTGGGATCCTTCTAGAGTCACCTATAAGAGGCTAACAAAGATCTTGAAATATATCTTTTAGGCTAGTGGAAGACAATCATATGGTTTTCACAAAGTTACGTTGATTTGAGTGTAACCTCATGTGTCATCTTCAACAAATTATGCACCCATATGCAAAATTATTTGCATTCATCTAATTGTATTTCTCCCAAGCAATTACGTAATATTTCTTACATATATGGCCCTACAAATGATTGTATATGCAAGTGCCTAGTCAAACCATACATGTGCACCATGTGAAACTTCAATGTCCATATATTATGCTTCCATACATGCATGCCACTTGGTGGCCTCTACATGACATGACATGGTTATGTAATTGGAATCATGCACATCTAACGCATGGTGGTATCCACACCACATGTCCTCGTGATACAACTAGCACCATAAAGTCTTGGTATCTATCATCACCATGTCCACATAGTTAGCACACCATATACACATGACAATTGGTTGTAGATATATGGAACCTTTTTTATGACCTACTTGTATAAATAATTTATTTGTATATCTTTAAAACTAAAAGATGCATAATACATTTTTATCTGACCTCTGTGTATATTTATCTTGTGCAATATAAATAGAATCAAGGTGTATTTACCAAAATCCTTCAACATTTGAATGTATTTAATTTTCATAATTATTTTCCTTAATACATTCTATAATGATATTTTTGCATTACTAATTGATTTGCAAGATCATCCCTTGATTTACCCTTTCAATCAAATCATTTTTATTAGATATTAATATCTTCTTTCATTTTGGTGCATACATACACACCAAAAAATAATAAAACTTAGTATACCTAGTTCAAATCATGAAATTTAAATAAGCATTAAAGATAAATGGCCAACAAATACACTTCTATAGTTTTAACTTTTATTCAATGAATGTTCAACATTACTTTAGAAATGGTTTGCTAGGAACTTTTCATATAGTTTAGTCACTTCAATTTTTTCTTTTAGCTAGCCCCACAACCTTGCACAACTCACACAACATTATAATCCTTTTAGATTTCACTTTTAAATCTAGATATTCCTATGTTTCAAGGAAAATCAATGTCTTATTGCTAGACATCTAAATTCAATAGCTTAAATCTTACTTCTCCATCGATAACTTCACTAATGCTAAGAATATTTCCTTTATGGAATTGAATAAATCCATCTTAGTTTCAAACTAGTGGCAAGCACTCAATGCATAATGCATAGGATTCACTAGCCAACTCTAGCATGGGTTAATGATTAACCTATAAACATCATCATCAAAAGTGGCAACCAAAAGAATATTATTGTAAATGCTACAATCTAACATCTATGTCTCTCTACCATAGGTCATCCAAGTCCCTACTCCTTAGAATGGTTGCAATATAATAAGGAAATACATGTAACTAGATAATGCACTTTCCAATATGTAGGAAATCATCAACTATGGTTGCATGCCTCTAAAATTCTATGATATACTACTTGGAAGAGAATGCATGTATGATTAAGATGAAATTTACCATTTCAAACCATAATGGTAGAAAATACACATTGATAAATAGTATTTCAACCTCCATGAGTCTAAATCATAGGCCAAACTAGCTTTGGTATCTACTATATAGTGCTACAAGATTATTTTCTACATGTAGAAATGTGTTCTTCTAATTATCCACCCAAAGGCACTTGCACAACCAAGTTTATGAGTATTGGTATTGCATAATCACCTACCTATTCTCTTGTAGAAATAAATACATAACAAAGTATTCTAGTGGTATGGAGAAGTATTTATATAACACAAAGGTCTTCCAACACAGTATGTGAGGCAATTAAAAATTAATTTGGTTCCTAAATTCCTTCTCCCAAATAGCTCGCCATATCATAGGCCTACATGGGAGAACAATGGTGTTTAGTATTAGATCCAAGAGCTACTCAATGAAAGTAACATACAAAATAGTTATTCACTATGAAACAACACAATAATTATTGTGCGTAAGAAGGATGACACCTACTGCACATGCATTAACTATCACACACTCAATAGGATCATGATGGAAAACAAATATCCTTTACTATGCATCAATAACTTTCTTAACTCAATTTGAGGTGTGTAATATTTCACCAATATTTAACTTAGATTATGATATTAGGAAGTGCAAGTTTAAATTAAAAGTATTTGGGAACTAATTTTTAAAACCCAAAAATTATACAAATGGATGTTCATGGCCTTTGTATTAACCAATGATTTAGTCATATTCATGTACCGAATGAATGACATCCTATGATCCTTTACTAGTTGAATCCTTTGTCATTGTTTATATGGATGGAATCCTCATCTATAATAAGACTTTGGAAGAGCATGTGGATTAGGTAGATCACATGTGTTGGATACACTTTACTAAAATAAGTTGCAATCCAACCTTGGAAGATATGCTTTTGGCACCACACAATTTTATTACTTGGGATACATAATCAAAAAATTGGTATACATGTAGACCCAATAACATCAAAGTGATTGAATATTATCCAATATTACAACCTCATTGACTTGCATAACTTCATCAAACTTGATAGCTTCTAATATGGTTTTGTATTTTTCTTCTTATATCACCTAACCATTCAATGAGATCATGTATGCCAAGGAACCATTATCATAGAAACCTACACAAAAATAAAACTTCTAAGGAGCTCAAGCAATGCCCAGCATTGTACATCCCTTTAAAATATAGACCAATGCATCTAACTATGCACTTGGTGCTATACTCACATATCATGGACATCTAGTCATGTGTCACTCAAAACTTTTAAATTTTTTATTTTGATATTACTCCACTTATAAAAATGTTAAAAAATGGGTTGGTCATCATCATGCAAGTAATCAAGTAATGAAATCACTACATCCTTAAAATGGAGATAATTCTCCATTTAAATTATATATAACTTTAGTTCTTATATACTCTAAGAAAACTAGAAAAATAACACTGAAATGGATGACATACTTGTAATAGTTCCATCTAGTCATCAAGCATGAGAATTTAGAAAAGATAAGGAAACCAACTATCTCACTTGACCACTAGGCCACCCATTCATCATTGTTCTTGACTTACATGGACACAACTTCATTGACTAAGAGTCACTCTATGCAACATAAATGGATTTCACATAAACTTATCTTGAGCTCTCACAATCATAATAGGTTGATGAGTTCTACCTATTTGATAAGCTTCCTTATTATCTTGGACATCTCTATGTTCCAGATGGTGTGTCATGCTAGACACTTATCTAGGAATTGCACTATGTTAAGACAACTAGACACTCCAAAATAATGAAAACAATTCATTAACACTTATACTAGCCTCAAATGCATGTAGGAATTAAGAAACATTAAATTTCTTATAACATTGTAAATCTTGCAACAAGAATCTTGAACTATACAACCCTATCTCAATTTTGAAATTACCTTGGGAATCTATTAGCTTAGGTTTCTTGAGTGGAATACCTATAACAAAGCACTATGATGAATTAAATATTTTTTTGGTAGAAAGATTCTCCAAGATGGCCATCATGATCATGTACAATAAATTCCTCACTATACCTACCAAGTCACATTCTAAATACCATGTTTGGGTTCATTTTTTCTTACCAACATCCATTAATTTTTATTAGAAACCATAATTTTTTAGCCACTTCTTGTAGGATTTTTGGACCATGCTATATACATAATTATATTAGTTTATAATGTATCATATATGTATAGGTGGCCAAATAAAGGTGATAAATTCCACTCATGAATTTATTACACATTTATAGAAAGCATGCCCCACACACTTAGAATGACAACATCCTCTATATCCAACATGCCTACAATAAATGTATTCATAGTTCCATGAGGCATATTTATTTCTAGATAATCCTTGGGTTCCAACCCACAACATCCCTTAGTAAATAGTTCCACACACCATCCACATCTAAGATTCACACACAACAATAGAAATTTGACAAGGCACAAAAGTCTTTTTTAGCACATCTAGAATGTGCATTGATAGGTTCAATAGATACTTACATGATAGGAATAGAAATAAAATCAATAATTTGACACTCACCACACACCTTACATGTTTCATGTTGGTGATAAATTTTGGTTACATCTTATAAAGGATTCTTCAAGGGGACACATTGAAATATAAATCCTTTGTGCTATTTCCCTTACACTATTCTTTACATGGTTGGTGGGACCGCCTCCATTCTTGACCTTCATAATACTTAGGGGCCTACACATATTATTCATAATGGAACTCCTTAAGATATACTTCCCTTCTCTATTGGATCCTATGACTATCCAACATCCTAAAATAGATTTGACACATTTAAAACCAACAAGGGAAAAAATCATGAACACCAATACCACTAGTACTTTATGTGACATCCATCAACTCTTTTGGGCAGTCAAGAATTGGTAGGAAGATCAAGATAAGTTGTATACTCCTCAAAAACTACATATGCGATTTCATTAGCTTACTACTAATGCAATATGAATCATTTATCCTCAAGGGGGTGAGGGATTTAAGCACAACCATGCACATTTTCTTCAACAAATTCATCTATGCACTCAACACATACAACATAGTCCTCACACATCCTTTCACAAAATTATCTATGTCCACCTACATACAATTCTTATGTGTAATTATGTAGTGTTATGATGTACATATTGTACCCTCACACTTGGTTGCATGTATAGGTGGTTGTCCAATTAGACTATACATATGTACCACATAGATTTTAACATACACATGTTATGATTCCATATGCATGTGACACCTAGTGATCTCTACACCATAGAAAATGGCTATACAAATGATAGCATACACATCTAACATAAGGTGACATCTAAACCTCATGTAAGTATAATAAAACTAGAACCATATGCACATTTGGCATCTATCATCACCCTATTCAATTATCCATTGTACCATACATTTGTGACACTTGTTGGAATATATATGAAGCCTAGTTGATGACCTAATTGTATGATACTTGATTTGTATATTTTTTTATAATAGAAGAGACATTAGATATTCTATTTTTTTCATATATATTTTCTTTAATAAATTTTATGATGTTGCATTATCAACTAATCTACAAGATCAACCCCTAGATCACCCCAATAATTAGATTATGTATATGAAATTTGTTTCCTCCTCCAAAACAAAGGTTATAATCTAAGTGCTAAGTAGATTATTTACAATATTGAAGGATCAAAGGCCTAGAAGGTTCTTCTTAGGAATTGCATTAAATTTGGTGCACCTTATGATAAATAATGTTGGAATGGAATTAACTTTCATTCTAATCACTAGTAAACCTATGAAGATATAAGGCTTATTTGTTTCATAGAGAATTTGGAAACCTTTTGAAATTGTAAAACCCTTCCTTAAGTCAGCTATTGATAGACTCATAAATGGGTTTTCCTTTAGTGACCATAAAATATTGGTCCCCTATCACCGACACCTCTTGTTTGTCTCTAGTGGAGAATCCTCAAAGTAAATCTCTTAGACTATTTTATAAATATATTTACACCATTAGGGGTGTTTTCTCTCCTATAGATTGGACCCTATGGTTTTCCCTATAGTAAAATTTCACCTTTTTTCTTTAGGTTTACCTTCCATTCCTCACTTAAAATATCTTATCCACAATTTTCAATAATTTACAAGTTGGGGCTTCAACCTTCTAGATCTTAGTGGAAATATTGTTGATGGAGTTTTCATAATTCTTTTAGTATTTATACACTGAGTTTAATTTATAGAGTTCTTTATGTCATTAGGGTTAGTGTTCCTAGTTAAGGGATGATCAACTTTGTAACATAAGCATTTAGATCTACTCACACAATAAAAAAATCACACATAAATTAAACACAAAAATTATTTTATTTAACTTACAATAATTATATCAAGCTACTACACTTTGTAAGCACGAAGTTAAATATTTCAATCACAATACAAACACTTTTAATATAACATATGTTGAAAGTAGACACAAACTTACATATATCTCCTCCTAAACTCACACATGAATTTTTGACCTATAATCCGAGCTCTAAAAAAAATTTCCAACTGTATTTCCTTCTTCTATTCTTCTTGAACCACCCCACCCAAATACTCTTTAAGTATCTTGTGCTCCTTGGTGCACAACCAATTTATTAAAATTTCACCTTTTAGGAAACCTCTACTGCACCTCTTATTATGTTGTTATCTCCTAAAAATTCATCCTTCTAATTTATATAGGAATTACCTTAGGTAAACCCATATGCCATTCTAATAAATAAAATATATTACAAACATGATCCCAATGAACATGGATGACTTCCAATATACATTTATAGTTTGTGTGAACAAGGTATTTTACCTGGCTAGTTCACCTAGTAGGACCTATTCACATGTTAAATTTACTTAGGTCCTAGGAATATTTCTAGAAGTATTTACTGGAATTAGATTTTATCTTATCTTATTACATTTACTTCTTGTGTCTTAGGTCATTTAATATTACTTGTATCATGTCATAGGATTAAGACGCTTGTCATGATCTTGTCTAATCTTATCTCTTAAACTTGCCTATGTAAGCAAGGTCTCATATGCACATTCAGTATTGAGTATTGCACTGTAGAAATTATATTGCATATTGATCACATTTGATCTAATATTATTTTGTATCTATTATTACAAATTTGTGCTCTTTATTTTCTCTCTTGTTGAAGGTTATTTTTGGTTTTACAAGTGATCCTAGTAGATTGAGTCCTTGAGTGACTCTAACATGGTATCAAAGCTTTAGATCTACAAATCCCCTTCTTAGATATAAGGGTGATTCAGACTTGAGATTTTTTTGGGTGCACTTTAGGGTAAAACGAACCTTACCATTGAGTCTGAAGGCCCCAAAAACCCCATTTTGATATAAAATACTTAATATTTTGGTGACTAGAATTTTTTAGCCATTTTTTGAAGGTTTGGAAAAAATATGTATTTTTTGTTTGTACAGTGTATAGATTCATACAAATTCATACGGTCTATCACAATCGCACACATGATTTAGAAATCAACAAATTTGGTTGAGTGACACATTCTGCAAAGAATATTCTCTATGCTAGCAAGTCGTCAGCATTAGTCGCATTGATAGATGGAATGTAAAAATAAATAAAAAATATATTTAAAAATTTAAGTTTTACACCATTTTAGCCTATTGTGGTTTATACTTGATCGTATAACTAGCTCCCACCCTCAATCCTGCCTATAGTGGGTGGGGCTTAACTTTGGTGGCATGTGGGAGCTATTGCCACTAGGCTTTGCCTACCCATTGCTTGCTAGGTGGTAGGTCTTTTTTAATTTTTGTAGCATTGGTAGTCCTATGGGTGTCCAATGTCTGAGCCATTTAGGGCCTAATTTTTCCCTCCCAATCCCTAATAGGACAATTTTTTCAAAACACCATAACTTTCTGCTAGGTCATGTTAAAATTTTGCAAACAAGATATTAACAGAAAGTTGGTTTCGATAACTTCGCAATGGTGCAGGCCATTTTTCAAATTTTGTTGTAGGTGAATTTTGATTGATGGTTCAAAATAGATCTTCCTTTTTGGACCTCTGAGCTCATATATTTTTTCTCATTTATCTATTTTTTGTGATTTTTATAGCATTGGAAAGGTATTGAGGAGCTCTATAGTTCAATCCATGCACTTTTTTCTAGATTCATCCCCAGACATATTTTATTCATATTTGTGCATATTTGCATTATGGTTGATAACTTGGGCATACTAACACCTAGACAAGTTTTGTCCTTTTGGAAAGGCTTCATTTTCAGTTTAGATCATATTGGGAAATTTTTATTTTAGTTTGAGGACCTCACTCTGATATATTATTATTTTTTCATATTTATCCATCTTGGCATTGTAAACTCTCGAAAGTATTCTGACATTGTAATCAAACTACATATAAAGTTCCAACGTCATATACCATTGGGGGGTCTCATGATTGAATAATTTCAAGGTAATCTTGTATTTTTTTGTTGTATTCATGTCTCCTAATTTATAAAAAATTAAATGTGATTACTATGAGAAGAAAATGCATGCAAAAGGAACTTGATGAGCTACAACTTCTTTATGATCTTCATGAGTTGAGGCAACTTTGTTTTTCCAATGACATTATTTTTCTAAATTCTTCTAAACCAACATCAATAGATTCATTTGATGTTCACACTCAAGAATAGATCTCATCTCCTCTGTCTATTGTTGCTTCTAATGATACTTGTGTTACTACATCTATAGATTCTTTTGATTCAATGGAACATGATATACATTGTCTTCTAGATATGGATACTTGGGATGAATACCTAAAAAAAAATGTAGGTTTATTTGTAGTGTCCCACATTTCAAATTTGGGAGACACCATTGATTGTATACATCTTCTCTTTGATAGAGATGAGTCTTCTTCAGTTGTTGTGAGGTAATATTTTGACCCTCTTGTTCATTATCCACATGATCATTCATCATAGTATGACATGAGTGTGGACACTTTTGAGAAGCATTTGGAGGAGGTATATTTATCTTCAAAGGAGGTAATTTTATCTTTGTATCATATTCTTGCTTCATCTCTACTAGATTTTGGATTATCCTCTTCATTAATGTGGCCTAGAGCACCTGACTTGGTAGTGGCAGATTTCAACATCGACATGGAGATAATTGAGTTTATTCTTTAAGGTTTGAACCTTCTCTTTTATGTGACCCAATCTTTAGTGTCATGAAATTATCTTTTCATCTGGCAACTTAGTATGTATAGAAAGAGCATACTTAAGTACCCAAAAATAATGACCATCTATTAAAGATAATCTATCACTCCTTTATCCAATGAACTAGATGAAGATGCAACTTTATCAAAATTACTATTGCATTAAACTATACATGCATGTGCCCAGTCTAACACCTCTAGAAATTTTTAGAGCACATATAACCATCTTACATACTTCATTAAAAAAGAAAAATTACACTCACATCAATTAATTTTCTTCTAGATAAAAGGTTTCTTACCACTTAGGGATACATATGCAAAACACCACTAATTCCATCAAATTTACCATTAGGAATTTTAATTTAAAATCTATTATGAACAATAATTTTTAAATAAGAATCATCATCCAAGTACACCTTACCTCTATCAAATTCCTCATATTGTGAAAAATAATTGACTCTATCAAAATTTATATGGAAATATGCACCTGAATCAATTAATCATGCATTATCAATTGCATTAGTTGTCAAAGTTGCAATGAATACATCACCATCTCCTTTTCATATTTAGCATTAGAACCAACATAATTTTTCATGTTCTCTTCTTTACATTCTTTTAGGAAGTGACCAAGTTTATCATAATTCTAAAGCATATTGCTTTGAACTTTTCACTTGATATATAGATCTTCCTTGGACTTGGATCTTGAATTTTCTTGTTGTTTTTCATTCTCCTCGCTTCTTTATTTTGATCTACCAAGGACATTCAAAGCCTCCTTGTTTTTGATGAAAACATTTATTCTCATCTATTGGAAAGTAAATAACTAACAACATCTTCAACCTTTAAGATTATAAAAGTGCTCCAATAGCCATGAAAAGATTGTCCCATAAATCAATCAAAGAATACAACATCTAACATCTCTCTTCCTCATCCTTTTTCATACCCATTAAAATTAATTGTGCCACCAACATGTTGAATGTATTCATGTGGTCTACAATTTATCCAAATCACTCTAACTTTAAGGAAGATAACTTCCTTTGTAGAAATAACTTCTGAAAAAGGATTTAGCTTAATAGATTTTACCCAATTACTACCATAATTTCTTTGAAATAGGTTCTCCATGGACATTATCAAAATATAATTTATAATAAATAATAATATGAGGCCCTTTGCTTTCTATTCCATAATGTCATATTGAGTAGTTGTGGTTGCATCTACAAGTCTTTGAACTTTCTCATCAATGGAACCCCATGAATCATGATCTACAAATAAATTAATTCCATATTTAATTTAGCATGTGTTGTTTCTAGTCCCAACTCATTTATCTAGGTTAATTATAGTTCAATTTATTTTCTTATTTAATTGGCATAGTTAAATTTATGTAAGGTGTTTTTTCCTCCTTGCAATATTATATACTAACTTGAAAATTGCACAAATAAAACTAAACTAACCTACCAAGCAATAACTCCCATGACATGGCTTATCTAAAGTATAAAGAAATTTATATGTGCAAACATGGGTGAAAATTAGTAAAATTTTAGGAATCAATATCTTACTACAAAATGACAAGCTTATTGCAACACAACAAAACAACAATAAACTTCAAAAAGTAAATTCATTGCTTAGTTTTTCATAGTTAATAAAATTAAAATATAGTTTCAAACAAAAAAATATAAATAACTAAGAGCTTGAGATATCACTATGCTTATGTTCAAATTTTATTCATGTCCTACCTTGTGAGCAACACTAGTTTGACTATGAAAGAGCTAGAGGTTAACAAAAAATGTAAGACTACGATGAAGGAGCGATGCAATGCGAGTGGGAAAGGGCACGGGGTGGGGGGTTTCAAATCTGCAGATGCTAACATCATCAATGAAGGACTATGATGAAGGAGTCGTGTAGCATGAGCGGGTAAGGGTGCGGGGTGGGGGGTTTCAAATCTGCAAGTGCTAGTGAGGGCAATGAAGGTGACCCTAATGGTGAGGATGTGGATTTGGGGGTTGTTGTGGGGGTGTTTGGCTTATCGGTGGCATTGGAGCCAGTGTTGTGGGTGTTTGGCTTAGATAGCTTGCTCTCTTTTTTCCCTTGGTTGGAGTATTGCAGTTGTTGGTGCTTGTTTTCATCGACATCTAGGTCTTTTGGAGCTTCTATTAATTTTTTTCCTAGGCCTGCCGGGGTTTTTCTTGGCTTTCCTCTAAGGTTTTTTTATGCTTTCTTGGGCTCTCAGTCTATGTTGGAGCAGGTTTTGGTGTTGACTAGAGTGTGCTTTTTACGTTGGTTGGGTGGGTTGTTGTGCAACTGTTGGGTGTGTGCTTTGGGTTTTCTAAGGAGAATTGGTTGGAGGATGGGCATATTCCTAGTCCTATTCGGTGTAATGGGATGGTTTGGGTGGTAGCTATGCTGACCTACTCTCTAACTAGTTTCTTCTTGGTTTCCCTTAGTCCATTTTTGTTGTCTGTTTGGTGGTGCCTTTCTGGTGGATCTTGCCCCGGGTGTTTTGTGGGTGCTCTTGGTTCCCCTCTTATGGTCTGGTGGTGCTTCCCATTGGTTGGTTTTGTGGAGTTTTGGCCTATCTTTGGCTCTGACCAAAGTGTTGGGGTTGCTTGGGTGTTTTATGGTTTGGACTTCTCTCAGTTTCCTTCTTGTTGGGGCTCCCCTTTCCCTCATGGGTCATGTTTTCTTTCGCTCTCCTTGGGCTCGATTCTCTACCCATTGTGGTCTTTTGGACTATTCTTTAGTGTGTAGCTATGTGTTGTTTTCTTATGGTGTTGTGAGAAGATGGTCTTCTTGTTGCCTTTGCTTTCCCTATTGCATTTTATGTTGTCGGTTGCGGCTCTTTTGTTGTTGGTTGGGTTATGTTTATGGTTTTTTCTTTGGGCCCAATTATGTGCAATGTTTGAAGTGTTCTCTTCTTCCTCCTACCAGTACCTGTTGCCTGGGTTTCCTTGGGATGTGGTGTCATCCCTCCCTTTTGATTTTAATTTTTGTTGGGGTCTACAGCTAGTGTCTCCTATAGAGGGGGAGATTGTTCCTTTTGAGGTGGATCCTTCTTCTATTGAGGTGGAGTTGTTAGTTGTAGTGTTGTTCAATAGATCTTCTCCCTTATGTTGGTTCTTATTGAGGTGGAGATTTTGTGAGGAGAGTGGTGATTTTGGAGGTTGTGGGTCTCATTTCATCCTCTCCAATAGAGGGGAGCCCCCTACTCTTGAGGTGGAGGTTGGGTTGTTGTCCCAGGTGAGTTGGTGCTGCTGGGAGGCTAATGTTGGCAATTTTCTATTATGTTCTGGCTTAGTGTTGGTGTTGGTGGAGTGTTGCTACAAGAAAGTTAATTGTAAGGGGATTTTTTCTTCCTCAGATCAACCTTGTATTTCTCATATTGAAGTTGAGAATCTAGATGGTCTGATTGTTTTGATTGGGAACTTTGGTTGCCCTCTTATTAATGGTTTAGTGATGTTGTCATTGAGCAAATGGTTTGTTGTAGTTGGGCTGCTTTTTTTCTGGATGGTTTCAGGCAGTTGTCTGTCAGTTTCTTAGGGTTCAAGGTCCCTATCAAAACCTGGTTGTTAAGGGTTTAAGGTCCCTTCAAAACCTATTTGTTGCAGCTTTGTTGACTTGAATATATGTGTTTGTTGCTATTGTTGGGTTGAAGTTGGTATGCTAATTATTTTTCTTGCAACTTCTTTGCCTTGTAAAGGGTTGTAGGTCCCTTCAAAACCTTCTTGTATTGGGTTTCAAGTCCCATCAAAACTTGCTTTTCCTCATCAAAAACACTAGTTTCACTAACAAAGACCAACCAATTATCCTTGTGGTGCAAGGAAAAGAAGTTCCTCTTGATATCCTAACTCTACCTATATGAAAATATTGTAATAATATTATAACATGATAACATGTGTAAATATCTCATCAAAATATTTAACAAGAAAAAATATTACTCTAAATATCTAATGAGAAAGTAGATTAATAAAAAGAAAATGATGGAGAAATAACTACTAACATAATTAATTCAAAATCCACTAATTCTTAAACCCCGCATCATTTTTACATGAAATTGAAGTCAACCTTATCATAATATTTTGACACATCCAATTTGACTCTCATAAAACACTCTTTATTGTGAGAAATTCAAATCATCTTATTGCTCCCCCAAACTCTTTTTAAGTAATAATAAATATTCTCTCTTGTGTTAAACACTATGTTCCATGATAAAAAATTTGGGTGATATGGAAAGCAAGAAAACATTTCATCCACATGGATTAAATCACTCACACCTAGGTAGCGATTAACATGGTTTTGAATCTTCTCAAGGAGTATGTCTCCCATAACACTATGTTTAAAAAGATAAGAAAATATGATAAGGATTATTCCTTTCCTACAACATTACCTTCACTTTCTTCTTTGATGGGGCCTCAAAGGGAAATCTAGGCTAGGCAAGGAGAGGTGGAATCATTCTTTTGAATAGAAAAGAGTAACTCAAATATGCAATCAATCTTGGCTCAAATACTAACAAATTTGTTAAAATTTGAACTCTAAAAATTAGAATATCCTTGGCTAAAGAATAATGGTTTGATTGTTTCATCATCTTTAAAGACTCACAACTTATCATAAATATAAAATATTCTTTCATTAGTAATTTTATCATAAATATTTTATAATACACGTTAATAATCATTTGATGTCTATAAATAACTGATTTTTTATTTTAAAAAATTCAACTAAATTACAACAAAATAATACCGTTACAACTTATAAAAAATCTCATCAAAATTTTTAACTCTTTGAAAGATAATTGAACATCAATCAACTATGTGATTATACCAAACTTATATATATACTAATCTAATTTAGATATACTTAAAAAATCATTAAGCAAGCTACAAAAACTAGTCAAATCAATATACAAAAACAAATTAGAAAGAAAGCAATTAAAAAATATATATTTAAAAAATAATAATAATAGTCGATTTCCAAGATTGTTTGATTGGGAAAGGTGAAAAGGTCATGGCGTACTACGACTAAAAACATCGTTAAATTTGTGTTGTGGTTTAAACTAAATATCTTTAATTAAAAAATAATTTAAAATAATTAAATAACCGTGGATTATCAATTGTAAGAGATTCCACTTTGATAGCTACATATACGCAACATTTTCATGCACGTCAATTATGACTTTTTCAAAACTCGTGTAGAATGATGGGTTGCTTTGAAAATGACTTCACGCTGAGGGATGCTAAACCAATTATACATTTTTAATGCTTAAAATAACATACTTGTGATCCAGACTTCTATGAATATGTAGGACAAATATGGAGAAGCTCTCATTGTTAAGATTTTAATATCCTAAAATGCATGCGTATCACGATTAAATATTTAGTTTCATTTAATATAAATAATATATTTTTTCTCTATTTATATGTAATATTATTTTTTGTGTATCTATATAGAGTTCTTGTGTATAATTGTGTGCATTGTTCATGTATATATCATGACTCTACACATGATTACATGATTGTACGCGCAAGTGTCTGATCAAACTATACATGTGTGCCATGCAGAATATCAATATTCACATGTTATGCTTCAATAAGTGTGCACCATTTGACAACCTCTAGGGGAGGGGACCTAGTAGTTGAGCACCCTAACTTCGAGCTTCTCAAAATCCTACGTGGAAATTTCTAATCACTCCCAAATTTTTATAACAGCTTACTTGGCAAGTCCCCTGCTTATAACTAAGGTTTCAAGACCACATCATCAAATATGATGCCACATCAGCATACTTTTTGTCAAGGTGTTCAAAAAGGCCCAAAAAAAGTGAGACTGATACTTGTGCACTGAATCATGTTTTATCGGTGCGTTGATGTGGCATCACATGATTTGTCATTTTTTAGATCTAAGGAATACATTTCATTTAATTATGGGTAACCATCATCAACACTAACAACTTTAAAGTCACAACTATTGGTCCAATATTGTTTAAAATATTGGGCATTATATCAACAAATAATATAACTATTGAAACATGCTCAAGTACTGGGTCCTCTCCCCTACACCACAAAATATGGTTATACAATTGACAACATACACATTTGATACATGGCAATGTCTATGTGACATGTTACTATAAAACGACTAGAGTTATAAGAGTAAGATTTGTTGCCACCATGTTCACATATTTAGTACACCAAACATGTGTGACACTTATTAGCATATTTATGGAGCCTAGTTGACACCCTATTTAAATAAATACTTTCTTTGTATAATTTGTAAAGTAGAAGTAGCATAATATATTCTCATCTTATGTCACTACACATGTATCCTATTGAATCTAAATAGTAGTGGTATATCTTCTAGAATCCCTTTTATCTAAATATTTTGGTTTGCATATCTATTTTATTTAATACATTCTATGATCTTGCTACATTACTAGCTAATCTATAGGATTGTCCCCTAATTCGCGTTGGGAATTAGATCATGTGCGGGATATTTATTTCGTCTCCCATCACAAAGTTTCCATGGGTATTATTAATGTTCAAAACAAAGTATCAATCTTTGTGCTAAGTGGATTATTTACACCATTGAAGGCTCAAAGGCCCTGAAGATTCTTCTCAAAAATTGCATTGAAGCTTGTGTTTCTTATGGTAAACAATGTTGGAAGGGAATTGGGTTTCATTATCTTCATACCACCAATGCACCCATCAAGATTTAGGGTTCCCTTGTTGCTCAAAGAATTTGGAAAACATTTCAAACTATGAAAACCTACCTCAAGTTGGTTGGTGATGAATTCATAAACAAGCTTTCCTTCAATAACTCTTGGGATTAAAGCTCTTAGACTATTTCACAAATAGTCTAAAACTCATAGGTTTATTATGCACTAACTCCATCCTTCTAGTAATGGTGAGTCGACCTAGCACACCTTTGTGTTTTTAGTTAATGTAGTCATTTGAGATCATGTTAAAATGCGTAAATGGACATCTAGGTCCAAGAGCATAAAAGAGAATCTATATAAATTATCCACTTGTGATATCATCATAGGTTTATTATGCACTTGGTTGATGTCTTTAAATCTATTGCCCAAAATCGTAAAGCCAATCCAAGTAGGGATTTGATTGAGGAGAAAATTACCCTCTAGTAGACTCCTAAAGATGTTCCTAAACACTACCCATCCTTACACAACTTGAAACATAAAAATTGAGGCAAGTGAATTCTAGTAGTCTATTCTCTACTAGTTATTTTTTTACAAATTAGTTATGTATGTTAGATAATTTTTGCACTTATAAATATTAGTTTTTCAATTTTAGAAACCAAAGCAACATAATTAATTTGCATTTCTTGAGACATTTGTCTAACAACCCCCAAAAATTTTAGTGGTGTGGCAAATCAATTCATGGAATCTTCAACATCATTGTCCCATCTCTAGAAGCTAGCTAAATATCACATTTAAATTCATTTTATTTAATATTTATTATTTATATTCCCACTCATTTATCTAGTTTAATTATTATTTATTATTTATTTAATTAGTCTAAATGATTCCCCCCCTTACATGTATATATCTTGTTTAATTACTATTTAATTATTATTTAATTATTCTAAATGATTCCCCCCTTACATGATTATGTACCCACTTGATAATTATAGAAATAGAGTTAAATTGATATATCTAATGATGTCTCTCCTAAGGTGATTATCTAAATTAGAAGGCAAGTTACACATATAAAAATGGGTGAATGACAATAACTTATTGGGAATCAAGATTTTGCTACAAAATGATAAATCTTATTTTAACACAACAAAACAACTAAATGTCTCAAAAAAGAAAATTCATTACTTAATTCTCCATAATCAGCAAAAGTTGGGTTTCAAAAAATAGAAATGCAAGCAACAAAGAGCTTGAGATGTTATTATGCTTATGTAGATTTTGTTCATGTCCTACATTGCGAGTGGCATTAGTTTAGCCAACAAAGACTGATCAATTATACTTCTAATACAAGAACAAGAAGTTTTTTCAAATTTATTTTTTGCATATATGCAAATTTTTAACTTGATTGTAACAAATTTATAATACAGTTTATCTTCTAATATAGATGAGTGTCATAATATATCCCTTACTAATTAATCTAAAAATAAAATTGTACTTAAATACAATATATAGAAACCTCATCAAAATAATTTGAAAAACTATCTAACTATATAATTCTATCAAATCATTCACATGTATAAACTATATAAATATCTAATTTATGTCTACTTAAAAACAAATTAATAAAAAAAACTAGTCCAATTAATGTACAAAAAAAAATTAAATAAAAAATATATATATAAAAAAATATTTATTGCCATTTTCAAAGGTGGTTTGAGAGCATGGAAAGTTGAAAAGTTAATGATGTGCTATGACTAAAAAAATCCTTTAAAATTAATTAAATAGTGATTAATTGTCAATTGTAACAAATTCCAAACATAGTAATATAAAATTAGAAGAAAACTAGGTATGAATATGAACTTTTTATTATTCTATGATTGTATAGTGTGAAGAAGGCATTATATTGCGGCCAATGTTATCCCCTTTCACAAGGAAGCAAAACTACATTATCACTCAATTCTTTGTTTTAGATCTCTATCAAAGTATTTATTTTAACATCTCTATCTTATCACTTTTAAATATTGTCTTTGGTGAGAATAGTGTTTTAAAGAATAATTAGTGGTTGAAAATTATATATTGTAGATTATGGAATATCCTTTTATTATATATTGTAGATTATGGAATATCCTTTTTTAAATTAAAGGAGGAAAGAGAGGGGGGATTAAAAAAGTGGGACTTTAATCAAATAAGAATTAACATAAAATAAATAATTTATTTGTTAAATTGGAGATTAATTAATTTTTTTTTTGGTTTTTTATTTTAGATTTAAATTTTCAGCAATGGTCTGCAATCTATCATATATTCTTTTTATCTTGATGATGAATTATAGAATATTATATAAAATACTAATACAAAAATTACAATATAATTAACATTCAAAAATATTCTCAATCATTGGTATCAACTATAAAAAACATATCTCTTAATAATTGCCCTTTTAATTGTTAAAATATCTTTTATTAACATTATTGATGTTGGTATAAAAACGTATTAATTTATTTTCAACTATTATTTTAATTATATAGTTAGTTAAGTCATTTATTTATAATTTAAAAAGTTTCATTTTCCCTAAAGTTTGAGGATTATAAATTATTGTTGCTATCAAACATCAATTTTAAATATATAAGTAGTTAAGTCATTTATTTATAATTTTAAAAGTTTCTTAGAATGCATAAAGTAATATTATAGATGAACGTTGCTATTAAACATCAAAGAGGGTGAGAGGCATGGGAAATATTAAGTATGAGAATTGTATGCTTAGACTTTTTTTATTCAATTTTACAAGGGTGGCATATAGGCTTAAAGGTAGATGGACTACAAGATGTCACAATCCAAACCAAATGGGCATGATAAATAATATAAATTCTAATATTTTGAAGATTAATTTATTTGGTAATTGTTATGGATGTTAAAATTATGTTTTATATAATTATTATAGACAGTTAAGTCATGACAAGATTTGATTATTTAATTTTATGTTTCAATTTTATCTCAGTAGTTTTTCATAATCTTTTAAAATCATTCTTAGTGTTTAAATAAACTTCATGATTACTATAAATTTCTATGCTATATTTTTTGGACATACAATAATAAAAGAGCATCAAATATTGATTTTTTTCTCAATTAATATTATTTCATTTTGATTATGAATACATTATTCATATCAAAATTTGCAACTTCAAATTCATCATATGAGTACAAACTAGAATACAAACTAGAATGTATTTATGTCATGTAACAAAAGGCACTCATACATAATAAACATCAATAAATTACAACAATGGTTGCACAATAAATAATCAACATAATGTATGCAATAGATCTGTATATGTTAATAATATCTTTGATAAAAATGCATAATATTTCAATAATAATCAACCTCCAACATAGGTGCCATATCAATAATAATCCATGTACACACGGTATTGATTTTAACTACACTTAATCAAAGCTAAAATACCAATACCAATTACCTTTTAGCATTTAGAATTATCATTATTGATATCATCATGGATTTATTTATGTGAGGAGAGAAAATATCATGGGAAATTTTGCACCAACCATAGAGCCAACATGAATCCCCAGGCACCACCACAATAAGGTGGGACCTTGCCCTTCATGGATGGGTCACAAAATAATTGTATAGGGATAAATAGAGGCAACTAGTGCAAGATACTTCTAATTTTGACAAACATGTCATCAAAACATAATACCTTGGCCAAGTATTTTAATAAAGGTACACGTGTACTTCACATCTCCATAAGATAGAGATATACCCTTAAATAGGAGCACTTCTAAGTTGTAATTCCAAATAAAAGTGTGACACTTTGCAATGTAACATTACAATATAGTTATAGACACGTAAAATTATCCTGATTGATATTGCACATTTGAATCTGATTACTAACGCCATTTCATCCTAAATACACCTCTTTTTTTATTGTTTAATTGAATAATCCTAGTTTTTTAATTAAATATATCATTTTCATCTATTAATTTGATAATCAATTGTATTAGGTTAATTCACCCCCTTGCACACTAATTTCCATCTTGTTTAGTTAGGTAATGTGAATTATTTAATTAAATTGCCTATGTCTTCTCATTTAATTAAATAATATTTATTATTCAATTAAATGTCATTTAACCCCCTTTCATTAAATAAATAAATTATTTAACGAGCATCATAATTTCACTCATCTTGCACAACTAAAAATTTGTTTTAATTATCTAAATTGTTATTTTCTCTCACCCTTCCACTTGCAAGAGAATATTCCTCCATTTGAACTCCTCCAAAATAGAATATTCTTTGTAACAAACTTCCTAACAACTTCCTAATTTTTAGGAAGTGTGCTTCTTTTAATCAATGAGAGTCATTGATTAACTCCTTGATCCTTGTCAACTTGCATTCTCATCCATTGATGAGAATCCTTTATGCATGCATTCACCTCTCATTGCTTCTCATCCATTGATTGATCAAATCAATCCCGACCCTTGATTCACCATTTTCTCCTATAAATACCCCTCATTTCTATGAGAAAAGGATTCACTTCCATTTTAGAAAAGTTATGCTACACATTTGAATACTCACTTTCATCCATCTTGCGTCCATTTTAGCTTAGTTTTCATCAATATTAGCTTATTTTCATCAATGGAATCCATTCCACATCAATGCAACACCAATCCCCCAATGGGGTGAGGTTTGAGGCATTTAACTAGGTTCCTTTATGCATTTCTTAATAGTTTATGTTTAAATGGCTTCTTCATTCTATGTTTTCAAGTATTTCATTGCGAGTATAGCTTAACTAGTTAGGTATTGCTTAGAATCTATTGGATTTGGTGTGTTTAGCTTATGTTATGATCATACACACATTTTCATGCTAGGAGGGAAGAACTAACCAAATTTGACAAATTTTGCTTGAGTTTCCCGTGATTTACAGGTTGTAGGTAGGGGACTCTATTGCAATTTACCAAAGCGATGCTTTTGCGAAACAACGACACTTTTGATTTATGGTGGCACTTTTTCTTTTTCTGATAGAGCAACGCTTTTGGTCACTCTAGTTTTTGCATAGGTTCAACAGAGAGGCACTTTTGAAATTCACCAGAGCGACACTTTTTCATTACAATAACACTTTTGTTATACAACGGCACTATTGCTATCTAATAGAGAGGTGATTTTTTGGAACAATGACGCTATTGCAAGGTACAATAGCGAGCTATATTTTCATGTCTGCTTTGAATTTTTGATTTAATCCACTCTCTGATCATTTACTGACTTATGGTTTTTTCCTGTAAGGTTAACTAATTTTGTAGATTTGGAGAGGAGAAAAATTTTGAAGTAAAGGAGCAAAGTATCACTTGGAATTTATTGTAAAAGTGTTTTCAAACACTTATGGGATGAATAACCCATCATATGTTGCTTTATTTCATGTTTTAGGACAAGTAGCTTTCAATTGGGTCTAAATTTACAATGCTATGATCTTTCAAAGTTGGCTAAAATTGAACCCATACATCCTCACCATTGCAATGTTGGTTTAAAATTGACCAACACAAATCCATACTTCAGCTTGGTGCTATTAAAATTAAGTCATCATTTCCTTTGAGGATTTGAAAAGAATGAGTGTATTTTGTGCTTATCGTGCTTGTGTGAACTTCTAGTGTGTATCCACTCCCCTTGTGCTTCGTGTGATCTTGGGTGAAGAGAAACATTCCCAGTTCACAAATTTTTTTAGGTCACCCCAAGAACTTGCTACGTATCCTCTCCCCTTGCACTTCGTGTGATCTTAGGTGAAGAGAAATATCATTTTTCTTGTATTTTTTAGATAAGGGTCTTCTAATGAGATACATCACGTAATGGAGAACTCATATAAGCGACTTTAAAAGCATGTTTACTAATGGGATATATAAAGTATGAGAAATTGAAATAAAGTAGCTTATATTGGGGGCGTGGTAACATGACAGTGCCTAATCCTCATCTAAACGTATGAGTTGGGAAGGAACAGCTAAAAATTTAAGTAGCTAACATATGGTTGATACCCCCTATGTTCACAGTGTCATTAAACACTTTGTCTTAGCAACCTATCCTTATTTTTTGAAACATAATTTGAAGTAGTGCATGGGAGGCACACCACTCCTAGAAGTTACTTACCACATCCAATTTGTGGTTGAGGCATAAATATTAAGAGTTAATTCTCTTGTACAAAGCTAGACATGTCAAGATGGTACATTTTCTTGACATGTCCTATTTGACCCCTCCATCTTCACGAATTACATCATTCCTTAGGGGATGAGGTAAGCCTACTAAAAATTGTGCACCTACTCTTTAGGGTTTTTGTGTGACTAATTTTGTTGAGCCCAACTATTAAGTCTTATGGAAGAAGACTTACGAAATATCTCCATTACCCATTGAGTTAGTAAATACATTTCTTGATTTCAAAACAATTCAAAAAAACATCAACATGTTCTTCAAATTTCAAACCCTTTGGATAGTGTGAATACCTTTGAAAATCTCTATATTATTGCATGTCTTTAAGGATATCTTCTTCTTTTTCAAAACAATATCTTTAAGGCTTCATAATATTTGGGCTCATATCTCAATTCACATTATTCCAAAGTTAACTTAGGGACCTATGGCTTAGTTCTTTGATTTCTGCAATATCAAGCTTGTGTGGGAAACATTTTACCTTGTCGTAGATATTTCAGTTTGAAATTAATCAAGACATTTTGATGTGGTAATAAAGCAATCTCATTAATCAAAGCTTAACTCAATTGAACACACCACACATTGGGATTATTTTCAAAACATTTAGACTTCCAAATCATTAAAGTGACAACAAGGAAATATATTTCCAAACATTGTATCAAATTTCTACCATCCAAACATTGAGTTCTTAGGTTTATCACTCAAGGTAAAAGCATATTTTTCACTACCTTGATCTTTTAAAACAAAAGTCCCTCTTAGAACATTAGGATCAATCATCCCATCCATCTCAAAACATTTTACATCTCACCTCACAAACAACTTTGAAACTTTGGACACATCAACCTTCTAGACTTAGGTTATCATTAATCAATCCCCTAACTCAGCTATATGTGTGTAAATGAATCCTTTTCCATACATTTAGTTAAGTTACACATCATCCTTTTGAACAAGTCTATCCTAAAGGTCACAAGTCTACATTTAGATTCACAAGTTCATTAGCACCTTTATCCAAAACATCAAACATCAAACTTTTAGTCTAAAGTGTTGTCTAAATTTTAGAAGTTCATCATCCATATAACTCACCTCTTTCATCATCCACTCACATCATTGGTCCAAAACACCTTAAAAGGTCACTTTTATCAAAATTTGAATCAACTAGAGAGTTCCAACAATACCAATCTCAACACACCTCTCCCATAGTTGATCCATAATTTATGGTAACAACAAGATCACAACACAAGAAAAACATGGAGCAAAACAAAACTATATCTACCACAACTGACCCCAACCAACAATAATTTGATCCTAGGAGCCACTCAACCCCATCACAACAACCACCATGTTAGGGAACAAACCTTAGAAAATGTGGCTTCAATTACTCAAGTTTCCACCACACAACCCTTGGTACAAGGTTTGATTCAATATATAATTCAACCAACTTCATCACTTGTACCAAGTCAATCATTAACTACTAGTCTTGCAAGTTGACTAGGAACCAACCTTGGTCTCACTCCCAATTCAGGAGGCAACACAACTTTGGGTATTCAAGAAACCAACCTTCCCCAAAACATAAATTGGATACCGACATTTGGTACCCAACTACATTCCTCCACCACCACTCCCGAACACCCTCAACATCCACACATACCACTTACTTTCCATAACACAACAACGGCCTTGACTTTTTGTGTGCAACCATCTTCTTCCACCACCACAAGTACCCAAAGTATTCCTATTACACAAATTCATGTGAGCCAAGTACCCCAAGTAGAAAAACAAGGGCAAGTGAACACCATCACACAAGTTCAACCCTTAACACAACAAGTTCAAACATCAAACCCCCCAATTGACACATCAAAACAAGTGGCTCCACAAGCCACTCAAACCAACCCACAAAACACATCAAACCCATTTATCATGAATCCAAATCAAGTAAACTCTTTGGTCACAAATCCAATCAACCAAGGTAACATCTTAGCCCCAAATCAAACACAACAAGGGAACCCTCAACATCAAAACAATCAAGGAAACCCTTCCAATCAATTGATCCAAAGCCAAATCATTCGACTAATATTGCAACACCAAGTGGCACCATCTCAACCTTTGGTCCCCCAAGTAATGAAAAATAAAATGGGACCCCAAACTTACATTCCTCCACCCCAATCTCAAATTTTATAGGGAATGATAGCACAAAAAAACCCTCAAAATATCATCACACAACAACTACCTCACAATCAAATTAACCCACAAATCACTCACACCATGGTACCTCAAAATCCACCTCACAATCAACGCAACCCACAAAACACTCACACCATGGTCCCTCAAAATCCACCACACATTCAACAAAATAAAAACATTTCAACCCAATATAGTATAACATTGCAAGCACAAGATGCTTATCAAAAAGCATTGCAACAACAACAAGCTCAAGCTCAACCATCGCAACAATAGAAAGCTCAACAACATGCGTTACAAGCACAACAAGCCTATCAACAAGCATTTCAATAGCAACAAGCTCAATCTCAAGCCTTACAACAACAACAAGATCAACAAGAAGCATTGATTGCACAACAACAACTACTAGTACTACTAAAATCCCAACAAGAAGCATTTCTCTCACACCAACAACAACAAGCCCAACAACTAGTGGTGCAAGCACAACAATATTCCCAACAACAAGTGCTTGTGTAACAACAATATGGCTTGTACTACAACCCCCAAGAATACACCAACACACAACAAAACATCTTGAACCCAAATACAGAAGGAGCATACACACCTCCACCACTATCACCATCACCTTCACAATACCAAAATCCACCCTACACACCATATAAACACCCCCATATCAAAATCCCAACTATAACTCATCTACCATCCCACAATTTACCACATATGCTCCTCCACCAAATCCTCAAGATGATTTCTTGTCACAAATTAAGGTGCTCACGTAGCAAATAAAAGACATCCAAATGGGGAAAACAAAGAAACCACATGTGCAATGGGACTTGTGTTTATACACATTTGATAGAAGCATCATGATGATACCTTTCCCACCCGAATTTGAGGTCCCAAAATTTGACAAATATAGAGGGCGGGAAAATCCAGTGGATCATATCAAAGAGTTTCACTTAACATGTATGGAAGTTGCTTACAATGATCCCTATTTGATGTGCCTTTTCCCTGGGAGGCCCAATGATAGATTGGTTCTCACATTTACCTCTAGGAATTCAAACCTTCCAAAAAATAATCGATCAATTCATAGATCACTTCTCCTACAACCTAGACATGGGTGTGAGCTTGGAAGAGTTGTACACCCTAAAGTAGAATAAGGGTGAATCCTTCACGAATTTCTTACAATAATAGAGGCAGAGAGATAACAAAAGAAAATGGCCTATTCCTGAAGAGAAACAAGTAGGAATCATCATTGTCAACATGGACATGGACCTATCCTTTCAATTAAAAATACAATGTCACATCCTATGAAGATCTTATACCTAGGGACCTTAACATTGAAAGATCCCTAATCTCACAAGGAAAGACACATGCATATAAAGACAACTGTCCATCTACTAGTTCTAATGAAAAGCCCCACATATGGGCCAAGAACAAGAACGTAACTAATGATTGTTTCGTTCATGCTAAAGTAGCCCTAAGTGCTCCCAAACAAACCAAAAATCAACCAACCAACATGCAAAAAATTTACAACAAACAAACATGCAGCTTCTAAAAAACTAACAACGCCAACACACAACAAAGAGGACCACCCCCTAGGAACTACCCACAAAAATGTAAGTACACACCATTGGAGGAACCCATCGAAGTAGTCATGCAGAATTTGGTGCAATCAAATCTAATCATGCTCCCCAACTACCAAAATTACCAAGAGCCTCAAGTTAAACCACCATGGTATAATGAGAAGGACCTTTGTGATTTCCATAAGATCAAGGAACATAAAACGACGAGTTGCATGAAACTAAAAAACATTATCGAAGATCTTATCAATAATGGGGACATGACTGTCGATCAACCAATAGGTAACCAAGACCTAAAGATATACAAGAACCTAATATCGAATCATAACAAGGGAAATGACAATGGAAAGGAAAGGATTACACTAATGTAGGTCATGTGTATACCAACGTGGTCGCATCTTGTGATAATTTCATATCAATCATCACCATAAAAGGACCTAGTGTGGAGTGTGGAGTCACCACACGTCAAGGAAAGGTCACAATCCAAGGAGCCTCATCACAACCTAAGGCACAACCTACACTTTCAATGTCAAACCCTAGTAGTTACAGTCTCCTATATCAATTAAAGAAAACCCCCACACAAATCTCCATCTTGGAGTTGTTGAAACTATCCCCCGCACATAGGGATATCTTAGAGAAGGCTTTATCTACCTCCATACTTGAAAACCTTGATCCAGAGCAATTCCAAGATCTGATAGGACACATCACCACCCCCTATCTTCTTACCTTCTCTGAACAAGACCTCCCAACGCAGCCATCACACAATCGTGCTTTTCACCTTGAGGTTATTATTCACAAGAACAAAGTTAAAAGAGTCTTAGTGGATGGAGGTGTTGGTCTAAATATTGTTACCATATTGCTAGTCAAAAAATTGGTTTACTCTAAAGATACCATTGAAAATAAAAAAGGCATAACTATAAGGGAATATGATGATCAAGAGTAGGTATCTCAAGGCATAATCAAGCTCCCTATCCAAGTAGGACCCGCCATTTCTAAAACCACATGCCAAGTGCTTGATCTTGACCTTCCTTAAAAAATTCTTCTAGGTTGACCATGGATCCATTCCATGCAAGTTGTAGCTTCCACATACCACCAATGTTTCAAATTTCCTTTTCAAGATAAAGAAGTTACTATTCATGGTGATCTTGAGCCATTCTATTATTGCAAGAACCTTGAAGAAAAATTCTACAAGATCCCGCAAGTACCAAAAAATGATGAAGGGCCTACATCCTCATCATTTGTTGACCCATCTTCCCTAGGATCTACTTCAAAATACAAAGAACCTATCATACAGAACATACCATACATAAATGTAGTGATCAAGGACAACATAAGTGGGATTATAATCTGAAGAAGGATACTTTTGTGCTTGGAGAGTTACCTCTTTCTCCCAAATCTCACAGGAAGCCCCAACCTATCAACAAGGTAGTTGAAACAATGAAGGTAGCATCCACCACCTTCACCAAGTGGGGAGACTTGAACAAAGAGGTCATCAATGAAGAAGATGTATCCAAATTTCTATATTAGGATAATCGACCCATGCTCATTCTTCCAATGGAAGATGATAACAAAGGATTATAGCTAATGATGGGGTAGGGGTATAACAAGAATGAGAGGCTAGGGTAGAACGAAAATGTTTTTCTAGAACCCCTTGCTCCTAAGAAATGACCAAAGAATCTTGGTTTAGGATGTACCACTAGCAAGGAGACCCTTTTTGGAAAGGGTTCTTCTAATAAATGAGTTAAAGCTTCCTCTTGGTTACTTACATCACATGATAATACCCTTCATGAATTTCCCCTTGACATCACTAACTTGTTTGAGGATACCTCCATCTTCATGATAACTACAACATCCTTTACCCCAAATAGCCAAATCTTTGAACTAAAGCTAGTATACCCCCAACTGATCAACTGGGCCCAATGAGGACCACCAATTCTAGATGTGTTAAAAAATGATGAAGCAATATCCAAATTTATGGGACTCCACATGACAACTTTCCATGCAGGGATCATAAAGCAGGGTTTGACAAAATAAATGATATGATAATCACATGTCAATCTTTAAGTGAAAACCACACTATGGTGCTTTCTAATCATAAAATAGTCAAAACAAACGACACATCTAATGGTGAAAACCTCTCTGCAGCATCGAAGGATGAGGGATTCAATCTTCCTCTTAGTGCAATGCATCCAGAGAAATCAATGGTACTTGCAGAGAAAGCTAATCTAGTAAATGTGGAACGAAAGAGGCACCTCAGATAACCTTTGATGCAGTCGCTATTGGATGAGAAGCAAAAAAACTTGGCAGCTTTCCTAAAAGAGCGAAGAGAAAAATTTGCATGGTCTTATGTAGATATGCCTAGACTTGATCCTGAAGTGGTTGTACACCACCTAGCAATTTATCCTGAAGCAAAACCAGTAAAGAAAAAACTAAAAAAGATGCACCCCCAAATAGCATTATTGGTTAAGCTATAATTGTAGAAACTCCTTGACTTTGAATTTATCCAACCAATAGACTATCATGAGTGGGTTTCAAACTTGGTGCCAGTCTCTAAACCCACTGGGGGGCATCAAAATATGCACTAACTTCAGGGACTTAAACAAAACATTTCCTAAAGATGACTTTCCTCTTCCAAACATCGATATCATTGTCGATTTAACCGCTAGACATGAGATGTTCTCACTTATGGACATATTTTCAGGTTATAACCAAATCATGATTTCCAAGGAGGACCAACACAAAATATCATTCACATGTCCATGGGGAACATATTGCTGGAATATGATGTTGTTTGGGTTGAAGAATGCTAGAGAAACTTACTAGAGAGTGATGACCCTAATCTTTCATGACATGATCCACAAAACTATTGAAGACTATGTGGATGATATTCTAGCTAAATCAAAGACAATGAAGGATCATATAGAAGTATTGGGACCAATCTTTGACAAGCTTGAAGAATACAAGGTGTGACTAAATCCAAAAAAAATTGTCTTTGGGGTCACATTAGGAAAGCTCCTGGGGTACATAGTGTCACAAAGAGGAATCAAGATAGATCTAGCCAGGGTAAAATAAATTTTGGATATGGAGCCCCTGCAAACACTGAAACAAATGTGAGGTCTACAAGGGAGGTTACAATCTATCAGGAGGTTCGTAGCACAACTAGAAGACAAGATCCACCCCTCTTCTCACCTTCTAAACAAAGGGATAACATACAAGTGGGATGAGACATGTGATAAATCCTTCCAAAAAATCAAGGACTATCTATTGACACCTCCTATACTCATTCCACCAATACCAAACAAGCCTTTGATCTTATACATCTCGACCACATCAATAGCATTAGGAGCTCTTCTTGCTCAACATGACAAAACAAGAAAGGAGAGAGTGATCTACCATATCAATAGGACATTGGTTGGATATGCAATGAATTACTCACCCA
The DNA here is from genome assembly GCA_007258455.2 of Sequoia sempervirens. Classification (NCBI taxonomy): domain Eukaryota; kingdom Viridiplantae; phylum Streptophyta; class Pinopsida; order Cupressales; family Cupressaceae; genus Sequoia; species Sequoia sempervirens. Next base: position 295,746,577 of record VDFB02270651.1, on the reverse strand, counting down.
TCAAAAAGGAATGCCTAGTAGTGGTATTTTCTTCCCAAAAATTCAGACATTATATGATTTCACATCAAATAAAGCTTTGCTAAGATTGATCCATTGAAATATTTGTTGTCCAATGAAACTCTCATTGGGTGAATGGCTAAATGGGTGATGATCTTAACAGAGTTTGATATAGATTATGTGGATCAGAAGGCTATTAAGGGGAAAGTAATTGTATACCAACTAGGAAAATCACCCATCTATGTAGAAAACCCATTGATGTCTAAATTTTTTGATGAGTCGGTATTTTTCCTTAACATAGTGGATTAGTGGAAGATGTACTTTGATGGATCACATACACAACATGGATAAAGGATAGGCATTCTCTTCATCACCCCACAAGGTGATTGTATTCCCAAATCATACAGGCTATCCTTTCCATGCACCAACAAAATTGTTGAGTATGAATCTCTCATAACATGGTTAAGAATAGTAGTATAGTGGTAGATACAAAAATTAAAGGTCTACGAGGATTCACAACTAATCATAAATAAGGTCAATGATGATTATTAAACCAAAGATGATAAGTTCACACCTTATAAGAAGATGGTAGAAAGTCTCAAGGACTTCTTCATCCATATAACATTTGAGAAAGTACCCTATGTTAACAATTGAGAAGCTAACGCCATGTCAACCATTGGGCCTTTGTTAGACATGCCACACAACATTCTTCAATATGAATTCCTTGTAGAGCAACTTCTCGTACCAACTTTTGAGGTACTGGAATATGAATTTGTGTACGAAATCGTTGGTCTTGGTTCCCCATGGTATCATGACATCTTCACCTACCTTAATAGAGGTATCCTTCCCACTAAAATTACACCAAATCTTAAGAAAACCTTTGTCAAGAAAGCATCCCCATTCATTATCCTAGGTGATACCCTATACCTTCAAAGTATCGAGGGGACATTATTACGATGTCTCAACCAAGAGGAATTTTTTACCATGTTAACAGAAGTGCACGAAGGAATTTTTGGTTCACATTCTAGTGGTATGACCTTATCTAATAAATTTTTGAGGACAAGGTGTTACTGGACAACCATGGAATGGGAAGCTTGTCAATTTATGAAGAAGTGTATGCAGTGCCAACAACATGGGGACCTTATTCATGCTCCAACTCAAGAACTCCAACCAATTGTTACACCTTGGCCTTTCTCATAGTGGGGACTCAACCTCATAGGAAATATCACCCCCACCTTGTCTAATGGTCACAAGTTCATTATAATGGCCATTGAGTATTTTACAAAGTGGGTGGAAGTCGTCCCTATGACTTACATCACAGGGAAAAAAATCTCCAAATTCATCTTGAACTACCTTATTTGTCGCTACAGTGTTCCACAAGCCCTTATCTTAGATAACAAAACATCTTTCAAAAATTAGGATGTATGAGAGTTATTCCAACAATTCAACATCCAACATTGATTCCCTACTCCTTACTATCCCCAGGGAAACAGTCAAGCTAAGGTGTCAAACAAAATGATTCTAAAAATCCTCAAGAAGATGGTCAATGAAGTTGGTCATGAATCGCATCTATAATTAAATCTTGTCTTATGGGCCCATAGAACCAGTATCTACACACCTATAGGTGCAACACCCTTTTCCTTAGTATGTGGATTTGAAGCCATCCTACCCATCGAGGTTGAGCTCCCATTGTTGAGAGTGTCACTACAAAATTTGATTACTAATGAAGAACACGGGGTGTCTTGGTTGAGTGAGTTAGAGTTCTTGGATGAGCATTGTATTGATTCCTTGAATCATTTGTAGGCTTACCAAAACCAACTAAAAAGGAGCTATAACAAGAAAATCAAGATTCGATCCTTCCAAGTGGGAGATCTTGTCCTCAAGGAGAATTAGAAGAACATGCCAGATCATGATAGCAAAGGGAATTTTGAGCCTAGTTGGTTAGGGCCATTTGTTGTCACAACTAGCTATGGTTTAGGAGCATATCAGTTACCAAAACCTGAAGGAGAACCCTTGCAGGAACCAATCGACAGTTTGCATCTCAAAAAATTTATGCCTAGGCTTGAAGGGTATAAATCCGAAAAAATACAAAATGTCAAAAAAATAAGAAAAAGGATTGAAAATAGTAAAGAAAAAAATTGTCCTCTAGTGAAAACCACATCGATGGCACTTTGGACAAGTACCTTGGTGAAAACCTAGAAAATAGGTTTCTTGTGTAAATAAGTACTCTCCATCCATTAGTGGTTCTTTGGCTTATCCTTCTTAACCATCCATCACAATCATCTGTCACATCCTACAATCCTATTTATTCCACCACCCATCCACATCTGTATCATAGTTGGATGTTACATAAGTATCATATTCTCATTTAGTACTACCTGGTACATTCCTAAGGTCAGTTTTTCTTTCCTATATAGATGTAGTCTATTACATCACATTGGGGGAAATTTGTCTATACTTGCATCAGATTGGGTTCTTGTATATCTTAAGGTTATTCTTGAAATCTCTCAAAAAATCCCAAAACATTTGAAAAACCTCATCGAAAATCTAAAAAAAATTGAAAATCAGCAAAATCTAAAAATACTTGCAAAATCCAAAAAATCCAAAAACATCAAAATCTTGTATAGAAAAAATCCAAAAACACTTGATAAGTTGTATAGTCAAAATCCAAAACATCCAAATCCCTAAACAAGTCAAAACATCAAAAAATCAAAAGTATGGTTGTCGAACTACGTTGTCTCTGAGCTTGAATGTAGGAAAGTCCATCATCGATGTGCCCCTGAGGCATTAGGTCAGTCTTTAAGAGTCCATCATAATAAACTAACAATCCATCAAGTGTTCATATCTCATTAATAAATGGTTACTGGTTGAATTCAGTCGAACTATGTGGTCTCTACGTGTATAATGTAGGCAAGGTTAATCTTTGATAAGCCCCCCGAGGCCCTAGGTCAGTCCCTCTTAGGTCTTGGTCAAAACTTAGAAAACACAAAACCCTTTGTAAACTTGAAAACCTAAAACATTAGAAAAAATTCAAAAATCCTAAACAACCTCAAATAACCTGAAAACCTAAACATTCGCATATACCCAGAAAAGACCAAAAATGGTCTCAAAACATTTCAAAACATCAAAAAACATTGAAATATTCCAAAAAGTCCAAAACCACCCATCCCATTTTTCTTTCACCAGTAATAAACCTCCATTCATAATAAATCAATCATCATCTTCAACCTTTGGTAAAACAAGTGGAAACAAGTGTGGCAAGTCGTAAAGTGTGAAGCTAAATGTAAAAATCTAAAGTCTAGATCATGAGCGAACAAGTTGGTAACGTTTATCTCAATGGCCTATCAAACAATAAGTCTTAGTCAAAACATCTGATAAACATGTCCTAGGATGCATCCTTTCTACAATGGATATTATCATCAAAAATCACCTTAGCTATGTTACTTTGGCAAGAGATATAGATAACATTAACTGTTTGTTTTGATCTTTTCTTATGGTTTATCTTGTTGACCCATTTCGAGGACCTCTCGATGATGTCTATCAAAATGATTTAGACATAAAGTAATGGGGCATCAATCATTATCTTTCATTTTTTGTGCTTGTTGGATGTTTGGCGAATACTTACTTACTTGTATGTAGGGAGGTCATTTTGAATAGATTGTTGACTATTGTGTATGCTTTGTTCTGAAATGTTCTAAACTTCTAAAATACATTCCAATGAGGTTTCCATATGTCAAGGTGTGAGCAAGGATTATCCTATTTGTTTATAGAGTCAAAGTCCATCACAGTAGATACAACGCCATCCTGGTTATCAATACCCTAATGCATCATATCTATGCATTATATCTAAAATAAGGAATGAAATGATGAAGTATCCCAATCCCTGAAACAAGTAAATCATCAATCTCATCACCATATCTAATAAAGTATCGAAGACTCATAGACTTGTTGAACTTTTGAATCAATCTTGAAATCAATGGTTAATCCATTCATCTTATTCTTCTATCTTCTTTCCATGCTAACATGGTATCATGATAGTCAACAAAAATAATAATGCATCCATCTTGCATCCACAAACCATCAACATACATACATCCTACATAATCATATCATAATCATCATCATATGGAAAATACACAAACAGAAATGCATCCATCTCATAGCATGTCATATAAAAAGATACTGAAAAAGAGAATAAATCATCCATCACATTGCATCCATAACATAAATCATACATTCCATATCGCATGACATCACATCATAAAACCATACATCATATCATATGCATAAATAAAGAAACACATCCATAACATAAACATTTGCATCCATCCATAGCATGTGCATCCATACAAGAACATAAAGCATGAAATAAATGAAACATCACATCAAATGGTAAAACATCATATCATAATCGAATCGGGTCATCTCATATATATCTCAAAATATGACTGTCATGATACAAAATCAGGATCAATGTGTAAATTTCATCAAAAAATGATATACATGAGGCTATCAAAATTAGTCAATGAATGTATATACATGTAACATAATCAGGGTTGTACATCCAAAAATGTCTAAAAAAATGTGAGGCTAGCCTCGACTTTGTCTGTCCTCATGGCAAGACTAGTCCTGATGACCACCCAACTGCTGATGGTGGCTACTCCCTATAGGTTGCCTAACTAAGGGTCCTGCCAAGTCAATCGGTGCAACTTTGCTCCTTTGTGAGTAATCGGTATGCCTCCTCTCTCTCAGGACATCCCGATGGTACAATGTCTTGTAGTATGAGGCCTCTGCAACAATATCTCTACACAAGATTGCAAGTACACTGCCCTATCTAGCTTGTTTCTAGAACTGTTTGCTAGCTTCTAGTTGAACCTGATGCCTTGTTTTCTGAGAAGGCTACAGATCCACCTGTTGTCTCTACTACCGCTCCTGGTCACACTCACCAGTGACTCTTTGAACCTATGCATGGGTTGCATCTCGCTCCCTTGTCAGCTATTGTACCTGTTGTAATAACTAGTCCCTATGAGCAGTGAGTGCCTAAATTTGGGTGTCCCATGGATTGGGACCCTGGGCCTGCTGCTATTGCAGGTATGGTGGTGGTGGCGGCAGCGGTGGTGGACCTTGATGCAATGGAGGTATCAAGGGTATGTGCCCTGAGACCTATCCATTATGTGGCTACCATTGGTTCCCATATTTGGGCACCTTTCCATCATGCCCATATCAAGGAGGGTGTTGTCCTCTACCTTTTCCTATGCCTTGTCCTCTACCTCTCCCCCTGCCAGGTACCTATCCCACTATTGGGTCTGTCAACTAAACTGGTACAAACTATAACCACTAGGAATCATAGGCAATTGTAGTCCCTGCGTCATATGGCCCACTAGTGTATACCCATGGCTATTAGACAAGCTATCAAAGATCATCAATGGCCACCTGAGGTGGAATCTATGGACCCCACTTGGTCTTTCTAGTATTTTTTTTAACACGTTCTTGTATTCTTGTGGGATGACATCCTGCACCTCCCCAAACTGTTGTGCAACCTAATTCGGAAGGTACCTCTCGATCATATAATGCTCCTAACCCTACATATCACTAGTTTATCGAGCATAACATAGGTGCTCATGATCATCATACCATGGTGGTGCATGCAACCATGGTCTCCAGTGAAACACTGTCATGTCATCAATAACCCGTCTCCAGTACGAGATACCTATTGGACCTGTGTGGTGGAGCGTAGTTATAGCTTCGTATCGGTATACCATAGGCTCGTCCATGTCAATGTCTACCAAGGTAATGGTAGGTCTGAGCATGGTAATGTGCTTCCAATCCTAGATATGTAAAAGTGTAACCCCTGCTCCTATACTTCGTCCTCCCATATAGACGACTTGATGCATATCGTGATATAAGGATGCAAGAATCATAAGGCCCTGAGCTAAGAAAGTCATCTCATCTATCATCTATGCCCAAGCAAGTCCCCAACCAATGTTGAAGCCTTGACCTCACCTGTCTAGCATGAGCACTCCACAAATCAAAGCTCCAATAACTAAGGTCAAGTCTGGTGTATGTCTTTTGTAATCCTGCAAGTCGATCTTGGCAGTCTCTACCTGGAGGGTATCTACACCAAGTACCTCATAGCAAGCAGCCATCCCAGCATCCACATCATAAATAACTCACTCACCATGAATCGACACTCACAAGATGCACCAGAAGTCCTCTAGGGTAATAGTAGCCTCTCCAATAGGAAGATGAAAGAATGAAGTCTCACTATGCCACCGCTTAATCAATGCTGACATCATTGCAAGGTGTGTCTTGATCTCAGGCATATGTGCCATGAAACCCATCCTGATCGCCTGAAGAAAGAAGTTCACTTGGTCAATCAAGTGGAAAACATGCAAAAAAATGCTCAATCTCCGCTTCCTCGACTAGATCAAACGAATGATCTCCTACACAAATGAATCGCACTGCATCAAAATTTCTAAAAAACCTATCAAATTTCAAGTTTTGAACCCTAAACTGCAAAACTGCCACTATTTTCCAAAAGTGCGATGGCATTGTGTGAGCAACACTATACTAAAAATTCAAAAGAGACACTATTTTCAAAAGCACATCGGTATTTCAATAGTGACGCTAAACCAAAATATCAAAAGTGATGCTCCTTGCAAAAGTGTGGCATTATTTCAATAGTGTCGTTGAACCCTAAAATCTATTGTACTTCCATTTGCAAAAGTGCGTCGACTTTTCAAAAGTGACACTAAATATACCTAAGCAAAAGTGATGTTATCTGTAATAGAACCGCTACTTTGAAAAAAGCGCCACTGACTAGGTCAAAAGCATTGCTATATAGCAATGATATTGACTAACCTTTTGGACCTAGCAATTAATGACCTAAAACTCAAAAATGAGGAAATTTTTTATTTGCATACCGAAGGTCTTATGTCTACTGCTCGTTGGTACTCTTGTACCCTATCCATGAGGTGATGTGGGAGCTCATGACCTGCCATTTTTCTAAGGTGTCAGAGCAAAACTGGCAAAATCTCTCTAAGGCTATGAGTGCAAATGACTTGAAAATGACCCCTCCACCTCTATTTAAGCCTAAAAATTAGGGTTTTTTCCCTAATTTGTGAGGGAAAATGGGATTTTAGTCCTTTTTTTATCAATTTATGAGCTATGGGGCCTATTTTGAGGCATTTTTCATGTTTTTGAGCTTGTTTTCACATCTTAGAGCCTATTTCTGCACCTAAATCAATGTTGAGCTTGTGATCTTGACCCGAAAATTAAAATTCTCACCCAATCTCTTGAGGGGGTAGGGTACCATCTTAAGTCCTACTGGGGCAGCAATGGGGCATCCAAAAAATTATGATTTTTTTTTAAAATTTTTGATCTAAGTAGTATTGCTAATCTGAAAAGCATCAATCTTTAAACCAATGTAATAGGTACCTCACTTCAAAGAGGGGAAAAATGTAGACACTTAAATTTGTCCTGACTGATATTGCACATCTGAATTTGATTACTAACATCATTTCATCCTAAATTCACCTCTTTTTCGACTGTTTAATTGAATACTCCTAGTTGTTTAATTAAATACATCATTTTCATCTATTAATATGATAATCAATTTTATTAGGTTAATTCACCCCCTTGCACACTAATTTTCATCCTATTTAGTTACGTAATGCGAAGTATTTAATTAAATTTCATGTCTTCTCATTTAATAAAATAAAATAAAATTAATTAATTATTTAATGAGCATCCTAATTTCACTCATCTTGCACAATTAAAACTTTGTTTTAATGATCCAAATTTCTATTTTCTCTGACCCTCCCACTTGCAAGGGAATATTCCTCCATTTGAACTCCTCCAAAATGGAATATTATTTGTAACAAACTTCCTAACAACTTCCTAATTTTTAGGAAGTGTGCTTCTTTGAATCAATGAGAGCCATTGATTAACTCCTTGATCCTTTTCAACTTGCATTCTCATCCATTGATGAGAATCCTTGATCCATGCCTTCACCTCTCATTGCTTCTCATTCATTGATTGATCAAATCAATCCTAACCCTTGATTCACCATTTTCTCTTATAAATACTCCTCATTTCTATGAGAAAAGGATCTAGTTCCATTTTATAAAAGTTATGTTGCACATTTGAATACTCACTTTTATCCATCTTGCATCCATTTTAGCTTTTCATCCACTTTTAGCTTAGTTTTCATCAATATTAGCTTATTTTCATCAATGGAATTCGTTTAGATGCTTGTTTCAATCTAGGGATTGGGAAAGGGCTTCCACATCCATGCAGCACTAATCCCCAAATGGGATGAGGTTTGAGGCATTTAACTAGGTTCCTTTATGCATTTCTTAATATTTTATGTTTAAATGGCTTCTTTGTTCTATGTTTTCAAGTATTTCATTAGAAGTATAGCTTAACTAGTTAGGTATTTCTTAGAATCTATTGGATCTGGTGTGTTTGTCTTATGTTATGATTATACTCACAATATTTATGAAAACTCACCAACTATCCAAAAATAACATCAAGTAATTGAAATAAAATTAGTTTTATGAACTCTCCTATGGGAAAAAACCAATAATTCAACTATATGAGAATAAATTGATGATGAGAGAGAAGGTATGGGTTTCACAAAACTACTAGACTTTCTCTTCATCAATAATTTAACCTCGTACATTATATGGGAACATGACACAAAACATAACTCTCTCCCAAAGATTAGAGACAAATATGTGTAACACAAAGTTCATGCACAAGCCTCTCAAAGAATTAATTTTTCTTTGTTTCTAACAAATTAAATTTGGTGGATGTGCAACCCTTTCAAAGGAGATATCCCTAGACAATAAAATAGTAATAGAAACCCACATAAATGAGTTATATGTGAAAAATACTGACATATAAAATATTTACAAAAACTTTATATAAAACTAAAGTACAAGTCTATTGTAGAATTATTGGGATTCATATAATTATCTAGCTTGTCACTTTGGTGATTGAGATTAAATTGCATCATGACAACATATACATAAAACCTTGGTAGAATTTGGATGTATAGCTTATAATTAGGCATCAAATAATAAGAGTGGTAAATAATGACTAGGATAGCATTCAAATTGAAGGCACACAAATCAAAAATCACAATGGTACAATTACAATTTAATAATTATATATTTTCAGAGCACCATAAAAATTATTATGACCTATTATGGTAACTAACTACTATTCATCATATAATTACACATGGTAAGATAATATACTAGCTCTTTTCATCAATGAATGTCAACCATCTAACTCGTCATGATGCAAATAGTCAAATGTGATAATTCTACAAGGAATCAAGGTATGTGGAAATGCTTCCTAAACTAATCTTAAATGAGATAATGTCTAAATTTTAGATCTTTACAATTACAAAAGGGATAAACCATATAAATAATAAACAAAATTATACCACAACATATTTTTATGTGGGGGAAAACCTTTAGGAGATAATATTCATACTTCAAAGTAGCCTAATTTATTATTCACTAATCTAAATGAAATTACAATACACTTGCAAAGCAAGATTTTACATGAGTATCACCAAGCAGAAATCTAGAGTAATTCTAACAACATAACAATACCTTTAAAACTCGCTATCAAATACCTCCATCTCAAGCACCCAAATAAATAAAGGAATTAAAATTAAATAATCAAATGGTAATAAAAATACATGATATAAAACCACCCAAAAATGTGGCACCCTAATACCTAGTTAAAAACTAACACCTAAATCTTAAGATGGGTTCATAGGATAAAATAGAATATTCCTTTCACCTACCATAAGTGCATCATAATCCACTCACCAACTTAGGTATTCAATTTTAATTTTATTATCTCCATCCAAAGATTTCTTATGAAGCATCACAAAATATGTTATAAATTTGTCAATAAGTGTAACTCCATCTTATAGCTATTTTATATATCCTATATTTTTATACATTTCCAATGTAAGAGGCCTAACTTTTGGAGGCCATAAATACTGATTTGGTATATTTCACTTTTTTTTTTAAATTGCAAGGCTCAAAAGTATCTACATAATAAGGATTTAGAAGCAATGTCAAACAATTCATTTTTTTCCCCAAAAACTAACTCTATAGCCAAGCAATTGACTTTTTTGTTTCATAGTATGAAAAAGCATTTTTGTATACTTAATATTAGGAGCAAGGTTGAGACACCTTTCCTAATATTATTCCAATTTTTGGACACCTTGTAATAGAAAAGGGAGTATCAAGACTATCAACTAATTGCAAGAGTTGAGAGGCCTATAGAATCATAACTCCAAATAAACTTTAACGTGCTCACTAGCTTCATCTACATCCAAAATATTTTTCAAAGAGTCAATTTTATCTATCATCACCTTCCCATGCTCTATCATTTCATGAAAAAATGGTATTATGCATCAATATGCTCTATCCTTGCATTAAGTACAAAGTTCTTTCTCAGACATATGACACCCTAATAGTCACATAGAACTTTAATAGCTCCTAGACTTAGCCCCAAATCTAAACATAAACACTTAAATATATGGATTCCTTACGAGCATAAGTATCTACCATGTACTCTACTTCTATAGTGGAAAAAGTAACCACAACCTATCACTTTCTCATGCAATTACTAGTACCATTAAATATAGTGAAAACATATCCATTTGTGGATATTTTATTGTCAATATCTCTAGCTCAATATGAATTCATAAATAGTCACCGAGTGTTGGTCCCTTGTATAATTATCATGATAAAAAATAAAATACATAGAGGTACCTCACAAACATATGAAGACCCTCTTCATTGTATCCTAATGTACTCATCCAAGATTAGCCTTGAAATGGCTAAGGATTTCTATTTTTGGAAAATATCTATCTTGTATAAACCATATCATACATTATGCTCCAAATTAAATTAGCATAAGGTACTCTAGACATATATCCATCTAACTAGGAGATCTTTGGCATAGTTCAACTATTAACTTACTCCCCGCCAAAATAAGAACACAAAATCCTACAAGTTGATGTGTTAAATCTTTCCAAAACTGGGTTTGCATACCTATTCTGGCCTAGTTAAACATTTTTGTTAGCCCATTCTTTTATGATCTCCATCCCAAAGACAAACCTAGCAACCCTTAAGTCCTCCATCTCAAACTATGTTGAAATATTAAATTTTAATTCAAAAATCATTTTCTTCTCATTACCAAAATAACATATCATCAATATATAATATAATAATAAAGAATTGACTATTGTCCATCTTATAATAAATGTGGTGATTTGATTTGGACTACATAAATCCCAATCCCAACACAAACATACCAAAATTTTGGTACCACATCATAGGAGATTCTAAGAACATAAAATATTTCTTCAACTTATTGTGAATGTATAAAATTGATTGATAAATAACATCAAATGAACTAAAATAGCTAACCAAATGATCAATTAACCACACAATCCAATGAAATTTAATTTTTTTATAAAATCTCAATTAGAATTCAAATAACAATGAATTAGCAAAACAATCCAAATTGAATTCAACTAAACAATGCAAACCTCAATCCCATTGTGGGATGATGCTCGAATTGGATGTGGAGTGCTCAATTCAAACAAAATCCATTGTTGATGCAAATCAATCGATGAATAAATGAACTCAAATGACTCACAAATGCTCTCAAATTGATTAAATTATGCAATAAATTCAAGAGAGTAAGTTTACTCAAAGCTTGTGGATGGTTTATTATGGAAAAATACTTACTATTTATAGAATTTTGAAATCAGGATCAATGGTGAAGATCAAAAAGGCTAATCAATGGATGAAATTGAATGAGAGGAATGAGCATGGATCTAGGATAAATCAGATGGTTGATAATCCATGAGGCATGGATCAAAGATCAAATCAATGGTTCAAAATCCATAAGAGACTCAACCAATTCCCTAATTTTTAGGAATTATGTTGGAGAGATGTTGGAGATATTTCCATTTGGGGGGGATATTTTAATTTGAAAAGATAATATTCCAAGGGAATATTCATTGTGAAAGTGGGAAAATTTGGAGGATTTGGAAAGAAATTAGCTAATTAAACAATTAATTAAAATAATTTAATTATGCAAATGAATGAGAAACAAAATTTAATTAAATAGTTAACAATTATTTAATCAAATTATGATTATGACAATTAAATAATTGGAATTATTTATTCAAATGAGAATGAAATTAGTATGAATAATAGTGAATTAACTAAAGCTAATGGCCATCATAGTAGCACAGAGGTCAACAATGGGAAAACCAAAACATAAACCACCCGCAGCCATAAAAACCCTTGCAGCTGCAACAACCTGTTATAATGCCAAATCCAACCATGGCTATACCATCACAGCCAAGAGCACCTCAGCTACCAGCCCAACCTACACCTAACCCTAACAACAAGCATATTCAACAGGTTTATACTAATGATACCATCTAGTACCCAACCTATGGGGTTGAGGTGAGTGATGTCCATCTTTGTTCAAGGACAATGCTAGTTTTACCTTCATCTCCTCACATCATAAAAATTACTGATGAGGATACCCCAATAGAAATCATGGAAAAAAAACCAAGCGAACTTGAACAAAGTCAAGCTCACCCAAATATCATAAGTCCAAAGCCACCATTCCTTGAAAGACTAACTATATAAAAGTATCATTTTGAAACTGAATCTAACCTATTAGGTCAACTCAAAAATGTTTACATAAAATACCCCTGATTCAAGAAATTAAGGAAGTACCAATATATACAAAGATAATGAAATATTTATGCCTTAAGAAGCCCGAAAAAAAACATAAGGACCCCTAGACTAAGCATGTTTTAGGGTAGCTTACTAACATCAAACTAGGAAATATAGTTGTTCCTAAATATGTAGACCTTGGGAGCCTTGTAGTAGATGTTCAAATCAATGTAACTCTCATCAAAAACACCTTAATTGGCCTAGGATCAGCCATAAATGTTATGACAAAGGAAACCATGAAAAAAATTCAGTTAAGGGAGCTCTGATCAACACCTACTATTTTACAACTAGCAAACAGGTCAACAATTAAACCCAAGGGTATTATAGATGTTACCTAATTTCACTATTAGCTCAATTACGTTGAGCTCTTTGTTTTAAAATTGAAAGAAAATTGTACAATTTTAATCTTTCCTACATTACATTTAGGTGCATAAGCAGAAATCAAAAAGATTACAATAATAGACTATTGCATTTATACAAGTGCATGTAACATAGGAAATATTTACACAAATCTTTTTTGAAAGAGTAATCTTTATTGATATTAAAAGTGCATATTGTCTCGCACAAGTTGTGAGACTAACTTATTCAATATAAATGGAGAAAAGCATATACATTGATAGATAAGAAAATAGAATGCACATGTAAGGAAAGAGGCCAGTCATTTCCTGGATGACTGGTTTGGTGTGTGTTGCCTTGCTTTGTCTTTCACCTTGAGTTGTTTTGTGTCCTCCTTAACTCCATGTTGTCCCTAGTTCCTGCATCTGAGTGATAGAATGTTGTTAGAGCAATGAAGGTCTCTCACATTACATGTACAAGCACCCATGAACATATAAACTGATCTCCATACACATTAAACAAGCATGCAAAACACTGATGCCCAATAAAAAAAGAAGCATATCAAACACCTTTGTCATATGCATTCATCTTTCTAACTTGTTTGCTTCATGTGCAGATTTAGGAAAAGCATTGTTGGTGTTTTATCAAATTTCAGCATGTGGGGTAAATGTGGCTCCCACGAGGGTTGAGCTCAGTGTGCTGCTTTGTTATGCTTTAAAGTGACACTGAAAGATAATTCATCAGATAAATAATCTCTTTATATTTTACTCAAACGAGTGTACATCATTTATGATAATGAGTTTTATTCACTGTCCTAGATGACATACACTTGCTTAGGAAAATCATAAAGAATGCATGCAATAATATGGATCAAAAGAAGACTGCATAAATGCATTGATGTGCTAGTTAATGAAAGTACAATTTGTTAAGAGCTATTAAGATTCTATCAAGACCTATCAAAAATCATATGTTGAAGCAAAGGTAGCTCAAGAGTTTTTAAATGTTAACAGTTACTTGCTAAGAAACGGTGAGTTTGGTACTGGTGATTCATAATCACAAACTCATAGAAAACATAAGTGGTATTTATGTAGCCATGATGATGTTCAATAGCATTTCATGCATGAAAATTAAATTTGCATTGTTTGTTGAAATACATATGTTTTGACAGTCATTTAAGTCTTGGGATGCAAAATGTAGTCATGGTAGGGGTCACAATGTGTAAACAATTTCCATTGTTTCATGAGAAACAAAGAGATCAAGGAACAAACAGGATAGTGAAAAAGGATAGCAAGTTACTGTCATTACACAAATGACAAGGAACTCTTACAATCTTACAATATTATGCTCAAATCATTGACAAAGAATATGTGATAGATTCAGGCATGGAACAGTCATTATGAGGGTGATTTGAAGGCTACAAGAAGAAGAAAATGATAGTTCACTAATCATTCAACAAGATTCATGACAATGTATAGTGACAGAAGAGGCAAGACTGTGAAAAAAAAAGGGGCAAAGAACAATTCATTGATCCAGAGTAGCAATTCTTCATTTGGCTCAAGCAAAAAATATGATTGTTAGTTCAAGGATATACAAGCATAGTTGACAGTCATGCTTAAAAAAACATATACTTTATGAGTTGTTCAGATCATAAGTGAACAATGAAAGACAACAACTTCAAAACCATAAGGTATGTCGGAATCATATAATGATTGTACAGTATATTAGGTTGTATGGTGATAAAATAAAAAGAGAAAGTAGTTTCCTGTAGCAGTAATTTTGGAGCAAAAGACATGTAATTTTGAACCCTCATTGTGTGAGAAAAATGGAACCCAAATGGTATGAAAACCTAGAACAGTTAACTAAAAAAATAGAGAATGGAGAAGCTATAGTAAACCTTCGACCTGGGAAGGGTTTTGAGTCAAATGGAATGGAAAACAAGTGAAGCCATAGGATTGTTTCCTTTTGAGTAGAATGCAAAATGAAGTTTTAGCCTAGGGTTTCATTTACAAATCCTCAACTTCAGGAGGAAGGAAGCAACAATGGCTATTCAACTCTTCAAGGCTAAGTCACAGCCTGTGGTGATGAGAATGTAGAATAATGACTTGTAACAAGAAAATTTATTTTATGCCAAGAAAGAAACCCTCAATTTTTTAAGCTTGAATGAGCTTTGTTTTGCTTAAACAAGAAATTAAACCTTAATACCTATAGTATGAAAGGCTACAGCCATAAAAAATAAGATCATTCTATATTTGCAGATGAACTAAAATTAAGAGGAGTTGATGAATTTTTATTAAGAGATCTGGAAATATAGAAACTTTCAGCAGAAAGTAAAACCCTCAGCCATGAAAAAGTAGAGTTTTCTTTTGGTATTTTGTAGTCATTTTTATCTTTAGAGGAGAAAGCACAGAATTCAAATACATGGGCTGACAAGCATCTATAGGAAGATTAAACCCACGGCCTAGGTTTTATACCATTTTCAAAAAGATTACAAAAGATGCACTGTCATATGCAGAATATGAAGATGTTAAGATGTTGATACAAATATTTTCAAGCAAAGAAACTCACAGATAGACATGAAGACTCTAAATGAAGCATGGAAATAAAGGAGCAAAGTATCCTTATGTTGAAAACCCTCAGTTTTATTTAAATCCAAGATACAAAGCTCGATGGTCGTGGCTTGTATATGGAAACTATTTCCATAAAGCTCAAAAGAAAGACTCCAAAGCAGCCTATTGAGAGGGATGTACCAAAAGCAAACAAATGAATGCAAAAATCATAAGGGTCGCGACCTATTTGGCTTGAAAACCAACTAATAAAGTTTATTTTTGCTTGAAAATAGCTCTTACCAGTGTGATTCTAGGAAAAAATTGACAGAGAATGCTTCCGATTGCCAAAATATCTTCAAAAGTGGCGTCCACATATTCCTGCAGAGCTCATTACAAACCCTTATGTCGGCGGCATAACTTCTTCATGAAGCTTCAAGAAAAATGAAGTGAATGTTTTCATTTTGGTATGCTTTTTGTTCTAGGGTTTGTAACCCTAAGATGTCGATTAAAAAAAATTGGGCATTTTTTGTCTAAGTTTTAAAAAATGCAATGAAGATAATTCTCCTATGGGCTAAGACTTTAAGTCTTAAGCCTTAGTGATTTTTCTTCTCTATATGGTGTAAGTCTTTTTAAGACTTATATTTTACTTCTTTTATTTTTGCATAATATTTGAAAATTGTAAAACATTAAGTTTTGGCGATGTTTTATAAATCACTTAGACTTAAGTGTTGTTTTAATGCAAAAATGATGGAGGCTTTCAACACATAAGGAGAGAAGTTATGCTTTGATTTATGACATGAAGAGCATATAGGGAGATGGATGAAACAATTTTCCAACATAATCCATGCATATAGGAGCATTTATTCATTTTTTTGGATGATTTGCAAGAATGTAGGGGTGGTTTTGCATGCCTAGATGCTTGGCATGGTCAAACCCACTTTCCCCACACATTGGAATCAATTTTGGAGGGAATCTAGTGGCTCATTTTTAGGCTCTATTGTGGGATCCGACCCAAGTTAGTTGTTGGCTCCTATTTTGGTGCAACTACTTGGAGTTGAGTGATATATTCTCTTTTGACTCATTTTGGAGTTAGTTCAGAAGATGCATATTCTAGAGTTAGTGATTTTGGAGTCCTTTCTCAGAGTTGAGTATGTTTTGTAACTCTTTTGGGATATGATATACAGAGAATACCTTCGATACCATTGACTATGTTATTTTTCCTTCTTGTTCTTGTAGTGTTGTGTATTGTTAATTGATTGATTAGTTTATATGTGAAGTTTTTTTAGCTTCCTTGTGACTTTGTCTCATATTTTATACCTTCTCTGCAAAATTTTGTTCATGCAAGTTGTAATTTGTGTCTTAAACATGTATATTACTTCTCTAATTGTGAACTTGTTTTCCTTTTAGAGGTTCATGCATTAAGGCCTCTTTGTGAAATATTTATGCAGGAGCATACAAAAACAAGTTTTGTAAGTTCTTTTTTCTGTCATTTGGTAGCTAAGTGTAAACAAAGCTGAGTTTTCATAATCCTCATCAGTTTGGTGTATCACCATAGGATAGTATTTTCCAATTTTCATTTTAAGTTTTTCTTTTCCCCTTTTCCTCAACAAAAAATATCATTAGTTTTAGGTGATACAATAGGAAGTCGGCCTTCTCTGGAGGTTGACCTATTTTTAAATGTAACCCATACCTTTAGAGGTCTTCCCATGTTTCTCTGAATTATTGAATTTCATATTCAACAGGGCACAAATTTCAGTAGAAAACAATAAAATACTTGGTTATCACATTGGACTCATGCGAATACCCTACAAATTTTATGGTGTTACAACCTAAAGCAAACTTTACAAGATACCTTTAGTCCTAGGGAGACTCTAGTTGGCTACTATAGATGCATTCATCGATTATAGGTCTATAAATATGACCATTTCCAATGGAAATGTGACAAAAAACTAGTCCTTTACCCACCTGCTAAGCCACATACAAATATAGACCAAACAGTATGGCACGCCCTTGATGAGGAGTACCAGTATTCATTACAAACACTAATGACCATTGAACGTAGTCCAATGTTGGAAACCCAAGATGAAGATGAATTCCTTGCAAACATTATGCAGAACTCTTATGTCAAGAACCCGTAGCAATACAATTGTCTAACATGCTTACATGACCCTTTGCATAACATACTACCTACAAATGCATTTGAGTCTACTCATATTTTTCATACATTACTACCCCATAATTACAATCCCAATTTAGCAGGCCTTGAAATTGCTTCTATTAAGACTTTAGCCTCCACCATAGAAATTACACTAGGTAGAACATCAAATGTCAACAACTAGTTGACAACTACACAAAATTATTCACTATTAACCATCTTGCAAGAACACACAACCGCATTTGCATGGGACTATCATGACATGAAAGGAATAGATCCTCACCTATGTATGCACAAAATTTACATTAATGAAGGCTACAAACTGGTGAGAAAACCTTAGAGAAGAATGAACCTAGTTGTATGTGACATAGTTAAAGCAGAATTACATAAGTTACTAGATACAGGGTTAATTTATCTAATATCTAATAGCCAATGGGTGTCCCCATTCATAATTATACCCAAAAAGGGAGGAAAATGGAGGGTATGTGTTGATTACAAATAATTGAATGCAACAATAATAAGAGACCATTTTTCTCTTCATTTTATTGATCAGGTGTTGCATTCATTAGTAGGGAAGCAATATTTGTCCTTCCTAGATGGGTTCAGTGGATATAGCTAGATTAAAATAGCTCCAGAGGACCAAGACAAGACAACATTCACCTGCCTATGGGGTACGCATGCCTATTTTGTCTTGTCATTTGGGCTATGTAATGCTCCTACCACATTTCAAAGGGCAGTCTTAAGTAATTCTCAGACTTTTCCCATGATTCCATAGAAATTTACATGGATGATTTTACCACCTATGGGAATGCTTATGAAGAATTATTGACTAATATAGAGAAAGTCTTACAAATATGTCAAGATCACAACCTTTTCTTGAGTCATAAAAATAATTTCATGATGACTGAAGGAGTGGTCTTGAGACACTTTATGTCTAGTAAGGGGATATAGGTAGACCCAAACAAGATAGAAATGATCTCCACTCTCCCTATTCCTCAAAAGAAAAAAGAATGTGAGAAGTTTTCTTGGTCATGTTGGTTACTATAGGAGGTTTATCCAAGATTTTAGTAAGATTGTAGCCCCTTTATTTATTCTCCTCTTTAAAGATGTGGAATTTGACTAGACCCCTGCATGCCAAAATGCCTTTGAAGCCCTCAAAGAAGCACTCACTAAGACCCTAGTCTTGAGAGGACCAAATTAGAAAATACCTTTTCATATACACACAGATGCTTTTGATTTTGCAATAGGTGTTGTTTTAGAATAGAAAGAAGGGAATTTAGAATGTCATCTATTATATCAATAAGAATCTTCAAGGTGCAAATCTCAATTACATGGTCACTAAAAAGGAAATGTTGGCAGTAGTCTATGCCATCAATAAATTCAAACGCTACATCACAAGATACTTTGTCTAAATATTCGCACATACCATACATCAATAAGATATCTAATGAATAAACCAGTGGTAAGACTTGTAAGATGGTTATTACTACTGCAAGAATTTGATATCATAATTGTGGATAAATGAGGGAATGCCAATGTAGTAGCCAACTTTATTTCAAGTTTATCAATCAAATCAATAGAGGATATTGTGGATGACTCATTTCCTGACGAACACTTATTTTCCCTCTCTCTACATACACCTTGGTATGTATATATAGCTAATTATCTTGTTGCAAGGAAGACAACACCACATCTCTCACCAAGAGAAAAAAGACATTTGGTTGAGAAATTTTTTCCTTATTCATAGGTAGTTGGATATCTATTTTATACAGGGCCTGATAACATAATGAGACGATTCATCAGGGAAGATGAAGTCTATGACATTATAAGAGCATGTCATGATGAACCTTGTGGAGGGAATTTTGTAGCTAAAAGGACAACTCTCAAAACCTTGAACATGGGTTACTATTTTCCTAAAATTCACAATAATGTAGTCAAGTACACACGAAGATGTGATAGATGCCAAAGGATGGGAAGGCCTACTAATATTGATGAAATACCACTCCAGCCCCAACTATTCATTACACAATTTGACAAGTGGCGACTAGGTTTTATTGGTCCCATATCCCTAGCATCAAATAACAAGGAATATATTTTGGTTTGCACAAATTATATTACAAAATGGGTGGAGGTAAAAGCCTTACAATTTTCTAGGGATGGAAATGTTGTTAAGTTTCTCTATGAAGATATCTTTACAAGGTATGGTGTTCCTAAAGAAATAGTAATAGACCAAGGACCTTAATTCACTTCAAATTTGATCAAAAAATTAGTACAAGAATATGAGATCAGACACGGGAAATATACACCCTACCACCCCTAGACTAATGGTCAAGTGGAAGTTACCAACAAGGAAATAGAGAGTATTCTTACCAAAAAAATACTTCACAAGAAGGAATGAGCAGCAAGGTTACCTAAAGTAGTTTGGGCTTATAGGACAACCTAGAAGACTACAATAAGATTTACACCATATGAATTGGTGTATGGAAAGAAGGTTTTCCTTCCCATTGAGTTTGAATAAAATATTCTCTGAATAGCAGTACAATTGGGAATGGATATATCTACAACACAAAAAGAGAGATTGCATAATCTCAATGCTTTAGATGAGATACAAATGGAGAAATTTCATCATACTGAGATAATATAAAAATAGAGGATACGATGGCATAGTCAATTCATCAAGACTAAACAATTCAATGCAGGTGATTGGGCCTTATTTTATGACTTTGAGTATAAATACCATAAGGGGAAGTTACAAACAAAATGACTCAACCCATATGAAATTCAACATGCTTTTCCCAATGGGGCAACTCAACTAACCACCATTGATGCAATAAGATTATCACTCTTAGTAAATGGCCACATACTAAAGCTTTACAAGTAGCCATTACAAAAGGACTTCTTACATTCTCTACAACAAAAATTCAAGCTAGAATTACACAATACATCTATAGATACAAGTAACACATCAAGTGAAGTCTCAATAGATGATTTACATAGCTCACCTACTAATATTTTCTATGTATAATTACTCATAAACCAACACTTATCACATGCACACACTTGCACAAGTTACAATCATCAACATTTATTTTTCTGAACCTACAACAAAAGTTCACAGGACCTATAGCAACTAGCCCTGAGGCACACCATTTACATGGGACCTAATTGTTTTATAATTTCCTGTAGCAACTATTTTCACTCCATTTTTCAACACACCTCATAGCACTTCCTTTCCTTCAAACCATTTTCCTATATCACTTGCCACATTACATTTCATCCATACCCATATCCACCACCACTTACCTTCATATCATGTAGCATACTCATTCTAGCACATGTACAATGTAACAATAAATTCCATTCTTCCTAAAATTTCCTTTCCGTAGCTTTTCATCCACTACTCACAATTCTTGGATGTGTGCTATAACTAATGCTATGTTACTCTTTCATGCACGATAACCCACAGTACTTCATAAATTCATATCATTTCAAATATTTTTCACCGAGTTGTGTGGTGGCGTTCAGTCCTATTCATGCACACCAACTTTCCAATCACTTCATGATCACAGGTACTCTTTGAGTTAATTATCTATAATTAACATTTAAAACTAATGACGTAATATGTATTCATATTCATGCACACATTTAAAATTTCATGTATCGTAATTCAATTTCTTTACAATTATCCTATTGGAATGAAGGAACACTGAGGGGGGGGTGAATCGGTGTTTTGAAAAATTTAGCTTTATTAACCTGATCTTTAAACCACTTATAGCATTGAATCAAAAGTAAGATGCAAGAACACAAATCAATCAACCACAACACCATAACACAAGGATTTTTATGTGGAAACCCTGTTAGGGGAAAAACCACAGTGGAGGTCAATCCACAATATGAGTACACTTAAATATAAGTGTTTACAAAAGGAGAATGCACATGCATTCAGGCACACTACCTAGAGCTCACTGCTCATATACAAAAAGAAGACTCACTATCTTACAAAACATTTGGATTACATCTAGAAGATTTGAACTGAGAGAATAGCATCTACTAATGCCTGATTATAGTTTCGATTAAGCACATCAATCACATTCTTGACCTTTTGTCTAATTTTTCTCTTATGCTCTGTCTACTTTAATTCAGATCACAAATTCTTTTATGCACAAGTGAAACTATGCATAATCGCTCTACAATCCTTCTAAATTTTTCAACATACATCAACACACTTTGTACATACATGTAAATGATATAAATAATCACTTATATATATCTGCAACTAAAGATTTAAACATCCACATGTCAGCTTCAACAAAATAGAAAATATTTACAAAATGTCGGCTTAATCCACAAATAATTTTCAATGTGCACCAACAAAATTTGGCCACAACATATTGAGGACCCAAAACAACATGCTCAAACACAAAACACTTCAAACAATTACTCCTCGAAGATCCACAACACGCTATATTCACTTAGTCGGTCTTCTTGCACTATTAGACAAAAAAATCAGTCAATCAAATCTTCTAACTTACACAACAATCGATACAAAGCTCTAAGATTCAAAGATAACATAGTTCATACATTGAAGTATCTTCCTTGATATCCACAAGACAAAATGATAACAAAAAATTTGCATATGAATCGATGAACACAATTTTGTCGGATGCTCTATTCTAACTTGACAGTTAATCCCAAAACTTCAATCTGACTTCCGATACGAACAAACATAGACATGTGGATTGAATCACTAACTAAGGTTTCCATCAATGAAAACACCATATGACATGTGCAGTGTCTCTTTCCAACATATCCTTCATGTCCTTCCCATACTTGCTATTTGGGGATAAATAGCACAATTAAGTTGGGGGGAAGCAAAAAGGTTTTTATTGTTATCACACAATTTTTTAGGAACCAAACACACCACTTTCAATTTCCTTCACCTCCCTTTGTTGGACACAAAGAAAGAAGAAGAGCATAAAAAGAGAATAATTAAACAGAGGTGAGAAGAGAATATCTAAGAACAAAGTACAAAAATAGAAGGTGAAAGAGGTAATTGAATTGCAGTAATGGGAGGAGACATTTTAAGGAGAGAACCTGCAATTCATAATTTTTTATTGGAAGATAGGCAATGTTTTTCAATTTTCCAACAAGTAGGATGGTTGGATTACTTTCTTTGAATTATTGAATACAATGAGCTGATGACTCGGTAATTTGCAAGTACTCTACAGAATAATGAAGTCATTATAAGAGGATTAAGGGTTAATGCTTCAAAGGTAGCTATAGCAGAAGTGTTAGGACTACCAAGAACAAGGGAGGAATTCTCAGTGAGAGAAAATGAAATTGTTTCCAAGAATGAGTTCACAATTCCTAGAGAAAATTTAGATTCTACATCGCAAGGTACAAAGCACCTCTCTTTACCTTGGCTTTGGGCTTCCATTTTCTCTTACATTGTTAAATACTTAGCCTGTGATGGCAGTAAATAACTTTAATACACTGTACATTTTAAAATTCTTAGCCATTTACGTCATCAAAGGACTATGTATGTACCTAATTTCTTGTAAAATCTTTTAAAAATATATTTTTCCGAATACAAAAAGAAAAGAAACCAATCTTCCCTATCACATTTTTTTTCGGTCACTCTATTGATTAAAATAAGCCTTAGAATCCAATTTTCCAACATATCTTGGGAATATTTCTTATCCAACAACAATTTCAATAATATTCTTCTAAGGAAAAACATAGAGGAAATGGGTAGAGAATAAGAAATAGGAGAATCTTCTACGGTTGCAGTAGAGGGAAACATATCCTTTGGTTCCCCTATTACCTCACCTACTTGCAACATTGAGGAACATGTAGAACAAGATGAGTAGGAAACTCAACCTGAAATTTCCAAGGAGTAACCCATAGCAAAAGGAACTACATAAACCTCTGCATCTACCAAAATCCCTTCTAAGCTAAAGAAAATAAAAGGTGTGGCCTCTACTTCTGAACCTAAGAAGAAACAAAAAAATCTCACACAACTAAAGATGTGAACACATTGCCTCAAAAGAAAAGACCCTGTAAAAGGGAAGGTCGAAAATTTAAAAAAAAAAAAAGATTATTGTGGTGGAAAGCGAAAAATATTTTGATGAAGAAAATATTCTTGACAATGACACAAAACCTAAAATTTTACATCCTTTGTATATACGCAACGGTTCTAGTTCAGATTGAGAGTATTTATTCACAGCTACGACAAAAAACCTCCAAGAAGCCTCTTTTTCAAAGAAGGGTTTGTACCATCAAAGGAGGTGGAAGAAGAATTTTTTTTGGAAAAAGAAGAGTTTCTTTTGAAAGGAAAGGATGTAAGCAAGGAGTTGCAAGAGGCCTTGTAAAGAATTTATATAATTAGAAGAATGGATGAAAGGATACCAAAAAAGGGAGGAAAGTTTAGATAGTGAGATTTGGGAATTGGGGGAAAGGTTGCATTCCTTTGACCAAAAGGGTACAAGATTGGATAGGCTGGCATAGTTGGCCATTTATGAGGTAAACAATAGAACTACATATCTAATAAATTAGTCTACAACCCCTAGAATGCCTAGAATCCCTTTTGTGGTAATCCTTGGAATTTAATTGTGGATTGGGGGATTCTCCTAGAAATAAAAGGATTGGGGGAGGGAAATTTTTGAATTGATGACATCCCATGTCGGGGAAACTGAAAGGAAAGAGACAGATATTAAGACATTGGAGGTAAATATAGATAAATTGATAGAAAAAACAATCTAATTATTGGGGTGTAGACCTCTAACCAAGGCATATACTTTGTTTCTCCAAGAGAAATTTCTCAATTTAGCTAGATAATTAGTGATCTCCCTATAGTAGTAAATCCACTAACACTATTTTTAAAAGTGTTTTAGCAGTCCACATAGGAAACACAAGATCAGTTGTGTGAATTATATTTACACAACCTGACCCTTCCCTATGAAACTGCATGGAACCTACTTATGTTTGTGGGAGATGTTTAGCTCAGAGCATTAGCTTCTTACATCTAGAATGAACATCTAAGGAGACAATTACAACAAGAATATTAGGAAAGGGAAAAATCATCCCCTCTTCAGTAAAGGGAAGAATCAAGAGATTTAGACACAGTGGTGGATAAATGGATAGACCTTATAGAGAAAGAGGGAGTGGCAGAGAAATAATGGAATGTAGAGAGAAAGAATACAAGAGGTTCCAAGAACTTGTAGTAGTAAAAATTAAGTAGGCACTTAACTTTTCCCAAGAAAAATGGAGGAAGCTTACCCTAGAACTCAAAAAGGATCCCCATTTTATTTTCAACTATGTGGTAGTAGTCAAAAGAGCACATAAGTACATCACAGTTGCCCTAAAGAATGGAATCACTTGAATTCCCTCACCTTTCATCCTCCTCTACTTTTGTTTCTTATCCCACATTGGACATGAAGGAATCAAGAAATAAATGTAGCAGAGGAAGATAGGTGGACAAAGATATCAGATTAGCAAGGCTTTTACTTGAAGTAGAGGACAGGGGTTACCAGTACAACAAATTACAGGGAAGTTTCATTGCAATATAATCTGAGGCCATAATTTGTTTGAGGACAAGCAAGAACCTAAGTTGGGGGGAATGATGAGACATGATCATTTCCAATTTCTTTTCTTAAGTCACATACTTTTATCTTTATTTTCTGCTAAACTTTAAGACATTACTAGACCTTTTATATAACTTTAAGCAGTTTAAGCATTTGAAATTGAAACATGTTATATTAATATGTATGCGTATGAGTTATGAATGTTTATGAGTTTAGTAGGATTTTATGTTTAATTATAGTTGTTAACAATGAAAATTCCTTGAATAATATAGACTAATATTTGTAGCAAGAACCCTGTTAACCCGCAACAATGGGTTTCTCAACCCGTAGCATAAGGATTACATTTTGATGCAAAGGAGTCAATCTATTACAGTGCAATCACTTTCAAAAGAAGATGGAGGCGGCCATTTAAGGATTAGATCGTGGATGGTCAAGCATCACTCTTATCTTTTAATTAGATAAGTAGGAGAAGAAGTTTGTTCCCAATAGGAAAATGAATTATAACAAAAATGGCTCTACATGGGCATGTTTTTTGTTATAATGGTTAATCTTGTTTGAGTAAAAAGTCCTTGTTTAATTTTTATACTCATGTTCTGATAGTTATTATTTTCTATTTTAAAAACTCATTCCTCTTCATATTCTTGAGGAAGAGTTGACATTTTTTTTAAGTTTTTTTTTTGGTTCACAAATTTAATTGGACTCCCTCATGGACCCTGTATAGTGGGGTATCATGTCAAGGAGAAGATCTAGATCATATGTGTTATATTGAATAAGATTTCTTGTTAGATTTTTTTCAATAATTCTATGTATGATTAGAATGAAATAAAGAAGAAATACCTTGATCTTATGTTTTTTTGAGTGAGTGATTAAAAATATTTTATGGACATAGCAACTCAAGCAAGGGGAACTTGAGGTATTGTTGAACCACCTTAATTTAGATTTGTAGATTAGATTATACATCGTAAGTTTAATTTATAGTTTTCAGTTCATGTGATTATGAACAATGCATTATAAATTTTGAATTAGAATCTATAGTTGATACTTTGTTCAGTACTCTAGAGGTTAATTAGGTTAGGACATACTATAGTATAACAGTTACAACCCTAAGCATTAAGTAGCCATAGCAAAAGGTTGTTGTTTATATTCATTTACTCTATTTTGAAAAATAGAATTTTATTCTAGTTAAAAGCTTTTACTGCATTTATCTTTGTTTCATTCACCTATACTCAGTCGATGTAGGATATTTAGAATTCATGAATGCATATATGTTTCCAACAGCATCTAAATTTTACGACTCCCTAGTTAATGATTTAATGAAGCCCTCTCTTGAGTGATGAATTGCTTAGTCTAGGGATCTTCAAGTCGACTAAGTTGTGTGTACAATCATTAGCACCAATTAATTAGGCATTAGAGGAAGCTCTACATTATTCACACCTAATTATTAAGTTTACTTATGGTAGCTTTTAGAGTACACTTAGGATACTTATCTCTTTGTGCCTCATTGCATATGATTATGACACTTGTCTTCATCCTATGCATTCCTAATTCTTTCCTTGTCCTTAGAAGTAAGGCTTCTCTTGTACATTATGCATCTTGTGAATATTGTATTCATGTGTGTATTCTTTTTTGGTAGAATAGCATCTCTTGTTGCTTCTATCTTATGCGTGGAAGGTTATGGTGTTTCATATTTTTTGATCTTGGTTGGTTACTTCAAGATGCCTAAGCATATTCAATGCAAAATTGTAGATATTATTTATTGTCAAATAGGAACTTTGCCTATGGATTATCTAGGAATTCCTCTTTCTACTAGAAATATTAGAAGAGACTGATCGAAGAAGATTCTAAATAGATTTTCTCAAGGATTAGCAATTGGAATTTTTGGTTGTTATCTTTTTTTGGTCAATTGACTCTTTTAAATTTTGTTTTACAATCATTTCCTATAGATAATTTTTTAATTTTAGCTACTCTTGAGAGTTTCCTCAAGGATTTTGATGCTCTTTCCCAAAAAAAGTATGGGAAGGAAACCTAGAATGTCATAAATGGAGACTTGTGAAATAGGATTTGGTTTGTAGTCCTAAGAAGGTTGGTGACCTTGGTATTCAACAATCAAAGATTAACTGCCAAGATTTAGCTACCAAATTATATTGGAGATAGTGCAAAATTCCAAGTCACCCATGGGCAAGAATTCTTAATTCTAAATATTTAGGAGAGGTAGTTGATGAAGACATTCCATTGATGGATTTGATTGGGAAAGGATCCATGATATGGAATACCATTGAAAAGGGGTCTTTCCTTATCAAGAGGGGGATTTTCTTATCAAGAGGGGGCTCTTCTAGATGAGTAAAAAAGGAAATAATGGTTTACTTGGGATGACTCTTGGGATAACCATCCCCCTATCCTCTCATCCTTTCCCTATTTTCAACCTCTTCATTATTTTTTTGTAGGCATGTTGGTCCAAGATCGCTAACTTTAAGTATTGTACTCCTTTGGGGAGATCTACAATCCAAAAGTGGAGAGAACCTTGGATTTGGTCAAGTGAGGTATCTTTGGAGGATCATGATACTTTGGCTTCAAATTTTTTTGAGAGACCTTAGAATTCCTTAAAGGTCTCAAGTGTCCTTGCTCGGGGCCATGACTCAAAAGGAGTCTTTATCAAACTCTAGATATGTAGAGAGGAGGGAATGTAGATTTTCTTTGGTGGAGGAGAATTCGGAATAGATTTGGATGGACCAAATGTAATTTCTTTCCACGGCTTATGAGTTAAAATAAATACCACTTGGGATAACATTAGGAAGAGAGGTTTATAGGGGTCATCTATGTGTTTTATATTCCAATAATGAGAAGTGCTCTAGTCATATTTTCTTTCAGTGCCTCTTTTCTATGAAAATTTGGAACTTATGGTGGAGTCTTTGAAATAGACACATTATTCATGCTATTTCCTTGTTTAGTTTTTAGAATATCTTGGGGTGCCCTCCTACCTCAACTTCCTTCCTTATGGCTACTTGGGATATAGTTCCTTCACCTATTTTTTTGGAATATTTTGTTGGAGCATTAATAAATGAATCTTTTAAGAGTGCTATAGTAGAGTCATGCAAATTTGGCTTAAAATCAAAAGGATTATCAAAGAGAATATTGAGGAAAAATTCAATATGGATGATTCCCTTACCTTTTTTGATTTGTACCTAGTTAAACTCTTGGATATATCTCTCTTTTATTCCTCAAAAAATGGGCTTGGAACCAATATTCAAGCCTCTAAGAAGGTGAATAGATCTAGATAATGGTTTATGCCCCCTTTTGGTTTCCTTAAAATCAATACAAATGGCTCATATAGGGGAAATCCAAGTGTGGCAGGGATTGACTGTGTTGGTCAGGATAGTGAAGGCTTGGTTCACTTTCTCTTCTCTATTTGTGTGGGTTCACACTCCAATAATCAAATGGAATCTTGGAAAATTTTAAAGGCTATGAAAAGATCTTATGCATTGGGATGGAGAAAGGTTACATGTGAAACTGACTCCATGATTCTAGTCTCCCTATTGAACAAAAGGAGTTTCCAAGAGGCCTCCAAGAGATTGGCTTTGGTTTCCAAGAAGATTCTTTATCTTGCCACAAATTTTGAATCAATCTCTTTTGTGCATATTCCCAAAGAATGGAATGGGGTGGAAAATTGTTTAGTTAAATGGGCATTTGAAGGGACTCGTAGCTAGAATATTATTGATTGGGATGATTTAGACCATGATAAATCTCAGAAACTCCTAAATCATGTTCATGATATCAAGGAATGTGATTTCAACCTATCAGGGTTGGGAAGGATGTTCCACAACTTGGATAGAACTTTGGCTTTTCTATAAGTATTGTTTGGTGGTTTTGTAGGACCCCATGGTGGATCCTTATTCTATTGTATTTATGATGGAAATTTCCATCTATAAATCCTTTTGGTATATTTGTATTTAAGAATTTCCTAAATAATTTTTTTATTTTTATCCCCAAAAAAATATTTTAAAAGCCTCTAATCAAAAGCTTAAATCATGAGATTAATTAAAGAACATGAATTGGGGTGAAAAGAGGTACTTCCCCGTCATTTCAAAAAATTACTAAGATAAATATTTGCATATGTAGCATATATCAACCTATTAGTTTGCTAAATATCTTTATATGTACATGAAAATGAAGAAAAATTAAAATACTTAATAATATTTTTGGTCTCCATCATCCACTTATAAACAAAGATACGTTTTCCTTTGACTGCAAATAATGGGGAGTATAAAAGTGATATTACTAAGACATGCCTCTAGAGACTTCTCATAATTGTTTTGTCACATTACACCAAGAAACACAAATGATAATTTGTATAATAGAAAACAAGTGTCATAACTTCTATAGGTAAACTAATAAAACAAATAACAAATGTCAGGGAATGGAATGGGAAACAAGAACATGAAATTAAGTGATTTGATATTTCCATGAGTAAGCATCTTGCTATTATTTTGATAATGTATCTCAAATTAAAATTTGTTATAGGAAAATGAGACCCAAAGAATATTGGTGATGTGTACATTATAGAATGCTCTTATGAAAGACCATATATCACAAAAATTGGTCAATCCATCTGATGTGAATCAAGTAACATGACACATTTATTAAACATGATAGTTGAAAAATTGGCCTTAGTGAAACATTTTCTTGTACCAAATCATGTTATTTATCTTAATGCAGAAAATATGTTAACTAAAGAAGATCCTTACATAATAAGACACTTGCATAAAGTCATTGAAACCATGCAACAATATCAATGGGGATGGATATTGTATTACAATCAAATCATGAAAATATTTGATTTATAACCTTTATCAAAGGAAAAAATTATATAATTAAGCATTCTCCTCGACTTCAACAATTGTCATATAATGAATTTAAGCTAACCCATTTATTGAGACCTCTAGTATAAGTATCTAAGGAAGAAAGGTGATCCAAATGCATATCTTTATTCCCTAAAGAAGTGGCCTAAGGAAGAATCAAAATTTAGGAATTAAAAATCAAAACACTATTGTATATAGATATTGTTAGTGTAATAGTGTCTTACATATCTAGTTAAGATGTCTCTTTTCTAGGATTGACCTATTAACACTATGTTGATGATGTTTTTTGCACAGCAACAACTTCGATAGAATATGAAATCCTATCTCTCTTGAAAGGTAAATCTCTATCAGCAAGCCTCAAGAGATAACCCCAAGGTCTCTAATGTCAGGTCTTGACAATGCATAAACAACTCAGTGATAAATGTGAAAATGCTAGTAATCACAAAAGGACCTTACTACAAGCAAATACTGAATCTTTAACTTATCAGATCTAGCAATATGATGATACTTCAATCCTAAATCCAACCCAAATGATAAAAGAAATAACAAAATATTAGGTTTCAAAGAGATATATAAGATTAAAACTATTCATAAGATTAACAATGCAAATGATAAACACTTGAAATGGACCAATCCCTCATAAACTGATTTCTACTTGACCCAGATGGATCTGCAATCTTATAGAAATAGTACAATATTCTAAGGTGTTAAATATTTTCAGATCATGAACATTCATTCAAAACAAACCTATTGCAATTGAAATGAATAAACCCTCACAATTGAACTAAGCACAATGAATATAAAAGTCCAGGCTAACTTTGCAAAGCAACTAACAATCAGCCAGCTACAAAAAGTATGGACCAGGAATTGTTGCAACACTTCAAGCATCAAACCATAAACACCATTGAATTAGATCTAATTCTAAATCTAACGTACATCTAATAACCTTGAGCAATTTCAAAAGATAGAATCATAAGAACCATGCAAGATAAGTCAACACAAAAGAGATCACTAGAAAATCACAATGTCTTCAATTGTATTGAATCACCCAATGACAGCAACAATTCTCATATTCTGTGTTATAGCATTCGCTCCATAATTGACTAACTTCTAACCCTAATTCTTACTTTACTACCCTAATTGCTTCTCAGCCAAGAACTATATCTCTAGTGACTTCTACTCCCCTTACAAATGAGGCGAAATGCCATATTTATAGAAAACCCCTAGAGCATGTCAGCCCAATTTAGATTTTACAATAATAAAATAGCCACAAACAGGTCGGCCCAAGAAGAATTCAAAATAAAATGAATCATCATTAAATGCTTGAACTCATCCAGGTCAGCCTGGGATTTACAATGTAACTCGATCCAATGCATGTGAAGGACGGAAAAAGCCAGGTAAAACAAGCTCTGGATAAATAGGAAGCACAACTCCCAATGCCATCAATCATTAACTGGCCCTGTCATCCTTGTATTGATCTAATTTATCTAGCATCTTAATAAAAATACTCTCCAGGTCGGCCACAAGTGAAGTAATAAATTCTTTAAATCCTCCTTCAATCAAAGTAATCTCCTCCAGAACTGCCTTAACAACCTTGTTAAATCTAGCCTGCACTCAGCAAAAACCACCATCAATAATATCCATTATTCAAATAAATCCAAGCACAGATCAAAATCAACCCCGAAATATCGCTAAAGCACAATTTCTACATAGTTCAGGATTTTCACCCCTCCACGGAATCTAGGCTAGAAGGGAATTTCGAGAAAATCCAAGCCAGGTGGATTCCAACGAAAACAATCCACAGTCAACAAATTTTGGAAAATTAAGAGATAATGGGAATTTCGAGAAAATCTGGAGGAAGCGAAAATCTGTGAAGCAGGCAAAACTCTAGATTTTGGGAAAATGGAGCAGTCAAGGAAAACCGGGGAAATCCACCAGCACAGGAAAATATCAAAACTGAAAGAAAACCTGAACTTCGACATTCTCCAATGATTTCACTCAAATTGATCGAAAGATCACAAATTTGAGGACTTGGGCTCAAATGAATCAACATTCATAAAACGACAGACCAAAACCAAATCTGGGAATTCGACAAGGAGACAGAATTTCAGGAAAATCCGATCCAAGCGAAATTCCGTGAAGGACCAGAATCTCCAGAAAACAAGGAAAAACATCAGCTGTCAGGCTTTGAGTGAAATCCGAGAAAATTCGGATGGGGTGGAAAATCTGGAGAGCAGCCAAAAACCCAAACTTCCTTCAGAACTTAAGATTTTCAATGTGCAACTTAGGGGAATCACTTTGGCAAGCAAGATAAACATTTTAAGCTTATGCCAAGGCAAGGTAAATCCTCAAAATCCAAGGGCTAAAGTATCAAAAACTAGAGCAAAAGAGGGTCCCTACTTTCAGTGGGGCATGTGTGCAAAAACTGCACAACACACTAGTTAAATATCCACTTAGGGACTTTTACCTTTTTGTCTCACTTCATGTGATTGAGACACATGTACTCACCTCTTGAGACACCTATTGCATGCACACTTTACACATGTACTCACCTCTTGAGACACCTATTGCATGCACACTTTACACATTCTCGAACACTTGTCATTTGAGCTTATATGTGTTGCACCTTTAGAGGGGTAGTCAAAGTTTCTCTCCTACCTTCACACCTCCTCATCCTTGCCTATATATGCAAGGATTCAATGTACATTTTACACTCTCATTTCTATATGATAATTTTTATTGTGCTAATTGGTTTCACTTAATAGAATCTTATATTGTACATTTGGCTAATCCCAATAGATGCATAGTCAAATATATTTAATTTTTTTAAGAATATGAAATTTAAATTAAAACTCTATATTTGAGAACTTAATAACTAGTTTTCTCTCACACCTTAAAGAAATTCTTATTTTCCTTCTAGTGATAACCTTTTTGAGTTTAATCGAGTGAACTAGAATTATTTTTCTAAGGTTACCAACAAGTTGGATTTTTTTTCAAAATTGTGAATCTTTGAGCCCTAAACTCTTTAAAGGAAAAATTAGTCTTTTAATGTTTTCTCAACAGAACTTAGAATTTGAGACATTCAAATGGGTAATTTATTCCATCTATTTTTTTTCTCAATAGAATTTCTTAAAATTTATGAACTATGATCCCAAAATAAAAAATCATGGTGTTTTATTAATAAGACTTCTTTATATGAATTGTCCTTACAAATTATGAAGTAAGCTTTTAGCAAGTTGTTTTATCATAAGGATTATTTATAATGTTACATTTTTGGTAAACCCTAGACAACTGGTAGAATTTCAAAGGTGTAACACAAAAAATAAATTATAATAATGCACATGAATGATCAAAAGTAGTTTAATTAGCCTTGAAAATTGCATTCAATTATCTTAGGGAAAAGCTTGAGAAAAAATGTACTCATTTAGGAAAATTATATTGTTAGAAATTAGGATTCTAGAATATTAATATTTATAAATAAAATAAATAAATAAATAAAATGAGAATTATACAAGCATAGATTTAACACATTACACAATATACATATATAATGTGGGGGAAATCCTTCCAAGTAAAAAAACTCACAAAACATAATATTTCATTATAAAACACTTATAAAATAACCTATCAAAAAAATATAACACTTATAAAATAGTCTATTAAAAATATAGATCAAACCTATGGAACACTTTTCCTTGCATCCACATGGCCAATAATACTTCATGTAATACCCCTCCATTCCAGGCATTGCTAACAGGTATTATGACATTGAACCCTAGTTTATGATGGAACTAATTATAGTCCTTCTACTTAATTCTTAAGGTGTGTCTTCTATTCTAGGAGTGTGATACTCTGATGTTGTATTTTACTTATGCGACCTTATTCATGATAGAGATTAGAATATAGTGTGTAGTATGATTATGGTGCATGTTGCTATTAGATATGTTCATTTCCCTAATATACATATATATATTGTGGACTAATGATTTGATGATGTGCTTCATGTATCATGTGTGTGACCTGTTTGTGGTGTGAGGGGATGGTTTCATGTCACTCTCTTTGGAGAGACACATGACATCATGATTCTCCTTCACCAATGTGTGAGTGTGGGTTATATATTATGTTGGTATATACGTATATGTTCTTGGTTTGTGATGCAGGATTGCAGGTACTAGGCATCAACTCCACCTGGTCTCACAGGTTTGAGCATGCCTAAAAACAATCCTGATAGTGGTATGTGGAGATAGCATAGGGCCCTAAATATCCTAGCCTTGAACCATTGCCTCATAGGAGGTGATGTTGTCAGCTATAGTCACCTGTTCGATATGCCATTAACGCAATATCCTTTACCTTGGTTTGTGAATGGTTTTGGTGGAGTGATTTATGTTGCATTAATATTTTAATTGTGTTTACTTATGTCTTTTGATTTTTTGGTTGGTTAAAAGTCTCCTTGAGATATTATATTTTTGCATATGTATATATGTGTATTATATTTTATGAAAATAAGGTTATAAATATTAACATATTCTAATGTTATTTATTAAATATTAATATTTTTATTAGTAAATATTTAAATATTAATATGTAAGCATATGTTATATTTGTGTTTTGATTTACTATTTTGGTGGAGTGGCTATTTTTAAGGAGGTTGTTTTATCTTTTATAATGTTTTGAATTTATTTGGTGGGAAACCTTAAACAAATGAGTTAATTATGTGAGTTAATTTAATTTTTTATTTATTTCAATTATTTAATTAGTGGGATGAGGATAGGTGCTTTAATTTAATATTTTAATATTTTATTTTATGAGAGTATTTTATTTCCTTGTTTTATTTTGGAAAAGAAGAGTCTTTTGGGGAAAAAGAAAGTTACTTTCCTTTTTGTTTTTCTTTCTTTTTAGAACTTAATTAGTTTTATTTATGGAAAAATTTGGGAAATTGGGTTTTCACCTTCTTTTTTTTGTGCATGAAATTTAGAGGATTTTGAAGATATTTTTGGGGGGTTTGAGAATGGAGAGAAAATGGAGAGATTTTACATGGTTTTGAAGTAATTTTTCAAAGGTTTTTTTGGGAAATTTTGATTGATTTTGAATTGAAATTTGGAAGAGAGTGATTTGGAATGCAATTATGATTTGATGGGAATGTATTTTCTGCTAGATTGTGTGGAATTTTTATTTTTGATCATGCTTTGGATTAGAGATTTAGGTTTGGAAAGCTTCTTCAATTTTCAACGTCTTGCATTCAAATTTTTCATGTTTTGAGGTAGGTTATATACTTAATTTATAATTTGTGTTTTAAATTCATAAAGATATATATGGATGTTATAGAATATGTTATTTAAATTTTTTGAAGTTTTTATTTCAAGTGATGAAATGCTACTATATGTTGGGTTTTCTCATTTTGATGTTTGACTGTAATCGGGTATGCCGAAAAGAGGGGTTTTTAAGGGAGCAGTTTGTTGTTTCGCATTTTGTGAATTTTTGAAGTGTTTTTGGTCAATTCTTCCCATGATGTTGAGTAGTCGAGGGCCAAATCTGAAATGGGTATTTTACAGATTTGTATTTCGAGTTGATTTGACGGTTTTATGGCTGGCAGACTTGACTGTTGTCAAGAGGGATTTAGCTCCGTTTTGGGGTAGGGTTTTTGTACTTCTTGTCCTTTATTTAGAATTATATTGAATTGTAATATTTGTGGAGTGTTTTCATGCTGGTTTTTGTGTATTCTTAATTCTGAAAATGATGGTGTTTCTATGCTTTTAATAGCATATGAATGTTTCTTTTGCCCTCCTCCATTTTTAGGCTTTTAAGGGCAATTTTTGGGAATATGTTTGCAAAACTCATTAAATGAATTTATTTATTTTATTATTTATTTATTTATTGTGGGTCTATATTTCTTGTTGCTAGAAGGTTTTTGGTGTATTCTTTGGTTCTTGTATGTTTGAGGGCCTTATGTCTATCTCCTAGCATGGGGGGTGGTCCTTCAAGTTCCACATGGTCAGGGGGTTGCCTATCTCCATCGGGTATTTGTGTCCTTGTTCGAGTGTGTGGATGGATTCGACTGTCTTCATGTGATGATTTTTCTAGTGCTTATTGCTTATGCTTTGGATCCTATTTTTCAAAAATAGATTATGTATTGGATTATCATAGTTGCATATGAGTTTTGGATTGCTCCTAGTTGGAGGATAATGTATTAAGATGTAATGTAATAGGAGGTTAATGATGATAGTTGGTTATCTATGATTAAATAAATAAAAAATCCATGTCTTTTGTATTCCTCTTTCTTTGTTGTCCTATGGGTTCCCTAGCAGAGCTTTACACCTAGTATCAGAGCCTAAGTTCTAACACTATGTACTCTGGTTTCATATGAGCCCATTATGTTGTCCTAGTTGATTTTTCTTATGTGACCTTGTTTCATTTCTATGACTTTTTGTTCTTTAAAAGTACAAATTTAGTCTTGGAATGCATGTGCGGGTTCTGATTTATTGCTAACAATTTGGCATGCGTATTTCTTTTGATTAACTAAATGTCCATTAGGATAAGATGTTATTTTGTGCAGTTAGGTTACTTATGTGGTTCAATGCATTTTCATAATGTTAAGAACATACTACTTGTAAAAGGGTAGTTAGAATAGACTAAGGGAAAAGTATGTAGGTAGTTAATAAATGAATATATTGGTAATTGAACATCTTGTTTGCTATGTGTGTTTGAAAACCTATGATGTAATGTCTTCCTCTTTTCTTACTATTGTTTAAATAGAAAAGATTTATGCATTGGATGTCTTGCATGTTGAGTTGTTATGAGTGGGTGGTGTGTGAAGTAATTAAGCTTAGGTATGGGGTAGGGATGTTTGAGTAGGCATAATCCCTGTGTAAAGATTTAGTGTTACTTGTCCTGACTTGGGATAAAGTTTAAGAGAGTGTGGGATTTTGTTTTGGAAACAAATATGTGAATTTGTTAAGTGATCACGATGATCATGACATTAACATTTAGCATCATGTGATATATGGAAAAGAGTGGAGTGAAAGAAAAACTAATAAAGGGTTATGGATAATATGTAATGATATGATCACATTGGTTATAGAAATAAATGTACTTATGGAATTGTGTATGTAATTGTACCCCCTTATAAATGTGAGAAACCAATAACTGTGCATTGGTTGAGTGTTGTGAATTCCCCTTACTTGCTTTGTGCGCCCATGGGATGGTGATATTGTGTACCCATCCATGGGGAAAATGTAATTTTTGGTGTGGGATTAACCATAACCTTTATGTGGGTTTGTATGTTTGTTACCTGATTGAGGGCCAACCCACGTGTGGTTGAAAATTTTATATATATAAGAGTAGCCAAAAAATAGTTTCACATATTCTTTTATTTTGGTTCTCTAGTCCCTCAATCCGTGAAGGGGTAGTAGAAGCCACAAAGTTCCTTGGGTGGAGTGTGCAACATATTCATATTGCGGCACAGAGCTTCCTTAGCTCAACCAATCCTGAGTAAACGTACTACTTCCCCTTATGATGGATCAAGGTACTTGATCCATACATGCTAGCCTAATCCCCACAATTTTGAGTACAACAACATTGGTATTTCTTGGATGATCATCTACCTTGTCTTCAAGAAAGGTATGATATGCCACATGAGTTGCCAGTTGGGGGTCGGGGTCTAGGGTGAGAGGAACCTACATGGACAACCCAATTGGAACTATGTGATGACATGTGTCACCACTTGGG
Source organism: Sequoia sempervirens (assembly GCA_007258455.2). Classification (NCBI taxonomy): domain Eukaryota; kingdom Viridiplantae; phylum Streptophyta; class Pinopsida; order Cupressales; family Cupressaceae; genus Sequoia; species Sequoia sempervirens. Next base: position 295,708,582 of record VDFB02270651.1, on the reverse strand, counting down.
GGTCTACGGTGAGAGGGACCTGCATGGACAACCCAAGTGGGACCATGGGCCCCATGTATATGTATATTTTGAGGTCTAACATGTGGAGGGAGATTTGTTACCCATGTTGAGATGAATTTTGCATCTACATATGTTCTGACATGATGCAATAGGTACGATGCCACACCCCACTAATGTTCTGACACAGTGTTGGTGATGATGTCGTGTTGTTGATGGTAGTGAGTTGGGATCGAGGACATGATGCCACGTGCATAGACATGTGAAGGTGCACTATGAGATTGTGTTATGATAGCCTACTAGTGTGATGAGTATAATGGGGCTGCATACATCTGTAGAGGGATACTCATGTTTTCTTTTGATAGTGTTCAGGTTGGTTAGCATATGGGTATGCCCCAACCATATATACCTCTAGCTACGGCAAATACCTTCCTATGCCTTCTCCACGAGGTATCGCTATGCAAGGTGTGTTATGCATGTGCCTACTTCCGCAGAGCCACAAACACACCGCCATATGGCATACAACTAGTGTGTTCCTTCTCCGGTTGGCGTATGATCATGCCACATGACGACGCGATGCAAGGTGTAGTCGAGGAGTACACTCTAAGCCATGTGGATGGCATGCTCACTTCGCACCACATGAGGGCTACTGCTATAGCCTAATGTTGTTCCCTCCTTCCTCGTGTGGTGGCTAGTATCTAGTCACACAGTGTTGTACAATGCAATTTCAAAGAGTGTGTATTTTCTTTATGGTTATTGATGATTTTCTATTGATTATGAAGGCCAACATTTTGTTTATGTTTGATTGTGATGGTTTAGGCACACCTTGTGATCTTATTTTTGTGTATCCCTCATGGTTACATTTGATTTAGTGTTGAAATTGCGTGCATTTAGATTGCTTTATTGCTGAAATTGAATCTTTATTTGATATTTATTTACGACTTTGGTGGCTAAACTAGGTTATCCTTATTGTTTTCAATTTCGGCCATGTTTCGTATTGTGATTCCTCTCCAAGGACATATGAGGTGGACTTGGTGAGTGTATACCAGGAAGCAAATGCAAGGAACCTTGAGGATGGGGTGTGAGGTTGTTACACAACTAGGACCCACTAACCACCTATGTGTGATGACTATCTCTTGGAGGCTAACCACCTTATACAACAAGAGATGGGTCATTGTGGCCTTGTTTGGATGGTCTCACCATGTGTGCATGGCCTAACACCATCAAGCCACTATGGATGAGGTATGGATTATGTGAGATGGATATTGGCTCTTAGCTCATGGATTATGTATCATGGATTAGTATGTTTCTTTCTAGTGTCCAGATGGACCCTTGTGTAGCCTTGTGTTGTGCAATTCCCAATGATGTGATTGTGTATGTATGTGTTAGATGTATATTTCTTATATTTTATTGCATATTGATGTAAAATATGGATAACCATGCTACCTTAAATGTGAGTTTATTGTAAATTTGTGGTATTAAATGGATTGGATGTTATTGAAAATCATAAATTGTAACTTGAATTGTGTTTCTGAAACATGAGATGGTGTGTATTTATTAATATCAAGTAATCTTTTGATGTGTTTCCTTGTATGAGATTATGGAGATGTTTGTATTGGGAATGGAAAATTGAGTTAATTGGAGTACCTGCTATATTTATTAGTGTAAAATCAAGTATCTTACTATAAGAGATGTATAGATTTCTAAATAAAGGTGGTTAGAAAAATATTACTTTCAAATGTGTAGCCAGATAGTGATTTTAATTGTAATGATTCAAAAAAAGGATGTACATCAATTATAGAGTAGGGAAATTTTGGGACTAATGTGTTTATGTTTCTATTTTGAGCCTTGCAACTTCCAGGAGTAAGTCAAGTTTTAGGGGGGAGGATGTAATACCCCTCCAGTCTGGGCACTATTAACAAGTATTATGACACTAAACCCTAGTTTAGTGATGGAATTAATTATAGTCCTACTTAATTCTTAAGGTGTGTCTTTTTTTCTAGGAGTGTGATACTCTGATGTTGTATGTTACTTATGTGACCTTATTCATGATAGAGATTAGAATATAGTGTGTAGTATGATTATGGTGCACGTTGCTATTAGATATGTTCATTTCCCTAATATATATATATATATATATATATATATATTATGGACTAATGATTTGATGATATGCTTCATGTATCATGTGTGTGACCTATTTTTGGTGTGAGGGGATGGTTTCATGTCACTCTCTTTGGAGAGACACATGACATCATGATTCTCCTTCACCAATGTGTGAGTGTGGGTTATATATTATGTTGGTATATATGTATATGTTCTTGTTTTGTGATGCAGGATTCCAGGTACCAGGCATCGACTCCACCTAGTCTCATAGGTCTAAGCATGCCTAAAAATAATCCTGATGGTGATATGTGGAGATAGCATAGGGCCCTAAATATCCTAGCCTTGAACCATTGCCTCATAGGAGGTGATGTTGTCAGTTGTAGTCACCTATTTGATATGCCATTAATGCAATATCCTTTACCCTGGTTTGTGAATGGTTTTGGTGGAGTGATTTGTGTTGCATTAATATTTTAATTGTGTTTAATTATGTCTTTTGATTTCTTGGTTGGTTAAAATTCTCCTTGAGATATTATATTTTTGCATATGTATATATGTGTATTATATTTTATGAAAATAAGGTTATAAATATTAACATATTCTAATGTTATTTATTAAATATTAATATGTTTGTTAGTAAATATTTAAATATTAATATGTAAGCATATGTTATATTTGTGTTTTGATTTACTATTTTGGTGGAGTGGCTATTTTTAAGGATGTTCTTTTATCTTTTATAATGTTTTGAATTTATTTGGTGGGAAACCTTAAACAAATGAGTTAATTATGTGAGTTAATTTTATTTTTTATTTTATTTTAATTATTTAATTAGTGGGATGAGGATAGGTGCTTTAATTTAATATTTTAATATTTTATTTTATGAGAGGATTTCATTTCCTTGTTTTATTTTGGAAAAGAATGGTATTTTGGGGAAAAAGAAAGAAAGTTACTTTCTTTTTTATTTTTCTTCTCTTTTGAATTTAATTAGTTTTATTTAAGGGAAAATTTGGGAAATTGGGTTTTCACCTCTCTTTTTTTGTGCATAAAATTTAGAGTATTTTGAAGAGATTTTTGGGGGGTTTGAGAATGGAGAGAAAATGGAGAGATTTTACATGGTTTTGAAGTAATTTTTCAAAGGTTTTTTTGGGAAATTTTGATTGATTTTGAATTGAAATTTGGAAGAGAGTGATTTGGAATGAAATTATGATTTGAGGGGAATGGATTTTCTGCTAGATTGTGTGGAATTCTGATTTTTTATCATGCTTTGTATTAGAGATTCAGGTTTGGAAAGCTTCTTCAATTTTTAGCGTCCTGCATTCAAATTTTTCATGTTTTGAGGTAGGTTATGTACTTAATTTATAATTTGTGTTTTAAATTCATAGATATCTATATGGATGTTATAGAATATGTTATTTTAATGTTTTTAAGTGTTTCTTTCAAGTGATGAAATGCAACTATATGTTGGGTTTTCTCATTTTGATGTTTGATTGTAATCGGGTATGCCGAAAAGAGGGTTTTTAAGGGAGTTGTTTGTTGTTTCACATTTTGTGAATTTTTGAGGCATTTTTGGTCAATTCCACCCACATTGTTGAGTAGTTGAGGGTCAAATCTGAAAAAAAAAATTTACGGATTTGGATTTTGAGTTGATTTGATTATTTTATTGTTGGTAGACTTGACTATTGTCAAGAGAGATTTAGCTCCGTTTTGGGGTAGGGTTTATGTACTTCTTGTCCTTTCTTTAGAATTCTATTGAATTAGAATCTTTGTGGAGTGTTTTCATTCTAGTTTTTTTGTATTCTTAATTCTAAAAATGATGGTGTTTCTATGCTTTTAATAGCATATGAATGTTTCTTTTGCCCTCCATTTTTTAGGCTTTTAAGGGCAGTTTTTGGGAATATGTTTGAAAAACTCATTAAATGAATTTATTTATTTCATTTATTTATTTGGGTTTTTATTTCTTATTTCTGGAAGGTTTATAGTGTATTCTTTGGTTCTTGTGTGTTTGAGGGCCTTATGTCTATCTCCTAGCTCAGGGGGTGGTCCTTCGGGTTCCACATGGTTGAGTGGTTTCCTATCTCCATTGGGTATTTGTGTCCTTGTTCAAGTGCATGGATGGATTCAAGTGTCTTCATGTGATAATTTTTCTAGTGCTTATTGCTCATGCTTTGGATCCTATTTTTCAAAATCAAATTATGTATTGGATTATCATAGTTGCATATGAGTTTTGGTTTGCTCCTAGTTGGAGGATAATGTGTTAAGATGTAATGTAATAGGAGGTTAATGATGATAGTTGGTTATCTAGGATTATTTGATTATGTTCCTTTCGTGTGCTCTTGTGGTATCTATATCTTCTCATCTAAATGAATGTTAACCTTAGGCACTTGAGTTGGTTAAGGAATGAACTTTAGATCCTAAATCTTAAATGGGATGTATGCTTTAGAAGATATGCTTCTTAAAGGATGTTTCATTCTTATGTATTAGGATAAACATTTATGGGAAAAGTAATAATTGTAATGATTAGATGGTTAATTTCTAAAGGCATTTTCTTTATGAGGAATGTCTTAGCCATAATTCTTATTGGTGCATGTTATAAAGGAATGATGATGTATCATGTTGATTAATAGAAAACTATGTAAAGGAAATATGTAGTGATGCATATCACATTGATCTTCACTATGGAATTATTCTTCTTGCATTCTTCATGGCTATGTGGGTATCATCATTATTCCTTATAGTAAATGTAGTAAGGCAACATGATGTGATTGATTGGTGGTGGTATGGTGTTTTTAATTCATGTATGGACAATGTCATTTATGTATCTTTTGTCTATGTCACACTACATAATGGTGTTAACGAACTTACCTTAGAGTGAATGTAACATTGTACTCTGATGTAACGAAAAAGGGTATTTGGTTAGTGTTGTATGGAGTAGGAGTTAGTATAGGATGACAAATGAACAAATGTTATCTCATTCTTTATTAAGATAATATAGGAGTGTATCATGATGTACCTAAGTCCTGGAAAAGTAATTATAAGATGTTCATTTCATTTAGTAATTATGTAAAGATTTTGCTATTGTACTTAAATGTTAAATTTCAATCTATCCTTGTCTAGTAGGCTGAAAGGAAAAAGAAATGTAACCCTATCTTGTGGTAGATGTTGTTAGTAACAACTTTGGGGAACCTAGGAGGACTTAGAACTAGAATGTACATGATAAGTTTTATTATCTTTCGCTACTGCTTTATGAGTTATCAATGGTTTACTTCATTGTGAATGATATTAGTAACTTTAGATTGTATGTTCATTGGAAATATGATCATTATGTTGAGTAACGTTAGTTAATGATAATCATTTTTCTTGACAATGTTAATGTTTTGCTTTTTTTATAATAAAAAAATCCATTTCTTTTGGATTCCTCTTTCTTTGTTGTCCTATGGGTTCCCTGGCGGGTGTTACGCTTCATGTGCATAGTGATAGAATTAATTATTCATATCCAAATTCAATACCTATCAATGAGAGAGAACCTCCTTAAATATAGGAGAAGGGATGAAAAGATATCTCAAATGGTATTAGTCACACTTCTTCAAAACTATCATTTTTAAATAATCAAATAATCTAATAGTTATTAAACTATAATTATTTTAAATGGTATTGGTTAATAAAACATATAATATAAAAGGTTTTATACCTTATGTTAGAACAATAGATAAATGTTATAAAGATATGACCCCTAATAACATTATGCTCTAAAACTCCTCTATGTTAGTAGCGGGCATCACCTATCAATTTCTATAAACTAAAATATGAAGTACCCCAGTAACATAGATCTTCTTTGACAGTGATAAATGGGACACAAATATAAACTAAAATGAAGACTATAATCCAGACTACATTTAAATCATCTTGTCATAATTTACAATCCCAATGTTTTAAAAATGATGATTTAGAAATGAACTTATAACTTTTTATTGCAACCCGGGACTCCTCAAACTAGCATCATCTAGGTTCATTACATAGTGTTTATAGGTCTTATATAATATAATGTTTTTACAAGTGAAATATTTACAAAGAAGAATTTATAATAATATCCAATGGATTTATACAAATAAAGTCTATATGTCATATATATTATACCTATTGGATTTTATAACTTTAATTTAGCCACTAGATGGTGTCATTAACATGTGCACTCCCCCTTAATGGCATCACCTAAGGCCAAGCATTCATCTAAATTTAGAGAATTTGATATAAAGCAAAGGTTTGATGTGTAATTACTAGGATTCCAACCTAGTTCTTCTTGATCATAGTATCTTCCATTTGATAATTAGACAAAAAAAATTGGAGAGAATTTTAATTACAAAAAAAAAAAAAAGATTTTCCCTTGAGTGAATATGCCCATGAACTTCAATGTTCTTTATTGCTAAAAGTATGAGTCTTTTGGTAAGAGTAAAAAAATTGGTTATTACATAATAAAATGGGAATTTCACTATGTACCCAAATGAAAAAATTGATAATTTCCTCAACAATATTGATTCTTTTGTAGCTACTTATGTAGTTGGAATTTAGATTATTACTCCATCCATGTGATAGCACCTACATAATATTTTGAATACATGTCCTAAAGTAGGTTTTCCTATTAATAGGATCACTAGGATAATTAGTAACACCATAAAGGTTTATTCTTAGTGCAAGAATAATAAAGACCATGATGAAATATATGCATTTGTCACTTTCCAATGATCATATAAAATTCCACATAAATTTAGAATATAGTCAAACTGATTGTAGATAATTTGATGATCATTAGCAAGGAGGTTATATGGTATTTTCATGAACATAAGATTGAATAATTTTTCATGTCTCTTTTAAGGAAAAAACAGTCATGTTACTGAACTTATAGTAATGATCCATAAAAAAATTAAACAAGTAAGCTATCCTTTCCATGCTTGCTCCTTGAATAGATTATTAAGGAAATACCCACCCATTATAAGTGGGTGTTTTATAGCAAGAAATTTTAAAATGTTAAATCTCAAAAAATTAAGTTGCATTAAGACATAAATATATCCAAATTTCACTCTAATATACTTTAACCCAAGGAGGAACCAATATAAGTGTCAAGAAAAGTAATATCTCTATTTCCACACATGATTTTTAATATATATGAAATGCTTGATCACTTTTAAATTAATTACTCTCAAGTGGACAAGAGAATAAATAGTAAATGGTCATAAATTTCAATAAATTGTACCATTTGTTACCAATAAATGTAATAAAAAAATCTTGAAAAAATAGGAAACTCAAAGGAAAATAACTACCTTAAAATCCAAAGAAAATTTCTTAAAAGGATAACTCGATGAAGGACAAACTTGCACATTATCACTTCATAATATTATATAATTTTAATGCAAGCATAGAGAAACCTTCCAATAAAGGACAAAATTATCAGAGAAGAATGTAAAGGAGATGTGGACATTGTATTGAGAAGCCCTTAGAAGTAAGAAAATATGAAATAATTGTGTCCTATGATGTCTTTTAAGATGTGTTATGCCTTGCATAACCACCCCATTTTAAATTTGATTAAAATGGGACCCTCTTTTGCTTTCGCTCTTTGTGTTTTTCTGCCTTCAATTTTGAGGTTTTGCTTTGCCTTGGCATGTGCTTAATATGTTTATCATGCTTGCCCAAGTGTTTTCCCCAAGTTGCATATTGAAAATCTTATGTTTTGGGCAAAGTTTAGGTTTTTACCCTGGTACGATATTTTCCGGTCTGTCCAGATTTTCCCAGTTTTCTTTCAAACTTCGGTTTAAATGTTGTTGTTCAGGTTTTTGAGTCAGTTCGGGATTGTCTGCCCCGGTTGGATTTTCCTAGTTTTTCCTCCTTCCCTCTGTTTTCCTGGATTGCACTCGAAGTCTAGCTTGGCCTATTTTATAGTACAGTTCAGAGATTTCTGGCCTTCGCGGAATTCTACCTGGGTCAGATTTTTCTGGATTTGCGTTTGGCCATTGGGTTTCCAAGTTTGGTCATTTTTTGGAGCTTTATGTGATTTTTCTTTATCATTTGCGTTCTCCTGAGTTGAGATGTTCAATCTTATTGTGCTTTAAAACATTATGGTCTTACTTGGAGTTTGAATTCCTGTGTGTTTCAGCATTTCATGGCTTGCCCTGTGCGTTCATGGTTCAAATCTAGGGTTTCATGCCTAGGGCGTCGCCATCTCATCTTGTTTTGCTTTCGATTGAGCCTAGGATTTGAAGAAGATCTGTAGGAGGCTCATATTAAATGATTTTTGTGCCCAGGGTCCTCAAATTTGTGACCTTCGGTCAATTTGAGTGAATTCGTGTTGGATTGTTGATTTTCGGGTTTTCTATCGACCTTGGGATTTTCCTACCCAATTGGATTTTCCTGAATTCCTTCATCTTCCTAGAAGTGTGCTCTGATTTTGAGGTTTTGGGTCATCTACAGAATTCCAGTCCGGCCAGATTTTTTTGAATTCTCTGCTATGCTTTGTGGAATTTAAGAAATTGGATAAAATTGATGAATCTAATGATGAATGCTTAAACATATCTTTCTTTAAACTTGATGAATTTCACTGTTGTATGTTGCTTGTGTTCATTTTGATGATCCATTGTTGACATTGGTGCTTCATCAGGAGAATCTGCCTGGTTCAGAATTTTTTGAAATTCTTTCCAGACTATTTTTCTTGGTTAACTTGAAATCTCGAACTTCTCAGTGTTGATGCTTAATGGTTAATTTAATGGTTTTATCATGATTTTGAGCTAACACTTTGATGAAATGTTGTCAATAATTGGATTCTCACATTGGTGTTTAATGGATGTAGGCTGAATCTAGCAAGACAGTGGCTGGAAAGGCTAAAGGACACGAAGGGATCCTCCGTCACTAAGGCAGAAAGAATGAAGTTGTACGTAAAGAGTAGGATTCCTGGGGGCTGGATGACATCAGTCTGGTTCGAGGTTTCAGATCCGAATGTGAACACCCTATTGCGAAGGACTAAGGCTATCATGGGATACGGTAGTTGGATACTAGTTGGATGGCACAGTGACCTACAGTGCAATCATTAATGAATATCAATCCAACAAGAGAGACTGGGACCATACGATGGGGCAACTAAGGAACAATATTAATGCTATTGAATGGCGAACTAGGGTTTCACCTACGCCACTTGTGAATGGCTTGCAAAGGACGTTCTTGATGACGAAGGCCAAAATGGAGCAAGGTATGGATGAAGTGGGGGATGCAGTTAATGCAAAGCTACATCGAAAGTCGTGCTTCCTCATTGTTTCACTTTGCCTCTTCTTCACACATTTTGGTTCAAGTTATGAGGGAAATCCTAGGCCAATCTGGTCGGTACTCATGAATTTAATGCACATTTGACTTTGTTTCAAATTCTTCTAGGGCCGACTTGTTCTGTGACCGACTTATTGTAAACCCTAAAATGGGCCGACGCATCTAACGTGTTTTATAAATATGGTGTTTCACCTCTTTTGTAGGTGTTAGAAAGTTGTTAGAAGGGTTGGAAAAGTTAGAAATAAATTTAGTGGATTAGTTAGCAAGCTAGGGGATTCAGAGGGTAGAAAAACTCAAGAAGTAGAGTAGGAGTTAGAAGTTATTTTATTATGAGCAGTTGTTGTAATGAAAAGACTCGAATTGTTGCTATCTTTGGGGATTCAATACAACTGAAGACATTATGTTCTTGGTGAATTCATTGTGTTGATCTATCTCACATGGTTCTTGCTATTTATCTTTTGTGAGTTAGAAAAGTTAGAAAAGAAAGGTAAAAGAGAGGATATCAAAGAAGCAAGTTAGGGTTTTTGAAGTAAGTTAGACATTTTTTTTTTGCAGTTCAGCAGGAGGAGGAGGTGATGTATCTTCTTGATTTTCTTAGCATAGATGGAGATAATTCAAAGACATGGGTTTCTGTACACTGGTGATCTTTCCAGATTTGTAAATATTGCTTATCTATTTCATTGACAGTAGGAGCAGCTAGATTTAAACCTTCTTTATATTATGCTCTAGAATGGTATTCATTTTGGGTTAATCATTTGATTTGAAAAGCTTTCAAGGAATGAAATTTTATCTTATGTTTTGTTTGAATAATGATTTCTAATCTACTATTAAAATTTGCACTGTGAATGAATGAAACTTTGTATTAATTACAGGTTAATTTTATTTTGTAGTTCTAGTTTAGGAATTCCTTGGAAGGTAACAAGTATGATTAGTTGAATGAATCAACATTCTTTTCAGTTTGAAAACCTTGATCTATCTTTTTCTATTTCTTTAAAACCCCTAGTTAAAGTAGGTTTAGATAGATGTTTGATCTTCCAACAATCCAGAAGCTCAAAACTAGTAGGCCCCTTGAACATTACAGCCATATTGACCACTTCATGAAACAGCAACATTGTGAACCAACATCAAAGACCTTGGGAGGTGATTAGTTTGATTAGTGATTGTCTCTTTCAGGAGAGGTGAGGTACTTTCACTTTTATCTTACCTGCATGTTGTGGGTCAACTTGGCACCTCAACAGGAACTGGCACTAGAAGGAGGGCCAGAAGAGAAAAGTGGATAACATTGGATCTTTCTCACCAAAGAGGTCCCATAGAGTTCTTCGATCAACTGAAAACCCACCACCTTTGATAGAACTCTAGACCCCAACGAGACACAAGATTCACAGGGCAACCATTCTACCACCCTTGTCAGCTCCACTCACCCCACCAGTATTTTCACCAATACCCCAGTTGATACCCATGAATCCACCACCAAATCCACCTCAATTGCCATTACAGCTAGTTCAGCCCATCCAACAGCTGGCTCAACCTCCACCACTTCCACCAATGGAATTTTTTGTGAATAATCCCTCTCCATTGGGGACTATTCCCAGAGGCTTTCATGATATGCCTAAGAATCCTGAGAGATTTTTTCCCAAATACATTCATGGCAAATCAAGGAGTGTTGAGGAGCACATACAAGCTTTTAAGGACGCGTGTAACAGAGCCTAGATAGCTCACCATGATGTGGTTTATAGGTTGTTCCCTTATTCCTTAGGGGATATGGTGTACAACTGGTACCTAAATCTTCCACAAGGTTCTATTCTGAGCTAGACAAATCTAGAGAATGATTTCATCAATCAGTTCAGATTTTATGTGGATCCAGCCATTTTGTTCCATCAATTTGCTACCATTAGGAAGGAGCCATGTGAATCACTACCCTTGTTTAATACAAGGTTTCAACGAATGTATAGGAGATTGCAGGACCCCTATCTAGTTGTTGAGAATAGTGCCATTCAAGCATATTTTAGATTTATAGACCCTTTGCTTGGCTTGTTCCTACAAAGGAATTATCAGCTGGCAGATATTGATTCTCTATCTAAAGTTTATCATCTAGCCATCAAGTTGCAACAACAAACTAGCTCTCAACAAGGGAACTTGGGAGGAGGTTTTCCTTCTATGGGGTATCAGATGCCTAACCCAACCCCTTTATTCAATATTGTCCCAGGGATGTCTCCTTCCCATTATGGACCTATGTCTAAGTTGCAGACTCAATATCCTGTTCCATTCTTTTCCAATGGAGCTCCTGACTTCTCTCAACAATCACAGGCTCATCACAGTCCACATGATCATAATAATCAAGCTAGAATACCAAATCTTGTCGATCAACCACATGTTACTAAGAATGTTGAGAGTGAAAGGACAGTTCAACTCACAAACGAGGTGGAGACCCTAAAGAAAACTGTCTCAAGTCACAAATGACATGGCTCAGCTTAAATTGAACCCCTCTTAGAATCAAGGTAATTACCCTAATCAAAATAATAATAATCAGGGTAATTATCAGAACAACAACAATCACAGCCAGAGGAATTATCAAGGCCAAAACTTCCCTAACCAAGGCTATCAAAATCAGAATAAAGGATATAACCAGAGGCCTAATAACAATAGAAAATGGAACACAGGGCCAAATAATGGTGAGATTTCTCACAATTATTAAGCTAATGAGGATAGGCCACATACTACAAATGTGGCTGACCTCAATTTTATGACTAACTAGTGTAGGTTGCATGATACTGCAACTCATTCTGAAGTGAACTGTCCTGAAATGGAGAAGGTTGTGAAGATGGCACAGGAAGATGCCCAAATTTTCCAAGGGAATTCAAATAAATGAGGTGGCTCAGTGGATACAGCAATGGCTTATGACCTCTTTGAAGAAGAACCTTCATTCCCAATGCAGAATGAGAATGGACTAGAGGAAGATGTGCATGATGCCCAAGCCTTTAAGACAAAGGGAGGACACTTCCTAAAAAACCAGAATAAGGTTATGTTCACTACATCAGTACCACCTAACCACATGGTGCCTCCGAATCAAAGTGTTGATAACAACCCTCCTCCACTGAAGGGTCTGCCTGACTTCCCTAGAAAAGGTAATTCATCTGGTGTTTTCAAATATAATGCAAGTTATAACATAGAATTTGATATTGTTTCTGAGATGCAGAAATAGAAAACCTCTTTATCATACTTTGACATCCTAAAATGGTGCCCTTCCCAATGAGATATAGTGTTGAAATGTTTGGAAGAAACTGATAAATCAAAAGGGAAAACCAAGGTGGCACCCACTACGGACATGAACGCATCTTTGTTCAGAAACAAGGTAGGGACCCCACCATTTCTTTTAAGTTTAAAAATCTGTGGGAAGAATCTGCACAATTTTCTGCTAGATTCAGGGGCTTCTACCAATGTTATGCCATTTTCTATATGCAAGAAATTGGAATTGAATCATGTCCACACAAACAAGAAGGTCATCCAACTTGATAAAACAGAGGTTAATGTAGTTGGAGAATTGAGAAATATAAATGTACAAGTAGGGTCTAACCTTAGGATTCAAACCAATATGGATATTCAAGTAGCAGACATTCCTAAGACTTATGGTATGCTTTTGAGCAGAGATCTAATGAAGGGTATAGGGGGATATCTCTCCCTCGACTTTTCACATATGTGGCTACCATGGAGGGGAATTCCTATGTAGATTAGGATTGAGAGTGAACCTCACCTCAAACATATCATCACTGAGTATGGTTGTCCCAACGAGGTAGCTTATTTTGAAACCGAGATAGGGGTTTATAAAAGAGAGGAAATTTTGACTCTTTCGGTTGTTGATTCTAATGATTTTTCAATGCAAGAATTCCCTGATCCCATGATTAGTGTAAACCAGTAGGCATTGATCAGGAAGTTGCAACAGGATCAGCTGGTCTTAGGGGAAGATATCAATTTGTGGTCTTCTACTCCCAAATTGGTGCAGGGTGCACTACCAAAATCATTCAGAATTGACCTGCCAACCCTGCATCAGTGTTCTAAATCATGTTTTCCAAACTGAAGAAACTAGCCCAAGTCACCTTGAGACCATTTTGGATCACTTCTCATTTGAAGCCAAAAATGCAATAATGTTAACCAAGGAGAGTATACATTCAGAGGAAGTCCCTCCTCAAACTGAACTTACCCCAATCATAATACCAGACCAACATAGTTATGTTGAACAACCCCAAGGTTTGTTTGATACCCCTGCACTCACAAGTATACCAAAACCCAAGGGGTTAATCAAAGATATCGATAACTGTTAGAAAGATATCCTAGGATTACATGATATATCTAAGTGGGAATTAGATATTGCACCCGATGAACCTATTGAACACCCATTCCCAATATTTGATGCAAAAGATCAAGTGGCCCACCTATGGTTCATCTTATCTAAGCACCCACAACAAGCTCAAAGAGATCAACCCCAGCTCATAATCAACTATGGACCCTCGTGTTTGATGGATCCAAATATAAAATAGGGTGTGGTGCTGGAATTGAGTTAACCAGCCCAAAAGGGAAAATATTTTTTGCTTCTTATAGGTTATAGTTTGGATGCACTAACAATATAGCAAAATATGAAGCATTAGCTCGAGGACTGATGTTCGCACATCAAAAGAAAGTTACTGCCTTGATGGTTAAAGTAGATTCAGAAGTCATTATCAAGCAAGTACGTAGCCAGTACACATGTCACAATAAAAGGCTGATAGCTTATAGAAATTGGGTGTGGAACCTTATTGAAGACTTTGATGCTTTCGGGATCAATTTAATCCCTAGAGAGGAGAATCAAATAGTTGATTCATTAGTTGTTGCCACAAGTACCCTGAAGCCCATGCAAGGCTCCAAGCTCAAGAGATTCTCAGTAGAATTGATATCCACCCCGACTATCCCCAATAATGTCAGGAACTTTCAAGTCTTCGACAATGATCGACATATCCTTGCTTTTCTAGCAAGCTCAGATGTTTTCGAAGGACAAATCATCGATGAGTCCGACAGGGATCAAGGACACTGGAACCCCAAAGATTGCGATACAGAAGGTGTCCTCAATTTAAAAGGTAATAGCATTCCCAAGGGAATGGTGGCCTTAGAAATAATTTTTGATTTAGATCCAAGGGCTCGAGAAAAGGTATCAACCGAAGATAAGGGAGGTGAATATGAAACTGTTAACTTAGCTGACTCTAGCCCTGAAAGGAATGTTTACATAGGGAAAGGCTGCCCTGAAACAATTAGAGAAGATATATTGAGGGAACTGAAAATATATATTGTTGCAATAGCTTGGGGGTATGAAGATCTAAAAAAATTGATACTTCTGTGATAACTCATACTATTCCTTTAAGGCCTGAAGCTAGACCATTTCGGAAGAAACAGCGTCCTATCAATGCCCTGATTGAACCACTGATCTTTAAGGAAGTTCAAAAATTTCTTTTTACAAGAATAATCTTCCTTGTACGGCATTCAACATGGGTGGCTAACTTAGTCCCAGCTCATAAAATGAATGGGGAGATCAAGCTATGTGTAGATTTCAGGAATCTAAATAGAGCTTTGAAAAAGGATAACTACCCACTCCCTTCTCTGGACGAAGTCTTGCAAACTTTCAATGGGTCTCAAATGATGTCATTCCTAGATGGTCATTCTAGGTACAATCAAGTGATCATTAATTATGAAGACATCCTTCACTACTAAGTGGGGAACATTTTCTTACAGGAGGATGTCATTTGGTTTGATAAATGCTAGAGCAACCTTTCAACGTGCAATGGACATAGCATTAAAATATTTGATTAGTAATTACATCATCATTTATATGGATGAACTAATAGTATTCTCTAAAGATAGACTAAACCATGCTATAGACTTGGCTAAATTTCTTGAAAGATGTATCCAATATGGTGTTTCTCTGAATATTAAAAAGTGTGTGTTCGGGGTTTCTGAAGGGAAACTTTTAGGACACATAATCTCAGAAAGAGGGATATCGATAAACCTAGACCAATTTGAGTCTATTCTGAAGTTAACCATGCCAGGAAGTAAGAAGGAAATGAGATCTTTCTTCGGAAAGATCAACTTTGTGAGGAAGTTTATCACTAGTTTTGCAGAAATTGTTAAACCTTTAAACGAAATAATGAAGAAAGATGCTAGAATAGAATGGAGTAATGAGGCAAAGGCTGCTTTTTCTCAGGTTAAGCAATCTATTTCGGAGGCACCAGTCCTCACCAGTCCTGACTACTTGAAGCCATTTTATATTTATTCTTTTTCTTTTAGACATTCATGTGCATCTATCCTGACACAATGAAGAGAGGAGGGGGGTGAAAGGCCAATTGCCTTCATGAGCTCTCCATTTAAGAATGTTGAAGTCAAGTACCCACCTCTTGAGAAACAAGCTTTTGTGTTGGTTAGAGCTGTCAAGAAGTTCAGGCATTATTTCCTTCAAAGTCAGATCATTGTTGTAGTTCTTGATGCTGCTGTGAAGTCTCTACTTATGCAGAGCGAGTTGGGAGTACGTAGAGGGAAATGGATGGCTATTTTGTCGGAGTTCGATCTAGAGATTCACCCTATGAAACTTGTTTGAGGTCAAGGCCTATCTAAAGCAATGGTGGATGCTAGTAAAAATATTACTTGTCAACAATACACAAAACAGTCCTTTTCTAATGACCCTTGGTATGCCGATATTATTTATTTCATGCTCAATAATCGGTGCCTAGAGGGAATGAATACAACTCAGAGGAGAGCACTGAGAATGAAAATCTCTCATTATATGCTCAAAGGAGGATTGTTATACAGAAAGAATTTTGAGGGGGTTTACCTACGATGCCTTGATCAACAAGAAGCTAAGCACGAAATTGTTGAATTTCATGGGAAACATGGCACGGGTCATGGTTCTGCAGATTCTTTAGCACATCAGATCCTCATATTTGGTTATTATTGGCCATGTTATTTAAGGATTCCCACCAACATGTAAGGACGTGTCATATATGTCAAACTTCTGCAGCAAGAGAGCATCATCTAGCCATTCCATTACAACCTGTTTATGAGGTAAGGCCATTTTCCCAATGGGCACTTTATTTTATTGGGGTAATTAACCCAAATTCTTCTACATGACATAAATTTATTTTGACTACCACGGATTACTGTACAAGATGGAAAGAAGCTATACCTTGCAAGAATAGCACAACGGAGGTAGTAATCAAGTTCCTCACTGAATGCATCACAACCAGGTTTGGAGTACCCTTTGCACTGGTATGTGAGAATAGACCTACCTTTTCTTGTGCCAAGTTCATTTCATGGGCTTATGATCATAGGATTGTTTTAAAGTATTCTTCAAACTATTATTAGCAAGGAAATGGAGTTGCAGAATCAACTAATAATAATCTCCTAGGAGTAATCAAAAAAATGTTAGAGAACAATCCTAGAGACTGGCACACCCAGTGAAGATTTGCGTTATGGGCAGATAGGACTAGGATCAAGGCTGCATTGAAGACTTCGCCGTTTAAGCTAGTGTATGGCCAAGAGTCTATGTTCCCTATTCACTTGCAAATACCTATCCTAAAATTTATGCAAGAATTTTACTCTAGTGATGATAGGATTGAAGTAAGATTAGTTCGCTTGCTAAAATTAGAAGAGCAGAGAGATGCTGCTTTGTAGCAATTCTTTAGGCACCAGGTTGTTGTCAAACGTTGGTTTGACAAAATATCCAAAGTCAAGGCTTCTAGGATATTAGACCTTGTCTTACTATGGGATAAAGCCAATGAAAAGAAGGGTGAAAACCAGAAGTTTGATAAGCTTTGGTTGGGTCCCTATCAAATTGTTGAAATCCTAGGATAAATTTTTTTTTGACTGGGCAATTTAATAGGAGAACCTGTTCCATTTCCTATAAACAAACAATTTCTCAAACATTATTTTGGGTCGTAAAGGGTCTATTATTTTGTTGGGTTGTATATATGTAAATAATTTGTTGTTCTGTTCATTTTTTTTTCCTTTTTTGTGGGGCCCTTCATTTTATCCAGTTGAGTAAGGGGGTTGTTATCTGAAGTATACTTTGGTTACTAGGAGAAAAGTTGGTTTAGATATTTTCAAGTTTTCTAATTGGATGATTTTGTTCTAAATTCATTGTTTTATGTCCATTGTCAATGAGAGTTGTGGAAAGTCATTGAGAACAAGGTGTAAAGTAATAAATCTTCACTAAATATGATTGAATCTATCACAAATCATCAGAAACATCTCCTTTTGTAATGGTATATTTCTCTTAGGATGATGGTGTTGCAAGATTTGAGTGAAAAATCTAATTCCTCAAATGTTGTTATGAGGTCCATGGTAGTTTTCAACCCAGTACAGATGTTGGACATCTGACATATTGAGAAGGAATTGAATGAACTTCAAAAGAAAAAAAAAGTAAAGAGAACTATCTAAGAAAAGAGAACTCAATACTGAATGGGTGATTCCAGTATCTCTATCTGGGCTATGGATGTCTAACTGGCAGTAGAGAAATGTTGTGAGAAAACTAGAGGTATCTTTGTTGGAGCTATGGATGCTTGACTGGCAGCGGAGCAATGCCCAGGATATCATTGCACAACAGTTAAAGGGAATCAACTCATGTAGTTCAAATCCTGCACATAATTTTTCAAAAGATGAAGAAAACTTTGTAAAAGGGTGATGCACCATCAAGCACACACATAGATTCAGGGGTAGCCAGTGTTGATTTACATTTGAGATTCTAGCTCAACCTTGTTTACTGAAACTAACCTAACTGGGATTGTGATGTCCATAAACCAGGAGTTCTGGGTAACTGAATCCCTTAGTTTCCTGAAAATGGTTAAACCATTTTCCCAGTGAAGTCACCAATTGTTATGCCTTGCATAACCACCCCATTTTAAATTTGATTAAAATGGAACCCTCTTTTGCTTTCGCTCTTTGTGTTTTTCCCCCTTCGATTTTGAGGTTTTTCTTTGCCTTGGCATGTGCTTAATATGTTTATCTTTCTTGCCCAAGTGTTTTCCCCAAGTTGCATATTGAAAATCTTATGTTTTGGGCGAAATTCGAGTTTACCCTAGTTTAAGATTTTTTGGTCCGTTTGGATTTTCCTAGTTTTCTTTCAAACTCTGGTTTCAATGCTATTGTTCAGGTTTTTGAGTCAGTTCGGGATTGTCCACCCCGGTCGGATTTTCCCAGTTTTTCCTCCTTCCCTCCATTTTCCTGGATTGCGCTCAAAGTTCGGCTTGACCTATTTTACACTGCAATTCAGAGATTACTGGCCTTCGCGGAATTCTTCCTGGGTCATATTTTTTTGGATTTCCGACTGGCCGTCGAGTTTTCGAGTTTGGTCAATTTTTGGAGCTTTATGCCATTTTTATTTATCATTTGTGTTCTCCTGAGTTGAGATGTTCAATCTTATTGTGCTTTAAAATGTTATGGTCTTGCTTGGAGTTCAAATTCCTATGTGTTTTGGCATTTCATGGCTTTCCCTATGCATTCATGGTTAAAATCTAGGGTTTCATGCCTAGGGTTTCGCCATCTCATCTTGTTTTGATTTAGATTGAGCCTAGGATTCAAAGAAAATCTGTAGGAGACTCATGTTAAATGATTTTTGTCCCCAGGGTCCTCAAATTTGTGACCTTCGGTCAATTTGAGCAAATTCGTGTTGGATTGTCGATTTTCGGGTTTTCTGTCGACTTCGGGATTTTACTGCCTGGTCAGAATTTCCAGGATTCCTTCATCTTCCCGGAATTTTGCTCTGAGTTTAGAGTTTTGGGTCATCCATAGAATTCTGATCTGGCCGGATTTTTCTGAATTCTCTGCTATGCTTTGTGGAATTTAAGAAATTGAATAAAATTGATGAATCTAATGATGAATGCTTAAACATATCTTGCTTTAAAATTGATGAATTTCACTGTTGTATGTTGCTTGTGTTCATTTTGATGATCCATTGTTGACATTGGTGCTTCATTGGGAGAATATGCCTGGTTCAGAATTTTCTAAAATTCTTTCCAGATTGTTTTTCTTGGTTAACTTGAAATCTTGAACTTCTCAGTGTTGATGCTTAATGGTTAATTTAATGGTTTTATCATGATTTTGAGCTAACACTTTGATGAAATGTTTTCAATAATTGGATTCTCACATTAGTGTTTAATGGATGCAGGCTGAGTCTAGCAAGACAGCGGCTGGAAAGGCTAAAAGACACAGAGGGATCCTCCATCATTGAGGCAGAAAGAATGAAGCTATATGTAAAGAGTAGGATTCCTAGGGGTTGGATGACATCAGTCTGGTTCGAGGTTTCAAATCCGAATGTGAAAACCCTGCTACAAAGGAATAAGGCTATCATGGGATACGGTAGTTGGGCAGCAGCTGGATGGCGCAGCGACCTACAGTGCAATCATTAATGAATATCAATCCAACAAGAGAGACTGGGACCATACGATGGGGCAGCTAAGGAATAATATTAATGCTATTGAATGGAAAACTAGGGTTTCACCTATGCCACTTGTGAATAGCTTGTAGAGGATGTTCTTGATGACGAAGGCCAGAATGGAGCAAGGTATGGGCAAAGTGGGGGATGCAATTAATGAAAAGTTGCATCAAAAGTTGTGCTTCCTCATTGTTTCACTTTGCCTCTTCTTCACACGTTTTGGTCCGAGTTATGAGGGAAATCCTGGGCCAATCTGGTCAGTGCTCATGCATTTAATGCACGTTTGACTTTGTTTCAAATTCTTCTAGGGCCGACTTGTTCTGTGACTGACTTATTGTAAACCCTAAATTGGGTCGACGCATTTGACGTGTTTTATAAATATGTCATTTCACCTATTTTGTAGGTGTTAGAAAGTTGTTAGAAGGGTTAGGCAAGTTAGAAAGAAAGTTAGTGGATTAGTTAGCAAGCTAGGGGATTCAGAGGGTAGAAAAACTCAAGAAGTAGAGTAGGAGTTAGAAGTTATTTTATTCTGAGTAGTTGTTGTAATGAAAAGACTCGAATTGTTGCTATCTTTGGGGTTTCAATACAACTAAAGACATTGTGTTCTTGGTGAATTCATTGTGTTGATCTATCTTGCATGGTTCTTTCTATTTATCTTTTGTGAGTTAGAAAAGTTAGAAAAGAAAGGTAAAAGAGGGGATATCAAAGAAGCAAGTTAGGGTTTTTGAAGTAAATCAGACATTTTTTTTTGCAATTCATTAGGAGGAGGAGGTGATGTATCTTCTTGATTTTCTTAGCATAGATGGAGATAATTCGAAGACATGGGTTTCTGTACACTGGTGATCTTTCCAGATTTGTAAATGTTTCTTATCTATTTCATTGATAGTAGGAGCAGCCAGATTTAAACCTTCTTTATATTATTCTCTAGAATGGTATTCATTTTGGGTTAATCATTTGATTTGAAAAGCTTTCAAGGAATGAAATTTTTTCTTATGTTTTGTTTGAATGATGATTTACAATCTACTGTTAAATTTTGCACTGTGAATGAATGAAACTTTGTATTAATTACAGGTTAATTTTATTCTGTAGTTCTAGTTTAGGAATTCCTTGGAAGGTAACAAGTATGATTAGTTGAATGAATCAACATTCTTTTCAGTTTGAAAACCTTGATCTATCTTTTTCTATTTCTTTAAAACCCATGGTTAAAGTAGGTTTAGATAGATGTTTGATCTTGCAACAATCCAGAAGCTCAAAACCAATAGTCCCCTTGAACATTACAGCCATATTGACCACTTCATGAAACAGCAACATTGTGAACCAACATCAAAGACCTTGGGAGGTGATTAGCTTGATTACTGATTGTCTCTTTCAGGAGAGATGAGGTACTTTCACTTTTATCTTACCTGCATGTTGTGGGTCAACTTGGCACCTCAACAAGATGTTCTTTTGATTTTTGAGGAATATATGAAATACCAAAGAGATATTTTTGTGGGGATATTGTGAGAATGATTGTGTGTATCATAACCCATATTTGTAGGGCTAGGTCTACAATGATTCAATGATATAGCTAAGGCATGAAAATCAAGAATAAAATTAGTCCTAGTATGAGATGCTAAGCATGGAGAAGCATAAGCCATATAACATGTGGAAAGAACCATAATTTTTAATTATGTAACATGAGATGTCCTTCATTATACAATGGGTTCTCTATAACAATGGAAGGTATACCTCTTGTGTAAATATTTTGAGGTGATCTTTGTTAGGTCTTTGATTGGGCAATCATCGGTCTCTTATGTTGTGAAAAAATCTCCCTTCACATTCCATGACAATGAATGACCAATGATCAATTCACTTAGCAATGAAAATATTGTTCTTCACATAAAAAACATTTAGAGGTAAAATATTAATGAAGATTTGATATATTGAAGGCTTGCAACTTGTCAATGTTAGCTCTATTGATAAAGTGCTCAACGAGATTCATTTGTTTGTTTATCAACCAACCATAAAATCTACTTATAATTTAAAATGTTGGTCTCCAATTCATCATGGATATAATGCTTTATTTTTTAATTGATCCTTACAAAAATAAAGGCCAAGCCTTCTTTTTTGAAGTATTGGTTAAGGAATACTATAAAAAATACTAAATATTCTTAAAATCTGCATTCTCGAAGACCTACATGTGTTATTGAACTAGGAACAAGATGGGTTGAAATCCATTGCTCATCTAAATCTCACATCAATATGTAGGGAGGGCTAATGAAAATGAATTGTGCATACTCAAGTGTACTACACTATGTTTCATAATAAGCTTATTTATATGTATGTCAACTGCAAAAAGTTGTTAGAAGCTTGTAAAGAGTTTGATCACATGAAAGAATGAGACATCTTATTGAATGTGATTATTGCAGTGTATGGGTATCCTCACAATGTAGTTACATTGTTTCACCATATGCAACACATAGGTCTACAACTTGAAATAAGCTCACATTTACCAATGTATTTGTAATACAAAATGTGGAAGTGTAGACAAGGTTGGAGAATTGTTTGAGATAATGATGGAAAGAGATATGTGCCTATGGACTGCAATGATTGTAGGGTATGCACAAAATGGATTTGTTGAAAAATATTTCAAAACTTTCAATCAAATAAAATTAGCACACATGAAGTCAAGTTTAAGAAATTTTCATCATCCTTCCTAAATGCACCATAGGGGAGATTAAAGGTACAACATGGACATTAATATATATTGGAAAAAATATTGTTATCAGAACTTGTAGTTGAGTTTTATTATAATAGGAAAGTAAATAGTGGAAGTGAGTATAATGCATATTAATTATTTGTTAATATTCCTAAAAAATAAGTCACGGACTGTAATCACTACACGATGTGCATAAAATAAAGAGTTGTTGAAAAATTCTTTGATAGATAGAGCTAGACAAGTTCTCTTAATTATAGGGTGCCACTTATAATTTTTACTCATTAAGACAACCATTCATTGATGCAAATACAGTCTTGGTATCCTCCAATAAAATATTCCCAAAGCTTACAACATTGTCCTCAAATTCCATATTTTACTTTCCCACCACTCTCAACAGAAAACAAGTTAATTTTTTATTTTTTCCCAAAAGGCTACAACATAACGGGTTTAATTTTTCATTATTAGGCTAAAAATGTGTCAGTTCTTAAAGATATTCAATTTCTATAAATAACTGTGTCTACCACAAGTCACAACTTTTAACCTTTCACCACAAGACAAGTTCTTCAAATTTAAATAAAGACTACGAGTTATTAAAATATGGCAAGTTCTAATTCAACAAGGCATGATGTTTTGTATGCTTATTTGGAAAAAATTTTGTGCAAATGTGAATTTCCATTATAAAAATTGGTCAAACCTAAAGAAGCAATGATGAGTTCAAAGTTGGAAATCCTCAAAAGAGCCAAGGAGCAAAAATACTCATGATAATTTCCTTCTTATGTTTCCACTTGTGGCATATTTGTCTAAGTTTTATTTTGTGTGATCTCATTGCATTTTCTTTCCAGAACTCTTGTCAATCTTTGATTATTACTCACTTCTATTGGCATGAGCACAAATGACATCTATATTAATATGGTACCCCAAAAAAATTATGATGAAAATATTCCATATACAACTTAATCCCTATAATGAGAAATTGCTTAGGTAGCTACTATGAATTAAGATGAATTGTTATAGAAAATGGCCAAAACAATATATTTGTTTTCTAAAAATCATAGTTAAAATCATGGAACTCAATGTTGGGTATAAAATTTCAAACAACTCATTTCTTCACAAGAAGTAAAAAAGAATAAGGTTCCTTAGAGTGTGTGTGAAATTGAATGAGAAATATATTCACTAGAGGACATTAACCTATTCAATAATATAAATTGTAGATTTTTTAATTTTTTTTAAACTAGTTTCATGAAATATACTTCCTTAAATGTGACAATTTGCTTTTAGGAGCATTTTGAAGCTACTTAATGACATAACCTACAAAAATGATTTGTATAGCCTAGCCTGCTTTGATACCATGTTAGAAATTAGAATCTTAGGATACTAATCATAAATAAAATGATAATTATACAAGCATAGATTTAACACATTACATAATATATACATGGGGAAAACCCTTCCAGGTAAAAGAATCCCACAAAACGTCATTTTATGATAAAATATTTGCAAAATGGTCTATAAAAATATAGACTAAACCTGAAGAACACTTCTACTTACTTCCACATGGACAATAATACCTCATGTGCATAGTGATAGAATCCACAATTCATCTCCAAATTCATATCATTTCTAAATAATCTATAATCTAATAGATATTAAACTATATTTTTAAATGCCATATGCTTAATAAATCATGTAATATATAAGGTTTTAAACCTTGTATTAGATCAATGTATAAATGTTACAAGGGTATATGACCCCTAACAATAGTATGTTCTAACATAGATAGACACTAAGAATCAAAGAAATATAAGCATAATTATAGAGGTAAACCATACACTAATCAACTTCCTCATTTCATTTGAGTGGCATGATCTTCTTTGAATCCGTGGATGCATCTACTAGAGTGTAATCAGCCCACATGCTTTTCTACATGTTCGATAAAGTTGTGATAGAGGTTGGGCTACAATTTGTAGTGCAATTTATCATGAATAATGCAATAAATTGTGTGGTAGAAGACAAAATTCTAAATGGAGAAGTGGCCTATATTATTTTGGATCCCATGCATGGAAAATCATCTTGATTTAACACTAGACTATATTTAACTTAAAATAGAGAGGGGGAAATCCATCACTAAATTCATATCCAATTACACTAGGGTGCTCAACATGATTTGATATTTCATTGAGAGAAAGGAGTTCATTTGATCAAGAGTGAAGAGGTTTGCTACTCACTTCCTTGCATTGTAGAATTTTTCTCAAAAGATGAACATGAAAGACATACTTGTTTCAACAAATTGAGTTAAAATGCAGCTTTGTTAATCACATGAATGGTGTCACTGTTGTAGATCTTGATTTTTGTGGCTCCTTTTAGACAAAAGCACACAAGGTACAAAATTTCAAAGTACTTGGTTAGAGTGCTAAGATTGGTTGATGGGGAAAAATCCCCAATGGGGTATTTTTGTGAGGCCATAAGTAAGGAAAAGGAGGCAATATGTTTCAAAATGAAAAATGATAAGAGAAATTGCATGCCAATATGGGAGATTGTTGATGCTGCATGGGATTTCCAAATGCATTATTAACTCCATCTCGTTGAACACTGCTACTTAAATACATCATTTTTTTGTAGAACAACATTCAAGAATGATGTAGAGGTGATAAAAGGTTTATTCATGTGTATTGCACCATGTTTTCTTAGTGTAGAAGATCAACAAGCAGCTATTGCAAAGTTGACAATGTACCAATAAGCAAAGGGATTAAAATCCTAAGATGCAGCTCTCTTTTGGTGGTGTTAATGGCGGTGGAGGAAATTCAAATTTGGAGAAGGCAGGAAACTTTGATCCTAGAGCTGTCAGTAATGGCAAACAGTTTGTTGAAGGCAAGGTGATGTTAGGTGAGTTTTTTGTTGATAGTTTGTGTTGTGGGTCCCCTCCTCTTAATGTTGTTAGTCAAACTGGGGTCAGCTACAAACTAGTCAAATCTCTTTGGTACTAAACCAAAAGGTAAAAGTACATAACCCCTAGTGGCTTGTGTTTCTAATGCTATTACGGGTGATTTTTCTATCTATGTTCCTAATTGTATTGTTGAGAAAAGCATGTCTCATACGGAAATGACTCTGTTAGGAAATTTTATGGGGCCTTGTCCCCACATTGAGTTGGTTCATAAATTTTTCTTGAATCGATGGCACCCTAAAGGTCAAGTTGATGTCACTGCTATGGTGAAGGGGTTCTTTTCTTTTTCTTTTAACCGTGAGGATGATTTCATTTTTTCCTTAACGGGTGGGCCTTGGTTCATTGGTAAATCCTCTTTATTGCTAAAGAGGTGGGAAATGGGGTTCAATCCCTCCTCACATTCTTTTTTAGTAGAACCAGTTTGGGTGAGGCTTCTTGGCCTTCCCATGGAATTTTGGGATGAAGAAGCCTTCAAATGAATCACAAGTACTTTTGGTTCCCTTCTTTCCATTGACCAAATGACTGCTTCCAAGAAACGATTGGTCTATGTGAATTTTTGCATTAATGTTGAATAGTCTGCAAATCTTCCTTCTATTGTCAAGATTAATTCCAAACTTGGGGTGTGGGAGAAGGCATTGGAGTTTGAATCCATTCATTTTGTGTGCTTTCATTGCAAAAAATTTGGTCATTGGGCTAAAAAATGTCCTCTAAAGGTTCTGAAGCCATTGATGAAACAATGGAGAGAAAAGGAGCCTGGGCTTGTTCCTGAGAATGTTCCAATGGATTTTAGCAATGTCCTCAGAAAATCCTATTCAATCACAAGAGTTAGCTGAGTCAGATCTTGTTGCTCCTGGGGACACTTTTGTCAACAAGGAGGTGGAGGTGTTTGATGGGAATGCTTAGTTGAATGTTCCTATGGAAAAGACTCCTACTCAGGTTGAGGAGGATGTGAGTTTAAAGAACCTGCAGTAGAAAGAGGAGGTAGTGTCCGAGAAGGAGGAGGTAGTATCTGAAGTGTTTCCCTCTCCTTTGGTTTCACAGAACTTGGGTAAAATGAATTCTCCTAAGAAGGTCATTTTTTCTATCCCTTCGGATTTGGGAGGGGTAATAGTGGAGAACTCAGATCAAAAGGAGTCAAACGAGGTTTTGAAAGAATAGTCATTTATTCCAGTTGTGTGAACCCCAATCCTAATACCTGCAAAACAATGAGAACAAACACATTAAGTTAGAGATTGCAAGAAAGAACAAGGATTCCCCATGAAATCCATTCACAAAACTCAAATTAGGAAAATAAATAATGAAGAACACAATGAAAACAACAAAATAGATTGAATCTTAATTTAAATTAGCAAACTCATGATCCCATGGGGGAATTGGTGTCAATTTGATGTGAAAATTGGCCCTTTCCCAATTCCTAAGATGCAAGATTGATGTGATGAAGAGATTTGATCCACTTTGTTGTTATTGAAGAGTTTTCCAAGCTAAAAACCTACATAACCTAGCTAAGATTCAAGATTGATGGATGGAATTTGATAGATATTTGAGCATGGTAAACTTTGCATAATTTGTGGATGATAAAATGAAGATATGAGCTCTTTATTTATAGAATGCCACAATGGATGAATGTCCAAATTTGAGCAATGTGGGACTAACATTCATCCAATGGCAAGATGTCACTTGTCAACCTATGAGTGGATGGAGGATGTGCAAGTTTTGAGGATTGTGCCAATAAATGCTTATTTTTTAATTTGAATTTTGTTGAAATGACAAGCAAGAGGGAAGGAAAATGAAATAAATGCCACTTGGCTCAAGGCAAAGGACATGTAAGATGGAGTAAATTCCTTTTTAGATGTACATGTCAACTTGGAATTTGAATTCAAACTTGGAGGAATATTCCAAAAGATGCCTTGTTGAGGAAAATGGAGGATTTAATAAATCAATTAAATCTATTTTCATGTGCAAGTGGGAAAAGCTAGAGGATGGGACATGAATTAGAATTAAATTAATCAAGGGTTAATTAATTTAATAGGAGATTAGGTGATGTGACTTATTTGACTTAGATTTTAGGATTTATTTAAATCAAATATGAGAGGAATGTGATAAGAGATTCATTAAATAAAGATTTTGATTTATTTAATTAAAAGAGATGATGTTAGACTTAAATTAAATAAGGTTTTAATTTATTTAATTTAATAGATAGACTTTAGAGATTTAATCAAATAAAATTGATTATTTAATTAAATAAGGATAATTAGATCAGATGATTAATTTAATTATAGAGAAGAGGTGACTTAATTAGATAACTAATTTATTTAATTAAGAGAGGAATATTGATGAATTTAATCAAATAAGAAAACTTGATTAAATGGTTATACCGAGGGATGATTCAGGATGAAACGATGTTAGTAATCGGGATCAAATGCACAATGTCAATCGGTATATTTTATGTCTACATTTTTCCCCTCTTTGAAACAATGCACTTGTTGCGTTGGTTCAAAGAATAAACAATCTCGATCAAAGCCAAAAAAAATTGTTATTTAAAAATCCTGCCCCACTGCCACCCAGCAAGAGAAAACATGCCATTATATTGCCCCCTCGAGAGATTGGATGAAAATTTTAATTTTTGGGTGATCTCACGAAAAAAAGGACAAGGTGCCCAACAGGTCCGAAAAGGCTCCAGGAGGCCAAAAACGTGTCTAAATGCAATAAAACAATATAAAACAGGCCTCAACTAGACAAAAATAGGTTCAAGGGTCCAAAATCCTAGCAGGATAGTCAAGTGAAAAAACCCTAATTTTCAAGCTTAAAAGGGGCCAAGGGGTCACTTTCAATTCATTTTCACACACATCCATTAGCAACCTTGAGATTTGAGCTCTAACCTCCTGACGATATGGTGCAGCGATAGCTTCCAATGCATATTTCTGATCGAGTTCGGACAAACCAACGGCCACCCGGCATTGGGGCACCGGTAAGTGATCCCTACTTGACGGCCACCCGGCATTGGGGCACCGGTAAGTGATCCCTACTTGAACTTTGTTTCTCATTTTTCATGCTTAATTAATGCTTTCAAATTCGGTCATTCTACAATGGCACTATATGGTGCCACTCAGAAATCAAACTGTGCCGCTTGGTATAAAATTGCGACGTTGAGCTCGTGGCCAACGGGGTGATTTACAAAGTGCAATGCGGCGGTCTTTTATTTTCTCAAAGTGCGCCGCTGGGAAGAAAAGTGCACCACAACGGTGCCATTTTGGTCTTTTGTGCCCTAGTGTCAGAGTTTGATTAAAAATCAAACTGCAACGCCTTCACGGATTGCAATGCTGGAGAGGTTTTTTGGACACTTGGCAAAGAATTTTTCAAAAAATTAGCATGACCCTTCTTGATTCAGGATACGGCGAGGGAGCTCTACTCCTGAGAGCACAGGTCGTGAGACCTGTTCGGCTATTTGTGGGACCTAAGTGACAGGGATCAAGATCGACTTTGAGACATGAGGCTATGGTATATCGCTTATGTAGCGCCTGTTCGCACTCACCTAGGGATGTTGTCAGCATTGGTCGAGAGATGGCACAGCGAGACCTCTTCGTTTCACCTTCCCACCGGCAAGGCCACCATCACCTTGGAGGATGTTTGGTGCATTATGAGATTGTTGATTCATGGTCGGCGGGTCATTTTTGATATGGCTGAGGGATGAGACACCTGCCACAAAGTTCTCACCATAGAGGACATCGTTATCTGCGAGGGGCAGATCGAGCTGGAGTGACACATAACCCTGGCACCTCCCTTACGCTTGGTTGTTGTGGTCATTATTTCGGGTCTCATTGCCCCAGACAAACAAGGCCGATACTTCAATCCTCATTGGGGACATTGCTGGGAGCGGATGGTTTGTGACAGACCAGTTCGTTTTGCTTGGGGGGCGGTGTTGCTTGCATCCTTGTACAAAGATCTCCATGAGTATGTCTCCCTCAATGGTAGAGCACTTGGAGTGGGTGTGATACTCCTCCATGTATGGGCATGGGAGCACATTGCAGTCCTTCGGTCACAGATTGTTACAGTTTTGATGATGCCAGATGATCCCCTCGTGTGGTGCTACAAAGGCGGTTTGTCCTTCACACACACAGGTGATCACGGGATCCCCTATTGGAGGAGGGTCTTGGACAAGATGTAGGTATTTATATGGCATCTATACCTTGGTCGGCCCAGATGGGCCAGTGATGCAGATCAATTGTTTTATGCCCGTCAGGACCAGTACATGCAAGGGCATGAGCATGCGATGATTGAGAGATATCTGCCCAGGCATGTGCAGCATTAGTTTGGTGAGCCCCAGGATTGTCTCAATGATGATTATGTGGTCATCTTCGCTTGCACCATGACACAAGTTTCATGGGGGTGGTATATTCCTGTCTAGAAGGTCATTGAGAGTTTCAGGCAGCTAGTAGCTTGGCCATGGGCTTATGATCAAGGGCCTATGGATCTAGGCATGACACAAGCATATAGGGATTGTTTTTGGCCTCCCCTATGATTAACTATTCCAAGTGTAGACCCTGATCGACGAAGGGTGAGAGGCAGAGGCGGAGGATGAGGATGAAGGGCTGGCACACGAGAGGATCAGCCGGTTGTGCCTCCAGTTCAGATAGATCAGGCAAACGTGCAGATGCAAAGTGTCGCCAAGTGTACCACCACAGGTTGGGGGCAAGGATCAGCCTCAAGTACAACCTCCATGAGCACAGCCAGGAGTGTAGATAGCAAGGTAGGTGGATCCTCGGGATGCATTGATTGTGCAGTTGCAAGCTCAGGTCCAGGTCATGACAGCGGAGAGAGATCAGGTTAGGATCGAGATAGGTCAGCTCAGGGCCGAGAGGGATTAGGCCATACAACAGAGACAGGCCACAGATTTACAGGAAGCCACAGAGTTAGGCTGGAGACAACAGTTAGAGAGCATGACAACCTCCTCCCAGAGTACAGTGTTAGTTCGGTCTTACAAGGATGTCGTCTGAGAGGCCGAGTATTACCAACTACATTATCATGAGGCCGTACCCAGAGCAGCACGGGTTCCAGAGTACTCACAGCAGACCAGCCACAGACCAGCAGAGGGTCACGGTGGTAGGGACGAGGGCAACATACATGGGTAGACCTTGATCAAGATGATACTTTTTGTGCCCTATGGGCTCATTTTTGATAGCCCAATGGGCCTTTTTGTACTGATTGACATACATGTACAGTGATCTAATTATTTTGTAATATGAAAGTTACATCATTGATGATATATATATGAGTCGATGATGATTTTGATATGATGTGATGTGATGTGTACCTTTTATTTATTCATGTATGGATGATTCTATTTCTATATGTTGTGCAATGATGCTTATGGTGCTATATGATGCTTTTATGGATGCGTTTATTTCTGATGATGTATGCATTATGTAATGATTATGACCTAACAAATCTATATTATGTTTACCTATGATATGCAAATGTATTTATGTGATGTGTAATGATGCAAAATGATATGATATGATATGTTAATATAAAGTGTTATGATGATGTTAAATGTAAAATAAACGTAATGTGTGAGATGACTTTATGATGTTATGCAAGTATGTATGCAATGGATTATCTTATACTGCTTATGTACTTATTATGTATGATTATGCAGTAGGTGGTAATGTGAAATGGTTATGAAATGCAAATGAATATTTTGCGATGATTTATGCGATAAATGCAATGTTATGCAATGTAATAAGAATGGATGTGCTTATCTATGAAGAATGATTATAATAACATGTTTATATGATGATGGAAATGCAATGCATATGTTTCCTATATGATATGTTGATGCAATATGCAAATGATTTGTGGATGCAAGATTGATGATGATGGTGATGATGATGGTGATCAACTGTCATAGTACCTTGTTAGTGCGATGAGCAAGAAGAGAAGAAGTCATTTCAACAAGATGATGAACATGAAAATGATGATGATTTCTTTCCGAGGAATTGAGATTCTCAAAGGGCCAATTTCCTTATGTTTGATAACACACGTGGTACGATGCATCAAGGTATAGAAAACCAGGATGGTGTTGTACCTAGTGTGATGGACTTTGACTTGACAAGCAGATAGGAGTATCCTTGTTCACACCTGACATGCAAAAACCTTGCTAGGATGCACTTTAGAAGCTTCAAACACCTCAGACCAAAACACAAAAAGGTAAATCTATCAATGCAATAGTCAACAAGCTTACCAAAACCTCCTCCATACATACCTAACAAAGCAAGTATTCACCGAGGTTATATTACAAGAACGTCCAACAAGCACAGCAGACAAAAGATAATGATTGTTGCCCCATTCCTATTTCTCTAAATCCTCTTGTTTGGATATCATCGAGAAGTCCTTGGAATGAGCATAATAAGATAAGTTGAAAGATAAAGACAAAGTAAACAAACAAGCTGATGTTCTTCAATACCGCTAACCAAAAGGGGATGTGTATTCTAAGGATAAGAACTGAAACTATTGCCAAAAGATAATGCCCATTGCAGGAAGGATACATCCTAGGACATGTTAGTGGATGGTGGAACGTCATTTCGTTTATCCAAAGTGTTCTAAATTATGATTGATATGGGACCAATTGGATGATGAGATATCGACACAAAGAGTTTACCAACTTGTTTACGTACTGACTTAGACCTGAGACTTGACGTTTTGAGTTTTCACTTTTGACCGGCTAGACCTATTTCTGATTATCTTACCAAAGTTTGAGGATGATGATCTTTTATTATGAATGATGTCTTTTGCGGGTGCAAGTGAGATGAGATGGATGGATTTTTTCAAATATTTGGATGTTTTTGATCTTTTTGAGATGTTTTGAGGCTGTTTTTGGTATTTTTTGGGATTTTGCAAATGTTTTGATTTTTTTTATTCAATGTTTTGGGGTTTTCTGAGATTTTGACCAAGAGATTAACCTAAGGACCTATCATAGGGGCCTCGGGGGCTCATCAACAGATTATCCTTGCCTACGCTATACACGTAGAGACCACATAGTTCGACTGATGAGTTGACTGAATTACAGATGATGATATACATGATGAAATGTTAGTTTATTATGACAGGCACCTAAAGGACTGACCTAAGTGTCTCGGGGGATGATCAAGGATCAACCTTACCTATGTTCAAAGCTCAGAGAC
Organism: Sequoia sempervirens; assembly: GCA_007258455.2. Lineage (NCBI taxonomy): Eukaryota > Viridiplantae > Streptophyta > Pinopsida > Cupressales > Cupressaceae > Sequoia > Sequoia sempervirens. The sequence continues at coordinate 295,675,913 of VDFB02270651.1, read as the reverse complement.
AACGTAGTTCGACAAGATGACTTTTTTTTTGACTTTTTGACTGACTTTTTGGCATGTTTTTGAGATTTTGATATGTTTTGATGTTTTTGGATTTTCTAATTTTTAGGATGTTCTTGGATTTTCTGATTTTAGGACTTCAAAAATATACATGAATCTGATCCGATAAGAACATGCCCCTAGTGTGATGCAATAGACTACTCTGATAAAGGCAAGACAAACTGACCTTGAGGATGGGCCGAGTAGTACTAGGAGCGATCATGATACGAACACAGGACCAAGCTATGGTGCGGATGCGGGTGGATGAGTGATGGATGGAGATTTGGATGCGATGGATGATGGAAGCGTAATGGATGGATGATGTTGAACAAGCCGTAAAGATCCTGGTGGATGGAAAGTGCTTATTTACACAAGGTGCCTGTTTGCCAAGTTTTCACCAAGGTACTTGCCCAAAGTGCCACTGAAGTGGTTTTCACTAGAGGACGATTTTTCTCTTTACTATTTTTAATCCTTTTTTCTGATTTTCTTTGGATTTTTTGCTTTTTTTTTTTTTGTTACCAAGACGCATGTTTGCGAGGTTTTCGCCAAGGTAACCATTTTTTTAGGACATTTTCTAATTTTTCTAATTTTTGGTTCTATACCTTGAAAGATTTAGGCATAAAAATTTTTGAGGTGAGAGCTATTCATGGGCTCTTGCAGAGGTTCCCCTTCGGGTGTTGATAACCGATATGCCCCTAACTTGTAACTTGTTGTGATAATGAATGGTCCCAACCAATTAGGTTCAAATTTTCCTTTACTGCTTGGATTTCAGACATTCTTCTGATTCTCTTTAACACCAATTTTTCAACTTGGAAAGTCCTGCTTTTTATTTTCTTATTGTAGCTCCTTTTGAGTCTATTCTGATAGACTTGCAAATGATTCAAATCACCTATACATTGCTCATCCAGTAGCTCCTACTTGTTCAATCTAGATACTCGGTACTCTTCATCTATGATGAGGTTTTGCAGTGATATCCTGAGTAATGGGATCTCAATCTCGATGGGGAGTACTGCTTCGGATTCATAGACCAGGGAGAAATGGGTGGCACCAGTGGGTGTGTGGATGCTGGTTTAATAGGCCCAAAGGGCAGGATTAAGTTGCAGATGTCAGTCACGACCTGCGTCATTGACTATTTTCTTACAGATTTTCAAAATGGTTTTGTTTGTAGCTTCTGCTTGGCCATTGCCTTGGGGATAGTATGGGGTGGAGAAGCGATGTATTTTGAATTTTCTGCATAAGTCATGGACCTCCTAATTTTGAAATGGTGTTCCATTATCTGAGATAATGGCTTGTGGAACACCATATCTTCAAATGAGATAGTTCAAGATGAACTTTGAAATCTACTTCCCAGTTATATATGTCATGGGTATAGCTTCCACCCACTTAGTAAAGTACTTTGTTGCGGTTATGATGAATTTGTGATTGTTAGATGAAGTAGGCGTGATTTTTCCAATGAGATCAAGTCCCCACTGCGAAAAGGGCCATGGTGTGACGATAGTATGAAGCTCTTGAGCTAGAGCATGGATGAGGTCCCCATGCTACTGACATTGTAGACACCTTCTAGCATAATCATGTGCCTCTCTTTCCATTTTGGGCCAATAATACCCCATCCTCAGCAGTTTCTTGGCCATGGTCATTCCACTCGAGTGTGAGCCATAGATACCATTATATACTTCAGTTAGAGCGATTAATGCCTCCTCAACATTTAAGCAGCATAGTAGGGTTCCTTCTATGCTCCTACGATATAGGGTATCTCCTAGGATGACAAATCTAGATGCCTTTTTTACAAAGGTTTGTTTTAGGTTTGAGGGTAAATCAGCGGATATGACTCCTATTCGAAGGTATGTGTAAATGTCGTGATACCAAGGATCGTTGGGACCAATGATTTTACACACATATTATGATTCTGGTACCTTGAATGTAGGCACGAGGAGCTACTCAATCAGGAATTCATATTTTGGAATGTTGTGGGGGATGTCGAGCAAGGATCCAATTGTTGTCATGGTGTCTGCTGCTCTATTGTTGGTTCTTAGAATCTGCTCAAATGTAATTTCGATGAAGGATTCTTTAAGAATCTCCACCAATTTCTTGTATGGAGTGAGCTTGTCATTCTTGTTCTGGTATTCATCATTCACTTGATTTATTATCAATTGGGAGTCTCTATATACTTTGAGAGCTATAATGTCCCACTGTACTGCTATTCTAAGACCTATGGTTAAAGCCTCATTTTTTGCAATGTTATTGGTGTAGAGAAATGCTATTTTATAGGACCTTGGTATGAAATCTCCTTGTGGGGTGATAAAGAAGACATTGGCTCCTGATCCATGTTGCGTGTACGAGCCATCGAAGTACAGTTTCTAGTGGTTGGCTATGTTGAGATTGAAAATAGATTCATCTAGAAACTTTGAAATGAGAGGATTCTCTAAATAGATTGGTGTTTCTGCAAGTTGATCTGCTATGACTTGGCCTTTGATTGCTTTTTGCTCCACATATTCGATGTCATATTTTGACAATATCATCACCCATTTGGCCATTCTTCCTGTGAGCATTTCCTTTGATAGTAGATACTTGAGAGGGTCGATTTTGGCAATGAGTTTTATTTTATGTGCCAACATGTAATGTCTGAATTTTTGTGATGCAAACACTACTACGAGGCTTGCTTTCTCGATGAATGAATAGTTTATCTCATGCCCAGCCATTGTTCTGATGATGTAATAGATAGCCCTTTCTATTCCATTTTCGTCATGCTAAGCTAAGAGAGCTCCAAGGGCTACTGTTGTTGCTGACACGTATAGAATCAATGGTTTTCTTGGGATTGGTGGCATTAAGACTGGTGGTGTCAATAAATATTCTTTGATTTTATTGAATGCCTTTTCACACTTGGTATCACATTTATATGCTACTCCTTTGTGGAGTAGGTGAGAATATGGGTTTTGTTTGTCTGCCAATTATGCTATGAATCTTCAAATGGATTGGAGTCTTCCTTGGAGACCTCTCAATTGCTTTAATGTTTTTGGTGCCTCCATCTCGAGGATTTCTTTTACCTTTGTTGGATCTACCTCGATACCCCTCATTAACACTATATATCCTAGAAATTTTCCTGTTTGTACATCGAAGATGCACTTTTTTGGGTTTAATTTGACCTTGTAATATTCCAATTTGTCAAAGATGGCACTTAGGGTTGCCATGTGATCTTTTCTCTCTCTAGACTTGGCTAAAATTTCATTAACATAGTCTTCGACCGTCTTATAGATCATGTCATGGAATATCAATGTCATGGCCCTTTGATATGTTGCTCCTGCGTTCTTTAAGTCGAATGGCATCATGTTCCAACAGTAAGTCCCCCATGGGCAAGTGAAAGTTGTTTTATGCTAGTCCTCTTTAGCTATCATGATTTGATTGTACCCTAAGAATCCGTCCATTAGTGACAACATTTCATTTCCAGCTGTCATTTTTATGATCATGTCGATGTTTGGAAGTGGGAAGTCATCTTTTGGACATGCTTTATTCAAGTCTCTAAAGTCTGTGCATATTCTAATGTTCCCATTGGGTTTTGAAATAGGTACCAAGTTTGACACCCATTCTGGATAATCTATCAGTCGGATGAATCCTACATCTAATAGCTTTTTTAGCTCCATTTTGACTAATAAAGCGATCTAAGGGTGCATTTTTTGAAGTTTTTGCTTAACAAGCTTTGCTTCTAGATATACTACTAAGTGGTGAACCACGATCTCTGGATCAAGCCCTGACATGTCAACATAACTCCATGCAAAGTTTATCTGTCTCTCTCTTAGGAAGGCTGCTAGGAGCTCTTGTTCCTCTGATAGTAATGATTCTACATAGAATGTGATATCTGGGGTTTCCTTTGTTCCTAGATTGACCAAATTACATTTTTCTGCCAGGACTGCTAACTTTTCTTGATGAATAGCTCTAGAAGGAAGATTGAATCCCCCATCCTCGGGTGCCTCAGAGAGGTTTTCACTGTTGGATGCATCCTTTCTTTTTACTTTTTTCTGGTCAGAGAGTGCCATAGTGTGGTTTTCACTCAAGGACTTAGATATTATTCTTAATTTTTCACTTTTGCGACTGAGGGATTCAATTGTTTCCCCATAATAGGCATGTGTATCTAACTCCATTATGAACCCTTCTTTGTGATCCCCACATAGAATGTTGTCACATAGTCCCATGAATTCTGAGAGCACCTCATCATTTTCGAATGTATCAAGAACTGGTGGTCCTCGTTGGTCGTAGTCGATGAGTTGGGGATATACTAGGTTGATCTCATGATTTTGGTGGTCTGATTCAAAAGATAGGGTACTAATCATGCAAAGAGTGGTATCCTCAAAAGTCGTAGGTAAGTTGGTCGTGGTATCCTCATCATCACTACTACTACAGAGGTCGATTATATCAAATGTAAAGTTATCTATGACTCTACCTGTAGATACTAGTAAGTGTGGTTCTGTTGTGGTTGGATGAGGAGGATTATTAATTTTTCTAACTGGAGGACCTCGGCCACATATGGTTATACTCAAAGGGGTACATCCAAGGCCAAGATTTGTTATCGGTCGCATCTCTGGAATGATAGGTGTTATAAGCCCATTGTCGTTTTGTCCAAGTCTTTGATTTCTGTCATAGCCCATTGCAAGCATCATTTGTAGACCCTTGCTTCTGTCATCCATTGGTAAATCAGCTACTGGTCTTTCATCTTGATATAGCATATGAGATGGATCTGCCTCAATAACTTCTCATCCAAGATCTCCCCAACTTGTGAAGTTGGGATAGTCTTTAGGAGATGTTTGGGATGTGGAGGCTTCATTTATTTGTGGGTGTCCCCGTGATCTAGGAGATTGTGGTAACTCTCCTACCACAAAAGCATTATTAGGTAGCTTGTAGTTTCCACAACCATTATCTTAGATGATGACCTTGATGTTAGAGATGATGGGGATGGTGGGAGTGGCGGGTGTTTTTGTTGTAGAAGTGGATGTGAGAGTTGTAGGATTGATGTATGGTGTAGATGGGTTCTCATCATTTTTTGGTACTTGGGGAATTTTATAGTACTTTTCTTCAAGGATTTTGCAATAGGAGAAGGCTTCAGGATCTCCATGGATGGTAACTTCTTGTCCCTCATGTGTGAATTTCACACATTGATGGAAAGTCGACGCTACTTCCTTCATTGCATGAATCCATGGACATCCTAGGAGGATGTTATACGGCAAATTGAGGTCCAAGACCTGATAAGTGGTTTCCATGATGGCGGGCCCTACTTGAATAGGGAGTTTGATTGTGCCCTGAGACACTCTTTCTTGATCGTCATATGCTCTTATTGTGATACCCTTTCCTTTGTCGATAGAATCCTCTGATATTTTCAATTGTTTTATGAGGTTGAGAGAACATATATTCAAGCCCGCACCTCCATCCACCAAGACCCTTTTTGACCTTGCTCCTTGTGTACAATGGCTTCCAAGTGGAGTGCACGGTTGTGAGATGGTTGAGTAGGGAAATCCTAGTTAGAGAATGTGAGGATATTTGGCGTAATGATATTTCCGACCATAGCTTGGAATTGCTCTGCGTCAAGATTTGCGGGGACAGTGGATGAAGCCAACGCTTCCTCAAGGATTTTCCTACGGGCAGATGATATTTTTAGCAACTCCATGATGGAGATTTGCACTGGAATTCTTTTGAGTTGATCTAGGACATTGTAGCCATTAGGATAAGATCTAGATTCAGGGACTTTGTTTGGTTGGGGAGATCCTGCGATGGTAACTTTTTTGCCTCTTGTGGTGACTCCATAATCAACATGGGCACCTTTGATGGTGATGACCATGCAGTTTTCATCTAGGGAGGCAACAACTATTTCGTACACATGATTTACGTTTGTGTGGGTGCCTTTCCCCTTATCATTGTTATTATCATTGCCTTTATTGCCATGATTAGGCATCAGATTCGTGTATATCTTAAGATCTTGGTTTCCTGTTGGTTGTTCCATGTTTATAATTCCTTTGTCGATGAGATCTTGAATTATGTTTTTTAATCTCATGCAACTATTCGTGGTATAGCCTTTGATTTTATGGAATTCACAGAGTTGATTCTCATTGTACCAAGGAGGTTTCACATCTGGTTCTTGGTAATTCTCAAAGGTAGGAGCCTAAATGAGTTTTTCATTTATCAACTTTTTCATGATGACTTCTAGTGGTTCCCCCAAAGCAATGTATTTTCGCTTGGGATAACTCTTGTTCCATTGGGGTGGTCCCCTTTGATCATTGAGATTGTTGATTGTTGGATTGTTGTTTGGTTGTTGTACTACATGATGATTTTTTTGGTGTTGGATTTGGATTTGTGGTGCAAGTGTATTCTGGCGAGGGGCACTAATGACCACCTTGGCATCGACAACACCATCATTAGTAATATTTTTGTTTCTTTCCCACGTGCAAGGTTTATCGTTATAATTGGAGGGTGGTCAGTTGTTTTGTTGTTTGGGGTATGAGGTTGATCCCGCGGGTTGAGTCATAAGGACTCGTTCGATGCTGAGTTCCTTGGAGATCAACTGGTCATATGTGGTGATCCCTTGTACCTTGAGATGAAATGACAAGAGGCCTTCAAGGTTGGATATAATGGTGCAAACTTTTTGTTCTTTAGGCATGGTCCACTTGCTCTGATTGGCCTTATATTGCCATCATTGTAGGAATGAAGCGAATGATTCACCTTTCCTTGTTTCAGAGCTAAGAGTTCTTCTAGACTAACATCCATTGCAATGTTTCATGCATAATTTTTAATGAATGCATCTATAATTTCTTGCAATGTTCTAATGCATGAAGGTAGGTGAGAGAACCATTCCATAGCATGGCCAGCCAAACTCCTAGGAAATAGCCACATTAGATAAGTATCGTCGTATGCGACTTCCATGCAATGAACCTAGAATTCCCTGATGTGATCTTCAAGGTTTCCTGTCCCACAATATTTTTTAAACTTGGGGATCTCAAATCCCTTGGGGAATGGTTTCATCACTAGGCTCATGTTGAATGGGTAGGGACACAAGTTGCTTGGTGTCTTTGTGGTTCGCCCTAATTGAAGATCGAGCACTTGTTGTGAGAGCAGTCTGATTTGTGTCATTATGTCATTTTGCAGATCAGGGGGTGGGATGAAGGTGTTCTAGGGTGTTTCGATTGTGGGTTGGATGGGTGGGTTTGTTGGTGTGTTGTTTGATGGGATTTGCACATTGTGTCGAGCTAGGTACACTTACACTTGCTGCTGTATAAACAATGCTTGTTGTTGTTGTTGTTTTTGTGCTCGGATTGCCTGTTGTTGTGCTTGTTGTTGTTCCAAAAATATTTGTTGTTGTTCCAACAACGTTTGTTGTTGGGATGCTAGGATTGCTTGTTGTTGTGCTTTTTTTTGTTCCAACAACATTTTTTGTTGGGTTGCTAATTTAGTTATTTCTTTTTGCTCTTGATATTGTTTTATTGCTTGTTGATATGCTTGCAATTGCGTTGCTTGTTGTTGTGCAAGAAGTTGTGCTTGTGCTTGCGCTTATTGTGCTTGATATTGGGTGTGCACCTGAGCTTGAGCTTGTGCTTGTGCTGCTTGTGCTTAGGCTTGGGGTTGTGCTGATTGTTGTTGCAATAGAATTTGGGCTTGAGCAACCTTTTGTGCTTGTAATATGGCTTGGGCAGCTTGAGCGGCTTGTTGTTGTTGTTGCAATAATGCTTGGACTGCTTGGGCAGCTTGAGTGGCTTGCTGAGCAGCTAGTTGTGTAGCTTTTTGTTTTTTCACTTACTGGAATTCCCTTTGAATGTAGCTTGTTGAGTTGCTTACATTTCCATGTGGTTTTGGCTTGATATGCTAGAAGTTGGTGGTGGTGGGGTGGTGGTGGATTCGGGATGGCATTTGTGGTGGTGGTGAGTGGTGATGTCATGTTGGTGGTTGGTCCTTGAGATACCATGCTTTGAGATGTTAGGGGGGTGGTTGATGATGTTGTGATTTCTTGTGTAGTTGTCATCTGTTGTTGCGATATCGATGACAAGTTTTGTGTGATGTTTTGATTGATATTCAGGATGTTGGTTTGATTGATACTTGGTAAAGGGGGAAGCCCTAAGCCAAGGAGTGGTGTGGATGATGGAAATGGTGGAAGAGGTGGAAATGTGAGGGGTGCAAGTTCTTGAGAATGTTGTGGTGTCGAAAATGCCCCCTAGTCCAAACATGTCTCCCTCTTCTTGCGTATTTGTGAGGAGAGAATTTTGAGGTGTTGCGCGGAAGGTTGATGATGATGGGTCATGATGGAAAGTGAGAGGAACATACTTTTGTAATGGATTTTGGGGTATTTTTTGTTCCAAGATGGTATTTGCATCCAATTCTTGATTGTTAACAAGGGGGTGTGTTTGAATAGCAGTGAGAAATGCATTTCCCTTATTGACATTAGGTTGAGTTGGAGCAAAATATGTTGTGATTTGCGGAATGTTTTGAGTGATGTTTTGGGATGGGGGTGTGGATGAGATGGGAAGTGTGGATGAAATTAGAGGCATGACCTCTAAAGATGGTTCCACTATTAAGCTTGTGTCGAAATCGGAAGGTAATTTGGCCCCTTGTTTTGCTAGTTCTAGCATGTATAGTGAAGGGTTAAGCCTCATCATGATGTTGACGATCTTATGGTTTTCTAGATTTTGAAGCATTTCAGTTATTTCGTTGTGCGACATCCCAAAGGTAAGGTCTTCTCCTTGATTTTCCTCTTGTGGATTTTGTGATGATGAGGTAATCAAAGGATTGTTTGATTCAACAGGATTCATTTCAACATTTGTTTGACTTAGGTCACTTGAAGCGGGTGTTTCTTTGTTAGTTTCCATGCTCTTCTTGTATTGAGATCTAGTTTGAACCATAAAACAAGGATCAATTTTCAAGAATAGGGGAGATGAATCTCTTAATTCCTTGGATTGATCTTTACTTTATGCACAAAAGAGAAGTTTTTAGGATATCTTGAGGATTGAAAGGTGATATGATGATGATGTAAGAGATGGATGATGTGAATATTTGATCTTTTGATAAATCTTGAGGGGAATGCTAAGCTTTTGGGACTTTTGGATATGTTTTGGATTTTGATTTTTTTATTTTCTCTTGGGATTGCCCTTGATTGATTGATTTTGATTTGGTTTGATTTTGAACAAATAGACCCTAAGATGTTGGATGATTATCTAAGGGATATATTTTCTCAAAGGATGATAATTTGAATATGTGTAGGGAGAAGGATGCATCTACCCACACCTATTCAAACAAGATGATAATTTAGCCAAGCATATGAAGAAGGATGCATCTACATATACCTAACTAAACAAGATGGCTTGATAACTTTGACTAAGCATATGCAAAAGGATGCATCTACACATACCTAGCCAAAGATGATTTGATGAAGATTTCAAGGATTTTATCTCAAGGATTTGATGATTTTGATTTTTTCCAAAAAGCCTAGCATGAAGGATAATTTTCAAGATTTCTCAAAAGGTGATGGTGAGATGATTTTTGTTTTGCTGTTTGAAGGATGGGTGAAAAATATTTTCATTTCCTTTGATCCTAAGATGAACCTAAAAAAGACACTTTGTTTTCCTAGACCTAGGTATTGAAGAACATGCAATGCTTCTATAGACCTTTATAACCAAAAAATGATTCAATTTGAACATACATTTCTGGATTTTGAACCAATGACTTTTGTTTTGGGATTTGACTTCTTTGAAAATCATAAGGTTTCAACACATGTGAGAGTTCATTTTCTTTAGCTTTGCTTATTGACTTTATTTTACCATAAACAATTTCTTTGATTAGGTTTTTTCAAACTAGATGTCCAATGTCTTAATTTCTTCAAATCCCACAAAATATGTTATGTGGAAATTCGATCAATTCAAGGCAAGGGTTACCTATTGTTTAACTTTAGTAGACAAATTGAGATGTAATCCAATATTTAGAAACCTCTAAGGATAGAATCCCAAGGGCAAGCAATAGCATATGGATTGAGTCAATTGTATTTGTCTCCTAAAGGGTTTGAAATTTTGATGATGAAGTTTAAGTGTTTGTTTCCAAGATGTTTGCGAACAAGAAAAGCATGTTGTAACCAAGAATAAGTACAACCCTATGGATGTGGAAGACAATATTTGTTGGATTCCCACTTGGACAAGTCCAGCTACTCCTATCTTTAGTGAATGGTTAGATGCTTGACCCCACTAGCTCCCCTCAGCAACTCATTAACATCAATCAGGGCAACCAAGCACCAACACCCATGAAACTCCCATGGCATGCTTTATATTTCTACTAAAAGACCGTAAAAGTGTTGGGTGGCTTCAGAACGACCATTCTTGCACCAACAAATAGATCAAAGATTTTGACAATTCTAGAACATGGGTTTTAATAAGGACTTTTTGTTTGTGGAGATTGACCCATACGGCGAGAGTCCCCTTTCAGATCCATCTCGTTGGAGCCAACCACGTGATATTGGCATTTATTCCAATACCCACATTTATATCCCAGTTGGAAATACTCTTGGCTTTAGAGTGTTACCGATTGAGTCATTCCCTTGGGTGAGTACTTTTTCCACAAGGCAAGCCCTCTAAGATAACAAAAGTGAATAAAGACAATATTCATAACTCGATCAATATTTGTTTGCAACAAAGAGAGAGAATGTACACAATAATGCCCCACTCACACTCACACAAGATTTTATTCAATTTTAAATCCAAAATGAAGTGTGGAGGTGATTGCTTTATGTCAACCTAAAATCACAAAAAAAGGCCTTTTGATTCTCAAGATCACTATAAAACACGAAAGAAGCGCATACGTCCTTTTTCAATGAAGTTAGTTTAAATAAGCTACCACAAAACAAGATAGCACATGTTCATTTTAGATCCACAAAGCAATTATGAATTCTTTTTAAAGCACCAAAGGACAAATGAGAGTTTATTTTGTTCAATTGTTAACCAAAAAAAAAAACAAACTCTAGTAAGTTGTATTCCTAATGTTCATTTTAAACCTTTGCAAAAATTGGAAAGATTCTTTTTAAAACCCAAATGAAATTAGTGTCCTAAGCAAAAGAGATAACAATTTCTTAAAAAAAAATGTTAAACAAACACTAAAGTGTTGATAAACACTTTGATTTTGTGGAATATCATCCTTATGCTTCCTTCTCTTTCGTTTTCAAATGATCCAACCTACAAGAAAAAAAACTAGTCAAATTCTGCAAAATACAAAGGCCAAAAAGCAGAAAACAGAAGATAAATTCATCATTGACAAAAAGCACATGCTAAAATTAAATTTCCACTTTTTACTCCCTACCAACGGCGTAACCCGTGAATGCATCAAAGTTTGATTTCTTAGTGGTGTTGTACAATGCCGCTTACCAGTCAGTGTCGCTCTGTTTCCGGGCCAGTGAGCTTAACTGCATCATACTTTTGCTCAGCATCACTGTTTATTTTTTTGAAAATTCCTACAGGTCAGATTGGTCAAGCGTCGCAGTTTGAAATTCAAATTCTTGGGTGAGAAGAATTCAGCGTCGCAGTTTGAGTTTCCAGCAGTGTTGTATGGTGACGCTGGAGAGTCAGCGACGCTATATGGCAACGCTAAGCTTCCAGCATTGGAATTTTTCTGTGTACAAACAAAAATGTAAAAAAATTTAAAGAAAGTGATTAAAAATGATATCAAGCCCTCCTTCTAGCACCAAATGTGTGAACCCCAATCCTAATACCTGCAAAACAATGATAACGAACACATTAAGTTAGAGATTGCAAGCAAGAACAAGGATTCCCCATGAAATCCATTCACAAAACTCAAATTAGGAAAAGAGATAATGAAGAACACAATGAAAACAACAAAATAGATTGAATCCTAATTTAAATTAGCAAACTCATGATCCCATGGGGGAATTGGTGCCAATTTGATGTGAAAATTAACCCTTTCCCAATTCCTAAGATGCTTGATGTGATGAAGAGATTTGATCCACTTTGTTGATGTTGAAGAGTTCTCCAAGCTAAAAACCTGCATAACCTAGCTAAGATTCAAGATTGATGGATGGAATTTGATAGATATTTGAGCATGGTAACTTTGCATAATTTGTGGATGATAAAATGAGGACATGAGCTCTTTATTTATAGAATGCCAAGATGGATGAATGTCCAAATTTGAGTAATGTGGGACTAACATTAATCCAATGGAAAGATGCCACTTGTCAACTTATGAGTGGATGGAGGATGTGCAAGTTTTGAGGATTGTGCCAATAAATGCTTATTTTTTAATTTGAATTTTGTTGAAATGACAAGCAAGAGGGAAGGAAAAATGAAATAAATGCCACTTGGCTCAAGGCAAAGGACATGTAAGATGGAGTAAATGCCTTTTTGGATGTACATGTTAACTTGGAATTTGAATTCAAACTTGGAGGAATATTCCAAAAGATGCCTTGTTGAGGAAAATAGAGGATTTAATAAATCAATTAAATCTATTTTCATGTGCAAGTGGGAAAAGCTATAGGATGGGACATGAATTAGAATTAAATTAATCAAGGGTTAATTAATTTAATAGGAGATTAGGTGATGTGACTTATTTGACTTAGATTTTAGGATTTATTTAAATCAAATATGAGAGGAATGTGATAAGAGATTAATTAAATAAATATTTTGATTTATTTAATTAAAAGAGATGATGTTAGACTTAAATTAAATAAGGTTTTAATTTATTTAATTTAATAGATAGACTTTAGAGATTTCATCAAATAAAATTGATTATTTAATTAAATAAGGATAATTAGATCAGTTGATTAATCTAATTATCGAGAAGAGGTGACTTAATTAGATAACTGATTTATTTAATTAAGAGAAGAATATTGATGAATTTAATCAAATAAGGAAACTTGATTAAATGGTTAGACCAAGGGATGATTCAAGATGAAACGATGTTAGTAGTCGGGATCAGATGCATAATGTCAATCAGTATATTTTACGTGTCTACACTAGTAAAGGGGAGGAACAGGAAGAAAAATTCTCCCCCTCTGAGAGTGTCTACCAGAAATTGTCATAGGCTTGATTGTGGTTTGGAGCCAAGAGGAAGAGGTCACCCTTCGATCCAATCCTCTTAGGATAAGGAAAGTAGAATGGAGATTGTTGATAGTACCTAGAGAACTCTGATGGACATTTACTCTAAGGGAACATCCCCTAAATTCCTATGAAGATTATATCATGGAATATGAGTGGGTTGAACCATCCTCATAAAAAGGATCTCTTATCTAATCTTTTAAGAGTTAATAAACCCGATATCATTTTGATTTAAGAAACTAAAATGCGGTCTGATAAACTTAGCAGAATTAAAAATAAGTTGTTTAAATACTATGGGATGCACTGTGTTGAGTCTGTTGGAGCTTTTGGAGGGATTTTCACCTTTTGGAATCCTAAATCTATTAAGGGAGTGGCCTTATTTGTTGATTGTAATCATGTGGAAACTTCTTTCATTATTATTAGTGATAATTTCTCTTGGGTTCTCTCTAATATTTACGCCCCTAATTGCAAGAGGGCCAGAAAGCGGATTTGGGATAATCTCAGCTAGCTTAAGTCCCTTCATCCCTCTTCCAATTGGTTGGTGATGAGGGATTTTAACACTCCACTTCATGATTTTGATAAAATGGGAGGTTCCCAGGTGGTGGATGAGAGCATATTTGACTTAATGGAATTGATTAATAATAATGCTCTCCTTGATCTGGATTTAAAAGGTGACTCTTACACGTGGTCGAATCGTCGGTCGGGGAATGCTTTAATTCAGGTGAAGCTTGATTGAGCTCTCATATCTCCTGACTAGATTATTTTCTATTCCCGTTCTCTCTCTTCTCTTACTAGGGTGCGTTCAAATCACTTTCCCCTCTCTCTCTATGGATCTTTTGAGGAGGAGAAAGTATTTTCCTTTCAGGTTTGAAAAGATGTGGACTTGTCATCTAGATCTAAAAGATAGGATTCTCTCTTGGTGGAATATCCAAGTTGATGGATCTGCTATGTACAGGGTGGCTAAGAAACTTGTTAATGTTAAAACCAATGTGAGAAGATGGAATAAGATGTCCTTTGGTCAAATATTTGTGGAGAAGGATAATGTTAAGGAGGACCTTCAAGTGGTGCAGAGTGTTATCCAACTTCAGGGTGATGTTGGAGATCTTGTTCAAAGGGAGAATATTCTTCTTTCCAAGCTACATAACATTGTGGCTCGGGAGGGGGAATTTTGGAAGCAAAGGTCCCATGTTATGTGGTTAAATAGTGCGGATAAAAACACTAAGTTTTTTCACCTAACTACCTTGAAACATTGGGCCTCCAATCGCATCAATTCAATCAGGTTCAACAATATCGAGTGGGATAAGGATGACGATATCATGAGAGTTGCTTCATCTTTCTTTTCTGATCTTTTGAAGTCTGATGTTGCCCTTGATTCATCTTGTCAGGATGATCTTCTCCAAGATATCCCTAGTGTTATTTTGGATGATCTCAATTGACAGTTGGTTCGTATTCTTTTCGCGGAGGAGGTTTGAAGTGTTGTCTCCTCATTTGAAGGTAACAAAGCTCTGAGCCCTGATATTTTTCATATGTTTTTTCTTTCAGAACTTTTGGGATATTGTGGCTAGGGATGTGGTGGATGCGTCAAAATAATTCTTCGGCAGTGGCAGTCTCCTTAAGGAACTTAATGCCTCTTTCATTATTCTTGTGCCTAAGAAACTTGTGGCCCTATCTTTTGAGGATTTTTGTCCTATTATTTTATGTAATTCTATTTATAATATTTTCTCTAAGGTTTTGGCAGTTGGGCTTCAAAAGATTCTCCCTCAAATTATCTCCATTCAACAAAATGGATTTCTTCCTAGAAGGCAAATTCTTGACTCGATTCTAACTGTACATGAGAATATTCACTCCCTATTTGTTGATAAAAAGGCTAGTTTTCTTTTGAAGTTGGATCTTATGAAAGATTATGATCATGTGGATTGGGGTTTCCTTATAAAAATATTAAAGGCCTTTGGTTTTGGAAAGAATCTTGTTTTGTTGGTTTGGCATCCCATTTCTACCCCCAACATTTTTGTTCTAGTTAATGGTTCTATTGTCAAATAAAGTTTGCACCCTTGCTAAGCTTTCAACTATAGCAACCTATTGACACATGGGAACACTTTGAGGTTGTGGATGACCTAAGAATGAAGTGCACCTCCAAATTATGGGCTGGTTCCCCTTAAGATATTTTGAGAAAGATGAAGAATGATGAAGGAAAAGAGTAAGAAAGATATACTTGAAATTAAAACCTATCAGTAACAGGTGATACACCAAAGATAAGCATATCACAATACTACAGAAAACTCAAAGAAAATCTTAATAGAGCTAAACAATCTCACAATACAGAGATTTATGTTTGTAAAATACGAGTCTATGCAAGGCTCTGACTGTTCTAATGCTTAACACAAGGAAAAACAAGATGTTTTCACATATATAAAGCTAAAGAAAGAGATCACTAACATAAACTAGCTTTCTGACATAATATCCTTTGCATCCAGCACTGAAGGAATCTGATAAAATCAGGAGTGTCTATGTTACAAATCTTTAGTATTCATAAAAAATGAGTTACAAAGTTTGAATAATGCTCTTTCAGCAGTCTCCTAACCAAGAACTGCCTTACAAAAAAGGAAAAAATGCCATATATAAAACCAAAGAGTGACAGCCCTACCTTAGGGTTTCTAGAAAAATGAGTTGGTGCCTGGACATGTCAGCCTCAGAAGCGCTTTGGAATGAATTTAATGAGGCATTCAATGTGCATCCCCTGCTCATGTCAGTGAAAGCTCATCCCTGGGCATGGCCTTCATATTTTTACAATGACCGCATTAACTCGCAGCCTCCATGTCCACCCTCAGAATTTCATTAGAGTCACCTTGAATGCTCTATGACATGGTCATTAATGCCACTCCACTTTCTCCAGCTGACATCCCTAGCTATTATCGTGACTCACGGCTACCTCCTCTTCAAGAAGCAGCATCAAATCTATCTGCTAGATTCAAGTGTCATTACTGATTGATCACCTCTGATCCCACAGTAGAGTGATGTCGTCATGCTCCGTTGATCTCATTCGTAGGGAGGAGTTGAACAGTCAAAATGCCCGTGATATGCCCTAGCACCTTCTAATTGGTCAAATTGTGCCAGGTAGATTCCAAGGCAGTCAAAGGTTGCTTTAGAAGGATCGCATATCACCAAGACTTTAGATGTCAGGGAGAAGTCATAGCGGGCAGCTAGAGTCACACTGACATGCCAATTCATTCGGCAAGACACACGACGGTCGGCAAGACCTCATGGCGAGTAGCCAGAGTTATATATCTCTTACAAAAAACCATCGGCAAGACCCCATCGGGTTGGGGAGACCTTACGGTGAACTCCTCCACTCTCCCCGAGCTTGGACCCCTCGGCGGAGTCAGAGTCGGGATGAGAACCGAACAGGGACCAGAGTGAGAAAGGGGGCGGAAGAAAAAACAGATGAATCTAGGCGGAACAAGGATCAGGACAAAATCCATCCCTAAAAATTTCTTCAAGTTTCAGGTTCGGATTCTAACCCGGTCCCGACCTTGACAAAACTCAAAAGAAGACGAATGAAAGGACGAGAAGGGGAAAGACAGACGAAAAAAGCATCCCCTGACAAAATACAAGGAAGAAAGGAAAAAGGCCATTGGAACTAGGGTCGGAACCGGAAAGGAAATACGAACCGGGACTTCGAAAAAGTTCCAAGTTCAGACCCCAACCCGGTCCCGCCCTCGACAAAATAAAGAAAATGCACAAAGCAAAAGAAAGCAAGGCGGGATCGGAACTAAAATCGATCTCGGGTAAAAACACAGCAGGGGCGGAAACAAACCCGAAACTGAAACCTTTATCAAGTTTCAAGGTCAGATTCTGTTCCGAACCCGCCTCCAACAACACAAGGAAAATGGGAAAACAAGGTAAGGAAACAAGATGAAGACCCACCCGAAACTGAACACCTGCACGCTAGGATCAACCCTCTTGGGAGCCACATTTAATCCATGTGCTAAATTAAAAAACATCATTTCCCCCTACATCTGCACAAGAAGCACACAAGTTAGAAAATAGGTAATCTTGATGCAAGTGTTCCTCCATTTGGTCTTCGAGAACATCTGAAAGCACGGGTTACCCTGCCTGATTGAGCCCATAGGTGAAAACTGGGTAACATTTCTGGTGACTTTTGTTGGATGTTTTCCTGCTAAACACGGAAACCAGTAGCCTAGGCCTATCCATTGGGCATGGAGTCATGGGAAAACTCAGAAACAGACTCAGGGAAGCTTTGTACATGGTTGTAACTCACTTGAAACTCATAGAACATAATAGGTTGCCGAAAACTTAATGAAAACAAGAAAAAATAGAGGTGAAACTATTTACCGTGTTGGGACAGCACTTAGGGAATGAAAAATATACCTATTCTCTAGAATTTTAGCAGCTATGTACAGATTTAGATCCATACCTCAGAAGCAACACTTGAGGTGAAACCCATTCACTAGGATTGGTTCCACTACACCATCCAACCTGGATAGCTGGAAAACATTATGCTGTTTCTCCTCAGTAATGATATATGGCCTAGTCCAAAGTGCATCAAATTTGGAGTGCTTTCCAGGCCTACTTTTTAATTCATCCCATTTGAGCACTATGTCACCTTCCTGAAACACTCTGGGAGAAGCCTTTTTATTTGAGCCTGATACTGCTCAGTCCTTTTCACTGCTTTAGCTCTAAGTTCTTTAAGCTTAATTAATTGAGCTAACCTTGTTGTCATAGGTTCCTCCTCAATCATATCAAGTTGGTTTACTAGATCAAGGGCTGGGAGTTCAACTGAAATGGGCAGTCTTGCCTCTTTTCCGTACACTAACATGTATGGAGAAAGTCTTGTAGACCTTTTTGACATAATCCTATCAACCCACAAGGCTGATTTCAGCTTAGTGTGCCAGGCCTTTTGATTGTCCTCCATAGTTCTCTTAATGATCCTCAAGAGATTCTTGTTAGTGGACTCGGCCTGTCCATTGCCCTGTGGATAATAATTAGAGGATGTACTCAGATATATACCATTTTTGAAATCCCAGTCAGAAATTTTAACACTCACAAAAGCAAGGGCATTGTCTGACACAATAGAATCTGGGATACCAAATCTGGTAACTAGCTCTTCATAGAAATTCAAGATAGCAGATTCATTAGCTTCTTTGAGTGTCACAGCCTCAGTCCATTTTGAAAAATAATTAGTGGTTGTGAGTATCCATTTGTGGCCTGCACTTAATGGCGGGTTTATAACCCCAATGAAATCTTAACCCCATTTCATGAAGGGTTGATCAACTTGAACCGGTTGCAACGGAAGGGATGCCAGCTTCTCTTTTCTAGCAAAAATAGCACACTCCTTGCATCTTCTTACCCATGCATGAGCATCTTTAAATAAGGTAGGCCAATAATAGCCTCCTCTCATTATTTTAAGAGCTGTGGCTCTCAGAGAAAAGTGTCTGCCAACTGATCCTTGATGGAATTCATATAATAATCTATCAACATGATCAGCTCCAATACATCTTAACAGGACACCATGGAAATCTCTTCTAAATAGAAAACCATTTAAAAGAACATAAGGTATGGATTACAGTCGATAATACCTTCTTCTGGATCTAGTCAGATCAGGAGGGCACTCACCAGCCAATAAAAAATGTGTCATTTCTAAAATCCAACCAATAGGAGCAAGTATAACAATTTGTTGTCCATCTTGGAGTGCTAAAATAGAACTTTCCTCCTCCTTTACACTATTGTTGTTGTCCTCAGTAAGTTGTTCGCAGGGACCTCTCCCTCTTATTAATTTGGTAACCTTTATTTCAAGGTCATACTCCATCACCTTAGTGACCCAACCAACTCTTCTATCACTCAAATCTTTGTTTAATAAAAACTCTTTCACACTGGGATGAGCAACCATCAGTATAATCTTGTTATTGGAAAGCATGTGCCTAAATTTCTTTAAACTTCTTATGATAGCAATAACATGTCTCTCTACAAACGTGTACTTGAGCTCATAATCTTTGAGTCCCTGACTGAAGAAGGCCATGGGTTATTCAGATCCTTCATCATTCCGCTGTACAAGTATGGTTGAAAGCGAATCAATATTTCCATAGGCATATAAAATGAAATCTTTAGAAAAGTCAAGATTCAGAAGTGTAGGTGTGGCTGCCAATGCCTCTTTTATAAGCTCAAAACTTCTTTTCCCATCCTTAGTCCAACTAAAAGGTACATTCTTTCTCAGCATGTGAGCTAGTTGACCTAATAAATCAGTAATGTCAGGGATAAACCTCCTAACAAAGTTAATCCTACCAATAAAACTCTGCAAACCCTTTTTATGTGCTGGTAAGGAAGAGCTAAGATAGCACTTATTCTTTCAGGGTCGATAGTAATACCCTATTTAGATACCACATAACCAAGCAATCTTCCTTCATGAACAGCAAACACACATTTTTTGGGATTAAGTGATATCCTGAATTCCCTGCATTTTTCAAAAATCTGCCTCAAATGATTCAAATGATCCTTAGCCTCCTTAGAAAAAATAGTGATATCATCAAGATAGACTAAAACTATCTTGTACATTAAACCCTGAAAGGCCATATCCATGGCCTTTTGAAAGGTTGCCCCGGCATTAGATAAACCAAAGGGAATTTTCAGATAGGCCATGGTTCCCCATTTTCTGGTGAAGGCTATTTTGTACTAATCTTCCCCTTTTACCAATATCTGGTTGTAACCAGAATAGCCATCTAATAAGGAAAACCTTTCAGACCCTGAAACTACCTGAAGTATCTGCTCCATAGAAGGAAAAGGATGACGGTCTTTTAAGGAGGCCCTATTTAAATCACAGAAATCTACACAGAGTCTTATTTCACCGTTTTTCTTTCTTACTGGTACTAGATTTGAAACCCATGAGGTATGCTTGATGGGGAAAATGATGTTGCTTTTAATCAACTTATCTAGTTCTTTTTTCATCAAAGGCTCTAACCTAGGATTCAAGGGCCTCTATTTTTGTCTAGCAGGCTTGGCATTAGGCTCAAGTTCAATGGTATGTTGAGCAAGCTGGGGATTAAATCCCTTTAAATCACTATATTGCCAGGGAAAGATATCATTAAATTCTTGACAAAGCTGAATAAAAACATGCTTCTATTCAGTTGTACATACCTTGCCTAACTTAAGAAGCTTTTCTTTCAAAACTTCAACTTCTTCATAGTGATCTTGTTGAACTTGAATACTCCCCTTGGGCTTTCTAGCTTCATCATCAGTATTAAAAATAGATTCTAGGGTGACCAAGCCTTTTGGAAACTTATTGTTTTTGAGCTGAATAATCTGGTCACTATACTAGTGTTGTAGCTTTTCTTGATTAACATGTGAGAACTCAACTTCTTCTCTCAAAAAACTAACAATCTGTTGGTCACTATCAAAGACTTGCCAGTGTATATTATTATCAAGCACAGTAGGCCTAACTACAATCTTGATATGTTGATTAGTTTTATCACTGCAAATCTCCTTTGGAATATCGTGCTCAGCTCCTATAGTGGCTAATCTATCAGCATGTTTATTCTGATCTCTAGGAATGGAAATCAGATTAAATGCCTCAAATCCCTCTAAGAGGTCCCATACTCTTCCTATAAGACCTGAGTACATTTTTTGCAACATTAAGCTTTCTCACCTGATTGAAAACCAACTCGTTGTCACCATAAACCTTTAGACAGTTAATACCTCTCTGTCTTGCCCACTCCAAGCCTTGGATTAGAGCTTCATATTTAGCAAAATTATTAGAACAGCTAAAATAGAATTTGAAAGCTTGATAGTACTTCTGACCTTCTAGTGATACCAGCATACATCCACCACCAGTACCTACTCTACTTCTTGAGCCATCAAAATATAGCTCCCACAGATCATTTTTATGTTGCTCACTATGTTGTTCCTTGTCCATTTCAATATTAGGCATAAAAGAGTCAGTCTCATGCATCATATAAATACTGATGTCAACCTCTTCCAACTACTTACCTGTGCCCTCCTCATGAGCTTAAGGTTTCCCACTCTTTAGGAAGAATATATGATGTTCTTTTTGTTTGAATCTCAGCCTTTTGAACAACAGGTTGCTCCACTTGTTCACTTGTAAACAAGTTGGCATTGATAGGAGATGGATTGTAAGGTTCAACATGAACCTTGGCTATGGGTTTCGATTTAATAGTGGCTCTAGTGCCATATCTAGTTCTAAACAGCATGTGAGACCAATCAGAGGATAGGTAACCACCTATCTTGGCCGTAAAATCCCTAGATAAACAAAGGGAAAAGTATGGGGGCAACTCAATAATGTATATATCCTGTGGTATTGCAAAATTGGGACAGGCATGTAGAGTTAAACTCAAATTTTTAATGACCCCTACTATGTTCACAGCAGTACCATCCAATTGCACTACTCCCTTTTCTAGTGGCTCATATTCAATTCCCAACTTATCGACAATTTTTTTGGGCATAACTGAACTACTAGCCCCTGAGTCAATCATACAATTGTGAACCAGATGATCTCCTATAATCAATGACAAGTAAAAAGGAGGAGGCTTGGCCTTAGCAGCTTGTTGTTCATTATTACCAACCGTGGTGTTAGCCAATGCAACCTTGTCCTTTTCTACACTAGGCTCATCTGAGACACTTAAACCTGATAAGGCAGATTGAAGTAGGTTCTTTTAACCCAGAATACTCAGAGAATCCCATATTGACATGGGTACATTAATTTTCTTCATATGCTCAAGTATATTGAAAGATGTAGCAAGTTTAACCTAACTTTTAGGGGGAATATCATTTCCTTTAACTGAAGGCGCCTGGGCTGATAAATCAAACTGTTGGTTGATTACCAAAGGCTGGCCCCTTGGTAGCATTCGGATTTGATCAGCTTTTGATGAGCCAAGAGCATTCTGATGTTGGTTCAACCCTTGTTTTGATTGAGTCTGAACTATATTAGGTTGATGTCCCTCATCTATTGCCCTCTTCTTATTGCGTGTAATCTCTGCAATTGAAAAATCAGCGTGGACCACTCCACAAAATTCTTTCCCTTGCCAGTTTAGGAATGTAGACTCATGTGTCTGTTGCTCTTGTTGATGCACTTCAGTTGTTACAGGCACATTACTGTTCTGAACCATCAAGGCTTGGTTAAGCATTCGATTTACATAGGTACTCTGATTATGGGGTTGATTACATGGAAAGCACCACTCATAATCTTGGACTAAGTTGTTCTGGACAAGGGCAAGTTCTTTGGAAGTGCTTGCAGCATTAGAGTCATAAGCTTGATATGGCCTTGGGTTAGAAACGGATCTTTGGCCCTAATTATAAGGCTGATAAGGTGGTCTATTGGTCTGATTATGTTGGTAATTAGACTGAAATTAGGGTTGATATGGCTTAAAACATTGATTTTGTTGTTTTCTTAGATTAACCATCTCATTGCCAAAGGTCGTTAAAAGGCCTTTAATCTCTTGCAGTTCGTTAGACTAAACTAGAAATGTGTTTGATTGACCATTAGGCTGGGTATCAGGTGCTGGCAATGTTGGTGCACTTGGAATAATAGCCAAAGGAGGTAACTGCATAGGGGTCGGAGGCTGAAAAGTGGGAAATATTGGCATGGGTGGTCTTGGGGCAATTTTACCAGCCTGTATGAGGCCGTTTTCGGCTCTAACAGCTACACTATATGTTAAAGGAAGTGTATCACCTCCCATTGATTGAATCATCATAGAAATATCACTATTTAAAGCTCTTAATTAATAGTATAAAAATGCATGATTAGTAGTAGGTCTTACAGTTTGTGGGATTCTATCCCACATCCTTTGGAAATGGTGATTGAAATCTGACATATCTTCATGTGGAGCTCTTTTGATTGTAGACAATTGCTCCACCAATGACAAGTGGTCTGATTTATCTTCAAAAAACTTGCACAATCGGCTACCTAACTCATCCCATGTTGCTATGGAGTTGACAGGCAAGCCTCTGAACCATTGTAAGGATTTTTCTTTAAATGATGCTGCCAGCAATTGGAGTGCAGCATTTTCTTCAGTCACATGGTGAACAGCACACAAGTTGGAAACATCTTTTATATACTCTGTTGGGGTGGTATGATCTTCCCCATAAAAATATGGCAGACCTCTTAAGGCAGCGATAGAAATTTCATCATGCTAGGTTAGATTCAGTGGGTTGCCTTGGTTAAAAGCAACAAATGGCTGATTTCTCACTGTCGAAATCATTGTCGTTGGGATAATCTTAGTAATAACAACAAGAACAGCAGTATGTCCTCTAATAGCAGGATTTGACTTTGATCTTCTAAAATAAACAACTATCTTCTGAACCTTTTGGATTTCTCTCCCCCTTCTTCTAGGTGGGGACAACTACAAATACTCAAAAACAGATGAATTACTCCTAGTCTGCACTCTTCTCGTGAGCAATAATGCACTGGAACTGCTAATTCTGAGCTTAAAGTCACCAAGTATGCTAAAATTTGTCTCTTAAGACTACAATTTTTGCTACACATACCAAACAGCAGTATGATAATTTTTATTTGAGACTGAAACACAGCTCCCAGTCCCACCAGGCGTGCCAAAAATTGTTGTCAAATAAAGTTTGTACCCTTGCTAAGCTATCAACTATAGCAACCTATTGACACATGGGAACACTTTGAGGTTGTGGATGACCTGAGAATGAAGTGGACCTCGAGATTATGGGTTGGTTCCCCTTAAGATATTTTGAGAAAGATGAAGAATGATGAAGGAAAAGAGTAAGAAAGATATACTTGAAATTAAAACCTATCACTAACAGGTGATACACCAAAGATAAGCATATGACAATACTACAGAAAACTCACAGAAAATCTTAATAGAGCTAAACAATCTCACAATACAGAGATTTATGTTTGTAAAATATGATTCTATGCAAGGTTCTGACTGTTCTAATGCTTAACACAAGGAAAAACAAGATGTTTTCACAAATATAAAGCTAAAGAAAGAGATCACTAACATAAACTAGCTTTCTAACATAATATCATTTGCATCCAGCACTGAAGGAATCTGATAAAATAAAGGATCACACAGAATTTTATCATACAACTCACTACCAATACTAAACAACAACAAAAATTTGTGAAGGAAATGACTTTCCATTGATAAAATCAAGAGTGTCTGTGTTACAGATCTATAGTATTCATAAAAAATGAGTTACAAAGTCTGAATAATGCTCTTTTAGCAGTCTCCTAACCAAGAACTGCCTTACAAAAAAGGAAAAAATGTCATATATAAAACCAAAGAGTTTCAGCCCCTACCTTAGGGTTTCTAGAAAAATGAGTCGGCGCCTAGACATGAAGGCCCCAAAAGCGCTTTGGAATGAAGTTAATGGGGCATTCAATGCGCATCCCCTGCTCATGTTGGTGAAAGCTCGTCCCTGGGCATGGCCTTCAAATTTTTACAATGACCGCATTAACTCGTAGCCTTTGTGTCCACCCTCGGGATTTCGTCAGAGTTGCCTTGAATGCTCTGTGACATGGTCATTAATGCCACTCCACTTTCTCCAGCCGACATCCCCAACTGTTAGCATGACTCACGGCTACCTCCCCTTCGAGAAGTAGCATCAGATCTATCCGCTAGATTCAAGCGTCATTACTAACTGATCACCTCCGATCCCAGAGTAGAGCGATGTCGTCATGCTCCATCGATCTTGTTCGCAAGGGGGAGTCGAACGGTCAAAATTCCCGTGATATGCCCTAGCGCCTTCTGATTAGTTGAATTGTGCTAGGTAGATTCCAAGGCGGTCAAAGGTTTCTTTAGAAGGACCAAATGTCGGCGAGACTTTAGATGTTGGGGAAAAGTCATAGCGGGCGGCTAGAGTCACACCGACATGCCAATTCATTCGGCAAGACACACGATGGTCAGCAAGACCTCATGGTGAGCAGCCAGAGTTATATCGCTCTTACAAAAAACCATCAACAAGACCCCATCGGGTTGGGGAGACCTTACGGCAAACTCCTCCACTCTCCCCGAGCTTGGACCCCTCGGCAGAGTCAGAGTTGGGATGAGAACCGAACAGGGACCAGAGTGAGAAAGGGGGCGGAAGCAAAAATAGATGAATCCTAGCGGAACCGGGATTGGGACCAAATCTGTTCCTAAAACTTTCTTCAAGTTTTGGGTTCGGATTCTGACCCGGTCCCAACCCCGACAAAACTAAAAAGAAGAAAAAGGAAAGGACGAGAAGTGGAAAGATAGATGGAAAAAGCATCCCCCAACAAAATACAAGGAAGAAAGGAAAAAGGCCAGAGGAACTAGGTCGGAACCTAAACAGAAACAGGAACCAAGACTTTGGAAAAGTTCCAAGTTCGGACCCCGACCCGGTCCCGCCCCTAACAAAATAAATAAAATGCGCAAAGCAAAAGAAAGCAAGGCGGGATCGAAACTAAAACCGGTCCCAGGTAAAAACACAGCAGGGGCGGAAACAAATCCGAAATTGAAACCTTCATCAAGTTTCAAGGTCGGATTCCATTCCGAACCCGCCTCCGACAACACAAGGAAAACGGGAAAACAAGGCAAGGAAACAAGATGAAGACCCACCCGAAACTGAACACCTGCACACTGGGCTCAACCCTCTTGGGGGCCACATTTAATCCACATGCTGAATTAAAAAATAGCATTTCCCCTACATTTGCACAAGAAGCAAACAAGTTAGAAAATAGGTAATCTTGATGCAAGTGTTCCTCCATTTGGTCTTCGAGAACATCTGAAAGCATGGGTTACCCTGCCTGATTGAGCCCATAGGTGAAAACTGGGTAACAAGTTCACCTTCTCCATTCTTTGGTTGCTCTAAGGGACTGCAATAGGGGGATCTAATATCCCCCTTCCTCTTTATAATTTTGGCAGTCTCTTGGTAGGCTTATTCAAAGGTTTGTTAACTTTGGTCAGATGGTTGGTCTTTCTCCTTCTCGAAACTTGATATGCTCTCACCAAAAATTTTTGGATGATATACTTCTGCTTGGTGAGTCTTCCATTAGAGAATCTAAAGCTATGAAGCAAATTTTGAACTTGTATGAACTGGCATTGGGTCAAAAGGTTAGTCTTTCTAAGAGCATAGTTTTTTTCCTCAACACCCCTATTGATAAATGGCAAAGGATAGCTCAAATTTTTTAGTGTAAGATTGGGGAGTTACCTTCTTATTTAGGTCTCCCTTTGTGCTCTAATTTTGTGCCTGATTCCTTTTGGAGGGGTCTAGTGGATAATTTTAATGCTAAACTTGATGGTTGGAAGGGTGCCTTGTTGAACCAAGCTGGGAAGATTCAATTGATTAAATCCACTTTCCAAAATCTCCCTATCTATGCTCTTAGTCTTTTTCAAATGCCCAGGAAATTTTTGGAAAAGCTTGAAGGAATTCAAAATAACTTTATGTGGTCAGGGGTGGAAGAACATAAGCGGATACATCTTCTATCCTAGGACAAAGTTTGTAAACCCAAGAAGGCTAGGGGTCTTGGTATTCGCAAGATCAGAGAATTTAATATTGTTTTGCTTGCTCAGCAGCTATAGAATATAATTTTTGGCAATTGTGAATGGGTTCGTATGTGGAAGAACATAAGTGAATACATCTTCTATCCTGGGACAAAGTTTGTAAACCAAAGAAGGCTAGGGGTCTTGGTATTCGCAAGATCGGAGAATTTAATATGGTTTTGCTTGCTAAGCAGCTATGGAATATAATTCTTAGCAATTGTGAATGGCTTTGTATTGTGACCAAAAAGTATCTCATGGGTGTGGATCGGAACAAAACTTTCATGGATGATGGATTCTCTCCTCCTTCTAGGTCTATTCTTTTGAATGTGATGATGAAATCTAAATCTGTTGTCTCAAAAGGTTTGAAGTGGCAATTGGGGAATGGGAGAAGAATTTTGTTTTGGGATGATTGGTGGTTTGGGAATGGCCCACCCAAAGATGAACCTTGGGCTCTCCCTTGGATGGATCTTTGTGTGCAGCAATTTGGCCGATTTGTAGCTGATTATATAAGTAATGGAGTTTGGAATAAATTGCACGATTTTTCTCCTGGGTTGGAAGTCCTCTCTAAATCCTTGGCTTTTGTTCACATTCCTTCTCTTGCTTCGCTATATAGGATTGTGTGCAGGTTCTCTTCTAATGGTAATTTTTTTGTTTCCTCAGATTTTTCCTTACAAGTCGCATTCAATAGTTCGGCTCCCTTCTAGGCCTCACTTTGGAATCCTAAGTTGATTCCTAAAATTAACATTTTCTTTTGGATTTTCTGCCAAGGTAAGGTATTGACCACTGATAACCTTGTGTGAAGAGGCTTTATGTTTCCTAACCACTATTTTTTATGTGAAGAAGTGAATAAGAGGCGGAGAATCCTAGTCATATTTTGATTGGTTGCAATTTTGTGCATGAAATTTGGGCTTTGGTGCTCTCTATGTGGGATCTGTGTTGGGTTTTCCTAGTCTCCCTCAGTGATTTAGTGTCACAATGGAAAATCCCCTCAAATAATCCTAATTTGATCTATCTTTGGTCCTTCATCCTTCCTCATATGGCTTGGGGAATATGGTTGGAAAGAAACAATACGATATTCAGGGACTCGGCTCTCTCGTCTATCAGAGTTTCTCATAAGATTTGTGCAACTATCAAAGAAAACTTCTTATCTCAGGTCTCTTTTCAGGATGGCCCTAAGGTGGCTATCTCTCAAGGGAATAAGGAGGTTGTTCATAAGTGGAATTTATCTTGTGACATATCTCAACCTCTTCATAAAGTTAATGTTTCAAGGGAGGATGTGGTGTGGAAATCCCCTCTAGTTGGGTGGGTATAAGTAAACATTGATGGTGTTGCTAAAGGTAATCTGGGTCCTGTTGGTTGTGGGGGAGTGTTAAGAGATTCTAATTGTAGGTTTTTTTTCATGGTGGTGCTCCCATTGTGAACCCAAACTAACCACTTGGCGAAAGCATTTGCAGCCTATCATGGGTTGAAACTTGCACAATCAAAAGGATTTAATACAGTTTGGCTAGAGGGTGATTCCCTCAATATCATTAATTATCTTAAAAAATTGTCATACCCTTCTTGGATAGTGGAGGTGTTAATTAATGATGCTATCAATATTATGGAATCCTTTGATTAATGTCATATCTCACATGTGTATAGAGAAGGCAATAGGTTGGCTGATTATTTCGCCAATTATGGGGTAAATGATGCAAAGGTGTGGGGTGAACATGATATCCTACCCCTTCAGGCTCGCTCTATTATTCAGCATGATGCTCAAAAGTGTTGAGGAGTATATTTTAATGATGTTTTGTTGTCATGTGTTTCTTACGTGTAGGCTTGTTTTGAGGTGTAGCTTGATAAGAGGAAAGGTCGGGCAGTATGGTGTTAAGGCTCAAATGACTAGGCTCTCTTTTCTCATGATTTCCCTCTGCCACATTTTCAAATCCAAATGGATTATGGGTAGCTAGGAATCCTATGTGTTCTCGAGGTTTCCTATTTTCCATTGCAATATTTCTAAGTTTATCTAGATTGTCTACAAATTTTTCCTTCTGCTGGGTTTTTTGCATTATGCTACCATGGGTGGAAGCTGAAACATATTGGAGCCCAAATCTTATGACTCTATCAAATCTAATGAGAGGTTATGGGAGATTTTATAAGCAGGTGGAGTTACCCCATACATGGAGAGGTTGCATGGGTTTGATAAGAAGAAATCCCAAGAATTTTTGGAGGCTTGGTATAATAGGGTGTTGGATTTTGGGAGCAAGGAAGTTACAATCACTAAGGAATTAATTGCAGAAATTACTGGTATGTCGATGGATGGAATGAAATTTTACAGAGAAAAGAATGAGTCTAGTCTGGCTATGAATGTTTTCTTCAAACATAATGAGCAAAGGAAGTTGGAACCGGCGAAATGTGGTGGCTATCTACGTTCTTCTCTCAAGGAAATTTGGAGAGATGTCATGGAGGAGATAATGAGGTACTTTACTTTGCATGGTCGATTTTCTATTATTTCAGGGCACCATTTTGTTTTATTGAACTATTTTAGACATAAAAAGTGGGTGTTGTTTCCATATTACCTCTTGGTTTCACTGGAAACTGGTATTAGGGATCACAAACGAAACCCTAAGAACCCTATCCTCCATGAAGGTCTTATTGTGTTGATAATGGACTATGTTAAGGCATTTATCCTCCCTAATCAACCCTATGTTTGTAGTAAAAAGAAAAATCTTGAATATATTATTGGTTCTGAGGAGAATTCTAAGGATGAGGATTATTCCCCTGGCTCAGTGGCTTCTCTAGAAGGTGATACAGAGTCTCTTGTTGATTTTGAGGGTAAGAAGAGGAAAAAATCCCATTCCAATGCTCCATCCAAAGTTGTGGAGATGGGATTTGAGGTTGATATTGTGAAGTCCTCTCAAAATTTGAAAGTTGTGAAGGAAGCAGGGGGCAAGAAGAGAAAGACTGATGGAAAGAAAAGAAAGAAGGCTCTTTCCCCAATTTCTTCAATGGATGATGGGTATGACACAGGCGTTGAGGGTGAGGTAGAGCAACCTAGCAAGCATTCTAAACCTAGGAATGGTTTTAGTGGTAAGAAGGTGAAGGGGCCTATGAGGGAGGTTTTGAGCAAGGAGATTAGGATCAATAAGGGTCAATCAGGGGTTTCCCCTGTTCTTAATGTGAAGAACAAAATGGTTCAACAGAGGACTAGCTCTCTGGGGATTTTAGAGAGCGATGTGTAGCAGGGGAATGTTGGAAGCATTTCTATTATGGAGAACTAGGTGTTGGATCATAATGTGGAAAAAGGGGTGGTGGTTTTTGCTCAGAAAGGGAAGGAAACATTGTAGAATGCTTCATCCTATGAAGACTCTGATGCAGATTATGCTATTGATAAACATGGTTTTAATTTTAGGAGGGAGATTTTGTCGGATTATCTTAACCTTGTTAAGGAACACTCCCTTTCTTTGTTTAAGCTTTTTAAGTGGGTGTTTCATGAGATGAATTCTAGGGTCAGAGCGGCTTGCACTAATGTTGATGAGGCCTCCTCTTCTAAGGAGTTGATTATGCAGGCTCAAATTGATAAGGTTGAGGTTGAAGTTAATCAGATCTTTGATACTCTCAGGATGATTGCTAATGAAGTGATCAAAATGAAGAATTTTTATGAGAAAAAGTTTTCTATTTTGGAAGGAAAGTTAGATAAGGTTGTGGAGGTTAGCAGGCATTCCATGTGCAATGAGGATACAGGTTTTTGTCTTCTAAACAAGAAGGTAAGGAAATGGTTGGGAAATAGTTCTGGAGCTAAAGACTTGGTGGTTGAGGGTGGTGTGAAATTTAATACCACTAAAGATACCAGTCCTTTTGCTCGTACTTGCAATAAGAAAAAGCTTAATGCAAAGTATGGTATTCTTGTTGATGAAGTGGTGGAAGTTGTGATTTCTAATCAGAAGATTATTGATAGTGATCTCAAAGCTGCGAACATTCTGAAAAATATTTAGTTTACTTCTATTTTTTGTGCCTTTTTTGGTTGTTTGCTATTTTTTGGTTGCTTATCCTATTTTTTATTATATGATGAAGTAGTGGCTTATCTTGTAAAGGGTTTCAGGGCCCCTTCAAAACCTATTTTTCCTATAATAAAAAACAAGAAAAGGGATTCTTCTCTAGCATATGTAGACTAGACCCAATAAAGACACCAAAACCAAGTGTTAATTTTTTTAGAAATATTTTACAATTAGACTTCCGTTAAAGTACTCATGATTTAGCTAATGATTAATTAACCTTTAATTAATTATTAGTCTAATTTATTCTCATGCACTTAAGCTAAACTTTGGAGTTCTTTATTTAGTTAACTAAGTGCTTTACTATGTTAATTGAAGTGAGCTATTATTAGATCATTTTGTCTCATCGCATGTGATGTTGACACTTGTCATGATTTGATCCCTTTACCATTTAGGGTTTCTCCTATATAGAACTCAACCCTCATTATATAATCACTCTTGAGATTACTCTTCTGCTCTCTCGAACTCTCAACCTTTGAGGACTCTTGTTTTCCTTTAAGTTTCTTGAGGTTCTTTTGTAGATTTTCTTGTTGAGGAATATAGAAATTCTTTGTTTGTAGATCTCTTGCATGGAAGGTGTCTTTGTTTGTTGTTTGATCTTGTGGCTCATTTTTTTCACAATTCTAACATGGTATCAGAGTGTGGATTCAGTGAACCTCTTTTCGATTTATGAGGTTTTTTTCTTCAAAAAGGATTACAAGCTTCAAATCTGAACCCCCTTTTTTTTTTGCAAATTTTGGAGCTGGGAAAATTTTGGTACATCTAGGATCAAAACAAAGTCTTCCATTGGATTTGAAACTATCGAGAAAGTCAGATTTTCCTTTGTTTGGCCTGATTTGGACTTTTGAGGTCAAATCTGCAAGGGTTTGAAGTAGTTTTTTTCTATATCTAGAGGGTAGCTATGATTTCAAAGTATTTTTGGCTTAAAAGAACCTCATTGTTGCATTCAAGAGGTCGATTCCATGAATTTTGATATATAATTCAACCTATTTCAAAAACAGGAGCTTATGAGGTGAAAAAAACTTGTCAGAGAGGTCGTACAGCATCCCCAGCATGTAGGTCAAGATCTCTAAATTTGGTGGATTTTTTGCTACATTTTGCAAAGTTTTTTGTTGACAGGCTTAGACCCTCTCCGTTGGGCTTTTTAGTTTTGCACCTAATATTCCAAAGGCCATATTTTGGCCATACGGTGGTCTTTTCCAGTGCAAGTGTTTTTGAAATGGGGTAGAATTTCGTGCTCTTCACAGTGGTACAGGTGGTTTTCAGTTTTGGCTTCTCTATTTTTTTCAAAATTTAGTTTTCCCGGTGTTTTTGTTTAGTTCTCATTTTGGAGACTTCAACGAGCTATATCTTCTGCATCCAGACTCCTTTTTGGGTGTCATTTTTTTTAAAGTAAATGTTTTTTCATGTACTTCATCATGGTGCTATCAGTTTCCTCATTTTCTATCAAAGAATTGGATTTTCAGCATGTAGTCCTTTTTGGACATTATGGGTTCCTAGTATATGCACTTTTCATTATGTAGATGCACAGACATAAAGTGTCATTCTAGTGTATATTTTTTGGGGATTTTTCACATCTTGTTGTGCCTTTTGTACTCACACTATGATATAAAGTTCCATGAGGGGGTCGATGTTTTCCTTTGGTTTTCCATCACACTTTTTTCAAGTGAGTGTCCCTTCCACGACAACAGTGAATCCTAGTGATTCTTGCCTCATGCGTGTGTGCCTTAGTTTGAAACCCTTTTATTTGCAGGTTTTCTCCTACATGCACTTCTTGGTTTCACACAATTTTGATGTACCTATCTTGGCTCTCCCTTTTATACATTATGGATGGGTTCCTATTTTTGGTACTAATGCTTCCTTGGATTCAGTTTTGAGTGATCTACATATCTAGTTCTTGTTCCTATGTACTTTCAGATGCAGTATACATCAACAACTGGTTACATGCATTTCAATGAGATGGATCATTTACCATATGCATTCCTATTTCTGGAGGTTCTTCATTTCAACATCATATCATTAATCATTTGACAACATTCTATAGCTTCTTCGTGCTTCTGTGATGTTCTACATGTTCCTCTTTTTTGGGACATTATTTTTGTTGGAGGCTTCTTAGTCTTTTACCTTGCTTTGATGGTCTGCTTTGAACAAGATTTCTTTAATTGCTCCCACTGAGGCAGAAATATTTTTGATTTCTTTTTGTTGTGTTTTTATTAATCTCTTAAGATCTACAACATCATCAAGGAGAAGATCAAACTTTTTGAAGATTTTTATAGTATCATCATCACCACTAGTCTTTTATTTGGAGGAATGTTTAGAAGAAGATGGTTTAGACTTTTTCCAATGTGTAATTTTATATCCATGATCAATTTGTTTAGCAGAAGCCTTCTTAGGTTATTTCCATTGCTTCAGTTGTTTCTTAAGCTCTTCTTGATCAGCATCCAACTTTTTGAGTTTGGCTAGGTGTTGTTGAACAACATTTTTTCTCTCTTCTTTTGTTCATGTCATCTTGTAGGGATCCTTGGACTTTTCAAACTGAATTTTTAACTCTACATTTTTAAGGTGTCCTTGAGAAGAGTGATTAAAAAATCCTCTTCATCATTAGAAAATTGTTCTGACTCTAATCCAGATGATATTTTTCTTCTTTCTTTATCTATTCTATTCTTCAAATCCTTATATATCATCATATAACTTTTATCAAGAACAACTTCAACTAGTTCATACAAAATTATCCATTTCAGGGGAAATATTTTTACTATGGACAATTTCCCAATCCGGATTTTCATATTCAAAAATAGCATAAATCTTTGTTCCAAGATTTCATTTATTGGGAAAATTTGTAGCATAATGTGGGCCTTTACAGATAAAACATTTAATTCCTTTTGGCGCCTACTTATTTCTTTTCCTAAGTATGGTGGAGGTTGTCTTGAAAATTTTCTTCTCTTATAAGGAACCACCTTATATTTTTGTTTCCCATCTTTTGAAGGAAAATTCTCCTTCATAGTGGTTTTTAGAGCATCTATTGCACTTACATTTCCTTCCACAACCTTTTTTCTTAAACTGTTTAAGTTGTGTAAAATCAGTCAACTGGTTGACAGGAGGGAGGTTACAAAACTCTTTGAGATTACATGTATAATTATATTCATCTTTATTGGCTTAAAGTGCTCCTAACAGGCATTTTTTTTCTAGTTTGTAGCCAATAAATTTCTTTAGCTTAGCAAAAGTACATTTTTCCACTATTAAGTGCTCTTTTTGGATTATGTAGTCTTTTTCCCATCTGCCTAGACCACAAGGTAGGGAATTAAGGTAATACTACTTTGTAGTTAGATCATGCAACTTATCAGCAGCTATCATGTATTTCTCAAATACCAAATTATATGTATAAAATTTAGCCAATTTTTTAAGTTTCATAGTTTGAAGTATCTTATTGGCTTCTATTGCTTGCTTTGCAGTATCCCCACAAAATAAATCAATGAGCAGGACTCTAAATTCTTTGAATCTAGCAGTGAAGATGTGATTTTTTCCCATATCCTTTTGTTTTACATAGTCATGTTCTTCATCAAGGGGAGTTCTTTGGCCCACATCTAGTAGATTATTCCACCAATTTCTTAGCTTTCCAGAGAGCAATCTAATAGCATAAAGAACCTTTATTGGTTTAGTTCATGATCCACTTTTGTCAAATGTTCTCTAACGTATCAGCCCAAGTGCAGATTGTATCATATGGTTCCACAATCTTATCAATATTAAGAATGTACCCACTTGTAGAAAATGGCCTCATTTGTTCTGGTTTAGCATTTTCTGTAATGGCATCTTTCATTTATATATCCATGTCTACAAGCTTTTATGTAGACTCCCATGGATCTATTTCTTATAAATGCTTATAACCAGTAAAATCTAAATCTAATTCATCAAATTCATTATTTACAGTATCATGAGACAACTGAGAAATTTCAGAATCACTCAAAGACATTTCAAAACTATTTACATCTAATGTTTCTTCTTCTGACTCTTTGTTGGCATAACTAGGTTCATCCATATATGCTGGTTTTTTATGTTCTTCTACATTTAATTCTTGTAACCAATCCCTTATTTTTACCTTCTCATCCTGATTGGCTAAGCTATGTTCTTTGACCTTGGGCATAGGTATGTGAGTTGAGGGCTTATGAATTCTTGAAGATGACTCAATTATTTCTTCTTTCTTATCCTTGCTTGTATGGGTCCTCTGTTGTACAATTATTTTCTTTTGTTTGGGGATTGATTGATCTTGAGCTTTTTGGAGTTTTCATGATGCTTTTGATTTTCATAAATGGATGTTAGGTAACCATCTAGTTGAGTTTGGTTGGTTACTATTACCTATTTTTCACTACAGCTCAATTGGTAGAGTTGATGGAATATTGTTATATTTGAATGTGAAAGTACAGTTATTTTTGCATGTGCTTAAATGCTATTTGCACAGTATCTAATAGGTATCAAGTACCAGTTTTGCAAGTTTTTTGAGAAAACTGAGTTTCAGGAGTATTGCTCAAATATTTTAACAATCAAATGGAGTACAAAATTGAATATACAAATGATCAAGCATAACAAATTGTTTTCATTTATTTCATGAAGTTATTCACATTACATGTTTCATTTGATTGCAAGAATACAAATGATGGTATAACTTTGCATTTCAATGCATTTCTTTCAGAATGGGAGTGAAATAAGGAATTAAAACATCCACACAAGTCGTGGTTTTAGCCGGTTCCATTCATTACAAGAAAGGAAATATACAACTAAAAGAGAAGCAAATAACATGGGACATATCCATCATTTCCTAAGTTGA
Source organism: Sequoia sempervirens (assembly GCA_007258455.2). NCBI lineage: Eukaryota > Viridiplantae > Streptophyta > Pinopsida > Cupressales > Cupressaceae > Sequoia > Sequoia sempervirens. The sequence continues at coordinate 295,640,470 of VDFB02270651.1, read as the reverse complement.
TCTTCAGTTGATGACTTGTAACTTGCTCCATCTTGCTTTTGCTCCTGACTGTATCTGCAAAAGATTGAGAAGGGTGTGAACTAAGAGCTCAGGATATGAACTATACTACATGCCATACTAACAGAGATATATTTCAATCCTTGGAATGCATAGAATCAACTAAAGAAAATTGCAACATGAGTTGAAGGAGCGAAACATCATCATCATATATTGTTTTTTGCTAAAATCATTTGTTTCCTTGTGCTGGTATAGGAAAATTCATGTAGCTGATTATCTTATGAAGACCATGCATGTGGTGAAAAACAAGCTCCCACAAGGGTAGATCTCGGCATGCTGCCCCTTAAACATTACAGATGGGGGTTGAATGAAGGAATGAAATTCTTATGTTCATCTAAACTATTATGAAGGAGTAAAGCAGAGTTTCATTCATCAAAGCCATCAAGCCTGTTGTTCATTCATAACAATCAAGTGATATGATGTTTTGAGAGCCACAAGTGAACAGTAGACTTTATGAGTTTAATCAATTCAACTGAGATTCCTCAATGTCATACTTGCAAACTTAAATATCATCATATTGTTGCTTTTGGTGCCATGAGTATTGTTTATTCATCATGTTCATGATATTATGATAAGTACAACAGTGTTCATACTCATGATGGTAATAGTGAACAGGCATACATAATGCCTCATCAAAAAGACACTATTTAATAAAGGAAGCACGTGAAAAGTTTCATATTTTCATTTGAGAGGTGAGAAAGTGCATAGAATAGTCTTTTCATAATGGAGCATAAAAATGCATGAAGAGTGCTAGATAGAAGACATTAACCCACCAAGAATATGTAAGGGAAATGTAGAATGAGGAGAGTATTTATGGGTATGTGCAAGTGGATATCATAAGGAGATGAAAAGTATAATATTGAGAATACTTACCGTAATAAGGAAAATAAGTTACAGAGTTATTTCCATTCTGTCTATACATTTGAAGGACAGTCAAGCCTGAAGAAAGCTTCAAATTTTCAAACCTCAGGTATTTCATTGTGTTGCATTAAGTGGAGTAAACAGTACAAGGGATTTTTCATTGTTTGACATGTATTACAAATGGAATTGTGCATCTGTTTTCACCATTCAAGGTATGTCTTCAAAGTATCATTGTATGAAGTTGGAGCAAGTGGCCTTAGGCAATTTTGAATGAAAAGTTACAGCAAATAAGAAGTTTGTAGAATGGACAAGGTTTACGAAGCATAGAAAACTTATATATTATGTCCTGAGAGTTCCAGAGATTCCATACATTCATGAATCTTTAATCTTAGTATTTGTTTAGTATGCCCTTGAGCTAGGGTTTTATTCCAAGAAAGGACAGAATGTGTGGAGTACAGAGATTCAAAATGCAGACTTTTACCATGCTTACATTACATGAGTTTTGGCCCTACGAGCAATTAATTATACAGTGAAAGATAGGTGGTCATTCTCTTAAAATAGAAAGCCTGAAAACTTTTATTCATAGGGAAGTGAAAATGAAGTAAAATTACAATGTCCATCTTCACGAATGAAAAGTTTCAACACATTTTTTGCATTTTTCTTAAGGTTTAGCTTTTTGTTCCAAGGAAAATACAGCAGGGATTTGAAGCTTTATGTTGTTTTATCATTTAAAGCTATAAGGTTTCCTCTTTCAAAAATCATATGGAGATGTCATATGCAGAGCAGGAATTACAAAGCCAAGTTAAGGGTTTCTTCAATGACATCAAGGTTAGAATACAAGGAGAGTGTCCTTTTACACAGTGCAAAGCTTATAAAATCTTATGTTTTGACAAAAAGAAATAAGCATATGGTGTCATGGAGATAAAAATCAGAGTTACAGATTTACAATTAACATTATGTCAAATACCCATTTGAGTATTTTCAATCCAAATGCAGATTTACCCAGATTTTTCACTATTTTCTGAATACCCACATGGAGTTTCTTTAAAATGTAGGAATTGTACAATGGTGGGTCGAGCTCAAGCTCTATTTTTCCATAAATTCAAAATACACATTATTCTCCTCAAAATATAGATACCCATATGGGGTTTTGTTCCAAAAATTAAGAATATACACTATGCTCTATTGGGTCAAGCCCAGAAAATTACAAAACACCCATTTTTATGCATAAATGGCGCAGCCAAGGAGAGGGATTTTCATCTCCAAAATTTCATTTTGAAATAGGAAACTCTTAAGTACACATGCTAGGCACCAAAATCTGAAGAGGAACAAGTGGAATCATACAAATTGCCAATAAAGTGCATTTTAGAGTACAAGCATGGGGCGGCCTATATATGGCCATGAGATTTATAAATGAAAAAGTAGTCATTGCAGGAGTTTTAAAGCTTCTTAAGCTTATGTTTTATAGAAATAATGCTAAGCAAGGTACAAAGAGATGATGAAGCTTACTATGCACGTCGTGGAAGGGTAGAGAATCCACAGCCAAGCTCTCGGGAGCTTCAATATGCAAAGGTCAAGTTCTCATAGTGAAAGCCAAGAACACAGAAACAAAAGGAAGAAACACAGAGCCACAAATGTATCAAAAATTATGCTCAAGTTGTGGCCTCAAGGCCAAAAATTTGTGAATAAGTACAAGCAAAGAAGCTCGAAGGAGCTTACAAACATTCTTACTAACAAAGAGAATCATGGATTCGATAGGAGCAACAAATGATGGAGGCTTGAATCTTCACCACAGTCAAAACCCTAGCTCCCATGGCGGCAGCTCAAGCAGAGCCTTAGTTTCACAAGTCATCTTTCAAATGATGTGAAAGTAGAGGGCATTCTTTGAGTTTTGTTCTTTAGGGTTTTTCTTTGCCCTAAATCGGCCAAGGGAGATTTTTCCCTTATGTTTTAAATTTTCAATGCCAAATCAAATGCCATAAGACCAATGAAAGATGATTTCCTAGGTCCATCAATAGTGAAGGTCGATTCCCATGCCTTGGGAATTTTGAAATATTATGCCCAAAGCCTAATCAAAAATACCCATGGTGGCCGACAAAAGCCTTGGTTTTATTTTTCTTATGCCTTAGATTTCTTTTTTTATTGATTTTAGAGAAATCAATAATATTCATGCTTAGATTTTATTAATAGAAATCAATCCTATAGGGTGGGATTTTATAAAATAAATGACTAAGGCTTTCCATTTTAATTTCCTTGGTAAGATATGTGCCTTGGCTTTGTTTTTTTAATTGATTTTAAAAGAAATCAATTACAATCTAAAGATAATATTCATCATTTTTTATGATTTTTTGAGAAAAACCAAGATTTGTGGAGAGATTAAGTTATATTATTTTGCAAAAGATTTTCTAAATATTTAATTGCAAAAGATAGTCAAATTGAAAACGTTTTAAATCTGCAAGTCAATGTAAAGTAAGAATAAAACAAATTGTTTTATTTCTTTGCTATTTTTAGCAGATTTGTGAGAGATCTTTCTTTTGGTCAGATTTGTGCTTCTTGATGGAGAGATAAGGTGTTTTATTTGCTCTTAAAGCATATTTGACCTATTTTTAGGAGCTTTTCAGTATGTACATGCAAAAAGTGTGACTTTTCCACTTTTGTGCCAACTTTCGGGGCAATTTTTGAGGCTTTTCTTTGAGCTTTCTTCTTGAGCTCAGATTAGGGTTTTTGAGGTATATCTTGAAGAAAACTTAGTGTTTTATGGGGGTTCAAATTTTAGTTTCTTATTCTTACACATTTTTGAGCTTGTAAACTTCTTTGTACTCATATTTTGAGAGTTTTACTCCTTCATTCAATAAAAGGGGCATTCATATCTCCAGTTTTTGTCTCTATTTACAATTTTGGTATGATGTCTACATTGTGATTCTGTTTACAGATCCTTTTCATGTCCTATGATTGCATATTATTAATGCATAAAGTTCATTTAATGCAGGTTGCATGTTGTGTTTGGGTTTAAACCTTCATGCAAATCAATTTTGTACTAGTGTTTGTGAGAGATAGTGAATTCACTATTGTTTTTTTTTAAGACTGTTTGTGGGTGGAATATCAAAGTCATCATTAAGTTTGAGATCATATTAGATAAGTTTTCACATTTCAGTCATATTCTCTATCCCTTTTCCTAGAAGATCACTTAGGATAGGATCCATCATTCAGAGAACCAGCTCACTTTGGAGATTCTCTTTTCACATAGATTACCCATATCTGAAAAGAGTTTACAATTATTGCCTATACTTCTAATCTCTACAGCCATATTATCAATATTTTCTTGAGCAGAGGTCATCCACTGGGCTATCCAATTCCTCTGGGCTTCTGAATTATTTTGTTTTTCTCCTAGATCTACATGTAGCTTGGCTTCATACCTACCACAAATATGTTTGTCTAGATTTATAATAGTGAAGGATTCAGGGGGTGGACATCATCCAAGTTCATAGCCTATCACTTCTTGTTCCTTTCCCTTCATCTCTAATTTATACGTGTTTTTTCTTTTCAGCACCTTCCCTAGGTATTTTTTCTTTCATCATGCAACCCTTTACTCCCATCTTAGTTAATTTGATCCCTTTTACTTTTTTATCTAACTGATCTTCTTCCTTAGAAGTTAGATCCAATTTCTAACTCACTTGTCTAGCTAATTTATCCATCAATTCTAGGTTGTTGTTTAAATCTGAAAGTGCAGTTAAGGAAGCTTTAGAAGGATAAGGGTTGATTGCGGGCTGACAATACAAGGGAAAGTGGCTAGATGATCCAATGGATTCTTCAGGATTGTAATCCATATATGGCTTATTAGAGGTACTTGGGAAATTTCTCAATAATGAATATGACTATGTTGAAAGACTAGGTCTACCACTAGTAGACACTTATGGTTGTTCGAATAGAGTTTCGTCAGGTAAAGATTGGAGGTTAATACTGGAAATTCATCTACTTTGCACATGAGGTTTAGTTGACCACAAACTATGGGGTGGTGTAGGTAATTCCTGAAATCTGGGTTGTGACTGGTTGATGATTTTCTCAATGACGGGAAATCCTATGTCAAACCCTTCATGATTTATATGCCTACCAAAATATAGAATGTTCGAATTATCTTTTGGGTAGCTTACCCCGACTGGAAAATTTGAAGGTGGGAAGACAGTATTTAGCAACCTATAGATACATCGGCCACCAACTATGGCATAAACAAAATTAGGCTGGAGTTCCATGCCTTTGACTTGCAGCAAGAGACAAAAGGCAAACTGGACATACTTGTCTTCTAAACTAATATTAAAATTAGGATGAACAGAAATATGACCATCACCACCTTTAGACTCATCAAAAGCATTAGTAAGGATACCTCTAAATTGGGCAATGACAGCTTGATCACAAATTTGACAATGAGTGTCAATAAGACTACTAAAGTGTTTTGCTCCTATATCATAGTTAAAGTGAGGATGAATGATGATGTCAACATAAGAAAAATAAACATGGAAATATCCTTTTTCATGCCATCTCTTAATATCTACAAGTAATAAGAATGGAAGATAAACTAGACAAATTTTGGTTCCAGACACCTTCAAATTTAATTCAAATTGCCTAACAGAGTGCATCATTTTAGCCTTAATTCCTTTTTTCAGGATATAGATCTAAGATTTTTACTTTTGGAAATTTAAAGATCCCCTTTTCATTAACATATTCATCTTTTTCCTCAAAATAGTTATGTATGATAGAAGAGAGAGCTACTAGCTTTCATAGACCTTTGACTAGCCATTGTAGATGGATTAGAACTTGTACATTTTGATCCTTTTGTTGCTAATTTTTCCGACCTACTAATCACCTTTCCACGCCTCTCCTTAAGCTTCAACATGGGATTTACGGCCTTACTGTGGGTCCATAGCTACTCATGGTCCTACTTTGTAATTTTCAATTCCAGATCCAAGAACAATAGTTCACCTTTGGCTTAGAATTCTTCAGCTATCTCACTTATGTATAATATACAGAACTATAGCTATTAGAATGAGGACAAACAAAGTACAAATGCAACAAATCTTAGGGATGATAAGCTCTTTAGAGTTAAAGTATTTAGAACATGATTTATCAGATCCAGATCCAGAAATAATATCAAGAGTGAAGCTATCTTCAAGAATTACTAAAACAATAGGATCTGATACCAATTTGCGGAATAATAGATATGCTTTATTTATTTGTAACTTTTCATTACAACTTTCCAATTTTTGGAATAATAGATATGCTTTATTTATTTGCAACTTTTCATTACAACTTGGGCTCAACTTGGGTTACAATAGGCATATAGATTTCTAATCATCCAATCCATAATTCTTTTGATGCCTAAAGCGGCCCTCTTTGCCCTTATTTATAGGGGAGTGTGGGTAATTCAACCTTAGCATTTTATAATTAAATTTGGAATCTGACCATACAAAAATGACATGCGTCCAAACACCGACTGTACTAAGGAGTAGACAGCTATTGGTTAGTCTGTTGTAAACACTAAGTGGAGAATAATTCACTTTTTGGACACCCGTGAGTGAGAAGAGCCCACTTAAACTTCATAAGTGGATATGAGGATCTTGCTTTTTGTGGAAGGGTCACATCTTGTTGTCACATCTTAATGTGGGTGACATCACGGTATAGGCATGCCCATGTGCTAGCATCAAAAGGGGATAGGATCCAATAGTTTTTTAGGTAGTGGAGTAAAAACAATATCCCAATCTTGGGAGCGAGCATGGAAAACATAGTCTAACTGCACCACATAATCCTAAGAATAAGTGTGATCCAATTCAATTCTTCTAGCTAATGATGTTAGCTTGAGATGGATCTCCATATTTTCAATCCGTACCTTAGGCATCCATCTAGCTTCCAAAGCATAAAGTAATATCATGAGAAATTCATATCCAGTTCTTGGGTAGTGGATCAAATATTGTTCCACACTATTAAGCATTCTTTCCCAAAGTCGAGGATGAATTAATTTTAGAAATTCTTCTAAATCTAGATTAAACTTGGCACCTACCAAGTCAGTGTATTCTTCAAAAGAATCTTGATGAAAACTTATCCTACTGGTGAAGCCATATTTAAAATTCTTGAGTAAATTCATTTTGCTACGTTTTGACCAATTCATCCCAAAGAATCCTTTGATGTGGATATGTAATGCTCCATATCTACTACACCAATGTTTAATAGGAGCTTCATCCAGGCCTAGGAGCTCCAGAAGTTCCTTTTCTTCATCATGGTCCATTATTCCTTGTCCATGATGCCAAAAAATGGTTTCCCTAAGGTCTGTGAGTCATTTATCTAAGAAGTAGAATTCAAGAAGTAATTCTACAATATTATGAGGTAAGGAAAATTAGTGGTACTTCCATCACCATTTCTTCTATGGAACATAGCAGTTCCATCTGGCCTATAAAAATTAGGTTCATTGAAAATAATCCCATGATATATTGATCCCACAAGCTCTCTTGTTAATGCATCAACTAGTGGATTATTTTCTCCCTTGATCCACTCAATTTCAAAATCATAACCTCAAAATTCAAAGTACCACCTGGAAATTCTTCCTTGGGACAATATCTTTATTGGGATTTTTCTTCAGTAGGCTTCTCATTTCCTGGCTATCTGTTCAGACTATGAATTTTACTGGCTTTAGGAATATTTTTAATTTCTCAATACCTTTCTTAACTTCTAGTATTTATTTTTCAAAAATATGGTATTTTCATTATGTATCTGTGAAAGTGCCTGATCTGTAATCGCAGATACTTCTATTTCCATCTCCTTCTTCATGTATAAGTATAGTCGACCAGGTTGTGTCAGAGGCATCAGTATACAATATCAATGGTAATTCAAGAACTAGGATCTGTAATGAGGGTAAATTTTGGCATTTTGACTTGATTCTTTGGAATTCCTTTGTAGCCTTGAGCGACCATCCTTCTTTATTTTCCTTCAAATGTGCCTGGATTGATTTTCTATATTTTGCAAGACCTTTGTAAAATGGTGAGACATAATTCAAACAACCAAGAAATCTTTGGATCAGTTTCTTATCTTGGAAAATATAAAGAAATTTTTGAATGCGCTACAGAATTTGAGGTTGTAATCGAATTTGTCCTGTGTTCAAGTGCAATCCAACGAAGTCAATCTGAGCTTGGCCAATTACCATTTTCTTTGCTAATAAGGATATCCCATTCTTTTTAATGGTTGCATACAATTCTTCAAGATGGTGCAAATGGTCAGTTTTAGAATCAGAAAATAATAATAAATATGCTTTATTTATTTGCAAATTTTCATTACAACTTGGGCTTAACTTGGGTTACAATAGGCATATAGACTTCTGATCATCCAGATCGTGGGAAATGCAGGATGAGAGTATATGTCTTATATACTAGACCAAATGACTCTAAGACACTCTTTAGCAATAGAATCCAATCCAGAATTCTTTTGATGCCCAAAGTATCCCTCTTTGCCCTTATTTATAGGGGAGTGTGTGGCAGGCTGTCGTTAGGTCCTAACACTTTAGTGAATAAACACATCAATATTTCAACCGGGAAGTGTCCAATGACTGTATGCAATAGAGGACATCTCAACTTCTCTCTTAAGCACTAATCTACTGGATAAAAATTATAATCTAAGGGGCCTCTAATCTGGAAAGCAATAAATCATCTATCTAGAAAGCAAGAAAATAACTCAAATCAAAAGGCAGAAAACTAAGAAACTGAAAAGCATCACCATTAAACTAGAAAGCATGGAAACGATTAACCTAAACAATGTGTAAATTGCTAAAGAATTAAAGCATGTAAAGAAATTAGGAAACATTTATCTAAAGCGGAATCACAAGCCAACTGCTAATCATAAAACCACTAATCAAAATCAACTAAAGAAAGGTGCTCCAAACACACAAATTCTAAGCTCAGAAGCTACGGACTCAGTTACAACCTGCAGGCTTGACACTAACTGTATAACATATACTAATTAAAATAAAATGCAAATGTAACTTCTATTATATCAAAGGAAAATGTAGAACAGGAAACAAATACTTATCTATCTATCTCTAACCCTTGAGTGGCCAGCTCGTGGGTGTATCTACTACTACTTCAGATCACATGCACTGGAAAAATATCTTTGTTACTTCATTCCACAAATGCATCCATATTACATAGTAATTCAAAGAGTGGCGGGAAAACTCATATTCATATGGTAGTTTTTACTCAAAAGACAAATTGAAAGCATAATGATAATCTTCTTCTTTATTATTTGTAACAGTTACATACTTATATGAAAAATGGCTAACAAAAATCCTATTTTTCAGTCGATCAAGTCTTTCAAAAAATTTCCCATAGTAAAAGGGACTTAAAATTCCATGATATACAATATTAAAGAGGCTTCGCATGAGCCATAAAGTCTTTGAAACTGAAAAATAATAGAATTATAAAGACTCGGCCAAAACGTGTGCTCCTAGAATTTTGGCGCCCGTTGGCTGGCTTTCAAAAGTACGAGACCCGCATTCATTTCGCTTCTGATTGAAATGGTGAACGGTGGTGGAGTTGACCTACGAAATTATCAAGACTAACCCATTAAATCAGCATAAGTTAGTTTAATTTAATCAACTCCAAGAAATAAGTTTGTACGATTATTCATATAAAAGAAAGCAATTATTTTTCCTAAAGGTAATCAATTGGCAGACTAATTTGAGCTAGAAGGTTTATATTTGTATATTGAGGCCATTATATTGATGAGGTTACTTTTACCTCATCATTTCCTCCCCTTCCTAATTCCGAGTAGGTCCTCCTGCTCTGTGGTGTGTCCCCTGTCCATCATTCCTTCTATTCATTTCCTCATATTTCGCACTAAGATCATACACATCATCTGCCTCTATGTCTAATATCTCTTGATTCCTCAAGAACCCCTGATGAAAAGTGACCCTTTGTTTCCATCTGGAAAAATTGTCTTCACTTTGGTCCAGGTTGGTTTACATCGAAGGTGGTGGGGAAAGAAGAAAGGGAGGTATATACCTCATACCAATCCAATTGGTCTTAAAGTCCTCCAGAATTTTTATCAAAGTTGTTGCTCTTTCGTAGGACCATCTAATATTGAGAGGTGAAATTATTTCCCTCTTCTTGAGATGCATTGGAAGAGGGGTGTACCTTTCTTCACATGCATGCCATGCTGGTCCTATTAAATGTGGCCCCTGTTCTTGAAAGTAATCATGAACCACCCTGAGGTTGTTATCATATTTGACCTGTGCTTCCTGTTTACTTTTGACACCCAGAAACTGTTTCTTGAAAGAGAGAGGCTTCCTATGAGGGTATCTTATTTGCAACCCTACAATATTTTCTGCCTGAGCATACTCTCTTGATTTGTATTTCCAGTGAATTTGGTTTCTCATAGTGGACAGGAATGATCTTAATTTTTCTTCTATAGAGAGGTTAATAAAGAAATTTGTATACTTTTCTAGGAGAAATTTGTGAACAAAGAATTCACACAACAAATTTTGTTGTTCAGGGAGTGACTCAACAAATATTTTTACAAATTCCTTGACATCAGGGTAATAAGGTTGGTTTTGGCAAATTATTTGCAACTTCCATATCAAAATATGCTCATTAAGAAACATGGAGTACAGCCTAGATGGTCTTCTACAAGCTAGTAGCAATTCACCTATTTCACAGGCATCTTGTTTACCCCTATACGCCTAATGGAAAGATTCTTTTAACATGACTAATTCCCTCTTTAACCTATTATTTTCAAATTCCACATCCTTCAAGAGGTAACAATGCTCTATCCATTTCATAAGCATTGGGGGAATACATACCTGTACCAATCTATAACAATAGGTTCAGTTTGTGTCCCTTTTGATTTCATAATTGGTTGAGTATCACTTTCCTATAAACTTTGTTCTAGCTCCACAATTTTACTCACAAAGGCATTCAACTCAGTTTCTTGTCGATTCTTTTCTTCTTCAAAAGCACTGAATAATTGCATAAAATTATTTTTCAAATTTTGAATACATTTTTCTTTTTCACACAGAGCATCCTGATTCTGCTTACCCTGTCGATTCCATTGCTGGATTTGGAATTGCAGCTGCTCAAGAAGCTTGTCTTTTTCCTCCATTTGTGTAGTTAATTTTGCAATTTCCTAATTCCTTTTATGGAAAATGGAAATGTGCACCTTCATTTCTTCTTTCTATTGATTAATTTGTACTTCATCATCCTGCAACCTAGCCCTTAACCCTTCAATTTTTGTCTTTAGTTTTTCTAATTCCTCATTTCTCTGACTAGATTCTTCATCCCCTCTCTCCATAGAGAAGGAAACATGAGGGATTTATTCATCAAGATGAGGCACATTTTCCTCTTTGTTTTCTTCAAGAAGGGATGAATGAGGCACTTCTTTCACTTTTTCATCAATATGGGGTGCATTTTCTGTTTCAGTGCTCTTAGGAAGCACTTCTTCTACTTCTTTTGTATTCTCAATATCAGGCATACTTCCTTCTTCAGTTTCTTCAGGTAAGGAGGAGCAAGGAATTTATCCATCTGTATGAGGTATGTCTTCTCCTTCATTCCACAGAGAAAGATGCATGAGGAGTTGTCTAAGGCACTCTTTCCACAAGTTTAGGTATACTTTCCAACTTGTCAGGGAAGGACGAGAATCCTCCCGCAGGTTCATCTTCATTATGTTCTAAGTGCGGCAATTGTGCTTTCTCCCCTTCATGCTCTTCAGGTGATAGGGTTTCTTTGTCCTCTTCCCTAGGAAGTTCCTCCTCTTGCTTTCTTGTTTCTTCAATTTCCTCATTATCAGGTGGACTGTCAATTTCTACCACCTTTACTGGAGTCCTAGCCTTTTTCTTTTTTGAAGTACTGCCTATATCTTTGGGTTCAATTTCACTGACCCCTGAAGATAACCATTTACTCCTCCATAGAGGAGGGGTTATTTGAAAAAAAAATTACTTCATTTATTTTTCTTTCGATGGGGCTCCTCATCTTCTCTGGAATGCGCAATTCCCACCTCTTCTTGTCCTGGGGTTTGTAATTCATCTGACAAGGATTTCAGTGCATCACCACTGAGATTCGTGGAGGTATATTGGGACTCAGGGGCACCTAATGCCTCCGAGGAGGGTTCTTCTATAGATTGCTCCTTTTGTTTAGAGGATTCCCCTTCCTCAAATGACCTCCCCGGTTCTTCATTTTCAAATTTTCATAGAAATCTTTGCCACTTCTTCTTTGGCTTATTGCAGAAATTATATTTACATATTAGTTGTATCAAACCATGATGTTTAAGGGGCCCCGTCCCAATTTTATACTTTTCTATCATAAAGGTAACTGAATGGTAGAGAAAGGTTGGTAAATTTACCCTAAGGGTAGGGTCCTCAACGTCGTGGCATAAATGAGTCAGCGGGCGGAAAGGGGGTCCCACTATTGTAGTCATTTGTCCCTCACAAGTGAAGTATTTTATAATCTAGGCTACAGCAAACCTCCAGGGTTCTGGAATAGACATTCTATGAATTCCCTTATTTTTCCCACTGGTGCTTATGGTCAGTACAGGTTAGGGTTCCCTTTCCCTATGGAACAAATCTATTCACTTTTGATAACGGACATGGGTATTTTCATTCAAATGAATACCTTTATTTTCAAGACCAGAAAGATGAGCAAGGACTTCTGTACTTACCCAAAATGGATTTTCATGCACCACAGTCTTCCCATCTACAATATTCTCGACGAATTCCTTCACCAGTTGTTTTGTCTACCCTTCGAATTGTTTCATGAAGTCCAACCATCCAACCCTTTGAAATAAAGTTGCTATATTGCTTAATGCTAGCAATGGCGTTGCAGAATTTGGCTCAAACTTTTTCTTATTGCCTCCCATCTCCTTTGCTTCCTAATGAAATTTTTCAGAACCCTGAAATGCTTGTTTCTCTGAATTATAGACAAAGAGAGAGTTTTGTGTCGATATGCTCGATGGGGAAAGAATTAATGATTAGCTTTCTTGTCACCTTACTGTATCATTATGACGACCTTCCATAGGGAATTACAACAGTTGTCATACTTTCACCAATCGTGTAAAGGGGCACAATTTTCAAAATTACAAGGGGAACAAATCATGCCAATTAATTAACCTTTATTCAAAATAAATACCAACCCTTCTAATAAATTTTCACATACCTTAGGTCTTGTCATTAGATCAAACGTCACTTACCTGTGCTGACGTAATTGGATAGTTATATGGTTGGCAAAGGTGGGGGCGGATATTAATGGCATGGATGGGATGGTTGAAGCAATGACAGAAATTATTATGACAAAAAGGGTGTCATAATAATATTATTTATTATGGAAATATTTTATTTGATATGGCGGAGTAATCATAAGGGAGTGGATCTCAAAGCAGCATTAAAGAATGGGCATGCGCGAAACTTAAGAAAAATAAGAGAAACTTTGAAAAATAAAATTTTATACAAAAATCAAAACATTATCGAGTAATGTGACTGAAGTAGAGAAGAAGAGAGTTCCATAATTATTTAGAAAGATGTCATCAGAACAGAGTAACCAAATTGAGGATTTCGGAGCATCACTGAAAGATGCAACCGGAGCAACGACCATAATTTCCAGAGCATTTTCAAAAGATGCAGCCAGAGTAGCAACCAAAATTTCTAGAGCATCCAAGCATCATTCCAGAGCATCACTAAAAAGATGCGGCCAAAAGAGAAATAGCAGAATTCTGGAGCATCACTAAAAAGATGTAGCCAGAAGAGAAACAACAAAATTCTGGAGCATCACTGAAAAGATGTAGCCGGAAGAGAAACAGCAAAATTTTGGAGGATCGCTGAAAAGATGCAGCTGGAAGGAAGAACATTGTGACACTTTGGCCTTGACTCCCCAAAGCACCATTGGATGATGTGCTAGAATGCAAGATCAGGATAAGAAGTGGAACTAGTCTGATGCAAGGATTCTGGAGTATCACAGCAACAATTCCAGAGGATTCTGGAGCATCTCAACAGGGTGCGTCGGAATTGGGTTCGCCAAAAGATGTAGTCCTGCAAAATGTAAACAAAACTTTAGCCAAGTCCAAATGATGGAGTTGATGAGAAAATTGAAGAAATTTTCAGGAAAATATATTTTTATTTTTTATTTTTATTTTTTTTATTTATTTTTTTATTTATTTATTTTTTCTTTTCTTTTTTTTATCTGTTATTTACTTGACAACTATATTGACCCTGCCACAGCAGAGTCAATGCAGTTGATTTCTCCCTACGTTTCTACCATTTTTGTAAACTCCTTTTTATTAATGGGTTTATGGTAAATGCATAATTGATGCCCATTAAACAAAAGAGTTCAGGTGTCACCATCAATTGGTTTTAACTGGACTGAACTGTTAGCAAATACTTCAAAAATATCATATGGTCCAAGCTAGTGTGTCCTAAGTTTCCCTTGATGGTCCTTGTATTTGGAATCAAACAACAATGCCCAATCCCCGATATGGAATTCTTTCTCTTTGATATGTTTGTCATGCCAAACCTTACATTGTTGTTGTGTCAATTCAGTTTGATGGATGGCATCCAGACAGAGCTGGTCTAGTTCACTAAGTTGTAAAACTCTCGATTTGAGCTCATTTAAGATCCATACCCAATTCCATGGTTGTCCAAAGGGTTTGGAGCTCAAATTCAATGGGTAAGAGGGGATTCTTCCCAAAGACTAACTCATAGGGGCTATAGCCACCGATTGACTTCCAGGTCGTTTTGTAGGCCCAGACAGCTTCTGGTAGTTTCCTAGCCCAATCTTTCCTTCCTGAGGAAATGATTTTTGTCAAAATATTTTCCAGTTCCCTGTTCATGACCTCAACTTGTCTGTTTTCCTACGGGTGGTAGGGTGAGGACTTCCTATGGCTTACTTGGAAGTGATTTGTGAATGTCAATAGGACTTTAGACATAAACTAGGGGCTTTGGTCTCTAAAAATTGTTCTTGGGGCCCCAAATCTAAGAAATATTCTATTATAAAGAAAGTTAGCTACCTGCTCTTCCCTAGCAATGCGTAATGCTTGTACTTCTACCCACTTAGTCGTGTAGTCAATACAGACCAAAATATACTCTTTCCCTTGTGAAGGGGGATCTATAGGGCCAATAAAATCCAATCCCCATTTCTCAAATGGTTCAAGGACTACCTGAGGCTACACGGGCATTTCATTGGATGCAGTTGGTCTTCCTATCCTTTGGCATTCATCACACCTGCGAACGTACTTCTTGATATCCTTATGCATTTAAGGCTAATAGTATCCTACTCCCAAGATCTTATGAGTTGTCCTTTTAGCAGAATAATGCCCTCCATAAGGGTCATCATGGCAGGCCCTAAGGATACTATAGGTCTCATCTTCCCTAACACATCGTCACAAAACCATATCGGGTCCACACCGAAACAAGATTCCATTAATCCATTTAAAAGGGGCACTCTCTCTAATGAGATGTTTCTTTTGTTTTGCCAAGAAGTGAGGTGGTACTTTTATGGTGGCTAAGTAATTCGCAATATCAGCAAACCAAGGAGATTTAGTGGAGATGGCAAACATATTTTCATCTGGGAATTCATCCTGTACCGAAGCATAGTCGCCATCATGTTTAATCTGAGATAAGAAGTCTGCGACTACATTGGACTTCCCTGGTTTGTCAACAATTATCACATTAAACTCCTGGAGAAGGAATAACCACCTAATTATCCTTGCATTTACCACTGGTTTATTTATGAGATATTTGATGGCTACATGGTCTATGTGCACTGCAACTTTGTATCTGGTGACATAATGTCTAAATTTCTTAATGGCGTGCATTATAGCCAAGAATTCCTTCTCTTTTGTGGTGTAATTCTTCTCTGTTAGCGTCAAATTTTTACTAATAAAATATATAGCATATTTCCCTCCATTCTCATCTTCTTGCCCTAGAACTGCTCCATTGGCATCATTAGACACGTCAGCATAAATGTGAAATGGTAAGTTCCAGTTATGTCCTCAAAGGACAGGGGCAGAGTTGAGTTTCTCTTTAATGATTTCAAATGAGGAATTACACTCAGGTGTCCAAATGAAGTCAACATTTATCTGAAGGAGAGAAAACATTGGGGTTGTGATTTTGCTAAAGTTTTCTATGAATCTTTGGTAATATCTAGCATGCCCTAAGAAACTCTTGACATCAGTCTGAGTCTTCAAAATCTCAAGTTGTTGTATGACTCTGATTTTCTTGGGATCAACCCTAATCCCTTCGGCCAAAATATGATGTCCTATCACTTTTCCTTGTTCTGCCATGATTAAGCATTTCTCGTGACTGAGGGACAACCGATGATCCTCACACCACTTTAACACCTTGTCTAGATTTGTGAGAGCTTCAGTGAAAGTTGAACCGTATACAGTGAAATCATCGATATAGACTTCCACGCACTCATTTACCAACTCAGCAAATATAGCCAGGATGGCCCTCTGAAAGGTGGTAGGAGTGTTACATAGCCCAAAGGGAAGAACCCTATACGCAAATGTTCCCCAAGGGAAAGTAAAGGTCATCTTATCCTAGTCTTTCCCTGCTACATGTATCTGGTTGTATCCACTAAATCCGTCCAAGAATGAAAAATATTTCCTCCCATCCAAGTTATCCAACACTTGGTCCACGAATGGCAGGGGACAATAATCTTTTTGTGTTGCTTTGTTAAGCTCCCTATAATCTACACACACTCTCCACTTCCCATTCTTCTTTGGAACTACAACCAAGGGTGACACCCACTTGTCAGAAATTGGGTAGATAAATCCTACCTGCAAGGGTTTCTCAATCTCAATTTTAACGATGTCTTTAAGAGCAGGATTGAGTCTCTGTTGTGGTTGGAAAATAGGTCAAACATCCTCAATATAGATATGGTGCATACACACACTAGGATGTATTCCTCTCATATCTTTATAATCCCAGGAAAACACTTTAGATCTATTCACCAAGGTATCAAACAATATTTGTTCTTCCGTCTCAATCAACCAACTATTGATGTTCAAGATTTTGCCTAGTAGCAACATAATGGTTTTGACTCTAGGATAATTGGATGTGACAGTGTGAATGGGCCTTGTCAGTGTGTTAAGTGGAATGTTGTGCAGTATAGTTTTATGAAGCCTAGCAACATCTGAAAAGAAATGGAAAGTTTTTGGAACTAAGTTCATCAAAGGGCAAGGCAATCCAATAAAATTAGCATCATCAAATTCTGCTTGATCTGTGTTGATTGGGTGTCCTAGGATTTCTTCTATATCTAACATCTCTTCATTGTTGGAATCTATTGCAATACTTTCCACGCCGTTCTCTAATTCATCCTCTAATTCTTCACCATGTTGTTTAATGACTACCATGGCCAGTGAAGCCAAGTTTTCTTGTCCAGTAGGACTTTCTGGTTCATCAACCCATACTTTTCTATGTTCAGCAGGCTTGGTAGGAGGATACAAGAACAACTATTTTTTATTGGTTCTATGGGAGATTGTCATTCCTCCTTCCCTGTAGTCAATTTGGCTACAACCGTAGCCAGCCATGGTCGCCCCAAAATTATTGGATAACTGTCTTTGGGCGTAAGGGATTCAATTATCTAGAAATCCACTGGATATTCCCATCCATCTACTTTAACAAGAACGTTTTCAATGATGCCCTTGGGAATAGCTATGGATTGGTTTGCTAGCTATAGGACTATAGTTGTGGGGTGTAGATCAGTGAGTCCCAATTTTTCCATCACATCAACAGTCATTACATTAATGGTTGCTCCAAGGTTCACTAAAGCGTTGGGTATTGCTACCCCATTAATTGTTAGTGTTATAAGTGGACTTCCTGGGTCATCATATTCAGAGCAGTAACTATTCCAACTAACAAATCAGCTAGGTACCCATTGATATGAATAGTGTTGATTCATTTAGGCTTCCTCCTTGGGGTTTTGATGCACAACTATTTAATCAACTGGTTTAACGCAGGGATCTCTTTAATCACTTGTAACAAGGGAACTTCAATCTGCAATCGTTTAATTTCCTGTATCAGTGCAATTTCCATAGGTGATGTTTTTGGAGCTTCTTTCACAGAGATTGGTTTTAATCGCTCTAGAAAAGGGGCTTTGGTTTTGTCTTTAGTCACGGGATTTTTAAAAGATTCAATTGGAGACTAACCCTCCTCCTCCTGAGGTAGGTCGGTAGCTCTTGCTGAAGATGGATGGTCGGTTTCATGTTGCATAGTGTCTAGGGTTTGTTCTACAGGCACAGGTGTTATTATTGTTTCCTCATCATACTTTTGGACAGGTTCATCTATGATTTCTTTGATAGTCGACTGTGAAAGTGTTTTACTGGACCTCAACTATAGGTTTCCACAGTGTATTGCATTGAGTCCGGTGACATTGTCCTGTTCGACAGAATACACTGGAGTATTCAGACAATTATTCTTTGGATTAGGGACTGGTTGAGTTGGAA
The DNA here is from genome assembly GCA_007258455.2 of Sequoia sempervirens. NCBI lineage: Eukaryota > Viridiplantae > Streptophyta > Pinopsida > Cupressales > Cupressaceae > Sequoia > Sequoia sempervirens. The sequence continues at coordinate 295,622,089 of VDFB02270651.1, read as the reverse complement.
GTGGTGGTTGGTTAACTTTTTTAATCTGTTGAGTGTTTTGGGGAGGTGGTAAGAGAGTCTGGTGGTTAGGCATCCTCCTGGGACCGGAATAGAACTGATTTTGGGGTTGATTCCATTGAGGAATGGAATTTTGAAGGTACCACTATTGTTGAGACCGGTTGGGCCACTAAGGGTTACCCCAAGATTGGTTTGTCCAGTCTGGTGGTCCCTAAGGATAGGTTCCCCAATTAGAGGGTAATGGTGGTGGTGCCTGAGGCCAGGGCGCTACCCATTGATTATTATTCCAATTTTATTGGGGTTTCCAGTTAGGATTGGAATTTTGGCCATAGGAGAAATTATCTCTCGTTCTTTGGTTGACAACTTTCACTTCTTCCTCAACTGGTGTTCTTTTCTTGGAATTTTTGACAGAATTTAATAGTTCACATTGATTGGTGGGGTGATTCTTGTCACATATCTGACAAATGTCAATCTTGTCAATTTTGTCCAAGGGACACTCTCTTAGCAAATGTTTGTTTCGACACCTAGGGAAATAAATAGACAAAGTCTCAGGATTTCTGGTTTTAGCCTGGATGCCATCTAAGGTGGTGTTTAGGTGGACAAGAATTTTGGTGTTGAAGTTGGCCAATTCCTCACGAAGTTTAGTTATGTCATTAGAACCGCGTAAGGGAGTGAACTTCCTAATCCCTCCACGAGTATGGGAGAAGTTCTGACACAATTCTATTATTTCTTCCAATCTCAGTTGGGACACGTCTCCTTTTCCCATTAATTCTAGGATCCTCTGAGCTTCATCATCGAGACCTTTGAGGAATAAGGTCTTTAAAATATCGAGGCTTATAACTTCCCCACCACAACGTTTGGACAAGAAGATAAACCTATCTAGCTAATCCTCTAAACTTTCATCCTCATTCTGCCTTATTTTGAATAGTTATTCTTTCCTATCACTCACCCTGTAGTAACTCTGATATTTCTCCAAAAAGACAGTCTCCATTTCATCCCAGGAGGTTATCGACTGAGAAGCTAACCCCATAGACTAGCGCATAGCTGAGTCTTTTAGAGTGGAAGGGAAAAGCTTCAGTTTCTAATTATCATTCTTGCAATCATAGGTTTGACACAAGACTTTGAATTCAAATAGGAACAGATCAAGGCCCTCAGTAGACAAACCTCGAAAGGTTGGTAAGAAGGCCAATGAGATATTTTTGATTGTCATCTTGTCATCTGCATCAATAGCAATAGGATAAGTGAGTGTGTGTGGTGGAGGATTATCATTGTTGTGGTTGTTGGCAATGTTTCTTCGGTCACCCATGGTGTTGGAGGGGATGTGATCCTCTTCAAAAAAATTCTCAGTGGCACAAGATTCAAAGGTTTATGAAAGAATATATTGCTTGACCATTATTCATTCTCTTTCCAGAGTATGTGAGAAGGTCTCAGGTTGACCCTATTCGGTCAATTCTGCAGTAAGTTCTTGGTCTGAGTTTCCTTCCTCCCTACTTGTTGTTGGTATGTCAATTGGGGGAGTTTTTGGTATGAATCTTCCATGGGGCCTCATTTCCTGACCATGCAGAAAAGAAGCCAAAGAACTATTCCTATCCCTAAGAGAGGTATTGAATATATCTCCTACTAACACTAGAAAAAGGGTCCCCAGCAACGGCGCCAAAAAGTGACAGGTTGTCGTTAAGTCCTAACACTTTAGTGAATAAACACATCAATATATAGACCAGGTAGTGTCCAACGGTTGTATGCAATAGATGACATCTCAACTTCTCTCTTAAGCACTAATCTACTGGATAAAAATTCTAATCTAAGGGGCCTCTAATCTAGAAAGCAATAAATCATCTATCTAGAAAGTAGGAAAATAACTCAAATCAAAAGGTAGAAAACTAAGAATCTGAAAAGCATCACCATTAAACTAGAAAGCATGGAAATGATTAACCTAAAGAATGCATAAATTGCTGAAGAATTAAAGCATGTAAATAAATTAGGAAACATTTATCTAATGCAAAGAATCACAAGCCAACTGCTAATCATAAAACCATTAATCAAAATCAACTGAAGAAAGGTGCTTCAGAGACTCAAATGCTAAGCTTAGAAGCTACAGACTCAGTTACAACCTATAGACTTGACATTAACAGTATAACATATATTAATTAAAATAAAATGCAAATGCAACTTCTATTCTATCAAAGGAAAATGCGGAACAAGAAACAAATACTTATCTATCTATCTCTAACCCTCGAGTGGCCAGCTAGTGGGTGTATCTACTGCTACTTCAGATCACATGCACTGGAAAAATCTCTTCGTTACTTCATTCCACAGATGCATCCATATTACATAGTAATTCAAAGAGTGGCGGGAAAACTCATATTTGTATGGTATTTTTTACTCAAAATACAAATTGACAGCATAACGATAATCTTCTTCTTTATTATTTGTAACAGTTACATACTTATATGAAAAATAGCTAACAAAAATCCTATTTTTCAGTCGATCAAGTCTTTCAATAGATTTCCCATAGTAAAAGAGACTTAAAATCCCATGATATACAATATTAAAGAGGCTTCGCATGAGCCATAAAGTCTTTGAAACTGGAAAATAATAGAATTATAAAGACGGCCAAAACATGTGCTCCTAGAATTTCAGCGCCCGCTCGCTGGCTTTCAAAAGTATGAGACCCGCATTCATTTCCCTTCTAATTGGAATGGTGAACGGTGATGGATTTGAACTACGAAATACTCAAGACTAACCCATTGAATCAGCATAAGTTAGTTTAATTTAATCAACTCCAAGAAATAATTTTGTACGATTATTCATAGAAAAGAAAGCAATTATTTTTCCTAAAGGTAATCAATTGGCAGAGTAATTTGGGCTAGAAGGTTTATATTTGTATATTGAGGCCATTATATTGATGAGGTTACTTTTACCTCATTAGTGTGGGCAATTCAACCTTAGCATTTTACAATTAAATTTGGAGTCCGACCATACAAAAATGACACACGTCCAAACACCGACCGCACTAAGGAGTAGACAGTTATTGGTCAGTCTTTCGTAAACACTAACTTAGTGGAGAATAAAGAAATTCAATTTTTGGACACCCGTGAGTGAGAAGGGCCCACTTAACACCCGTAAGTGGATACAAGGATCTTGCTTTTAATGGAATGGTTGCATCCTTTTGTCACATCTTAATGTGGGTGACATCATGGCACAGACATGCCCATGTGCTAGCATCAAAAGGGGATAGGATCCAATAGTTGTTCAGGTAGTGGAGTAAAAACAATATCCCAATCTTGGGAGCGAGCATGGAAAACATAGTCTAACTGCACCACATAATCCTAAGAATAAGTGCGATCCAATTCAATTCTTCTAGCTAATGATGTTGGCTTGAGATGGATCTCCATATTTTCAATTCATACCTCAGGCATCCATCTAGCTTCCAAAGCATAAAGTTCTATCGTGGGAAATTCATATCCAGTTCTTGGGTAGTGGATCAAATATTGTTCCATACTATTAAGCATTCTTTCCCAGAGTCGAGGATGAATTAATTTTAGAAATTCTTCTAAATCTAGATTAAACTTGGCACCTACCAAGTCAGTGTATTCTTCAAAAGAATCTTCATGAAAATTTATCCTACTGGTGAAGCCATATTTAAAATTCTTGAGTAAATTTATTTTGCTACGTTTTGACCAATTCATCCCAAAGAATCCTTTGATGTGGATATGTAATGCTCCATATCTACTACACCAATGTTTAATAGGAGCTTCATCCAAGCCTAGGAGCTCCAGAAGTTCCTTTTATTCATCATGGTCCATTATTCCTTGTCCATGATGCCAGCAAATGGTTTCCCTAAGGTCTCTGAGTCATTTATCTAAGAAGTAGAATTCAAGAAGTAATTATACTATATTATTAGGTAAGTAAGGAAATTAGTGATACTTCCATCACCATTTCTTCTATAGAACATAGCAGTTCCATCTGGCCTGTAAAAATCAGGTTCATTGAAAATAATCTCATGATATATTGATCCTGCAAGCTCTCTTGCTTCAGCTAGTGGATTATTTTCTCCCTTGATCCACTCAATTTCAAAATCATAACTTAAAAAATCAAAGTACCACTTGGCAATTCTTCCTTGGGAAATATCTTTATTGGGATTTTCTTCAGTAGGCTTCTCATTGCCTAGCTATTTGTTCGAACTGTGAATTTTACTGGCTTTAGGAATATTTTGAATTTCTCAATACCTTTCTTAACTGCCAATATTTCTTTTTCAAAAATATGGTATCTGCATTCTGTATCTGTGAAAGTGCGTGATCTCTAACCGCAGATACTTCTCTTTCCATCTCCTTCTTCTTGTATAAGTACAGTCGACCAGGTCATGTCAAAGGCATCAGTATACAATATCAATGGTAATTCAAGAACTGGGATTTGTAATGAAGCTAAATTTTGGCATTTTGACTTGATTCTCTAGACAACCTTTGTAGCCTTGAGCGACCATCCTTCTTTATTTTCCTTGAGATGTTCCTAGATTGCTTTTCTATCTTCTGCAAGACCTTTGTAAAATGGTGAGACAAAATTCAAACAACCAAGAAATCTTTGGATCTATTTCTTATCTAGCAAAATATCAGGAAATTTCTGAATGCGCTAAAAAATGTGAGGTTGTAATTGAATTTGTCCTTTGTTCAAGTGCAATCTGAGGAAGTCAATCCAAGATTGACCAATTACCATTTTCTTTGTTGATAAGCATATTCCATGCTTTTTAATGGTTGCATACAATTCTTCAAGATGGTACAAATGGTCAGTTTCATAATCAGAAAATGCAATGATATCATCAATATATACTGCACAAAAATCTTTCAAATGTCTGAGTGCCTATTCCATTCTCCTTTGGAAGTAGGATGGTTTTGTGCAAGGACCAAATGGCATGACATCCATTCATACAACCCTTGTGGAACTGAAAATGCGGTTCTGTACCTATTTGATTCTTTTACCTTTATTTTCCAAAATCCTGACTTGCAATCAAACTTTGAATAAATCTTTTTATTAGCAAATCTTCTTATCAAATCAGCACTAAATGGAATTTGGTAATTGAATGGAAGGATGGTATTATTAAGAGGTTTTTAATTAATACAAAATATATTTTTCCCTCTTTCTTTCTCTGCTCTTTTTTTTACCAAAAACGCAGGACAAGAGAATGGGCTTTTACTTGGATTAATAAAATGTTCTTCAAGTAATTTATTAAGTGTTCATCCATCTCTTTTACCTCTGTTGGGCTCATCAAGTATGTCAGTTCATGGGGAATCATAGACTGGAATTCGTCTTAACTGTATTTCGCATTCCTCATGATCTTGTGACTAGAACTGGAGAGGATTCATGCTACAACAGTTAGATTCAAATCTATTTCTAATTTCATCAAACATATATGCAGATGATTCTATCAGTTCTTTTACTGATTCCTTCTTCTATTTTTTCGCATTATGTTCAAACTTGTGATTTACAATCCTTAGTACAGGAATCTCTACCTAGCCATCTTCATGTCTTAAAGAAATTTTGTGTTTACAGAATTGAAGAGGCTCATATTTAGTAAGAAACAAATATCCTAATAGAAAATCATCTTCAAGATCATTATATTCAATGAAATCAACAACAAACATCTTTCCCATGATTTCAATGTGCACGTCCTGTGCATACTTTCCCATGTGTATCCATTTTCTATTAATGGCGTAGCTGTGTGGGAGATTAGGGCTTGGTTTCCAGAATTTTGGTGGGATGGAATTCATCTTGGCCAGTGACCGAGAAGATCCTGTATCAACAAAAGCATCCATAGGAATCTTTTTAAAACCTGGAAAACATAAATTAATTCTAATATAGTTCCCATTATTATCCAATAATAGAGAGCAGGATTTATCTTTGGTTCTCTGTAGAGAGTAGGATTTATCTCTAGTTCTCTTTATGAGGTTGTTGCTTTTGTTGTTTCTGCTTGCTTCTTTAGATTCTTCTTGTATCTCTTGTTCAGATTTTGTTTTAGCATTGCTTTGATGATCTGCTTTGAACAAGATTTCTTTAAGTTCTCCCACTGAGGCAGAAAGATTTATAATTTCCTTTTGATGTGTTTTTATTAATCTCTTAAGATCTGCAACATCGTCAAGGAGAAGATCAAACTTTTTGAAGATTGTTATAATATCATCACCACTAGTCTTGTGTTTGGAAGAATGTTTAGAAGAAGATAGTTTAGACTTTTTCCAATGTAGAATTTTATATCCATGATCAGTTTGTTTAGCAGAAGCCTTCTTAGGTTGTTTTTGCTGCTTCAACTATTTCTTAAGCTCTTCTTGATCAACTTCCAACTTTTTGAGTTTGGCTAGGTGTTGTCAAACAGCATTTTTTCTCTCTTCTTTTGTTCCTCTCATCTTGTAGGGATCCTTGGACTTTTCAATCTAAATTTTTAACTCGACATCTTTTAAGGTGTCCTTGAGAAGAATGATTAAAAAATCCTCTTCATCATCAGAAGACTTTTTCGACTCTAGTCCAAATGAGATTTTTCTTCTTTATTTATCTATTCTATCCTTCAAATCCTTATATTTCATCATATAACTTTTATCAGGGACAACTTCAATCAGTTCATACAAATTATCCATTTCAGGGGAAATATTTTTACTATGGACAATTTCCCAATCCGGATTTTTATATTCAAAAACAACTTAAATCTTTATTCCAGGATTTAATTTCTTGGGACAATTTGTGGCATAATGTGGGCCTTTACAGATAAAATATTTAATGCCTTTTGGTGCCTACTTATTTCTTTTCCGAAGTAAGTATGGTGGAGATTGTCTTGAAAAAAAATTTCTCTTATAAGGAACCACCTTATATTTCTTTTTCCCATACTTACCATGTTTACTTCTTTTGAAGGCAAATTCTCCTTCATACTTGTTTTTAGAGCATCTATTGCACTTACATTTCCTACCACAGCCTTTTTTTCTTAAACTATTTAAGTTGTGTAAAATCAGTCACCTGGTTGACAGGAGGGAGGTCACAAAACTCTTTGATATTACAGGTATAATTATATTCATCTTTATTGGCTTGAAGTGCTCCTAACAGGCATTTTTTTTTCTAGTTTATAGCCAATAAATTTCTTCAGCTCAACAAAAGTACATTTTTCCACTATTAAGTGCTCTTTTCAAATTATGTAGTCTTATGCTCATCTGCCTAGACCATAAGGTAGGGAATTAAGGTAATACTGCTTTGTAGTTAGATCATGCAACTTATCAGTAGCTATCATGTATTTCTCAAATACCAAATTTTATGCATGAAATTTAGCCAAATTTTTAAGTTTCATAGTTTGAAGTATCTTATTGGCTTCTATTGCTTGATTTGTAGTATCCCAACAAAAGAGATCAATGAGCAAGACTCTGAATTCTTCGAATCCAATAGTGAAGATGTCATTTTTCCCATATCCTTTTGTTTTACATAGTCATGTTCTTCATCAAGGGGAGTTCTTTGGCCTACATCTAGTAGATTATTCCACCAATTTCTTAGCTTTCCAGAGAGCAATCTAATAGCATAAAGAACCTTTATTGGTTTAGTCCATGATCCACTTTTGTCAAACATGTTCTCTAAATTATTGGCCCAAGTATAGATTGTATCATATGGTTCCACATCAATATTAAGAATATACCCACTTGTACCAAATGGCCTCATTTGTTCTAGTTTAGCATTTTCTGTAATGGCATCTTTCATTTCTATATCCATGTCTACAAGATTTTTTGTAGACTCCCATGGCTTTGTTTCTTCTAAATGCTTATAACCAGTAAAATCTAAATCTAATTCATCAAATTCATTATTTACAGTATCATGAGACAACTGAGAAATTTTAGAATCACTCAAAGACATTTCAAAAGTATTTAAATCTAATGTTTCTTCTTCTGACTCTTTGTTGGCATAACCAGGTTCATCCATATATATTGGTTATGTCTGTTCTTCTTCTACATTTAATACTTTTAACCAATCCCTTATTTTTCACTTCTCTTCTTGATTGGCTAAGCTATGTTCTTTGAACTTGGGCATAGGTACGTGAGCTGAGGGCTTATGAATTCTTGAAGATGACTCAATTATCTCTTCTTTCTCATCTCTCCTTGCATGGGTCCTTCGTTGTACAATTATTTTCTTTTGTTTAGGGATTGATTGATCTTGAGTTTTTCCCTGCTTTTCTTTCTCTTCTTTAGAGGAACTATCATGGTCAGTCTGTGCTTTTCTAATTTTCTTTGTGACTACCCTAATCTTTTCTAGCTTTCTAGCTACAGCGTCTATGTGTAGCTTTTGATCCTCTGCATCTTTCTTTATGTATTTTTCATGATGCTTTTGATTTTCATAGATGTATGTTAGGTAACCATCTTTCTGAGTTTGGTTGATTACCATGGTTCTAACATCTTGTTGTGCTTGGCTGACTTGGTAGCTTACACTAGAAAGATTGTTTATAATAGAAGAAAAGTGTTGTTCGATTTTCGTAACAGAAGAACTAACTTTTTTTTTGGTAGAAGAAACATTATTCAGCTCAATCTGGGTCTTTAAACAATTATTGCCTATACTTCTAATGTCTACAGCCATATCATCAATATTTTCTTGAGTAGAGATCATCCACTGGGCTATCCAATTCCTCTAGGCTTCTGAATTCTTTTTTTTTTCTCCCAAATCTACGTGTAGCCTGGATTCATATCTACCCCAAAGATGTTTGACTTGATTTATAATAGTGAAGGATTCAGGGGTTGGACATCGTCCAAGTTCATAGCCTATCACTTCTTGTTCCTTTCCCTTCATCTCTAATTTATACGTGTTTTTCTTTTCAACACCTGCCCTAGGTAGTTTTTCTTTCATCATGCAACCCTTTTCTCCCATCTTAGTTAATTTGATACCATTTCCTTTTTTATCTAACTAATCTTCTTCCTTAGGAGTTAGATCCAATTTCTAACTCACTTGTCTGGCTAATTTATCCATCCATTTTGGGTTGTTGCTTAAATTTGAGAGTGCAGCTAAGGAAGCTTTAGAAGGATAAGGGTTGATTGAGGGCTGACAATACAAGGGGAAGTGGCTAGATGATCCAATGGATTCTTTAGGATTGTAATCTATATTTGGCTTATTAGAGGTACTTGAGAAATTTCTTGATAATGAATATGATCGTGTCGACGGACTAGGTCTACCACTAGTAGACACTTCTGATTGTTCGAATAGAGTTTCGCCGGGTAAAGATCAGAGGTTAATACTGGAAACTCGTCTACTTTGGACATGAGGTTTAGTTGACCACGGACTATGGGATGGTGTAGGTAATTCCTGAAATCTAGGTTGTGACTGGTTGATGAGTTTCTCAATGACGAGAAATCCTATGTCAAACCCTTCATGATTTATATGCCTACCAAAATCTAGAATGTTTGAATTACCTTTTGGGTAACTTACCCCGGGTAGAAAATTTGAAGGTGGGAAGATAGTATTCAGCAACCTATAGATACATCGGCCACCAACTGTGGCATAGACAAAATTGTGTTAGAGTTCCACGCCTTTGACTTGCAGCGGGAGACAAAAGGCAAACTAGACATACTTGTCTTCTAAACTAATAGAAAAATTAGGATGAACAAAAATGCGACCCTCACCACCTTTAGACTCATCAGAAGCATTAGTAAGGATACCTCTAAACTGGGCAATGACAACTTGATCCCAAATCTAACGAGTGTCAATAAGACTACCAAAGTATTTTACTCCTATATCATAGTTCAAGTGGGGATGGACAATGATGTCAACATAAGAAAAATGAACATGGAAAAATCCTTTTTCATGTCATCTCTTAATATCTACTCATAATAAGAATGGAAGATAAATTGGACAGATTTAATTCAGATTGCCTAATAGAGTGCATCATTTTAGCCTTAATGCCTTTTTCAAGATATAGATCTAAGATTTTTACTTCCAGAAATTTAAAGTTCCCTCTTTCATCAACATATTCATCTTTTTCCTCAAAATAGTTATGTATGATAGAAGAGAGAGAGCTACTAGCATTCATAGACCTTTGACTAGCCATTGTAGATGGATTAGAACTTGTGTGTTTCGATCCTTTTGCTACTACTTTTTTTGACTTACTACTCACCCTTCCACGCCTCTCCTTCGGCTTCAACACGGAATTTACGGCCTTACTGTGGGTCCACAGCTACTCACGATCCTACTTTGCAATTTTCAATTCTAGATCCAAGAACGATAGTTCACCTTTGGCTTAGAATTCTTCGGCTATCTCACTTATGAACAATATACATAACTATAGCTATTAGAATGAGGAAAAACATAGTACAAATGCAACAAATCTTAGGGATGATAAGCTCTTTAGAGTTAAAGCATTCAGAACATGTGATTCATCAAATCCAGATCTAGGAATAATATCAAGAGTGAAACTATCTTCAGGCATTACTAACACAAAAGGCTTTGATACCAATTTGCGGAATAATGGATATGCTTTATTTATTTGCAAGTTTTCATTACAACTTGGGCTCAACTTGGGTTACAACAAGCATATAGATTTTTGATCATCCATATACAACAAACATTGGCATAACTCCAGCATTAGGTCTTTCCTCTAGAAATCCTTATGGTTTTGGATCCTCACATGTGACACCTCAAGTTTCATTCCCTCTCATAAGTTTGCAACATAATAGTCAACCAAGCACATACACAATCTCACCTTATTCACCACATTCCTAAAACATGTCAGCCAATGATTCCATCATTAACCAAATTTTTCCAAATGTAACCTCACTCCAAGAACAAATCTCAAATTTGAACCAAAAACAAAATGGATAACCATTTCAATAAGTTAAAAAGGGACCATTGTCACTTGAAATCTTGAAAAAACCAATACCACAAAACATAGAGATAGCTCGATTTGACAAGTACAATGGCAAAGGACACCCTAGCAATCATATATCGGCATATACAACCTTGTGTAGTGACTTCATTTTTTAAGATAAACTCTTGGCCAAACTATTTCCTAGGTCATTGAAAGACATGGCTTTGGAATGGTTTTTTTCATTACCAAATAACTCAATACACTCTTTCAATGAACTTTTTGATGCATTCCTCCAACATTTCCAAGTCAATATTGGACCTAAAATTACATTAACTAATTTAGTGCAATGTAAAAAAGGAAAACATGAAAAAGTGACAGACTTTACAGGGCATTAGTCTTTTAGTGTTTTCTCAATAGAACTTAGAATTTGAGATATTCAAATGGGTTATTTATTCCATCTATTTTTTTTCTCAATAGAATTTCTTAAAATTTATGAACTACGATCCCAAAATAAAAAATCATGATGTTTTCTTAATAAGACTTCTTTATATGAATTGTCCTTACAAATTAGGAAGTAAATTTTTAGCAAGTTGTTTTATCGTAAGGCTTATTTATAATGTTACATTTTTGGTAAACCCTAGACAACTACTAGAATTTCAAAGGTGTAACACAAAAAAGAAATTATAATAATTCACATTAATTATCAAAAGTAGTTTAATTAGCCTTGAAAATTGCATTCAATTATCTTAGGGAAAAGCATGAGAAAAAATGTACTCGTTTATGAAAATTATATTATTAGAAATCAGGATTTTAGAATATTAATATTTATAAATAAAATGAGAATTATACAAGCATAGATTTTTATTTTTTTTGAATCCATGATCACTTTTGACTGGAGCTTTGAACCAGTGAGGCCACAATTTGTGGGAGACCTCATCCCCATGTTTGTCTGGTATACACCAGTCCATTTTCTTCTGCCACCTCCTTCCTCTGTCATCCCTCCTTCCTTCTCCTCCTTCCACCTGTTTCTTCGCTCCCTCCTCGAGCTCTCCCCTCCATCCTTTCTTCTTCTCGTCGTCCCTTCTTCCGCCTTCCTCCCACTTCTCGTCCTCCCTTCCTCTCTTCGTTCCTCCCCTTTTTCCTTTGTCATTCTTTCCTTCTCCCCTCCTCCTCCCTCCTTTCACTACCACTGCATCCCCTCTTCTCCTTCACGCCTCTTCTCTGCCACCTCTCCTTCCTTCCTCCCGCGTGCTCACTTCATTCCTTTCGCTCCTTACCACCAGTTTCCACCTTCTCGCACCACTGCTTACCACCAATCTCCTTCCTCCTCGTCACACAGGTTTCGTCCTTCGATCCTCTATCTGCCATTCCTCACCATCTGGCACCACCCTTCGAAACTCCTCCCTCTCAGTTCCTTCTATCGTCTAGCTTTTGCTTCAATCATCCTGCTCGGGTGGCCTAAACATCACGACTGTCCATCGTCCTTCGCTGTCGTTGGTACAGAGGACTGTTGTGCATGATGGTGAGAGTGGAACCTGGGACGCCCTATCAACAAGGCCCATGACTTTATTGTCATACTGTGAGGTGAACCCCTATACAAGCATAGATTTAACACATTACACAATACGCATATATATATATATATATGGGGGAAATCCTTCCAAGTAAAAAAAACTCATAAAACATCATTTTAGTATAAAACACTTATAAAATAACCTATCAAAAAAAAGAAAACACTTAAAAATATAGATCAAACCTAGAGAACACTTCTCCTTACTTCCACATGGCCAATAATTGTGCATAGTGATAGAATTCATTATTCATTTCCAAATTCAATACCTCTCAATGAGAGAGAACCTCCTTAAATATAGGAGAAGGGATGACAATCTCAAATGGTATTAGTCACACTTCTTCAAGACTATCATTTTTAGATAATCAAATAATCTAATAGTTATTGGACTATAATTATTTTAAATGCTATTGCTTAATAAAACATATAATATAAAAAGTTGTATACCTTATCTTAGAACAATAGATAAATGTTATAAAGTATGACCCCTAATAACATTATGCTCTAAAACTCCTTTATGTTTGTAGGGAGCATCACCTATCAATTTCTATAAACTAAAATATGAAGTACCCCAATAACATAGATCTTCATTGACAGTGATAAATGGGACAAAAATATAAACTAAAATGAAGACTATAATCCAGACTACATTTAAATCATCTTGTCATCATTTACAATCCCAATGTTTTAAAAATGATGATTTAGACACGAAATTATTACTTTTTTATTGGAACCTGGGACTCCTCAAACTAGCCTCCTCTAGGTTCATTACATAGTGTTTGTAGGTCTTATATAATACAATGTTTTTAACAAGTGAAAGATTTACAAAGAAGAAAGTATAATATATCCAAAGGATTTATACAAATAAAGTCTAGATGTCATATATATTATACTTATTGGATCTTATAACTAGAATTTAGCCACTAGATGGTGTCATTGACATGTGCACTCCCCCTTAATGGCATCACCTAAGGCCAAGCATTCATTTAAATTTAGAGAATTCGATATAAAACAAAGGTTTGATGTGTAATTACTAGGATTCCAACCTAGTTCTTCTTGATCATAGTATCTTCCATTTGATAATTAGACAAACAAAATTGGAGAGAATTTTAATGACAAAAAAAAAGATTTTCCCTTGAGTGAATATGCCCATGAACTTCAATGTTCTTTATTGCTAAAAGTATGAGTCTTTTGGTAAGAGTAAACAAATTGGTTATTACATAATAAAATGGGAATTTCACTATGTACCCAAATGAAAAAATTGATAATTTCCTCAACAATATTGATTCTTTTGTAGCTACTTATGTAGTTGGCATTTAGATTATTACTCCATCCATGTGATAGCACATACATAATATTTTGAATACATGTCCTAAAGTAGATTTTCCTATTAATAGGATCACTAGAATAATTAGTAACACCATAAAAGTTGATTCTTAGTGCAAGAATAATAAAGACCATGATGAAATATATGCATTTGTCACTTTCCAATGATCATATAATATTCCACATAAATTTAGAATATAGTCAAACTGATTGTAGATAATTTGATGAGCATTAGCAAGGAGGTTATATGATATTTTCATGAACATAAGATTGAATATTTTTTCATGTCTCTTTTAAGGAAAAAACAGTCATATTACTAAACTTATCGTAATGATCCATAAAAAATTTAAACAACAGGTAAGCTATCCTTTCCATGCTTGTTCCTTCAATAAATTATTAAGGAAATAGCCACCCATTATAAGTAGGTGCTTTATACAATGAAATTTTAGAATGTTAAATCTCAAAAAAGTAAGTTGCATTAAGACATAAATATATCTAAATTTCACTCTAATATACTTTAACCCAAGGAGGAACCAATATAAGTGTCAGGAAAAGTAATATCTATGTTTCCACACATGATTTTTAATATATATGAAATGCTTGATCACTTTTAAATTGATTACTCTCAAGTGGACAAGAGAATAAATGGTAAATGGTCATAAATTTGAATAAATTATATCATTTGTTACCAATAAATGTAATAAAAAAATATTGAAAAAATAGGAACCTCAAAGGATAATAAGTACCTTAAAATCCAAAGAAAATTTCTTAAAAGGATAATAATTTGATGAAGGACAAACTTGCACATTATCACTTCATAATATTATATAATTTTAATGCAAGCATAGAGAAACCTTCCAATAAAGGACAAAAGTATTAGAGAAGAATGTAAAGGAGATGTGGACACTGTATAGAGGTATCGATTGCAATAACAAGGCTAAGCCCTTAGAAGTAAGAAAATATGAAATAATTGTGTCCTAGGATGTCTTTTAAGATGTTCATGTGATTTTTGAGGAATATATGAAATCTCAAGGAGATTTTTTTTGTGGGGATATTGTGAGAATGATTGTATCATAACCCATATTTGTAGGGCTAGGTCTATAGCTAAGGCATGAAAATCAAGAATAAAATTAGGCCTAGTATGAGATGCTAAGCATGGAGAAGCATAAGACATATAACATGTGGAAAGATAACCATAATTTTTAATTATGTCATGTGAGATGTCCTTCATTATACAATGGGTTCTCAATAACAATGGAAGGTATAGCTCTTGTGTAAATATTTTGAGATGTTTTATGTTAGGTCTTTGATTGGGAAATCATTGGTCTCTTATGTTGTGAAAAAAGTCTCTCTTCACATTCCACGACAATGAATGACCAATGATCAATTCTTGTAGCAATGAAAATGTTGTTCTTCACATAAAAAAACATCGAGAGGTAAAATATTAATGAAGATTCAATATATTGAAGGCTTAAAATTTGTCAATGTTGGCTCTATTGATAAAGTGTTCAACAAGATTCATTTGTTTGTCTATTAACCAACCTTAAAATCTACTTATAATTTAAAATGTTGGTCTCCAATTCATCATAAATATAATGCTTTATTTTTTAATTGATCCTTGCAAAAATAAAGGCCAAGTCTACTTTGTTAAAGTATTGGTTAAGGAATACTATAAAAACTATTAAATATTCTTAAAATCTGCATTTTGGAAGACGTGCATGTATTATTGAACTAGGAACAAGAGGGGTTGAAATCCATTGCTCGTCTAAATCTCACATCATTATGTGGAGAGGGCTAGTGAAAACGAATTGTGCATACTCAAGAGTACTACACAATGTTTCATAATAAGCTTATTTATATGTATGTCAAGTGCAAAAAGTTGTTAGAAGCTTGTAAAGAGTTTGATCACATGAAAGAATGAGACATCTTATTGAATGTGATTATTGCAGTGTATGGGTATCCTCACAATGTAGTTACATTGTTGCACTATATGCAATAAATGCGCCTACAACTTGAAATAAGCTCACATTTGCCAATGTATCTGTAATGCAAAATGTGGAAGTGTAGACAAGGTGTGAGAATTGTTTGAGATAATGATAGAAAGAGATATGTTCCAATGGAGTGCAATGATTGTAGGGTATGCGCAAAATGAAGTTGTAGTTGAGTTTTATTATAATAGGCTAGTAAATAGTGGATGAGAGTATAATGCATATCATTTATTTGTTAATATGCCTCAAAAATAAGTCATGGACTGCAATCACTACACGATATGCATAAAATAAAGAGTTGTTGAAAAATACTTTGATGGATAGAGCTAGACAAGTTCCCTTAATTGTAGGGTGTCGCTTACTCATTAAGACAACCATTCATTGATGCAAATACAATCTTTGTATCCTCCAATAAAATATTCCCAAAGCTTACAACATTGTCCTCATATTCCACATTTTACTTTCCCACCACTCTCAACAGAAAACAAGTTAATTTTTTGTTTTTTTCCCAAAAGGCTACAACATAACAGGTTTAATTTTTCATTATTAGGCTAAAAATGTGTTGATTCTTAAAGATATTCCATTTCTATAAAGAATTGTGTCTACCACAAGTCAGAACTTTTAACCTTTCACCACAAGACAAGTCCTTCAACTTTAAATAAAGACTAGGAGTTATTAAAATATGGAAAGTTCTATTTCAGCAAGGCATGATGTTTTGTAAGCTTATTTGGAAAATGTTTGTGTAAATGTGAATTGCCATTATAAAAATTGGTCAAACCTAAAGAAGCAATGATGAGTTCAAAGTTGACAATCCTCAAAACAGCCAAGGAGTAAAAATATTCATGATAATTGCCTTCCCATGTTTCCACTAGTGTCATATTGGTCTAAGTTTTATTTTGTGTGATCTCATTGCATTTTCTTTCCAAAACTCTTGTCAATCTTTGATTATTACTCACTTCTATTGGCATGAGCACAAATATGACAACTATATTAATATGGTACCCCAAAAAATTGTGATGAAAATATTCCATATACAACCTAATCTGTAGAATGAGAAATTGCGTACGTAGCTACTATGAATTAAGATGAATTGTTATAGAAAATGGCCAAAACAATATGTGTTTTGTACAAATCATACTTAAAACCATGGAACTCAATGTTGGATCTAAAATTCCAAACAATTCATTTATTCACAAGAAGTATAAAAGAACAAGGTTCCTTGGAGTATATGTGAAATTTAATGAGAATTATATTCGCTAGAGGACATTAAACTACTCAATAATGTAAAGTGTAGTAAATATATGTTTTTTTTAAACTAGTTTCATGAAATATACTTCCTTGAATGTGACAACTTGCTTTTACGAGCAGTTTGAAGCTACTTAATGACGTAACCTACAAAAATGATTAGTATAGCCTAGCCTACTTTGATACCATGTTAGAAATTAGAATCTTATGATAGTAATCATTATAAATAAAATGATAATTATACAAGCATAGATTTAACACATTACATAATATATACATGGGGAAAACCCTTCTAGATAAAAGAATCCCACAAAACATCATTTTATTATAAAATATTTGCAAAATGGTCTATAAAAATATAGACTAAACCTGAAGAACACTTCTCCTTCAACATGGACAATAATACCTCATGTGCATAGTGATAGAATCCACTATTCATCTCCAAATTTATATATTTGTAAATAATCAATAATATAATAGAGATTAAACTATTCTTTTAAATGACATATGCTTAATAAAGCATATAATATATAAGGTTTTAAACCTTGTATTAGATCAATGTATAAATGTTATAAGGGTATATGACCCCTAACAACATTATGTTCTAACATAGATAAACACTAAGAATCAAAGAAATACAAACATTATTAGAGAGGTAAACCATATACTAATGGACTTCCTCATGGCATTTGAGTGGCATCATCTTCTTTGAATCTGTGGATGCATCTACTTGAGTGTACTTAGCCCACATGCTTTTCTCCGTGTTTGATAAAGTAGCGATAGAGGTTAGCCCACAATATGTAGTGCAATTTATCATGAATAATGCAATAAATTGTGTGATGGAAGACAAACTTCTAATGGAGAAGAAACCTATATTATTTTGGAGCCCATGCATGGAAAATCATCTTGATTTAACACTAAACTATATTTAACTTAAAATAGAGAGGGGAAGATCCATCACTAAATTCATATCCAATTACACTTGGGTGCTCAACATGATTTGATATTTCATTGACAGAAAGGAGCTCAATTGATGAAGTGTGAAGAGGATTGCTACTCACTTCCTTGCATTGTAGAATTGTGCTTAAAAGATTAACATGAAACACATACTTGTTTCAATAAATTGAGTTAAATGTAGCTTCATTAATCACGTGAATGGTGTCACTGTTTCACATCTTGCTTTTTATGACTCCTTTTACACAAATGCACACAAGGTAACAAATTTCAAAGTACTTGGTTAGAATGCTAAGATTGGTTAATGGGGAATAATCCCCAATGGGGTACTTTTATGAGACCATAAGTAAGGCAAAGGAGGCAACATGTTTCAAAATGCAAAATGATTAGAGAAATTCCATGCCAATATGGGAGATTGTTGATGCTACATGGGATTGCCAAATGCATTTTTAACTCTCTCATTGAACACTACTACTTAAATACATCATTCATTTATAGATCATTCAAGAATTGATGTAGAGGTGATAAAAGGTTTATTCATGTGTATTGCAACATGTTTTCTTGGTGTAGAAGATCAACAAGCAGCTATTGCAAAGTTGCCAATGTACCAACAAGGAAAAGGATTCTTCTCTAGCATATGTAGAGTAGACCCAATGAAGACATCAAAACCAAGTGTTAAATTTTTTTAGAAATATTTTACAATCAGACTTCATCTATCCTTTTGCTTATTGAAATTGAAACAATTTATAGATTTAATAAAAAAAAATACATTCGCAAAAAATCTAATGTCAATGCAATAGTGGGACTACTTTGGCAAAGAAACCAAATCACTTTGATGGGTGACAATCCATATTCTAAGTCATTCATTAAAGTTTACTTGCAACCATTCTTGGAGTGTGTTTAAACATTGTACACTAACAATCACAACCATTCGAACCAACAATAGATAAATGATTTAGTCTTCATCCACAACAACCTTCATCTTTAGCTTAAAGATAATTTGAGGTTAAAAGCATTTAATACCTCTAAACCTTTAAAAAAAAATTAGTGATTATGATTTTATGTAGTTCAAGTTCATTCAATTCAAATTTTACCATGTAGTAACCAGTGAAGAATATGTTGCTAATCTCACATAAGTTGATCTTGATGAGATTGATCCTAAATTAGAATGGATCACAGCCAATGAGGAGCCCTAGTTTGATGAAGATAATTTGGCCATCTTGAATGAGGATTTTGATGATCGTGAATGCAGTCATAGGAGGAGAACAAGGGTGTAGGAACATCTACTGCCGCTTCACATTTTGTAGTCTAGAAGTCTCAAAGGCTAATTGTGTTTTCAACTTCTATTTTTTACTCTTGAGACTTAAGCTGGAATGGGCAAATTATACTTGATTGAGAATTTGATACTTATCAAGAATTTAAGAGTTATTGGCAGCGTAAAAACTTTATTTATGTCTTATGTTTGAACTTTGTTTCTCTTTCTACTGACTAGATTTAGCATCGAATAACAATAGCATTTTTTTATCCATATTTTTATGAGTATTTGAGCATTTTCTAATTTAACAAGTTTTTGCCGTGTCTATTCCATTTAAACCTGAGCGAATTGAATTTCATTTACACTTTATGGTTGTAATGTCAATGCCATGTAACAGGAATGCTACTATGATCAATATGGTCAAGCATTTCTCTGGTTTTTTATTTTACAAATCTCTAGTAATTTTTTATTTTACTATGGTTAATTTTCTTTAAAGATGGAGTGAGTCATGTGAGGGGATAGGTACTATGAGAAGATTAGAGTGTGAAGTAATTGAAAATATTTTGGGAACTGTGATCAACAAGCTTAAAATGGTGGCCTGGAGAGATGTCAAAAGGCATCTCTACTATAAATTGATGAACCAGGTAGTGATCTTCAAATTGTTAAAGAGAACTTCAGAACTTCAAGTTAAACCTTGGAGGATGCTTTGCTACCAAGCCAAAAAGCAAGACAGGTAACAGGAATGCCGAGCATTATAATAACAAGCAACAAAACAATTCAGCACCTAGCAGGGTGGGGAGAGGTCACAACACAAGAGGAAGAGGAAGATGTCATAATACAGTAGGTAGATGTTGAGACAAAGAAAATCTTATCTAAAGCTTCTATTGCAAGAGGCACGAACACTATGAGAGAGATTGCCACTTCGAGAATACCAGCATGAAGACAGCATGAAGAGGAAAGAGGCAAACAAATTAAATGGATTGTGTATTGATTCGGGTTGCTTTAAGAAGAATACATTTAAGTGTTAAAGAGTTATGGCTCAAGATCTTCAAGAAACCAATTGTGCAAGCAATACAATGTTTGTAACAATACAAACAAGAAATGGAAAGACAAACAAATTAAATGACATCCATGTACCAGCACCAAAGAAAAACTCACTATCTGTTAACCAAACAACAAAGCAAAATTATGAACTTGAGTTTGGCAATGGTGATTGAATCATCCAGCATATTTAAACTTTTTAATATAGCCAGTTTGGTTTAGAAGACCACAGGACAGTACCAAGATTATGGGTGTCATTTTGCTAGTAAAACTACAGAAAGCAATTCATTCTTAAGAAGTCTATAATTGCATCCATTAAACAATGTCAAATCCTTTCTTGTCTAAATTAGAGAAGTATGAGCAAGAAATGGTTAAGAACTTTTGCGAAAAAATCTTTGTAAAGAATTATCAACATATAAAGCAATAGCAATTGAAAAAATGCTCTTCACAAGACCAAAAATGAGTGGATAATCTTCTGGCTAGTTTTAGATGACATATAGCACTTCCCTAATATGTGTTTTACCATGGATCTAACATCCTGTGGCTGCATCTAATGGTAAGCCTCTGTTTGAGTGTTTTAAATACGTGGAAATTTTATGTTTATAGGGACTATGTTAACAGATTTGGAACACATCTTATATTAAAAAATAATGTATATTTAATTCATTATATAGTATAATGTGAAATAGACTGACATTTTCATACTCAATTTGCCTTTACAGCAATGCCATGCAGCAGCAAACTTCTACTTTGCATTCTTGTTTGAGTGCCTGCCAAAGTAATCAAAATCTGCAGGCAAGTCTATTCTCGTCATAAACACCTCTTTAAACCCTAGGACTCTGTCCTTACATTTATTCATGTATTTTATGTCTGTGCTGCCTCATCCCTGAGCTAATATACGTAATAACATTAGATCGTCAGTTTATGCATCCAGTCAAAATCTTAATCAAAAGTGGGGAGAAATATAAAATATAATGATAGCAAAAGAGTTTTGAATAAAGAAAACTAAAAAACAGTAAATTACCTCAACTAATCCACTCTATCTTATCCAAAAAGCCAGGTTAACGTATCATCTTGCATCACAGATTACAATGTCAAAACTTAGAGAAGGGATTTCTTTTGCTGAAATACAAGAATGTGCACATTTCAGTGACTGCTTACTAAGTTACGTCAGTGATATAAGAAGTATTATACTACTAAGCTTAATATTTCAAAATATTAAAACCATGTATCTACATCATAAGTTAAATTAAGGTTAGAAAAGGGAATCTATTTAGATTCATATTACTTGAATCAGTTGGTAAGCATATAACTAAATTGGTGAAGTATTGTCATAGATTGATGAGGAGCGAGATGTTTGGCGAGTTGGTGTCCCATTGTGGAAGACAAATGAGTCTAGTACTTATAAAGACAAGGAGCAGTTTCTCAGATATGAATTGGATGCCTCCAATTTCTAAGCTTATTGCTCAATCTGCCTATGTACTATGCATGATGTAGCATTTCGTTTTTTAGTATCTGAGTCTCTAACAGTATAATCATGCTTTATACTACAACCAGCTGGAAAAAGATGCAGGTCAAATGAAAGAGAAAGATATTCCAATTTAGCAGCAGAAAAGGGGGGAATATTTATCCCACTCATCAAGAAAAGGAAATGGAAAGCTCTTTTTATTGGTGTTTTACACTAGACAATCATTGGAAGTAAATGACCTTTTGCATGGAAACCAATCTGAAAGCAAGTGGAAAATTTTACTAATTCTGCAATTCAGGATTTCATATTTTAAGATTCAGGGCAACAAATGACAAGGTATATTATTTATTGCCAATCCCAAATCCCTGAAAATCAAATGATATTGCCAAGTTCACAAGGCCAGCATTTAGAATGTATCAATATAAACAACGGGATATTGGGAGGTGCATTGTGGCTTCATCCAATCTCAAATGCGAAAAGGCAATTGAAGTTTAAAAAAGCCATAATTCCCACTTGGTAGTTGTGTTGGAGTTATGGACAGACACTGAGAGGGAGGAGAGGAGAGGGGAGGGGGGGGGTGAATCAGTGTCTACACTTTTTCAACTTCGACCAAGATTTTACAATCTGATTTCCTTTTCTTTCAACAAAAGAGTAGAGTAATCACATTTAAAAGCACAAAGATATGACAACATTAACTCAGTCTATTAGACAACTTATGACAATATGATTTGAGTGAGATATCTTGCATTTGCCAAAAACATAGCTCAGATTTTATCTCAATATTACTCTGATTAATGCATTCATGAGTTGAATGTAATCGTTCATAAACAGAATTGAGAACAGTAATAAACCCAACAGTGAACTGAAACAACAACACAGAAAAACAGTGAGCACACAGAAGAACAAAGATACAAAAGATTTGCCGAGTGGAAAACCCTCCTGGGGTAGAAAAACCACTCCTAAACTGCCTTACTGGCTTAATCTTCAAAAACCACTTTTAACAATGCCTTATAGGCTAAATTTTTGAGACCAACTCAAGGAGCACCAACCCCTCATTTAGAGACACCAATCTCAAGGAGCACCAACCCCTTACTTAGATTTTAGAATTACAATCATAATATATCAGAGGATCACTCTGTTTACAGTTAAGTTCATAACACTCTGCTTCTGATACTCTAGGAATCCAACTCTTGTATTAAAGAGTTTTCCAATACATCTCTTGATACGGCCAAAATAACTATCTCTCAGAATTACAGGCCAGCAGCATCTTCACTATTTTCAACATTGGTTTTTATATACATTCCAAGTGTGTCAGTTACGAAGAAATCTTCAACAAGCGTTTTTCACCAGATTCTCAAATTCTCTTACTGATTTTTGAATATAAAGCTGATTCATAATAATCTATAGATTATGGTAAAAATCAGAGAAACGCCTATCCATAGAGCTTTTAATTTTTGCGCTGAATCAGGAGACTTCAAATTGTAACTAAAAGATTTTCAACAAAGTCATGACAGCCCACAAACAGAAACTCATATCCTCTGAAATCTCAGAGAATATTTTCCAAAGAATCGATACCAACCAAAGATGTCGCTATGCAACTAAACTTAGAAAATCACATGTCGGCCACAGAGACAGTTTTTTAAACGTTCGCTGAGACATCCAGACAAGTATGCCGAAGGCAACTTTAACGTTAAACATACTTTGGTTTCTTCTGTTTCGCCGTGACCCTTCATTATCGGGCAAACCCAATAGAGAATTCACTTTGTTTTGCCGAAAGCCATCGTGAACAAACTTGTCGCCATGACAATTCAATACCTATGCCGAAAGCAACTTTATCACTGTCAGTCATCCCTCTGTTTGTCGCTGTGACATTCTGCTGTCAGGGAGACGTTATGTAGATTACATTAAGTTTCACCGAAAGACTTTATCCCTTGTGTGTCGATGTGACATTATGATTCTCTCGTCGATGCATCCTTCTACCTTATGAGAGTCGCTATAGCATACCGTCATCGGGGAGACCTCTTGTAGAGTATATTGTGTCATACCGAAAGTCTTTATCATTTCTGAGTCGTTGAGACATTACAAACCTCTCGCCGAAAGCCCCTCATTAGACTTAGTCGCCAAGACTTGACGGGTTCGCTGAGACTCTACATCGAAACTCATGAGTCTTACCGAAATCCCACGTGAACATTCCTGTTCGCTGAGACAACTCAATGCTTATGCCGACAAGGTCCATATGTATTCTATCGGTGAGACCCACAGGGTTCGCTATGACATTATACCGAAGAAAAAACCTTTGCCGATAAGAGCTTTTTGTACACGATCGGTGAGACAATATGTCTTCGATGAGACCACATGCCGAATACAACACTCTTACCGAAAGACTTCCACATGCATTAGTCAGTGAGACCAAGTGAAATCGCCAAGACCTCAGCCCGATACCGCTCAGTTTGGCTGAAGTTCTCTCAAAGAGTTGTTCGGTGAGACTCCTCCCGAAAAATAGATAAAACCTTTTGAGCACGAGTCGGTAAGACAAGAAAGACTCGCTATGACATTATATCGATAGCCATTAGTTTTACCGATAAGTCTCCATATGCATACGGTCGGTGAGACACTTGAATTCGCTAAGACCATATGACGACGCCACAACTCACGCCGATATGCTTATTCTGAAGCGGGTCGGTGTGACATTGAATGTTCGATGAAACATTACACCAAAGACGATTTCCTTTGCCGATATGCTCATTCTGAAACAGGTCGGGGAGACATAATGAAATCGATAAGACCTTATCCCGACGGTATTACATATGCCGATAGATAACACTTTTCTGTCGCCGAAACCAAAGACAAGTCTTGCCGAAATAACCTTTCTTGTGTCGGTCGCCAAGACAACGGGAATGTCACACCGAAAGCAGCCTATATGTTAAATTCAATCGCCATGACATCTGAAATGTCTTGCCGATAGGCAACTTAGACATTTCAAAGTGGATTGGGGAGACCCTGCCATACTCATGCCGATGTGTAAGCCTGATATGCAAAGAGAACCATCCTGACAAAGAAACCATCTTTCAAACTCTATTAGTCAAAGATGTAGCATTCACAACTTGAACCAGAAAACTCATCACCATGAAATGTAACGATAACAAATAACATTTTGTAATAGCCAAGAGACATCAAAGAAGTGCCATAATAAATCATAAAGATCCAAACTGAGACTGATCATCAAAGAGAACCAACTGAAAGGGATTTTGACATCAAGGACAAACTATATGATCACAACTGAGATCCAACAAGTTGATACTTGGAAGATTCAAGAAACAAGATGCATTGGGAAAAGTGTGATGTTGAGACAAAACTCCAAATGCACTCCTTGCATCCCTCCCTCAATCTTCCATGTGTACTTAGAATTTTTTTACCACTGAGATACCAGCCTTACACATGTTTGAGTATTTTCTGGAGCATGGACTGAACCTCCAACTTTTACCCCCTCAAGCTGCACATCACTTTAATTTACCTACCCTAGCTCTAATACAATGTTGAATATCCCTGGACCAGCTAGCACTAGAACCAAGGACCTCTTAAGTGCACCTACTGGTGCTCTACCACTATGATACAAGCCCTGCAAATGTTCAAGTATCTTCCAAAATGTATATTAATAACCAAAAATGGAAATTCTACTTTAATTTTACACATGTGATCAAGGTTACAACAGATGTTGTAGTTAGTGGTGGAGTGCTTAAAGCACCATAACCAAAAAAACAATTAAAAATGATGCTATAAACACACAACATTGGTGGCTAGATGGTTAAACCACGATAAAGACAAATGTGATACTTACAAACATGCAAACATAAACTCAAAGTCAAGATTATGGTGGAGCATACATTGCAGCCAATCTTATTGCCATACACATATTTATTTGCTGCAGTATAAAAAATATCATTCTCTCCAATATTCTCATCTATTAATGTACATGTATGGACTTCTAAATACCTAACAGTTTCAGAAAAATGAACCATATGTAACAATCATGCAAAAGTAGGATAAATGAAGAAGAGATCAGTTAGAAAAAATGAATTCTAAGCATAAAAAGAAGGCTGACAGTAAAAGGAGACATAAGGAGTATAAGGTAGCAGATGAACTAATGGTATATCTGAGCAAGGAGATATTTCCCCAAGGTTCATACAATAAGCAGAAGATGATGAAGTTTGGTCCTTGTAAGACCATTAAGAAGTTCAATTCAAGAAAAGCATATGAACTTGAATTACCAAAAGGTTGGGGTATATCACTAGTATTTAACATGACAAGTTTATATACGTATCATGAAGGAGAGTTGGAAAAAGACAAAACAGAGGTGAATTGGAGAAAACGGATATCAGAGTAGATGAATTCTGATGTTTTTAGTCCTATTAATATTCCTTCAGTTTCAATATCTATTTATGATATTTCATTTATTGATGACTACAGTAGAAGAACATGGGTATATCTCCTTACAAGTAAATATGATGTCTTCAGTCAGTTTATAAGGTTTAAGGCTCTTGTGAAAAATCACACTGGTAAAAGGATTAAGATTTTGAGGACTGATGACGGTTGTGAACTTTGCTTAGCAGATTTCAATAAGTTCTGCAAGGATCATAACTAGAAAAACATAAGACAACTTCATACACCCCTCAGCAAAATGGAGTGGTAGAAAAAATGAATAGGATGTTGATGGAGAGGGCTAAGAATATGCTCAATGGGGCCTGCTTGGAACAAAAGTCTTGGGCAGAAGCAGTTGCTACAACTTGTTACCTGGTAAATACTCCTCCATCAACTCTTGTTGATAAGACACCTATGGACATGTGGTCAAAAAAAGTGATCATTGAGACATTTAGATTTTTTGGTAGCAAGGCATATGATCACGTGCCTAGGGAGATAAGGTAAAAGTTGATGAATAAGGCTATAAGATGTACCTTCATCAGTTATGGTATTGGTGTAAAAAGGTACAAGCTTTGGGATCCTATGGCCAAGAGAGTTTTGTATAGCAAAAGTGTTATCTTTAGAGAAGTTAAACCTTCTTCCACTATATTGCAGCTAGAAAAAAAATGAAACGAAAGATACATTTCAACTACCCCCAAAGACACAGAAAGTTGAACAAGAAGCCCACAAAGGATCTAATGAGATGAGAGCTCAAATAGTTCAGAGAGTTTTGAAGAAGAGATAGAACCTCCAACTTAGTCATTAAGGAGATCCACTCAAAAAAGACAACTAGATAGGTATACTCCTTTTGATTGAAAATGTATTTTTTCTTTGATTGCTAAAGTTGATGAGCCTAGAATTGTAAAGGAGGCCATGGATATGAATGATGTAGAGTTCTAGAAGATGGTCATGAATGAAAAGATGTCTACATTGAAGAAAATTGACACATGGGACCAATTACCTTTGCCTGATGGATATAAAAGCATTGGATGTAAATGAGTTTTC
The DNA here is from genome assembly GCA_007258455.2 of Sequoia sempervirens. Taxonomy (NCBI): domain Eukaryota; kingdom Viridiplantae; phylum Streptophyta; class Pinopsida; order Cupressales; family Cupressaceae; genus Sequoia; species Sequoia sempervirens. Next base: position 295,594,975 of record VDFB02270651.1, on the reverse strand, counting down.
AAAAATAAAATCAGTTCAAACAGCAATGTTGAGAAGAATAAGATTAGACTATTTGTAAAGGGATATTGTTAGGTTGAGGGAATTGATTATGGTGAGATTTTCTCCCCAATTGCTATGTTGACATCCATTTGGTCTATTATCTATTGCAACAACTTTTGATCTTGAGGTTAAGCAAATGGATGTGAAGACAAATTTCTTTCACAATGATTTGGAGGAAGAGATCTATATATCATAGCCGAAGCACTAATTGAAAAAATGTAAAGAAAATCTGGTTTGCATATTGAAAAAATATTTATATGGTTTTAAGCAATCTCCTAAGATGTAGTACTAAAAATTTGATACAGTAGTGTTGGGATTGGGATTGCTAAGGTCCGAATCAAATCACTTCATCTATTATAAGATGGATGGTAATAAATTCCTTATTATTGCATCATATGTTGATGATATGTTGTTTTTCAATAACAAGTTGGATATGATTTGTGAATTGAAGTCTCAACTTTCAACACAATTTGAGATGGACTTAGGGGCAACAAGGTTCATCCAAGGGATGAAGATCAAAAGAGATAGAGCTAACAAAAAACTTTGGTTGGACTAAAGTAACTATATGAACTCAGTGTTAAGAGGCATTGAACATGTCAATTTGCAAACCTTTGTGTGTTCCTATTTCAATGGGAACTAAATTATCAATTGAATAGTGTCAGACTTCTCCTAGTGAGATGATGGATCTGGCCAAAGTACCTCATGCTAGAGTTGTTAGGAGCTTAATATATGTTATGGTCTGTACAAGACCAAACATCACCCACGCAATGGGAGTTCTTAGTCATTTGATGGCTAATCTTGGACAGGTGCATTGGAATGGAGTGAAGAGGGTCTTTAGATATTTGCAAGGTACCTCTGAGTACTCCATTTGTTATCATGGTAAATCTACAAAAAACCAACAATTAGAGACTACTCATGGATTTGTACATTTAGAATGGGTTGAAGATGTTGATAGCAAGAGGTCCACCAATGGATATGTTTTCACTATGTTTGGTGGTGCTATTAGTTGGATGCGCACGCGTTAGGCTATGGTCACTTTGTCCACTACAAAAGCAAAGTACATGAAGCTACTCATGCTTGTAAGGAAGCCATCGGGCTTGAATTATTATGTTCAAATGTGGGCCAAGTCTAGGAGCTATTATAGTTCTATATGACAGTCAGAGTGCCATATGTCTAGCAAAGAACCCAACCTTTCATGTGAGGATGAAGCATATTGATGACTAATACCATTTTGTTCATGACATGGTAGAGGATGGGAGGGTGATGTTGGAGAAAGTTGACACTTTGTAGAATGTTGTAAATGCATTGACGAAGACAATGAGCACAGAAAAATTCAAGTGCCACTATGAGTTTATGGGTCTCTCAGCCCTTAGCAATTAGTTCGAAAGTGTTGGTAGCCCTTTTGTTCTTTCAAGGTATTCAACAAGAGGGGGAATATTAGAAAAGGTGTCTCAACCATGTTACTAATGTTAAGTATATAAAGAATTCAATTTTTTGACAATGAAATATAAAAAACTCAATTTTGTGAGCTACAGACTTTATTTTTGGTCAAAATAAAAATTTCAGGTTGTTTGGAATCACTTCCAAAGATGCCTATTGCATAGATCTGTTCAAACTATACAATTTAAAAAACTACACCCCAATGGCCTCCTGAATCAAAAGTTATGGCCTCCGAAAGTTGAGTCTCCTACATTGGAAATGTAAAAACATATAGGACATTATACTTGTTGACCAACTTATGATGTGTTATGACAAATTATAAAGCATCTTTGAATGAAGATAAGGAAGCCAAAATGGAACGCCCAAGTTGGTGAGTGGATTATGACAAGCTTATGATAGGTGGAAGGAATATGTTATTTTTAACCTATGATTTGAGTGTTGGTTTCCTAACTAGATAATTGGGTGCCACTTTATTGGGCAGTTTTATCTCATGGTTTTGTAATGAACATTTGATGGTTTCAGGTATTACTTCTTCTATTTATAAGGTGCTTGAGATGAAGTTTTTGATAGTGAGTTTGTAGGTATTGTTATGTTGTCGGAATTATTCTAGATCTCTGGTCGGTGATACTCCTATAAAGGCTTGCTCTATAAGTGTATTGTAACCATGTTTAGATCATAGCAGCAAAAATTGTTTGGGGAAAAAATCGGTAAACCAAAAGTATAAGATTTTTTGAAAAACCAGGAAAAATCGGATTTAAAGAGAACGTAAAAAAATGTAGAAAAAGAGACATAACTATTTTTTTAAAAATTTAAGGGCATTTCCATACCATAGAGATATAGAGAGCAAATAAAATAAAGATTTTAACCCATGAATTGTAGAAAATAGGATTTTGTTGTTTATATTCATATTGCTGATTACATTGCATTGGACAAACTTCAAAGCATACTTTTGTCATATCCCCGAAATCGTGACATGTAGATAATAAAGAAGCATAATTAAAATAGTTAGCTATTTGATATAACATAATTATAATTGTCCAAAACAAAATTTTAATTATGAATATCATAAATATTATTATTATATGATAGATTTTAGAGTATGCAAAAAAAATTAAAATAAAATATAATCATAAAATAAAATACAAAAATAATAAATGTTTCTAAGTGACCAGCGATTAAGAAAATAATGATGCTAATAAATAAATTCTTCTGAAGGCGCATGCCGGGTGAATATGAAATTGAAGGAGGTTTTCGATTAAATTATGGGGAAGAGAAGCGATTGACACAAACAAAAAACCCCGTCCTTTGTCAATAGGTTGCAAGGAATAGCTATGACTCTTATCTATGGTGCTATCAAGACTTTCTAGAAGACCATGGCCATTCATAGAACCAACTCTTTAATTATCAGTGAGGACTCCAAATATGTTAGGCGCTACCCAAAATGACGATTCAATCTGGAATGAGAAATAGATCCCTCACAAGATTGTGGCTCATACGCAATTCTTAGCCACTCCTAATTTACGCACTAGCTCCTTCTCTACTCCTTATTCCCTTCATTTCATTAAGACACAACTAGAGGCAGCGATAAACATAAGATAATAAAGGTTATCGAATTGTTAAAGAATACCCAAGGCAAGGAAATCATAGCAAAGGAAAATTGAGATATACAACAGCAGACAATTCGTGGATACCAAACAACTGGGTCTGAACAGACGTAATAAATAGGGAAATCTGTGGGTCCCCTAATCAGGTATGTGTTAGCCTAGTATGCAGTTCCTATACATAGATTATGGTTAATATGGTATGCACATGATAATTACTACTATTCAGATTATATTATTAGCATATCATGTTCATAGATAATATGAATTCATATGAGTGTTGTATGATGAGATATCTCACCTATTTATAACTGAACTGATATATGCATACCTAGGATCTCACAATGAAGAACAATTATAAGAACAAGGATACCATAAAATGGTAATTTTGATTTGTGATATAAATGACTTTATTCATGCCTTTTGATAATGAATCATATAATAGAATTCCATCTATAGTACAAGGGGATTGAGAAGTATTGGTACCACAAAGGGAAAGGTAACTACATAGCAGAAAATCAATCATTGCGAGGAGAGAGAAGACGGGTTGGGCTACAAGAGATTATGTCCAGAAAAAGTGCATCAACTTAGAGGTAAGTACCCTCATCCGAATGATATAACATTGAAGTTTAGATTAAATCCATTCCAGTTCTATGACAGTGGGTTACAGTGTAACACCTTATTCATTAGAATCAATATCAGTGTATGTTTAAATCTGTGATGAGATGCGAATTCGATTAAATATAATATGATAGCTGAATGCATAGAGATTAAATGACACTTTCGAATAGATGTTTATATGTCAATATATTTGAGTTCATCTATATAGCATAAGTGATTGACAAACTCCCTGAGTAGATATAAAGGGATATTATTTACAAGAGACCAATAATGATGCTTGCAGCAATTAATGTATATCATAAGCTGTTATGACTTTACTACGAGAATAGACTTCGGGCCAAAATTCCCTTTCGCTAGCACTCAATAAGGACAGGGAGTTTGTGGAGGGAAAGGCTGGTAAATCACTCCATTGATGGACGGCCCCAAGACAGGTAGGAAACCTTGAGGGAGTCCACTTTGAGATCGTGCACGCGCCCTTTGCACAGTAAACCTACCATCCAATGAGGTTAGGAAAGAGGAAGCAAGGCGAAGATCTACTCCGATCAAGATTAATAAGCATAGTTGTAGGGAGACGCGTCTCCCCCCCTCTGAGACGCGACGGAGACACGTCCTTGAGACCACACCAATACCCAGAGATGCGATTTTGAGTTCGGAAACTTTTCTGAAGTCTCCCGCTGTCTCCCACGTCTCCGCATCCAAAAAATCACGTCTCCTGCGAAGTCTCCGAAGTCTCCCGTCAAGTCCCACGCGTTTTAAAGGTAAAAGTATGTTAAAAATACATCAAACACAGATTTTAAAAGTGCGAGCCATCATTTAGCACGCCACTAAGGAGCTTGTAGAGGCCGTCGACAGAGAAAAGTGAAGAATCGAAATCTAAAGAATAAACAGTAAGTGTTTTTTTCATTTTCATTTTTGAATCTTTGAACTTTCGTTTTATTAATTTATTCAGTATTCACCATTCCGTCTAGACTCTATTCGCCATTCGGTATTTTGATTTTCATTTATTTGTTGACATTGTTGTATTTAGAATCACCGGTAATCTCCACAAGGGCATTGCCCCTGTTTAAAATCATGGCAGTATGCCACGATTTTAAACAGGGGCAATGCCCTTGTGGAGATTATTGGTGATCAATATCAGTTATCGATCACCAGTAATCTCCACAAGGGCATTGCCCCTGTTTAAAATCGTGGTTGTATGCCACGATTTTAAACAGGGGCAATGCCCTTGTGGAGATTACTGGTGAATGGTGATCAATATCAGACTTCAGTTATCGATCTACAGGGCACCAAAAATTTAAGAAAAAATAGAGAAAATAGAGAAAAACTTTAATGCCTTTGAGGCTACAAGGCAGTCATCATGCATGCCATTTTAATATTTTATTCACCAGTAATCTCCACAAGGGCATTGCCCCTATTTAAAATCGTGGCATACTGCCACGATTTTAAACAGGGGCAATGCCCTTGTGGAGATTACTGGTGATACTAATTCTAGAATCTAAATAAAACAAATAAGTGAATACTGAATAACAATCTGAAAAATAATTAAATTAAAATTTTTAAAATAGGCTCCTCGCTTGCACTATAATAATGATTGAGTCATGGACTCAAGTCTCATGAGTATGCTGCCTGGAGATTACTGGTCTATGGATGTGATTTGATCATTTGTCTCTTACACAAAAACTAAAAGCATGTACCATTTTAATTTTTAAATTTTTATGGCCTTCCTGATTTTGGATTCATTTTGAGTGTGCTACTGCTCATGTTGTGTGCATTGTGCAATCTGAATCATGATTCATTTAAATAATTTCCTCAAAGACATGTCTTTTTCTGTTTCTTTTTTTTATTTTTCATAACTTTAGCTACAGGCTACAGCCATTTCAATTTTTTATTTTTTTCTATTTCCTTTTTCATAACTTTAGCTACAGTCATTTGATTTCTAATCATATTGTTTTTTTTTGTTTTTTTTGTGTAGAATTTGAATCATTGAATCAAGAATGTCAAGTGGGGGAAACAAACAAAGCTTGTATCCGTTGTGGAAGTATGTTGATTGTGCTAAGGGGCCAAAGGGTTCAGGTGGAACATCCACGATCTCATGCAAATTATGCCCAATGTCATGGCAAGGTACTTACACAAGGGTGAGGGCTCATTTTCTTCACATACCTGGAAAAGGTCTTGATCCTTGTATAAATGAGGTGGATCGATATGAGGCTGTGAGGGATGAAGAAAGGGCTAATGGTAAATTTTCTAATATGAGCTCTCACGCTTCAACAAACACTGCTGCAAATCAAAATCAGAATATCAATAGAGAGGCAGAGGTGGATGTGTCTTCAAGAGATGTAGCAGCAGAAAGTTCTCACAAGAGGCCACACATTGGTAGCTCAAACCCCATTGGCAGATTATTTGATGTGCAAGGTCGAGAAGCGGTTGATGCATTAATTGCACGCTTCTTTTATGCCAATGGAATACCATTTAATGTTGCTCAATCACCTTTCTATACAGTGATGGTCCAAGCAATCAACAATGCACCAGCTGGATATAGACCACCTATGTATGAAAAGCTTCGCACTACTCTGATTGATAAAGAAAAAATTTGATTAGAGCAACAAACTGCACCATTGAAAAGAGTGTGGGTTTTAGAAGGATGCAGCATTGTGATGGATGGGTGGACGGATACTAGAAACCATCCACTACTTAATATCATGGTAACATGCAGCAAAGGGCCTTATTTTTTGAAGGCATTGGATTGTTCGGGGCATGTAAAAAATGCAGAGTATCTTTATAACCAGCTATGTGACGGCATTGAGGAGGTAGGGGCATCACATGTAGTCCAAATTGTTACAGATGCTGCCCCTGTTTGTAAAGCAGCAGGCATGTTGGTGCAAAAGAAATACAAGCATATATTTTGGACACCATGTTGTGTGCATTCGTTGAATAATGCACTCAAAGATATTGGCAAGTTTGAGTGGGTTTCAGCTCTCATAGAAAAGGGCAGAAAAATTCAAATGTTTATATGCAACCATCACCAAACACAAGCTATTTATCGAAAATTTTCCAAGGTCTTCTCAAACTAGCTGATACAAGGTTTGCTTCTTATTTTATTCTTCTTCACCGTCTTTGTGAAGTGAAAGGTGCTTTGTGTTCCACGGTTGTTAGTGATGCATGGGCAGCTTGGAGGCAATCTACATCAAATGATGCAGTTGAGGTGAGAGGTATGATCCTTGATGACCGTTTTTGGGCTGATGTTAAATTTGTTGTGGACTTTATTCAGCCCATATGTGAGGTGATCAAATTTGCAGATTCAGACAAGCCATGTTTGGGGGAAATTTATGAAGAAATAGATTCCATGTGGAAAGAATTAAGCAAATAACAGATGCAAAAGATCCTTCACTATATCCTTTGATAGAAGATAAGTTACATGGAAGATGGAACAAACTTAACACACCTCTTCATTGTGCTGCCTATGCCTTAAATCCTAAATGGCATAATATACAAGAGACCAATAAGAGGGCTCCATATGAGGATAGAGAGGTAATGAAGGGGTTTTGGGCTGCAATAAAAAAGATATATGGCCGAGGTGAGGAAGCATCAATTATAAGGAGTCAATGGAATAAGTTTTCACGTGGGCATGGTGACTTTTCTTCCGTGGAAGCTTTATATGATATGCGAGCAAAGAAAGACCCTATAGAGTGGTGGTGGAACCATGGAGGTGAAACACCTGAATTGCAATCATTTGCAATAAGATTACTCTCACAAGTAGCTAGCTCTTCATCTTGTGAGAGAAATTGGAGTACTTATGGTTTTATTCATTCACTAAAGAGGAACCGATTGGGGTCAAAGAAAGCAGAGAACCTGGTGTACATTCATAGCTCACTTCGCCTTCTCTCTCGTGTAGATCCTGCATACAATGAGGGTCCTTCAACAAAATGGGACCAAATTTCACCTGATGAAGATGTTGCAGCCATAGTGGATGAAGTGGTTGAACCAGATGGCCTTATTGATTTACCCCCAGTTCTACTACCAGCAGAGGAACCTGAGTTAGAGAGTGATGAGTATTTGGAGAGCATCATAGTTGAGGACCTTGACATGGATGATATTGATGTGGTGTAGATGATATGAGATTCAGCTATCAGATAGATTTCTGATTTTTGTTTTTTGTTTGCATATCAGCCAATCGAACTATCAATATTTTTGAATTTCAATATGTAATCGAATATGTAATGTCAAATGTGAACTTAGAAGTTGGAACTATGATTATGAAATTTGAAGTATGAACTGAAACTCTTTGACTCTTTGACACAATGTCACAATGGCATTTGGATTTGAATTTTCAATTTTGTGTATTTGAAGTTATGTTCATTCTTAAACTTTACTATTGCTATTGTTTTGAAAGTTCAATGTCATTATATTTTCAGGTTTTCTATATATTATTAATTTTTATATTAAAAAAAATGGCGTCTCCAAGTACCCCCGTCTCCTATTTTCAAAAAAATGTTGTACCGGTACCAGTACCAGTCTCCTGTACCAGTACCAATACCAGTGTCGCGGCAACTATGGTAATAAGTCATAATAGATTATGTTAGTTATGCACTAGATGATAATGCATTTATCTTATTCTTGTAATGGTTCAATCTGGAATTGGCTAATTTAATTTGGATTAAGATACTGTGTATTTTGCTTGTCATGCATGCGGTGTGCAGATCTTCAAGACAAATTACATGTGAAAAATTATGATAGGTAAATCCAAAATCCCTTACCCTAACTTGTGCATTTTATGTCTCTAATATGGGGACATTACAACTTCATAGTGCATAAAAAATAACTAGATGGTTATAGTCGATAAAATTTCAATTACAATATAGTTTGTATAAAGTCAACCTATAAACTAAGTACAAAGTTCTAAAAAAGCAAACGTACGACTCTTGCTACTACAAATAGAGTTATGCTAGAGGGTTGCATGTCCCGATGATGAAGCTCTTGGTTCAGAGCCTCTCCTAAAGTTGTTCAACCCTATGACTATCCAAGTTGGCCTCTAGGATCTCAAAATCCTTAGGCTCAAGAAAGTCATTAAAAAGACAGTTTTATTTTGCTGAGTAGACATCATAAATTATAAAACGAGAATCAACTAGTTCATATTTGTGATTTAACAATACTTGTAATTTCTAGAACTATGTCAAAGAGAACTATATGAAGAGTGTAAAAGGGAAATTATATGACAAAGGAAGCAATTGCAAAGTTCAACTTTCTAGGTTTTGAATCAAATAGCTCAAGATAGAGTAATAGAAAATAGTTTTGAAACAAAATCTTAAATCTCAAAAGACCATAAATGGTATTGAAATTTTCTCATTGATAACTATTTTAGTAGATTTGTAAAAGAGTAAAGGGAGTGTTAAATAGCTTTCCATTAGATAATAAAGACCTACTAATACAAAAGAAGAGAGCAACTATTTGAGCCACAATTTTAGCTATTATTATTCGAGTAAAATTTCCTTGATTTTGTGTATAAGTGGATGATGAAGTTAAAAACATTGATGGACTTTGAGTTGAGAATTTGAGAAATTATAGGTACAAATTTCAATGGAAAATCAAAGCACGAGGAACATTCCCTTTCAATGGAACAACTACTGCTGAAATCTATCTAGATCGTTAAACAGAAAATATATGAGGCTTGCTTCAGTAGGGATTAAGATAAGCCCACAAGACTAGGGCATGACTTCTTTCAAGGCATGTATTAGTTGTTGATGTTTTAGCTACAGGAGATATCCTTCTCTCAAAATCAAAATAATAAATGATATATAAATATTATTTTAAAGGCCGACCCAAGATGAAAAGTCGCCTTGGTTCTTGAATGAGGCCAACCCTTGTGAAGAGTCGCCTTGCTTGTGAAGAGGCACCTTACTTTGTATATATGGAAGGAGATGCTCATTCATTTGATCATCGATTTTATTCTCAAGAGACATTCGCACTTATCAAGGAGTTTGTGCATCTATAGCAGATCAAATTATTGCATAAAGCAGATCGACATTAAGGAGAGATCATATAATTGTGTATTTGCATCTAAGTGAGGCGTGATTCTTTATTGCATCATATCAGCCTTGTGTGTGGCCAAGATTGTAAGCAGATTTCTGCTCCTTTAAATTCAATATATGAGAGATATTTTGGCTGGGTTTTTCTCCCTTGAGAAGGAGGGTCTTCCCAGGATAAATTATGTGTTCTTTGTTCACTGTGTTGAATTTTCTGTTAATTTGCATTTCTGATTAAAACAACATTAGTTTGCCTAATACCTATTTAACATGCATGGAATGCTACACTATATATCTCTAAAGCATTCATGTACTTCTATTGTACTCCTTGCAGGACTTCTGAACCTCCATGTATATGACGATCCTAAATAGAATGTAGTTCCCAAACAAGTGCAAGGCATGCATTTAAGCAATGAGTTTCACCAATTAACAAAGCATTAAGCCTGTAGAATATATAGGAAATTTAAATATAACTAAAACAATCCTTCATTTTGATATAAATATTGCTACAGTTCATTTTTTTCAGCACTACAAGCTGAATTTTATCTTTCTAATAGGAACCATTTTGCTTCCGGTTCCACAATGTCTATATATTATTATGTGTATACTTATGCTTCCCACTTGCTTATACAATTGTTGACAATTGAAATGTCAAAATTATTTTGAATAGTCAAGATCACAAGAATTCAAAGAAAACAAACCTCTTTAGGTTCATATCAAGCCAATAGAGTTTCAGTTCAATTTAGTTTAACTTTCTATATTTACTTTTGGAAAGTACTCTTATAAGGTTCAAATATGTTAAAAAAAATCAGATAGAAGCTTTACTTAGTATTTATGATATTGTCTACTATTTTCCACTAAATTGTGTCTTTGGATTTATATACATAAAAAGCATTACTATGAACCTAAGGCAAATGACAGTAGTGTGGAATATAGAGAAAAAACAACACATCTCTTAACAATTCCATGTTAATGTCCTTAACATCAAACATAGAAGCATACCAAAGAACGTGTCTCTATTTTAATATCCTTAACATCTATTAGAAATATATGCCCATTCAAGGTCGCCTACCTGTGATTTGCCTTAGCAACCTGATGAAATCTAGCGAATCTTTGATGGTGAACCACGTCCCGGCAGCAAATACTCAGTTTTGTACTAAAAATCAACGAAAAAACCCAATTAAATAGCAAATTCACACAATTAGCATTTCACGATGGGTTGGTTAGGCAATTTTTTGCGATTTTCTCGTGATTTTAACCCTTTAAAATCATTGAAAATCACGGCTGATTAAATCGGGGATTTTTTGGGGGAAAAATTGTTTCAGCTGAAGATTCTTTAAAAATTGGGATTTTTGCAATTTTTTTGAGGATTTATGCTTCTATGGTTTAGATTACTAAATAATACATTGAGGTGCTTTAGAGTGGGGGTTTTTTCTCTCAAAAGAATTTTCCCCATATACGATATAATTTTGTTTATGTTTTATATATGTTTCTCCTTTTTGTAATTGTAAGGATCTGAAATTTGAACATTACTCTCCTCTAAGATTAGTTTAGGAAGCGTTTCCGTATACCTAGCTTTCTTTCACAATAATAGAACAATTGTCAATCATCCAATTAAAGTGAACATTGTCCTTTTACTATATATAGATGTTATTTGATTTTGTGTTAAATGAGTCAATTTTTGGCATATAGCACTCTTGAATATTTGTGTAAAGATCCATTTCGGAAACTCTTGGTAAGCTAGAACAAAGTCATTTTTGCATCAGGATATTTTCCATCTAAATTTTAAGTTCATTTCGATAATTTGATATACCTATGTTTATTTTATGTCATGAATTATCTCCATATCTTGCAGAGCATCTCAGCAGATCTGACAAGTCCTGATAGCACACATTTGCTATGTTTATGCTATAACTCAGTTAGTATTTTAATCAAGCATTAATTGTAAATCTTTCTGGTCTGGTATATGCTATACTTTGATAGGAAATGAATTGAGAAGTATACTTTGTGATACATTCAAATAAGATGGCATTTCAGAGTTTAGAATATTGTAAGCTGAAGTAAATCAGCTGAACTTTTCTGAAATGCATTTGTTTAGCTTTGAAATAGTTCATATGATCATGCCCTGTTCTTACTAAATTAGGCACCAATCTTTATTCTGTTGTACTAGCTCAAACACTTTTGGTTTACTGTGACAAAAATCATGACAGAGTGTAAATAATTTTCATCTAAATGTCCACAGAAGCTTAAGGGTACAAAGGATCATAAATATTTGTTCATCTGCAAAGCCTTTGCTCATTTTAGCTGTGGACATTGTCATCTTCTGCTAAACATAAGATCTCTGATTGCAATTTCACTCTAAACTAACCAATATGAATTAGTGACAGCGATTGATTTTATGTACTGTGTCAATATGGCCTGGTTTAGTCTTTACAACAGTTCTCCCTCGAAGCTTTATGCTATTCCTTGAGATCTTTAAAAGGATCACCCTCCAAAGCCCTGTAGGGCTTAAACTGCAGAAGAGAAGAGCCCTGTCTTGTCAATTGGCCTGTTCAGCCAGCATTTTCAAACATTAAGATCCATCTGATCTAAAGCTTGACTCAATTAGCCGAAAGTTCTTGAATCCTTTAGTGAATCTTATAGAAAATCTTGAGTACTTTGCAGATCACCAACACTTCGTATCACATCTTCCTTGGTTTTTGGACTCCAAGAATATTCATTAAACCATTACAAGCCTTGCATATGGTAAGATTTGCATTAGTCTACATAGAATCCTCACATTGATTATTGTATATCTTGCCTCTCCATTGCATTCAAGTTTAGCTTATTGCTTGCATTCATGTAGAAAAAAACAAGGCTTCTGGTCTACCCAAATCTCTATATAATCTTGGTGCATTATGAAGGGTGATGTTTCTAGATCTACGTGTCACGGTTGGTTTGAAATCCTTTTGTGACTTCCTATCTCTGTCTGTAAACGCCTAGTTTTTAGTTTCTAAGGTTTTCCCTTGCTACTTTGAATTGACTTATAATTAGGGGCAAGCCATTTTGATCTGGAGAGTTTTTGGCTGTCCCCCATTTTTTCTTCGAGTTCTTCCTTTGAAAAAACCCTTGTCTTTTTGGTGTGCACTTATTTCTTGTTTCACTGGATTACCTTCATGTTTTCAGGCAGCATTTTTGGCTTCTCTCTAGGAATAACTGTCAATGCCTCTTTTTATTTCATTCCATAGTTAGGATCACTTGTCATGTTATCTTTTCCTATTCTCCCATCATTCCTCAGGTGCACATTGCTTGTTTGTAATGTCCCTTTTGGACGAGCTAGGGAGGAAAAATAATATTATTTCATCATTCTGAATTTTGGTGCCAAAGGGAGGGAAAATAGTATTTAATTTTTTAATATTTTATGCCAAAAAATTTATATATTTTATATGAGCTTGGGCGGCCCCTTTTTGGAGGAATAAGGGTGATAAATAATAAAAATAAAATAAAAAGCAAAAGTCAATTCGGGCGCCCAAAAGGAAGGAAAAATAAATAAAAACAAATTTAAATTGCAAGTTTAGCACCTAGAACTAGGTCAGCCAGATTGGGAGGCATAAGGAGATTTGTATAAATACAAGGTCACTTTGGAGGCATTATCATCATCGACTTATTCATATCTGCTCTGCTAATCTGCACTTTGGCAAATTCTAGAAGGGCGAAAACGCTTAGGAATTAAGAAGTTGGACAAAACCCTAGCTTCTTCAATGGAGGACTTCATGATGGAGGTTCACTTGGACCATTGATTCTTGCTAGGATCACATTCAATTTTTGCATCAGCATTTAGGCATCTTGTTGAAGGGGCGAATTGTGCAAGTTGGGTGATATTCTTTAGACTTTTCAAGGGTGGAAAACCCTATCAGTAGGCCAGCAGGCCAGCACACCCTTTTGGTAGGGTTTTAATGTCATTTTCATCATAGATTTGCATTGTAATTTGCATTGGAGTTGGCTGGAGCAATATCGCCCAACTAGGGTTAGTTTAGGAGGACATTTTATTGCATAAGTTGGGGTTACTTCATATCAGCAAACTTCTATCTGTTGTTGGGCATGTTTGGAGCCCATTGCATTATGTATTTTGCATCATTAGTTAAATCTGGGTTATAGCAGCAGTCTGAACATTTGAATATCAGAAGTTCTGGTTTATTTTGGTGGATATTTGTTAGCCTATGTTATTGGTTTCTTGCTGTTTATTATCTGCTATCGATTTGGCGATTGTTGACTGAAAATATACTTTTGTTCATACTTCAATAAACTCAGAAAATTGCACCGGCGAATTAGGGTTTTGAGCAGAAAATAAAAAATCAGAAATTAGGGCATCATTTTATGTTTCAAAAATCAGAAAAATTACACATATTGCTTGGGATATTTCAGTGGTATCAGAGCTTGGATCCTGCCAACCTAGAGGGTTAGTTTACATGCAGCCATCTGGTTCTAACAGGTATTATTTCCAAAGAAGGCCTGGACAGCAAGGTTATCAAGAAGAAGGAACTCCAAGTGTTGACACAAATCAGTTTGCCGTGGATAGGGATAGGAGAGATGGAAGTCCACCAAGGGATGATAGGTCTATGGCCGAAATTTTGAGGGAGATAGAAGGTAGACAAAGGAATATGACAGCAGGGAAAGAACGAACACATGATGCGCTAGCTCAAATGATGGCGTCCCATCAACAAATGATGCAAGTGATGGCACAAGCGTTGGACAACATGAGAGCTAATGCAGCTCCTACCAATGAAGGAAGTATTGCAAGAACACCTTGTGGTGGAAGAACTTGCACAACCACCTCGGATCAACCATTGCAGCCTTCTTTCCTTCCAAAGGAAGAACAAACCATTGGAGATGAAGAAGAAGAACCACCCCTTGCAGAGGAGTTGGATTTGCTGCACGCTGAATATAGAGCACTTTCTTATGAGGTCAAGGCGGATCTAAATTTCAATCAGTTCATGAATCAAAAGAAGGATAGAAGAAAAACAAGGATGAGGCAAAGACCTAGAGAACAAGCAAGGCAGCCTAAAGAGTTCAAGGATGCATTGAACAAAGTTCCTTTACCCAATTTTGATGGCAGCGGTAATACAAGTGCTAGAGCATGGGTACATAAGCTTGATACCTTCCTCACACTCAAGCCAATGAGTGAGGTGAAGGCCATTTAGTTTGCTACTATGCATCTTGAAGGGTTGGAGTATGATTGGTGGCATCATAGGCTTGTTTCACAAAATCATGGGATGAACACTTCATATGATGAGTTCACACGAAAACTCATTGCGAAATTTGATAGAAAGGATGTGGAGGTCTACAACCGAGATTTGGCACAATTGAAACAGGTTGGTAGAGTAGAATCCTATGTCAATGAATTCCAAAAGATTGATGTTATGGTTCCTGATATGTCGGAGAAAAGAGTGTCTATGCTCTTTGTTGAGGGATTGAATGACAAATAGAGAGGGTTGGTGCTAGTACACTTGATGATGCTATTTAGCTTACTCTTGATCTTGATACTACTCCACCACTTCAGCCACCAAAGAAAGATTTTAGAGAGGATAGATCAATAGAGAGAAGTGTTAACCAGCTTAAATCCACACCTCCTAGGATGAACAATGAGTCAAGGAATGAATTGAGGAAGAAGCTTTGCTTCTCTTGCAAAGAACCATGGGAGCTGGGTCATAGATGCCTTGGAAAAGGCAAACTACATCTCATAGAAGTCACTTCCAATGTGGAGAATGAGGCAGTTGAAGACACTAATTCGGATAGTGATGAGAATCTTGTGCTACGATTGGAGCTTGATACTAAGGCACAAGGTACTATTGCTTTCCTCTCAGTTGTCCCTAAGTATCATCCCTTTTACTTCAGGGGAGTTGTGAGGGGGCAACAGATCTCATGTTTAGTAGATAGTGGTGCAACACACAATTTCATTGATGAAGGTTTTGTGGCTAAGAAAGGATTGCAAGTAGAAGAGTTTCCAAGATTCAATGTCATGTTGGCGGATGGGTTCAAGATGAATTGCACTAGGAGAATACCCCAATTGGGCATTCAATTGGATGACTATTCATTGGTTGATGAATTCTATGCAATTGGCATTGGTGGAACCGAGATTGTGCTAGGGATCCAATGGTTACAACACTTGGCCGATATGTTCAAGACTTCCAAAGGATAGAGTTAAAATTCACATCAAAAGGAAAACAAATAGTGTTGAAAGCTATCAATAAGGATCTACCTAAGGGCATGACAACCAAGAGGATGGAGGTTCGGGGCAGCCTTATCATAACCAGAGAGGCATGCAAGTTTCAGCTAGATACACCTCTTGGATCAGCACTTGGCAATGGACAACTCACCAAGGATGAAGACTTGATTGAGTTCCTTGAGGACACTACAAAGAGGTATGATACAAGTTCTGATTTTCTGTTTTATGACAGCAGTCATATTTCTGTGCATAACCATGAGATAGCAACCATGTTACATAAAGGGAATGGTGTTGAGGGATTCATCAAGGTTAGCACTCAAGATGTGAGTATCAAAAATGAGGAACGTGTGGTGGATCCAAGCCACAAAAGTTCTGATTTTGCATATCATACTATGAAGGATGTGGAAAAGATACAAGATATGTGTAATGGGTGGTTGAAAAGAGCTAGGAGAGCAGAGATGTTGGCTGCCCAAGCAAAACAGCAGTTGCAAGAGGTCAAGGAACATTGCAATCAGCTAAAACAAGCAAAGAAGCAAAGGGAGTCACACCTTAGATCTCTATTTCTTCCAAGAGAGGAAGACATAGCAATGGAGCAAGCAAACGGAAGGTCTCTTGAAGAAAGCAAGCAAGAAGAGTATGCAGATTTGGGTGGACAAGTGGAAAGGTATGATTCAGAAAATTTTGTCCATGTGCCTAATTTGCATCGTGATCTGCCTTTGTTTTAGGGCCCCTTGAAGGACCAAACCCTAGAGGATGTTAGAGTAGTTGAGCATACACTTAGTGGATCAACCACTAGTGTCATGTTCACATGAAGAGGGAGTCAAGTGATTCATTTTGTGGTGATTCATTGGTCCTCCTTGAAGATGTAGAGTTGGTCAATAATGAAGTTCAATCCTATCATCATATTGATTCCTTGGTAGCATTGGAGACTGCCCTAGTTCAGATATTTGTGATGCATGCCATAGAGGCACTTGCCTTTGTTGGGCATACTTGGGAGATGAAGCTGAATCTTGACACAAGGTATGGAGGTATTGCTATGATGTTTGATTTTGAGTTACTAATGCTTGTGTTCCAGCCGGATTATATCATAGGAATTGAAAGAAAACATAAGGATATTGGCCTTCTTGCCCTAGTTCATATGGATCCACTCCATACTTTGTTGGGAGATGGTTGTTTTGCCTTATTGCACATGGAAATCCTACAGGCCACTTGGGGAACAGCAGCTGTTTGGGCGTTTGGGGGAGGTTTGGATCACCTCTTCATCATTGGTAATAGCATTTGTACTCACTTGGGTTTGATTTTCAGTTGGGAGGTTGTTCTAATTGATATCAACAACATAGGAGGGGCTGATATGTTCTTCTATGTTTCTACAAGGGACATCTTGCACATTCATGAAGAACCCTTCAACGTTGGAGAATGGGTTGGTGTTGACAGCTCCTTGAGGTACAACTATCTTCTCAATTTTGATACACATGGTAGTGAGATGATATGGGATCCAAGTGGTGATATGCTTGTCATTGCTTGAGGACAAGCAATTTCGGGAAGGAAGGACTGTAATGTCCCTTTTGGGCAAGCTAGAGAGGAAAAATAATATTATTTCATCATTCTAATTTTTGGCGCCAAAGGGAGGGAAAATAGTATTTAATTTTTGAGTATTTTATGCCAAATATTTTATATATTTCATATGAGCTTGGGAGGAATAAGGGTGATAAATAATAAAAAATAAAATAAAAAGCAAAGGTCAATTTGGGCGCCCAAAAGGAGGGAAAAATAAATAAGAACAAATTTAAATTGCAAGTTTGGCACCTAGAGCTGGGTCGGCCAAATTGGGAAGCATAAGGAGATTTGTATAAATACAAGGTCACTTTGGAGGCATTATCATCATCAACTTATTCATATCTGCTCTTCTAATCTGCATTGTGGCGAATTCTCTAAGGACGAAAACCCTTAGGAATTAAGGAGAAGTTGGACGAAACCCTAGCTTCTTCAATGGAGGACTTCATGACAGAGGTTCACTTGGGCTTCAATGGTGATTCTTGTTAGGATCCAATTCAGTTTTTGCATCAGTATTTAGGCATCTTGTTGAGGGGGCGAATTGTGCAAGTTGGGTGATATTCTTCAGACTTTTCAAGGGTAGCAAACCCTATCAGCAGACCAGCAGGCCAGCGCACCCTTTTGGTAGGGTTTTAATGTCATGACTCATTTTCATCATAGATTTGCATTGTAATTTGCATTGGAGTTGGCTGGAGCAATTTTGCCCAACTAGGGTTAGTTTAGGAGGACATTTTATTGCATAAGTTGGGGTTATGTTGTGACCTTTTCACACATCGCCCCATTCAAGATGGGGACCCCTAATTTTTGCTCCATTATGATCTTTTGGCTTGGGTTTTTGTCTCTCTCTCTCTCTCTTTCCGTCTCTTTTCTATCTGCCTTTCCGGGGATGTATCCGCCATTGAGCTTAAACGTGAGTTTGGCTAAGTCTGAAAATTAGGGTTTTGAACTTCCTTGCCAATTTGAGGTCAAATGGGGTGAATAAATTGAAAACGGAGACTAACGTTGCTGTCAATGTGCTCCCAGTGGACTCTCAGCAAATTTTCATCGGATTCCGGCTACCTACTATTTTTAGTAAGTGTGAAATTTCCAAGCGTTCCTTCAGCATTTCTGGAGTTTCAATCGTCACACTGTATTTAGAACACATCGGACTGCTCGCATGCAAAATTTGAGCTAAAACGGACAACTTGCTATTTTTAGCAGTTCAGCTTCCGGAGCAGATTTCAGGGCTTAGATGCAAAGTTTTTCAGTGCATGTCTAAGGATTCCTTCTGGGTTTTCTGAGACCTTCACAACAGTATAACATGCAAAATGAGACGACAACTTTCAGAGTTCAGCCTTCATAGGCTATTTTTAGGGTTTGCATATCAGGGTTTTCTTTGCATGTCGGCATATTCTTTATGGGTTTTTCGAGAGATTCGCAGTGATATGACATGCAAACGGAGATGGTCACTCATTTGGGAACTTACTATTTTTAGCAGGTACATCCCGGCAGCCGCCTCCCAGCACTCCAGAATCACAAGTTGATCGCAATGCAGCAGAAACGAGAACAAACGAAGATCATTTGATATGCATGCAAGAACAAATTAGGGTTTCCAGCTTCGGGACCCGAAAAGAAGGGCAAAAAGTTAGAATTTTCGAAAACCGGTGTAAACCACCGTGATCAACATCCTTCAAGCTATCTGCTGGTAAAATTTGAAGACAAACGGAGCACTTACTATTTATAGTAAGTCATTTTGGAAACAGGCTAAAAATAGCAAATTAGTTGCATGCACCGATGTCAGTAGGCAGGTCACGTGGTGAGGAGCACGTCATTCAAATTTCAAGTCAATTGGAGCTGTAGAGGTATCAGAAACGAGCAGTTACTATAAATAGCAAACCACCTTCAGAAATGGGCTAAAAATAACAGGCCAACTAAAAATAACAGTGTCAACAGGATAACAAGGTCGTGAGGATCCAGTGCTCAAAATTTCAAATCATTCTGAGCTTCAGAGATGCAAGAATCAGGAGACTATAAATAGCAGGGCATGGATAAGCTGGCGAAGATAAGGAAAATGGCTAAGTGTTGGACTTCATCCTGCACCCCCACAAAAATGCGCCCTCCTCACAAGCCAGGCATAAAAATTTTCTAAGTACAAAACTCGTCCACCTCCTAGGCCAAAATGCGCCCATCCAGCAAAGAAGTCAAGGAAAGTCAAAGATATTAATCCTCCTGCCTAGCTAAAATGCGCCCAAGGAAGGCTGGTGAAAGTTGAAAAATATTCTAAGGCAAAGATATCCTCCTCACCCATCAAAATGCGCCCATACAAGAGTAAGCTTGATAAAGTCAAGGAAAGTCAACATGTTTCATCCTCCTGCCTATCCAAAATGCACCCACCTTGAAAGTTTGATGAGAAAAAAAATGGCTAAGTTAAAAATTCATCCTCCACCACCTCCCAAATGCGCCCATCCTTCAACAAGCATCAAATGCGCCCATAAAGCAAGTGAGTCAAAGGAGTCAAAGAAGTTCATCCTTCAAGCATAGCAAAATGCGCCCAAAACAGAGCATGTGAGGACAAAACAAAGGAAGATGAAGAGTCACTTGTTGGAGGCGTTGAAAGTTTTCATCCTTCTCAAGAGCTGAAATGCGCCATGTTTACAAAAGAGGTCAACAAGTCAAAGGAGTTTCATCCTTCATCACATGCAATATGCGCCCAAGTGAGGCCATGTAGAGACAAAAGAGGAAGCCCAAAGGTCACATGTTGGGCATTGTAAATGCTTCATCCTTCATGACACCAAATATGCGCCCATCTTCTAGCAAGCTGAAATGCGCCCAAGGTTAGAAAGTCAAAAGGTCAAAATCTTTATCCTCCACCCCATGCAATATGCGCCAAAACTAAAGGCATGCAAGGTTAGAAAAGGACAAACGTATACATGCAAAGATGCAAGATAAGGACAAATGAAAGGATTCTTGAGCAAGACTTAAGTCTACCTTGATATCTAAATGCGCCCAAGTGTGGATGAAGACAAGTGAGGTGCTAGGCGTGTTGAATATTCCCCTCAAAGTGTGATGTGCGCCTAAAGAGTATAGGTTGGTGAGTAATATGTTAGGCGTTGAGAATGTTCTCCATGACAAGGAAAATGCGCCCAAAGTAATTCAAGTGTGAAGTAAAGTACAAGGCGTTGGAATTTTTTTTAATGAAAGTGTCCTCCATGGTATGATATGCGCCCAAGGTAATGGAAATAATTTTTCTAAGTGAGGTTGATGATTTTTCTCACCAAGGCAAAACGGGTAAAGTTGAATAAAAATTTTCTAAGGCAAAATTTTCAAAAGTGTTGAGTGATTCAAAAAAAAAAAATTCTAAGGCAGGGAAATTTTCCTTATGAGAAATACGCCCAAGTTGAAATAGTGATGAAATTTCCTAGAGCACGAGCAGGATTGCCAGTGAAGGAGTCCGATGATGCCAGCTGCACAGGGTCAACATAAAAAATTTCAAGTCAGAACAACACAAGATGTTTACAGAGATGAAGAACGGGATTAAAATTGATTGAATAATATTTTTCTAAGGTTCAAAATTTTTTAGAAAATTAAATGAACCCGTTCGTTGTGTACCCATGAATTCGACGCGTTCTGAAGAAAATTTTCTTCTGGGTATTGGACGTCTGCGATGAGGAATGGATTTTAAAGTCTTCCACACTTTGCCGAGGCCTTTAAGGTGAATATTTTTGATGGGCACCAGGTTGATGAATTTTCCTAAGGGAAAATTTAAAATTTTTCTAAGGCAAGGGATAAAATGTGTTAAAAATGCCTTGGTGGATGAATTTGAAAATGATCGCCTAGATAATTTTTGATCAAATTCCTGATGATAGGATTTCTTCTCGAGTCTGAGTTGGATGAAATATCAGAGCAAAGTATGCCCAGGCAAAATGCAAGATGGGTTGGAAGTTTGTCTAAGGCATGAAGAATCATGAAGAAGGCAAAAGTTGGCTAGTGAAGGCGATGAACGCTGGGAAGTTAGAGCGTGAAAATCCTAGTAAGTAAGTTGAATTTATATTATGAAGTGTTCTAATACTCTTCTCCTTGCTTGTTTTGCAGGAGGAACATCGAGACCAAGCGGCGATGACTTAGGAAGATGAAGCAAGTACTCCACGATTACATCTCAACCTCGAAGGAAGAAAAGTTGCGAAAAATGGCTAAGTGTTGAGACTTAGTATAACTCAAGTGACAAAGAATGGAAGCTCGAGCGAAGTTGAAGAACAACGTCAAGAAGAAAATCAAGAACAGTGTGAACAGTGTGAACGCGTTTCAAAGATGCAATCTTCTAGAAGGATGATGGGCATTGTGGCTCATTTATTACCCCACTCCTCTTGGTGGTGGTTTTTAGAGTGAATCTTGTTTAGGGCTGAGGTGGCACAATTTGGGCCATCCAGCCGATTGTAATCTGAACCGCCCGTTGGATTGGGCTATCTATAAAAGGGGGAGTCCCCCTCATTTGTATCTCATTAGAAGTAGAGGTAGAGCTTAGAGATCAAACTAGAGAGTAGAGCAGAGGTATTTTAGTTGTAATATCTTAGCATAGCGTAGTTTGAAGAAGGAAAGTTTTCCTTTGAAAACTTTGTAAGAGATTGTTGCGAAAAACCATTGTAATAAAAGATCTTTCATTGAATGGTGAATTCATCTTTGTTATAAGTAGCTAGCAAAATTTCTTCATCCCTTCAACTTCAAGTAGCATAAGGTAGTGTAGTTTTCAGTTCATGCAAGTATTTTACTTTGGATTTGTGGTGTTTGATCGACGTAGCTTCTCTTTATCCATACCACTAGCGACTCGCTGACGGTGAGTTTGCCTTGCTTGGTCAACTAGACATCATTTCAAACTTAACTTCAATTGTGATTCGTATGCTTATATGCATCGTTGTGATGGTACATGTATGTTGAATTATAATTTGAATATTCTTCGTTACTCCCCTGAAGATTGCACCAATTTTGCTGAAGCTATCTGATGCGAGGCTAGGTGAAATCCAGTTGAAGTCTGCTGAAGTCGAGCTCCACATATCTTGCATTTAGAATAGAGCATAAACTTCTTAGGCCCTACACATTTAATTTCAGTCCACTTCTGGTTAGGATTAGGAAACTTGTGCTCACTTGCCAAATCATTCGAATTACATGAAAGCCCTTAGTCTGCTGTCTGCTATCAACTGTCAAACAATTGTGTAAGTCCCCTTGAAATACCAGCAAAAATCACATCAAGCCAACTGAGACTATTCGCATTAAAGGAACCTTGGAGTTAAATGTATGATCTATCTCGCAATCTTAGCATGCAGGAAACTTTGTTCAAGAGAGGATAGAGTAGCCGTTGGCGACTTTATTCTATGTTGGTGTAGTCTCAAAAACCACGTCAATAGGTTACTTCATATCAATAGACTTCTATGTGTTGTTGAACATGTTTGGAGCCCATTGCATTATGTATTTTGCATCATTAGTTAAATCTGGGATATAGCAGCAGTATGAACATTTGAATATAAGAAGTTTTGGTTTATGTTTGTGGATATTTGTTAGCCTATATTATTGGTTTCTTTCTGTTTATGATCTGCTATCCATTTGGCAATTGTTGAATGAAAATGTACTGCTGTTCATACTTAAATAAACTCAGAAAATTGCATCAGTGAATTAGGGTTTTGAGCAGAAAATAAAAAATCAGAAATTCGGGCATCATTTTATGTTTCAAAAATCAGAAAATTTGCACAAATATTGCTTGGGATATTTCATTGTTGCGCCTCACGCTTCTTTCAATTTTTGCTTCACCTCATTTGCTATCTCCATCTTATGTTTCTCATGTAAAAACTCTCAATCGCAAGTCTTGAGTTGAGGCTACCTCACTTCCTTGCAACATTCTCACTTAGTTATGACATATTCAACTTTTGGGTTAGTTTTGCTATTATAGTATGTTTTGTTGGGCTAAACCCTTTTGTAAATACTCGACAATCAATGAAGCAAATATCTCCTAGACCTCATACAAATGGTACATTCTCTTGTCCTTTATTTTACTAAGTATTTTCCACTATTTGCCATGCTGCTACATTTGAGTCTATTTTCCATCGTGCTGCAAGAGTTGAAGCCAAAGGGGTATGTGTGCAATATTAAGAGTATCTCTTAACCTTGTCGACATGGTGAATTTCCCTCTCATCCCCTTTAGTGATTTTGGATTTTGCCTAACGTTTCATATAATGTCCCCTAATTGGGAATGCCCTAATTCCTTAATTTAAATAAACAAAGGGATTAGAGAATATCTTTCACCTGATTGAAGCCTTGCACATAGATTAGAATCATTTACCACAATCATACTGATTAGCAGATCATAATCATTTACCACAATAATACTAATTAGCATATCATCATAATTAAATGTTAGTAAACTCATGGCCAATCATTAATTCAATCACAAAGCATTTTAACATCCTTAGAGGATTCAACCATAGGAGAGTATGGGACAACGTGACCCGATGGGGTGCCTAGGACCCATCTTGCCAACCATTACCCCCTCTTTGTGATTTGACCTCTTGTGCTGATTCACCATGATGGAGGAGTGAAATTACAATCTTCTAGGCCCAAGCCGCTATACCATTGGTACCCTAAATGGATACCCCCTTGGCCTCCTTGGGACTACTTGGTCCCCTATTATGGGACTACTTGGTCCCCCATTATAGGACTGCTTGGTCCCCCATTATGGAGGTGGTGTACCTAGGAGAGTGCCCCATCGTTGTTCCCCTCTTGTAATCTCGGCCTCCTCTATCATGGCTAAAACATTAAGACATATGAAAAACAAATATTAATCATATTTACTGGTATAAGGAGGCAGTCATAACAGCAATGTATCATTAGTAAACACAATCACTTATATTAAATTATACTGCATCATATAGATGTAAATCAGATCTCATACCACCAACTCAGGAAATCGGACTGTTGCACAAATGTTAATTGATTATTTCTGACTTAGAAGATGCAGACCTTTATTCCTTTTATCTGATCAGATGATCGTTGTCTTAATGTTCAGATGTTTATTGATTCTCAGATTGAGTCCAACTTGCTCTCTGATCGATCTGTTTTCAATGTTCAGAAGATATTGCTTAAAGAGAAACAAACAGATTAGTTTCAATTGAATAATGACTAATAAGGATTAATAATTGCTGCAAGCATCATTATTGCATAATCGTATTATATATATTGCTGTATATGTATTATATTCAACTTACTTCCCTTATTGATTTATCAGTTATCTTCATTTATCTCTCCTTGAGCCAACTCTTCTTCCCACATATTTCTTTTAATCTGAGTATATCATGTTAATGTATCGGCATGCTATGCTCAGGAAACACTATCATTTCTGTCCTTTATTCCCCATTCATATATATGCCTTTAAATCCCTTCTCCCCAATCTGCTTTAATACTCTGAAAACATATCCTTCGATTCTTCTTTAATACTTCAGAAAATGCTTCTTCCAGATTTCTGCCTCTTGAAGATCTGCTTGTATCTCTTTTAAATCTGCCTATTTTATCTCTGCTCGTGCATATCTTTTTCCCCCTCTAATCCTCCAACCAACCTTCTTTTATATCATACCAATATACCCTTTCATCCAAGGGGGGCGTCTATTCAAAGGAGGTCGGCCAAGCTTGGAATAATATATTTATTTTATAAAGCAAGGAGTCGGCCAGCATTAAAACGACTTTGCCAATCTTTTTAATCGCTGCCTGTCTTCTTATTATATATTCTATAAAATATATTTATTATTATTATTAGTTTTATATATTATTTTAATATTTATATATTATAATGTTTATAATTTTAATAATATTTAAATTGTCAATATTTATGTTTTTAATATTTGTTTTGTTATTTACTTTATTTATTTATTTATTTATATATTTTAGTGTTGTACTTTCGGAGGCATGACATTCCATTATGCAACCATGATCTTGTCTCTTTTTCTTTTGTAGGTTGATAGCAATACAACTATCCACTGTTGCAAGGTAAGAACAAGTAAGTGTGGGTTGATGGCCGACAACCCTCACCCCTCTTCCACACCTACTTTTGAAAGACAATGATTGCCTAGTCATGCAATGCAACTATTCCAAGGAGGCAATATGTAAGTATGTTGAATCAAGTCAACATTTCAATCATATGATGTCACAACACTCCAAAATGCACTTTGTAGTGCATCTTAGAGATAGAACGGGCACAAATCCCCCTAGATTGTCATAAACCTAGGTCACCTTCTTAGTCTTCCTTAGCATTTTCCAAAATCCCCATGCCTTAGTTTGCCTTTGCATAGTTTTCCCTCACTTCAAATTGCATGGTTTTGCCTACTTTGACAAAACCGCTACTTTTAACAAGAAGCAACTACTATAAAACCCAACCATGTATGTTCCTACCATGTACTGGTTTTCAATTGAATGCTTGTGTTCTAGCATGTTTCTAGGACCTATCTGGTAGATGGATTATCTTATCGATATACGCATTGGAGTTCTAAGATACTCAGTATTGATGTTTATGGTATAGAGCCATGCTTGAATAGTATGATGCCATCTTGTGATTCATATCAGTTTGATTAGAGTATCACTTGTACATCATGTTTTGAAAGACTAATTGTGATTAGTGCTTTGTATTATACCAAAATTGTAATTATGTAGATAGGGATGGTATGTGTGATTATCATGCTTTGAGATGTTATATGTATCTTGATTTCTATGTAAGAGAACATGTTGATATATTGGCCTAATTATGTTTCAGCTATAATCTCAATTATTGGATTTAATGTGCACAATGAATGTGCAGGACTTATACAAGTGTATGGCTAATGAATGGTATGTAGAGGTGATCGTCCTAGATATCAATTACCATCTCACTTCATTTTTTGGAAGTTTGAAACCTCTTTCTATGTGTTGAATAGTTTGCCTAGTCTTTATGGTCTAGTAAGAGACCATGTGGCTTTTGTGAGTGTGTTTTACCACATCTCCAAAGCTGGTTTGCCATCTATGTGAGTTTTGAGTGATTTCCACACTTCTTAGAGAAGGCTGGAAAGTTTGTGCTTTTTAAGTTAATTTACTTTTGAGTGAATTTTGGGATTTTAGTCCCTTCAGTGATTTTTATTTGGTTTTGTCTTTCAAAAATCAGAAATTCAGTTTCTATTTAAGTGAAAAATGATTAAAGCATTTAGGGATTCTTTTTACATCCTTTTTGGCCTTAATTTATTTGAATTAGATTTTTGAGTTGGCCTCTTGGGTTGAGGTTGCATTAAATCTATTTTCTTGTTGAGTCAGGGTATCTTCCTCATAAGAAAGGGAACTCATTATGTTATTTCATTATTCTATTATGGGGAATGGAAAAGTGTGAGAAGATATAACGGAGTTTAAGAGCTTGAAGCACCTTGAAAAATGGAGTTGTAACTTGTAAGTGCTTGTCCCATGGAAGGGCTTGCTTCCCACCATTACATGGATGAATTCTTAGAGATTGCAAAAGTTTCCTTGGTCTTTTAATGGATGTTTTCTTCCTGTTGCTCATTTCAAGATTGATAGAGCTCACCTTGTACTTTGTGGACTTTGCTTTCAGTTAGTCTTTGGGAGCAAGGGAAGGTATTCCCCTATATTTATTGATTTTATTTACTCTCTTTCCAAAAGTGATAAATGTTGAATCGAGTTCACAATACAATGAGTAATAGATTATTTAACTTGCTTTCTGTTATGCATTTTAAATACTGCTGATCTTTTTATCCTCGTGTGGAAAGGATAGCTTGTTTTATTGGAGTGTTTGGTTCCTTGTTGATTTATCTTACTTTGGCCTTATTTAGGCTTTGTGTGAATATTTGGGTTCAAATGCTTGTTCTAATTATTTGGATATGTGAGTGCATACATGGTTTCTTTGAGAGAGAACCTTTATAACCCTTGTAGGGTTTGGTGTTCCAATGGTTGGTGTGAAACCATATGTTAATCTTTTGGTGTCTTGTATGAGACCTTTGTGTGTGCTTCACAATGGCCTAGTTGATTGTGTATCCATGGTCCTTCTTCTTCATAGCTCAAGGGTTGCCTAGAGTGGCATAGACATCTATTGCACTTGATGACAGTAAAATGGTAAGGTGGCGTGTACATCCTTCACTGGCCCTCTTCTTCACAATCTCTTTGGAAGCTGGAGAGCTCCTAGTTAGCTTGCTTTATTTATTGCAATTTATTATTTGAGCAAAGTCATAAAGTTGAAATTATTGTTCTTATGCATGCAAATTATGTATTGGTGACTGATACTATGAAATAGCAATCACCATTGAAATATTCATGTGAGTGAATTCGTATTAGAGATGAATTGATTTATGTACTTTGGACTTTAAAAGAGGAAAAGTATTGTTCCAATTTGAAAGTTGTCATTCTGTAATTCTAAGGGCTGAGCCTCAATGGCTAGTGAATTTGTGATTCAATGAGCCATACTATGGGTCCGTAAGATTCCCCTATTAAATTTAAACCTTAGTTGCAGGTTTTAATTGGTTCTTGATGAATTGGAGCTTTGCGAAACATAGAGGTGTCAATAGGTCCTCCTATCAATTTAGTGGTCTTTGATCGTGGAAAACTCATTTTTGCTATGTGCTAATTTGTGAGGTTAGAGAAACATGTTAAGCATCCTTGTGTAAATTTACATCTTCAGAAAACATGTATTTCTTGAGTTTTTACTAGAGTTGCAGTAGCACTTGCTGAAGCATCCACCCTGTTGCAGAAGTGTACCATGCATGGAATTTTCTAATGGAACTTTCTAGGTCTGTTTCGTGCAATTTTGGCCTCTTGTTTTTATAATCAATTTCCATAATAGAATATTTGTGTTCCTGTTAGGCAGAGTTTTGCATAAAATTTTAGCTTGCAATTACCACCTCAATATCCCTGTTGAGACCTTTTTTCTCTGCATCATTGGAAAGCTGAACATTTCTCTGTTTGGCCATTCCTTCCTTTATAAGTACTATTTATAATGGTGAAGGAATTAATCAAATTAGTTAATAATAGAACACAGCCTTTATTCTGAGATATGATGTTATAAAATGATGAATATTGTTCTCTTTTGTTCACATCTATGCTTACGGAACCAGAATAAATTGGATTAAGGTTTTTAATGCTTTGTGTGAGTTGATAGGCTTTGGGTTCTGATGACCACTATATCTCTTAGCTTTATATCTCCTATGCATGATAGTGAAAAGAAGGAATGATTTGTCTTCTGAATGAGGGTATGGTGTAATCCTTGTGCTCTTTCTATCTTATTGCATGCTGAAAATTAAATGTGGTAGAGATTGATTAAGTCCTTGTGACATGTATATTATATCTCTATCTCTGTCCTCTTACTTTAAGTATTGATGCTTGGTAATTGAACAACTCATGTCTTGTGGACTATTGCTAGCAATGGAGTTGTAGATTTTACTCGTGTCCATGTGTGATTATAAAATTATCTTCTCTATCTTTGTCTAATTCTCTTGGTGATATCGAAAGATTCAATGAGATCAATAGATTGATAAGGCAATTTTTGTTCTTCCTCTTTATGTTGGGGAAAGAAACATATGCTTATGTTTGCATTGATGAATGTTGTAACATCTAACATCTGAATTGAGAATTGAATGTCTCATGCATAGTTAACAAATGTATTCTTCTCTCCTCCCTCTTTGATGTGTTGTGTTGGTGAAAAGAAATGAGATCGTAGGTGGATGAGTTGTCACACTCTCTCTCTCTCCTTGTATTGTTGAAAATTGAATATATAGACTTTCTGGTAAATGTGCATAATCTCTCTCTTACACTTGTTAAGTTGTAATGAATATTTCAATGTAGTAACTGAAACTATTGAAGAAATGATTGTGGTCTGATTCTTACAATTTTGCTAAGATGGAGATGGATTGTGTCTCCCTTCTTAATGAATCTAACTCACTTCTTGAACATGGTTAATGAATCTAAGGAATGAATCACTTTGTGTCTCCTTTTGTATGTAGTCTTCCACTGGCATGTGTGCTAGTCCTGCATTGTGTTGCATGTCTCATTGGTAGATTAAGTAGGTGACAAAACTCTACTCGTGTGTATTATGCTTTCACTTTGGAAAGTGTACCACATTAGGAAGCTTATCACTCTTTCCTTCTTGAGATGACAACACTTGGGGGTGGGTGTGAGAGCTGTAACATTGTTTGTATTGTATTTTTTAACATGAAAAATGTGTTGGGTATGCTTTACCCCACTAATGCCCTGAGTAAAATTTGGGTATTGCAATTGCAAAACCATCACAGCAAGTTTCACAATTGCCCTAGCAGTTCCGTTTCTAGTCTTGCAACCACTGCAGCAGTTTCAAATGACATGAAAGAAAAGAAAAAATGTCTGAGTTTGGTGGATTATACTATCATCGGGTCCTCGTAAGCTAATGTTGGTGTTTAGAGGGGCCCTATGTGGAAGTTATATGGTACTTTCCTTAAGTTTTTCAGGCTCTGTTTATACATACTTACTATTTTTAGTAAGTAGCTTGGACGTTGGGGTCCAACCTTACTATTTATAGTAAGGCATCCATGAGATATCCCCCTTACTTTTTTTCAATTTTTTGAGCACAAGATTTCACCCGTTAACGTTAAAGAAATGATAAACCAACTAGAATGCAACCCTTCACTTTCTAATCACCTAGATCCCAATGAGGGCAAGGTGAGAGCATATGGTGGAAAGGGGATTGTTAGATAAGATTTGAAACTGAAAGTACAATACTGAAATCCACCCTTCAATTTCTGATCACCAAGTTCCCAGTGTGGGCTAGGTGAGAGCATACGGTGGAAAGGGGATCGTTAGCTGAAATATACTGAAAGTTGGAAATACAAAGTGTTGACGGCTCAACCGACCAACTAGAAAATGAAAGAAACTCGACCACTTATTCAACAGGAGTGGAAGTATAGAATACTGAAATGAAATGTCTGGGCGGCTAGTCGACCCCTTCCACTTTTCAATGGGTATGAAAGCAAAGAACAATACTGAAATGAAATAGATAGACAGCAAGGCCTGTCTCTTCCACTTTTTCAGTGGGAATACAAAATGTAAATTGCAGAAATATAAAGGGTTGATCAATACTACTGATTCAGCATTACAATGTGAAGTCTAATTTACAAATACAATGAGATATAGAAGGCCTATGATCACCAAAATGTTAGAACATAATCTCCAAACGAGTACATGAAATCCAGTATATGAAATATGGCAAAATGACTGAAATATCAAGTCTGATATTAAATTGCAGCAAACTGAAAACCAGATCAGCAAGTACAGATTTCACCTTTATGCTTGTAACTTCGCCAATACTCCTTCGAATGATGTCAACTCAAGTGCAAACGAACTATAGGAGAAGGACATCTAAGTTCCAGCTGAGAAAACAATCCAAAACAGCTCACACTTTTATGCACGCTTCCCAAGGCACTGTTGAAGATGGTACGGCCACCTAGAGGCTAGAAGAGGGCGACCAACATAGAAAATCCAAAACTCCACAATAAAATCTGAAAACTGGAGCAATGGGGCGCCTAGGATAGGAAAGCAATTGGAGCAAACACCCAGAACCAAACAAACACCGTACAAAAAACTATGATCAAAAATGTGTTTCAGCCAAGCACCAAACCAACAACACCAAAACTGATAAAACCACTCCAAAATCAGAAAACATCAAATAACTCCATCATCAATCAGCTCAATCTGCACTTCTAAGTGAAGAACAGTCACTATATCAGCTAGGTATTATCTTGCAAGTACAAAACTAAAAAGAGGCTAGGAGGTATGCATTCCTCGAAGCAAGGGTCTGAAGAAATTTCAGCAACACTTCGTTATATTAGCAATGGATACCAAAGATGAAGACAAAGTCTCTTATTTATAACTTTTCTCAACTCTCCATTCAAAAACCTTTTCCCTCCAAATAGGGCGCCCAAATGAAATTCACATTCACCTATTTAATTTGCATTTTGAATTTCATCTTTGACCCCTTGACCAAGGCGTCCAAAAGCACATGAGAGATATAACTTTATAAAAATGCAAATACACAAGTTAGGCGTCCAAAAACCACTTAAGTGAAATAACTTTATAACTCACAAATATTTCCCAAACTAGGCGCCCATTTTGCCTAAGTCAATATTTCACTTAAAAACATTATATTCACCAAATAAGGCGTCCAACATGAAGTCACTCAAAGTACTGAACTTGCCAAAACAAGCTCCAAGAATGTTGGAGACCAAACTGCACATACTGTCCTGCTAGAAATAGCCACTGCACTGAACTGTTGAACAGTTGCTAAAAATAGCACTGCTAGAAATAGCACTTACTATAAATAGCATACTTCTAAAAATAGTGACTTTAAACTCATTTTAAGCACAAACCGGGCAACCGTCGCAACTTACTAAAAATAGCAAGTCCGGAAAAGTCCCCTGATGCTGATGCATGTTACACCATTCTAAAGCCCTCTGAAAACCCAGAAAGACCCAGAAACCACTCTGCAATACTCTAGCATGCAAACCCTTGAAACCACAAAAGAAATCTCCTAGAAAATAGGAAACCCTAATTTCCACTTCTAACTAGCCTACGGGCCTCCAGGATAGGCTAACGGTCAATTGATGAGACTATTGCTAAGAAGGGGACATTACAGTTTGCCCTCCCCAAGATTGCTTGCCCTCAAGCAATTACAAGTTTGGATGCTGCAAAATTTGCTCATCCTCCCAAGTAGCATCCTTAATAGGCAAATTCTTCCACTTCACCAAATACTCTTTGACTGTCCTCTTCCTCAAAGAGCGCTCTCTGAAATCAATGATCTCCTCAGAAACAAAAATCAACTATCCTTCCTCATCCAAAGGAGGCAAATCTGATGAAGCCACAACATTATGCCCAAGCGCCTTCTTGAGGCGTGACACATGGAAAACATTATGCACTTTGCTACTTGCTGGTAGCTCTAACTCATAAGCCACTTCTCCAACATGCCTAATGATCCTAAAAGGTCCATAAAAAGGTGGCTTAAGTTTCTCCACTCCACTCTTCTTGAGAGTAGACTGTTTGTAAGGTTGGAGTCTCAAATAGACCATGTGACCAACCTCAAATGTGCACTCAATACACTGTTGATCAACATACAGCTTCTGCTGATTCTGTGCATGATGAAGATTGTCCTTCAATGATCTCAAGATGTCCTAACTCTACTGCAACATATCCCTTGCTTGGGGGCTCTACTATCACCAAACAACAAATCAACAAAGCTAGGCGCCTCATAACCATACAGAGCCATGAATGGAGACATCTTGATAGACATGTGGTAGGAAGAGTTGTAACAATACTCTCCCAAATGAAGCCATCTCACCCAAGCCTTTTGTTGCCCCGAAACATAATTTCTGAGATAGTCCTCCAACCACTTGTTCACAATCTTCGTCTACCCATCAGTCTGTGGGTGATAACTAGTGCTTGGAGTAAGCACTATACCACTCAATCTGAAAATCTCTTGCCAAAAAATGCTTAGGAACTTGTTGTCCCTATCACTTACAATGTTTTTCAGTAACCCATGCAATCTAAACACCTCATGGAAGAACAAATCAGCAACCTAAGCTGCTGTAAATGAGTTGGTTATGGTAAAGAAATGGGCAAACTTAGTTAATCTGTCCACAACAACATAGATGCAATCTTTCCCTTGCACCTTTAGCAACCCTGTGATGAAATCCATTGAGATGCTTTCCCATTTCTGATCGGGAATAGGTAGGGGCTACAACAAACCAGCTGTAAATGTGTGCTCATTTTTGTTCATTTGGCAAGTATGACACTCCTTAATGTAGCGTAAGACTTCATCTTTCAGCCCTTTCCATGAAAATATTTCGCGGATCTGCCTATAAGTCTTAAAATAAACTTGATGACCAGCAAGTAGAATGTCATGAAACGATTGCAAAATCTTCTTTTTAAGCTTAGATTCAGGCACCAAGAAGATTCTACCCTTATACTGTATCAAACCATCAATCAACTGATACCTCTCATCATGCAAAGTGCCCTCAACAATGCTGGTTGCAAACTGATTTCTAGCATAATCAGCAATAAACTGCTCCTTCCAATCAGTAGAAATCTCACATAAAGAGCTCAAATGGGGTCTTCTGGATAGTGCATCAACCACAATGTTATTATTACCTTTGACATATTGAATGTCAAAATCGTAAGCTTGAAGCTACTTACCCACTTCTATTGTCTTTCATTCAAATCTTTCTGATGCATGAAGTGCTTAAGACTGTTATGATCAGTCTTAACTACAAATTTGCTCCCAACCAAGTACTATTTGAACTTAGCCAATGCATGCATGATTGCAAGCATTTCCTTGTCATAGATTAAATATGTTCTTTCAACACCCCTCAACTTTCTACTCTTAAAAACAATGGGATGTTTCTCTTGCATTAGAACAGCCCCAACTCCTCCTAAAGCATCACATTGCAACTCAAAGGGTTTGGTGAAATTGGGTATGACCAACACTAGACACGAACTCATGAGCTGTTTGAACTTGTCAAAAACAACTTGTCCTTTCTAACCACACAAATGCCCCCTTTTTGGTGAGATCCGTAAGAGGGGCAGCCATCTGAGAGTAGCACTTCACAAACCTTTTGTAGAAACCACATAGACCCAAGAACCCCTTCCAATGTGACACGTTCTCTGGAGGAAGCCAATCCAAGATAGCCTTGTTCTTCTTAGGGTCAACTCTAACTCCCTCAGAGCTGATTATGTGCCCAAGGTAAAGCAGCTCCGTCATTCCAAATTCACATTTGGACTCCTTAGCAAACAAACATTCAAATTCCAAAATACTAAGCACTTCCTCCAAATGCTTAAGGTGCTCTTCCCATGACTTGCTAAATATGACAATGTCATCAAAGAAGATAAGCACGAATTTCGTCAACTGCTTCTGGAAGATTTTGTTCATGCAAGACTGAAAGGTAGCTGGCGCGTTAGTCAACCCAAAGGGCATGACTAGAAACTCAAAATGCCCAAAATAACATCAAAATGTCATCTTCTCAATATCTTATTCTCTCATCCGAATCTAATGGTAGCCTGATCGAAGATCAATCTTAGAAAAGAACATAACTCCATGTAGCTCATCAATGAGCTCATCTATCCTAGGAATGGGATACAGGTTTTTGATAGTCTTTTGATTCAAGGCACTATAATCTACGCACATCTGCATGGTGCCATCCTTCTTCTTGACTAGAACTAGTGCAGAAGCAAAGGGACTCTTGCTTGGGTGAATGTGACCCATGTCCAAGAGTTCTTTTATGACCTTCTCAATCTCATATTTTTGCTTCTTTGGATACTGATAAGGAGTTGTAATGACTGGCTTAGCTCCTTCTTTGAGCTCCATGACATGCTCGGTCCCTCTCTCAGGAGGTCTCCCAGGGGGTATGCTACCAAATACTTTACTCCTCTTGGTGATCAATGACTGAATATCAGGATTGTAGTGTCTTTTATCTTCCACTGAATCAGATGACATGATCAAACACTCTACTGCCCACTCAAGGTCATGACGAATCAGCCTCTCCATCCTCTTGAATGACACAATGTGAGGGCCTCCATTAGACATCCCTCTTAGCACTACCTTCTTCCCATCTGGTTGAAACTTCAACTCCATGGTTTGCAGATTTAGAGTGATCTCTCCAAGAGATCGCAGCCACTGAATACCAAGCACTGCATCAGTATCTCCAATGCCAACAACACAAAATTCATCTTTGACTTCAAAATTACCCGAAAGCATAGACATGTTAGAGATTTTTCGATTGCAAGATATAGTAAAACCATCAACTACCATTACTTTGAAACAGTGGTACACGGGGACACGTCCCCTACCCTTTTTCCCCCCGTACCCGTACCTAAGACGTTTCGGGGATGGGGGATGCCTTGGGGAAGTCTTTCAAGCATCTCCAAAAAGTTTCCTTTTTTTTGGAACGTCCCCGATAGGCAAGGACATCCCGGGGACGGCTGGTCGTCCCCGAGACAATTAGGGGACGCCCAGGCGTCCCCTAACCGTCCAGGGGACAGCCAGCCATCCCCTTTTTTCCAGTAAGTTTTTACAAAAAGGAAAAACTCTAAAATTAAATATGCTTAAAATGAAACATTAATCTTGCTTTCAAAGCCGTTTGAGTTAATTTTTACATTCCAAAAAGAATTGCAGCTAAGAGGAAAGTGAGCAAGAGAAAAATTGGCAGTGACTCAAACTCTGAGTCTGATTTTGATGCAATGTTGGCAAATGTCGAGTAGAGGCAACCATCATACTTTCTTTTGCTATGGTTTGGACATTTGTAGTGCAAAATTGTAGCCTTTGGGCATTTTATTTTTAAAATTTTATATCATATGCACATTGATTGTTTGACATGAATTATGGAAGCAATTAAGCAGTTGTAGTATTAATTTGTTCGACTCTATAATGTATATGTCAATATGATTGGTGATTACATTTGCAACTTTATCAATGTTCATTGTTATGATTATCATTACTCATATGAATATCTGAAATTTCCCTATATTTTTAAAATATATATATATATAGTCGTCCCCCCGTAGTCGTCCTCCCGTCCCCAAAAATCCCCCAAAAAAATGTTGTCCCCAAAACACGTCCTATCGTTCCGTTGTCCCCCCATATCAGAAACTTGGTGGAACATAGCTTTGAAACCTTCAAACTCTACCATTTTGAGCCCTCTCTTTGCAACCAAACCTCTGTCTATGAAATTATGAGTTGCTCCAATACGCTGCCCTCCAAGCACTCCACGAACCCTGAAAGATTCATTCTTTTGGAAACTAGAGAGTTGGGAGAAAGCATCCCCACCTCCTTGCTCTTTATCGGACTCTTCTAGGCCTCTTTCTTCATCGTTGTCCACAAAATCAGACCGCTGTTCTGAATAATCAAATTCTAATCCATAATCAGAATAGGCCTCCATATGGTGAGAATGACCCTTTCCATAACATATATGGCCTTTAGTCCATGGTTCTCTACATGTGTAACATAAACCATCCTTTCTAAGCTTCTCACAAAGCTCATCATCTAACTTAGAGTGAAACTTTTTGGAAGGATGAGAAGGATGTTTCTTTTCTTTCATAGGGCAAAGGGCTTGGACTGAAATTTAGGCCTTGGGGCAGCCAACTCCATACTTCTCGCTTTCTTAATAGCATCATAAAGACTTGGTGGATCAAATGCTTTAACCCACCCCTTCAAGGGTTCCATTAAACCTTCTGAAAACAAAACAACAAGTCTCCTTTTAGTGATGTTGGGCACCATCACAAAAAGCCTCTAAAAATCTGCAATATAAGAGTCAAGCGAGCCATGTTACTTCAGTTGTGCAAGCTCACAAAACTCGACTTCAAGATCCTTAGTATCAAACCTTTCAATCAGCTTGTTGGTGAACTCATATGTGTGAATAAGGTTATGGCCAAGAGTGACCAAACCATGATACCACCACTCATGGGCAGCCCCATCTAAGTGCAATGTAGCAAACTTGATGGCATCTTCTTCAAGCATCAGTCTAAGTGAAAGGTAGTTGTCCAACTTTTGGACCCACGATCTTGCAAAACACTTATCACTCCCATCGAAGTGAGCCAAGGTAACCTTCCCAAGAGCTTGTCAGTAATCTCTTGGAGGCATAGGAGCACGATTCTCAACTATTCCACCACCTCTTCTCTTCTTCTGGTTCAAATATTAATCTAAGGTCAAAATCTCACAAATCTCAACTAGAAGGGAAGCATACTCCATGTAACTATTCCTCGCCTCATCCACCAATGGTATTTCGGCTTCAGCATGCGGTTCCTCCCTTTGAATAAAGGTAGGAATAAGAGGTCTAAAGGATAATCCTCTAGTATTTGCAACATGTTGACCAATAGTTCTTTCTCTTCCATTTGTCTCAAAAAAGTTGTTTTCCCCGATATGATTCTACTGAGGCTGAGTTACTTGCTGATCCATTTTAGCAAACAACCAAGACATCATGTCCAACATAATGTCGAACTTCCTCTCAGTTCTAGTATCTCTATCCTCCTCTTCACAGGCTGGGCCCTTCTCTCTATCTGCCATGGTCTCAATTGCAATCCCACGGTTCCTCAGAACCTTTGAAAAAGTATCTTCGTCCGGAACTGGTGGGGACTAATACTGTTGTCTCTTCAACTCTCTGTCGTAATATCTTATTTCTCTGTCACTCATCAGACAACTAAAACTCTAAAATCACACAGGCTGGCAAGAAAACTAGCTTTGATACCACTAAGATATCCCCCTTACTTTTTTTCAACTTTTTGAGCACAAGATTTCACCCATTAACGTTAGAGAAATGATAAACCAACTAGAATGCAACCCTTCACTTTCTAATCACCTAAATCCCAATTAGAGCAAGGTGAGAGCATATGGTGGAAAGGGGATTGTTAGATGAAATCTGAAACTGAAACTACAATACTGAAATCCACCCTTCACTTTCTGATCACCAAGTTCCCAGTGTGGGCTAGGTGAGAGCATACGGTGGAAAGGGGATCGTTAGCTGAAATATACTGAAAGTTGGAAATACAAAGTGTTGACGGCTCAACCGCCCAACTAGAAAATGAAAGTTTCTCGACCACTTATTCAATAGGAGTGGAAGTATAGAATATTGAAATGAAATGTCTGGGTGGCTAGCCGACCCCTTCCACTTTTCAGTGGGTATGAAAGCAAAGAACAGTACTGAAATGAAATAGATAGACGGCGAGGCCTGTCTTTTCCACTTTTTCAGTGGGAATACAAAATGTAAATTGTAGAAATATAAAGGGTTGATCAATACTACTGATTCAGCATTACAATGTGAAGTCTAATCTACAAATACAATGAGATATAGAGGGCCTATGATCACCAAAATGTTAGAGCATAATCTCCAAACAAGTACATGAAATCCAGTGTATAAAATATGGCAAAATGACTGAACTATCAAGTCTGATATTAAATTGCAGCAAACTGGAAACCAGATCAGCAAGTACAGATTTCACCTTTATACTTGTAACTTCGCCAATACTCCTCTGAATGATGTCAACTCAAGTGCAAACGAAGCATAGGAGAAGGGTATCCAAGTTCTAGTTGAGAAAACAATCCAAAACAGCTCACACTTTTTATGCGGGCTTCCCAAGGCACTGTTGAAGATGGTACGGCCACCTAGAAGAGGGCAACCAACATAGAAAATCTGAAAACTGGAGCAATGGGGCACCTAGGATAGGAAAGCAATTGGAGCAAACACCCAAAACCAAACAAAAATCATATGAAAAAACTATGATCAAAAATGTGCTTTAGCCAAGCACCAAACCAGCAACACCAAAATTGATAAAACCACTCCAAAATCAGAAAATATCAAATAACTCCATCATCAATCAGCTCAATCTGCACTTCTAAGTGAAGAACAGTCACTATATCAGCTAGGAACTGTCTTGCAAGTACGAAACTGAAAAGAGGCTAGGAGGTATGCGTTCCTTGAAGCAAGGGTCTGAAGAAATTTCAGCAACACTTTGTTATATTAGCAATGGATACCAAAAATGAAGACAAAGCCTCTTATTTATAACTTTTCTCAACTCTCCATTCAAAAACCTTTTCCCTCCAAATAAGGCGCCCAAATGAAATTCACATTCACCTATTTAATTTGCATTTTGAATTTCATCTTTGACCCCTTGACCAAGGCGTCCAAAAGCACACGAGAGATATAACTTTATAAAATGCAAATACAAAAGTTAGGCGTCCAAAAACCACTTAAGTGAAATAACTTTATAACTCACAAATATTACCCAAACTAGGCGTCCATTTTGCCTAAATCAATATTTCACTTAAAAACATTATATTCACCAAATAAGGTGTCCAACATGAAGTCACTCAAAGTACAGAACTTGCCAAAACAAGCTCCAAGAATGTTGGAGACCAAACTGCTCATACTGCCCTGCAAGAAATAGCGATTGCACTGAACTATTGAATTGCTGCTAAAAATAGCACTTACTATAAATAATATATTGCTAAAAATAGTGACTTCAAACTCATTTTAAGCACAAACCGGGCAACCGTCGCAACTTACTAAAAACAGCAAGTTCGAAAAAGTCACCTGATGCAGATGCATGTTACACCATTTTGAAGCCCTTTGAAAACACGAAAAGACCCAGAAACCACTCTGCAATACTCCGACATGCAAACCCCTAAAACCACAAAAGAAACCTCCTAGAAAATAGGAAACCCTAATTTCCACTTCCAACTAGCCTACAAGCCTCCGGGATAGGCTAACAGTCAACTGATGAGACTACTGTTGAGAAGGGGACATTACAATCCAAATGAGCAGTATGAGCAGTGAGTTAGCCTATGGTGTTGTCAGAATTAATTGATGTTGAATTTTAATGGAGTTATGATATAATAATTATTATTAAAGTGATTACTTTAATAATAATTAAATAATAAAGTGGATATCATTAATGAATTTATTGACCTTATAATATATGGCTTATTTTAATAACATAAGGTCAAATCATTTAAATCATTGAAATGGGTGCCCACATAAAGTAATAACACATGGCAACAAAAGCAAATATATTTTAATATATTAAATGATTGAAAAAGCCAAAGAGGTCGTGGCATTTTGGAGTTGATATAAAAGCTTTTGAAAAAGCATTCTCATTCATTCAACACTTTGAAAATTGAAGAGTTTTGGCTGTGAGAAGAAAACAAGGGTTTTCAGCTGCAAATTAATCTTGGAGAAGTAGAACGTACTTCTCTTAGATTGTGCATTCTACAGGTGTGAAATACCACCCAAGGTTTGCATCTTCAGGTGGCTTCACTCAGAGGTCACAATTGTGCATATTGGAGAACAACATTTCAAGAAATATCAAGAGATATTGTGCAGATCAGAATCACATTGAAGGTCATCATTGCTGGATATCATTACATTGCTGTTACACCTTCATTACAATAGGTTGTACCATTATCAAACCTGGTCATACAGTTTCTTGTGGCCATACCATTATCAGACTTGGTCGTACTGTTTCTTGAGGCTGTACCATTGCTGGTTTGGGCGTGTGAATGCCAGAAGGAAGGTGCTTGGGGTTTGGTCTCACAATTTGTCTCATTCTTGGCGTCTAATTCAAGGGCATTGTTTGGTATCAATTCGAAGGTGGAGAAATCATCCATTGGAGATAGGTGTCCAAATTCCAGGAGGTCCAGTCTGCTGATTTAATAAATTCAGACCTGCAAATATTTGCTTTGGTTTCCCGGTATGATCAGATTGTATATGCAAAGTTAATGATAAATCTGATTTGATATATACATTATTTATTTCCAGTGATCTTCCATTCTGTAATTGTATATGTATTAAGTTGCATTTATTTTGGTTTCCTAGCAAACATCTCAAAAATCACAAAAAAACAAAAAAACACACGAAACCAAAAAAGTTTCATACAGCAGCAGTTTCAGTTAGCAAATATCCTATCAGGGGTGAGATATTTCAGGTAAGCAATGATTACATGTTAGAGACAGCGATTAAAAATGTCAAACAATAAGTAAATATTAATGATAAAAGTAAAGCAATGATATTATATATGGGCAGCGAAACTTGTATTAGTTATAAGATGCAGCAATTATATTACAAAAGAGGCAGTAACTATATTCATAAGGAGGCAGTAATTAAAGTGTTCAAGTTAAAAGACAGCGATTAAGAATGAAGGGGTGCATCCTTTGTAAAGGATGCAATTGTAATAAAGAGGTGTGACTATTCACCCCACCATGAAGGGTATATAAGGAGGCATCTTTGGAAAAAGCAGAGAGAAATGGAGGAATAGAACTCACTTAGCAATCTGAATAGAAACAGCAGAGTGAAGGAAATAGAATATCATTTGGGATTAGAGCAGATATCAAGAAGTATGTAGAAGAGCATTCAATGAGATATATATGAAGACAAATTATAAATCAATAATAAGGGAAGTAAGCTTACTATGATCACACACACACACACACACGCACACACACACACACACAAGTTCATATCAATTAGAAATATATATATTATATGATTATTCAATAATGATGCTTGCAGCAATTATTGAGCCTTATAAGTAATTATGGTTCATTAATATGAATATGGATAATGGATTCTTATTCGTTTGGTTTACACTAAGCAATATCTTTTGAATATTAAGAACAGATCGAACAGCAAGGCAATTGGGACAGATCAAACATAATTACCTGCACTCAGCAGACAAGGGCAGAAGTCAGCAATCGTTAATATATTTGCATCTTAGACTATAACAGTGTTATATTTTAGCAAGTATTGTGGTATGCTCTATCATGATTATTGTGATATATTTATTGTTGTCTTTTATCAGTCAAACGTAAGGTCGAAGGAAGCAAGTTAGGGAGATGCAATTTATGGGTTCTCCCATGCTAAGTAGGCCACCCCAAGGGTGGAATTGTCTTGGTCTGGACGTTCCTGCCGCTTGGGGCCAAGAGGTAAGTTGTCTTGGTTTGGACGCTGCACGCTCTTGGGCTTAGATAGGTTGAGTAGTTTACAGGGACCCTTTCAAGGCTATCCTATCAAACCAAACTATGACTGGTTGTTAGGATGGATTCAAGGAGTCTCAATCATAAGAAGGATGGATAAGGCAGCATGGATAGGGAATGCAAATACAAGTTACCCACTAAGTAGCCCACCCCAAGGGTGGAATTGTCTTGGTCTGGACGTTCCTGCCACTTGGGGCCGAGAGGTGAGTTGTCTTAGTTTGGACGCTGCACGCTCTTGGGCTTAGCTGGGATAGCTTCAAGCAGACTTATCATGTTTCCCATCCAATTCCTATTATGATTAAACTCCCATTATGCATTTATGGTTATGTTGTAGTTTAATAGTTATGTATTTACATGGTTCGGATATTTATATATGTTTGATCATATGAATTATATTCCAATATTATCTAACATGATTGCAAGATCTAAACCGAGATTTACCTTAAAGCATTTAATTGGTATGTTACAACCCTAGCTACATTGAAACTTGTGATTCTTGGGCAAGATTTAGGGCAATCCCAAAAGGGGACATTACAATTGGTATCAGAGCATTGTTCTTGCCAACCTGTAGACAAACCGACTACGTGAATCCATGAATGTACTTTGTGACTTACATGTATTCAAGTGTATACCTTGTGACTTACGTGTATTCAAGTGTATACTTTGTGACTTACATGTATTCAAGTGTATACTTTGCAACATACGTGTATTCATGTGAATACTTTATGACTTACGTGTATACTTTGCATCCATGAATGTACTATGTGACTTACATATATTCAAGTGTATACTTTATGACTTGCGAGTA
The DNA here is from genome assembly GCA_007258455.2 of Sequoia sempervirens. Lineage (NCBI taxonomy): Eukaryota > Viridiplantae > Streptophyta > Pinopsida > Cupressales > Cupressaceae > Sequoia > Sequoia sempervirens. The sequence goes on along the minus strand of VDFB02270651.1, from coordinate 295,552,170 downwards.
TTCAAGTGTATACTTCATGACTTACGTGTATTTATGTGCATGCATCCTATATTGCATGTATTCACATGTATGCTTCATGCTTACATATATTCAAGTGAATACTTTATGACTTACGTGTATACTTTGCATCCATGAATGTACTATGTGACTTACATATATTCAAGTGTATACTTTATGACTTGCGAGTATTCAAGTGTATACTTCATGACTTACGTGTATTTATGTGCATGCATCCTATATTGCATGTATTCACATGTATGCTTCATGCTTCCTGTATTACGTGTATTCACGTGTATGCTTCATGCTTCCTATATTACGTGTATTCATGCTTCTTGTGTATACTTCATGTATTATGTGTATGCTTCATACTTCGTGTCTTACGTGTATACTTCGTGTACTATGCATATGCTTCATGCTTAATGTGTATACTTCATGCATTATGTGTATTTATATGTATACTTTCATGTATTGTGTATATCTATGTGTTGCTTCATGTCGGATGTGTTTTCAACAAGATTACTCCATGTATATATACGATTAATTTACGCATAAAAATTATGAAAATGTCAAAAACTTTGTCTGTAAAAATGCTTCGTGAGTTGAGAAGCACTATCAAATTGACTTATTTAAAATTAAATTATTATCAGTCTCCAAATGCAGCAATGAAGAGTTGTAACTATTGAGAGTAAAAGGTGTGACTCCCTCAAACTTGAGCTATAAAAAGGGAGAGCATTTCATTTGAGAAAGACATTCATCATATCATTGGAGAATCCAATTGAGAATAGAACTTTAAGTGATTTTACAAGAGAATTAAATTAGATTCTCAAGAATAGCGATGATGTGAGAAAGGATGTAACGTTATGCAAGATTGCGATCCTTCAAATACGAAAGGTTGTGACTCTTCAAATACGAAAGGTTGTGACTCCTCAAATGCGAAAGGTTGTGACCCTTCAAATGTGAAAGACTATAAGATATAAAAAGGGAATCGTTTCCTTATGAAGAAATTATCAATAGGGGAAATAAATCCATCAATCAACTTGGAATGAAGGGTGGTGACTCATTTATCGTGAAGGGTGGTAACTCCTCCAAGAAATGGATAAAAATATCCAAGGGGATTCATCCCACCACCAACATAGGCCAAAGAGGGGTAAGTACCCAAGAGCAAGACTGAAACAAGTATTAAGACCCAACTAAGTACAAACGTGGATTGTCACTATGTCAAGCTCTTTATGAATATTGAATGGTCAAAATCAAAAATGGTGTTAAGGTACAACTTTCACACAAACAAATAGGATCCAGTAAACGTATTCCTAACAACTTTAGGTGTCCAAGATAAAATTAAGTTATAAAAAAATTATTACTAAAGTCTATGCTAAGTTACAGTGTTGTTGGTTATGCATTTTCAGTCATTGTTCAGTCATATCAGATTGTAAGATTTTGTCTTTGGGGTTGAGTTTGAGTATTGGAGTCATGTTGTGCATTGGGGAGACATTATATAATATTGCAGCATTGATAGACTTCTAATTTAGTGTTCTTGGCAAGCAACTCTTCTCATTGTAAGGCTGTTACAGTAGTACTGTTCAGCCATTTCTATTTCTTGCTAAGTTACATTGTATTCCCACGGTTGTGGAAGAGACTGGCCCTCACTCAGTCTTCTTTGTAATGCATCAGATCCTCGTCATCATATGATAGCGCCTAGCTCACCTCGAGCTTGGAGTGCACATGCTTGATGAATGAGTTAATTTCAGCACTGCATTGTCATCAATAGAATCTCCACCATATGATAGCGCCATCCCCATCTTGGGTTTGGAGTGCACATGCTTGGTGTCGAGTTTACTTTCCAACATTGCATTTCTTTTCATAGTACCTCCGCCATATGGTAGCACCATTCCCACTTTGGGTTGGAGAGCACATTCTTGGCGTTGAGCTTCTTTCAGCATTGTAATACTTTCAAGTTGCTACTGACGACCCTCTTGCCATATGACAGCATCATTCTCATCTTGAGATTGAGTGCGCATTCTTGGCAAAGAGTTACTTTCCGATTGCTCGTTTTGGTCTAAGCTAACCTTAACAGGTGCTTATTGTGCTGGTGTGTTCATTCAAAAATTGAAAAAAATTGGCCGGCACATTACAATGAGCATATAGGAATTCGCACTTAGACATTGTATACACTTAGTTGCACTCATCTAGGTAAATTTTGCTTTACTGCGTTGAGTAGTGTCAGTAAACATCCTATTATCATAAAAACATTAAAAATTTAGAAAACCAAAACATTCACTATTTTTGTCATTGCATCCCCACACATCCATGTGCCTTGGGATTCAGCTGGACATCATTGAGGAGTTGCAAGAAGGAAGCATTCTCCCAACCCTTTAACTACTATTCTTCTTGAATTACTTGATGAACTCACAGACGAGCCTAGAGCTCCTATTGCAACACCTACACTAAGGTTTAATCCTCTATCCTGGTCTACAAATGAGCACTTTCCAATAGTGCCTCCTATCATCACAATCTTGTTGCCTTGCAAGCAACTGCAGCCTAAGACCCAAAGCCTCATTGATCTATCCATAGGTCTCTTATCTTAAATCTCAATTGCCTAGTGTGACTTATCGATCAAGACTCTTGTGGTTGACCTTGTTCCATCACCCAACACACTATAGCTATTAAACACACCTAGTTAACCCTAATTCTTTAGAAAAATAGACACAATTTCTTCCATTTGCCAAGCTAACTCGACTTGGCCTTACATGATTTACGCCTTAGGTCTCTTCTACAAGGCAATTTTGTGTTTGGTCCTAGATCCCCCAGTTTAGGTCCTTCTTTTGGATCTCTATCTAGGACTTTTAAGGCTTGCTTTGACATGTCTCCAAGAAGTCGCTTGTTGTGGAGATTCCCTCAAAATATTTCCTTCATATGCACAATTCCATTGTCTTGGTTATCGCTACCATCTTATGGAGGGATATATTGTTAATGATATTATACAGCATCGATCTAATACTCCAGCAATCTCCCTCAGCGAATAAATTAAATGATAGCTATAAGCTATTTAATTTATAAGATCTCAAGAGGTGTAATTATGAGGTGTCACTTCGATTTGTTAAAGCAAATAATCATTAAATGTAAAGGCACGTCTTTTGTATTAAGGGCGGACTTCCTTCATTGGCGCGATTAATTAAAAGAAGATTTATTTTATATTTGGGCCGACTTGTATCAAGATAAGGGTGGCGTCCCTTTATATTGTATATATAAGAGATAACTCTCTCATTGTAAACCATCAAGTAAGTTCGATATCATATTATTCTATTGAGAGTGCGAATTTCTTATAGAGCAGATTGTGAATTCAGTCAAGGACAGAAATAGTTTAGTGAAGTGCAGATTATCATTGCATTTGTGTTAGGTGCTGAAGTTTGGCCTTGTGACTGGCCTCATTGTAAAGAGAATTGTTGCCTCAATTTATATATATAAGTGAGATCTTTGTTGCTGGGTTTTTCTCCCTCAAGAGGAGGGTTTTCCCAGGGTATCTGCTATGTTGCTGTGTCTGATTTTGAATTAATTTTCTGTGCATTAATCTGTTCATTAAATTTTACATGGTATCAGAGCGGGTTTGAGAGGATCATGATCAGATTTTTGCTAATCAGCATACCCTATTTGTTCACTAAGTCAAGATGGTGAATGGTTTGAAGATCGAGGATAGACTCGAGGGTGCATCCAACTTCACATCATGGAGGTTTAGGATCATGCTTACCTTGCGTGAAAATGACTTGGGTGAGTTCGTAGAGTCCAGCATTCCTGAACCTGAGGAGGAAGAAGTGAAGTTACAATGGGTGAAGAAAGATGTTAAAGCAATGAAGATATTGGTTGATTTCGTCAAGGATCATATTGTACCTATCGTCTCTAAGTTGAAGACAGCGAGAGATATGTTCAAAACATTGGAAGAGATGTACGAAATCAACAATACCAGTCGGGCACTTGCACTGAAGCAACAACTTCATCATGTGAAGATGGCGAAAGGTGAATCAGTGATTGCATACTTTATGAGGATTGCAGATTTGAGAGATCAGCTCTCAACAATAGGGCATATGGTTGATGACAAAGACCTGACTATGCTTGCTCTAAATGGTCTACCTTTGTCTTGGGAATCTTACATTCAAGGAATCAGTGCAAGATCGAAATTGCCTAAGTTTGATCGCCTAAGATCTTATTGCATTCAAGAAGAATCAAGGTTGGTGGCAAGAGGTGTTGGTCAAAGTTCAAAGAATGAAGACATTCATGTTCTCGCCTCCCATGCATCAAAGAAGAAAGGAAAAGATGGAAGAAAAGGATTCTTCAAGAGGAATCGGGACAAGGGAAATGATGATGCACCTCCCTTTAAGAAGAAGAGGGATATGTCCAAGATTCAATGTTTTAGGTGTGACAAGTTTGGGCACTTCGCCAAGTATTGTCCAACTAGACCTAAGCAACAGGTCACCATTGCGGATGTTGATGATGCCTCTCCTCAAAAGGATTCAAATGAATATTTGTTCTATTCAGCATTATCAAGCAGTGTACCTTCCGACACCAACACTTGGATAATCGACAGTGGTGCTTCACGACACATCACCGGCTTTAAGGAGCACTTATCAAGTTTGGTGGAAAAGGAGTCTTCTGAACAAGTCATCATTGGAGATGATGCTAGCTACTCCGTGAAAGGAATTGGGACCTCTACATTTCATTTGGATTCTGGCATCTCACTTCAGTTGAGTAATGTTCTTTATGTTCCTGGAATCAAGCGCAATCTTATTTCCATTTCAGCTTTGGAAGATAAAGGATATCAAGTTGCCTTCTCCAAAGGCAAAGTTCTAGTATGGATGGAGAACACTAGCTTCAAGGATGCTCAAGTGATTGGAGTTAGACATGAAAACCTTTACAAGGTTTGCACATGTTATTTACAAGCCTTGGTTCATGACTCTTCAAGTCTTTGCGATCTTTGGCATCGAAGATTGGCTCACCTACACTTCCGAGCCTTACCTATCATGGAGAAGATGGTGACAAGCCTTCCTAAGTTCAACCAGGAGCACGAAGGTACCTACAAGGGCTGCGCATTGGGTAAGAACACAAAAGCCCCTTTTCATAGTAGAGAAAATAGATCTAAGTGTATTTTAGACCTTATTCATTCTGATTTATGTGGACCTATGTCTGTTCCTTCTTCGAGTGGTTTCTTGTATTATGTTCTTTTCATTGATGATCACTCTAGGAAGACTTGGATTTATTTTTTGAAATCTAAAGAGTCGAGGAAGTGTTGGATAGGTTTAAAAATTTAAAGCCTTGGTAGAAAATCTTCGGTAAAAGAATTAAGGTCCTCGTGATCACAATGGTGGAGAATACACCTCTGGTAGTTTTCGGAATTTTTGTATTGATGCAGGGGGATTAAGAGGGAGTTTTGTGTCCCTATAATCCTCAACAAAGCGGTGTTGCAGAAAGAAAGAACAGAACGATCGTGGAAGCAGCAAAGGCCATGATCCATGATCAAGATTTACAAACCTTCCTATGGGCAGAAGCTTCTAGGACAGCTATGTATGTTCGAACATTAAGTCCTCATAAGATCTTGGAGAATATGACTCCAAAAGAAGCTTTTATAGGGAAGAAGCCTGAAGTTAGTCATTTGAGGATCTTTGGATGTCCTGTCTATATTCATGTTCCCAAGGAAAAGAGAACCAAGTTGGATCCTTCTAGCAAGAAGGGAATATTTGTAGACTACGTGAGACATCAAAAGCCTCAGAATTTACATTCCAGTCAGAAGATGATTGAGATCATAGGATGTCACATTTGAGGAAGATGTTGCATTCAGGAGATCCAGGGGATTCATATGGAGATTGATAATGAAGAGTTTCCTCAGGATATGGAAGTTGACCATACTCTTGAGATTCAGAGGAAACGAGAACCAAAAGAAGATATTGATCCTGTTGAACCCTTGGAACCTCTGATGGGCCTGACATTGTTATTGGGAGAAAGAGACCTCTATGGGCCAGGCATTTTATGCATGAGGCTGAAATTTTCTGCAGCTCCTAGATGCACATTCAGAGAAAGCAAAAGGCCACATAAGTTCTCCAGTTATGTTGCCTTGATGAGTCAGATTATAGAATCCGAGCCTACCTGTGTTGAGGAAGCATCTAGTCTTCAAGTTTGGAGAGATGCTATGACAGAGGAGTATCAGTCAATTCTTAAAAATGATGTTTGGGATATTGTTCCTAGACCCGAGGGCAAGTCTATGGTATCTTCTAAATGGCTATTCAAGATTAAGCATGCTGCAGATGGAAGCATAGAGAAGTACAAGGCAAGATTTGTGGCTCGTGGGTTCTCTCAGAAAGAGGGAGTTGATTATGAAGAAACATTTGCTCCTTGCTCGCTATACTTCTGTCAGAACCATCATTGCTATTGTTGCATCTAGAGGATGGAAGATTCACCAAATGGACGTGAAGGCGCCTTTCTTAATGGAGTGATTGAGGAAGAAGTTTATATAGAACAACCGATGGATTTGAGGTTCATGGGAAGGAGTCACATGTTTGCAAACTGAAGAAGGCCTTGTATGGTCTTAAGCGGGCTCCTGATGCATGGTGCGAAAGGATTGATCGGTCATCAAGTTTGGGCTTCTTGAAGAATGATGCTGATTCAAATCTCTACTTCAAGGTAATCAATGGTGATGCATTAATTTTGGTTTTATATGTTGACAATCTGATCCTTATGGAAGATCACCGATTCTCGAATGTAAGGAGTTGACTTTTGAGATGAAGGACCTTGGGCTCATGCATTACTTCCTTGGATTAGAAGTCGGCAAAACCGATGAGATGATTCTAAGTCAAGGAAAGTACACCATTGATATACTTAAGAGATTTGGTATGATGGATTGCAAATCCATGTCCACACCTATGGAGACCAACTTACATAAGTTGAAGGAGGCTGCACTCATTCAGACTTGGTGGATCCTACATTGTACAGACAGCTGATTGGATCCTTGATGTATCTAGTTAACACTAGACCTGATATTTGCTATGCAGTGAGTGCACTTAGCCAGTTTATGTGTGATCCGAGACAAATACATCTTGTTGCAGCTAAACATATCCTGAGATACTTGCGTCGCACAGTTGGATATGGATTGAGGTATTCTTCAGATGCAGACTTGGAGTTACATGGTTTCACTGATTCTGATTGGGCAGGTTGTGTCACAGATCAGAAGAGCACCTTTGGTTGTTGCTTCAGTTTGGGTTCAACTATGATTTCCTGGTGTAGCAGGAAGCAGTCATTTGTAGCACTGAGTACAGCAGAGGCAGAGTATATTGTAGCTTGTTTGGCAACTCGGGAAGCAGTGTGGCTTCGTAAGCTCCTTGCAGGATTGTTTGGACAATCAATGGAGCCTACTATCATTCATTGTGATAATCAGAGTTGTGTGAAGCTTTCTGTCAATCCTGTGTTTCATGACAGAACCAAGCACTGATGAGCAGACGGCAGATATTCTCACCAAGCCTCTCGCCAGGATAAAGTTTGTGTACTTTTAAGATAAGCTTGGTATGGTGGAGAATTCAGCCTTGACTGAGTAAGAGTCTCAGTATCAGTGAGCCTTGTTAATGCATTTTCCTCTGAAACGGAGGAATTTGAGGTGCAAGCCCTTGTTAATGCATTTTTCTTTGAGACGGAGGAATTTGAGGTGCAAGCCCTTGATAATGCATTTTCCTCTGAGACGGAGGAATTTGAGGTGAAAGCCCTTGTTTCCACCCTTTGAGCTGAGTCATGGTGGATGTCATGTGTGAGATTCCATGACATATGCTGTACTTGTGTTTCACCCTCTAAAAGAGTCATGGTGAAAGTCACGTTAAGGTGACAACATCACACAAGTGATGAACACTTGTACTTACCATAGTATGGTTGTAGCCATTATGGTTGATATCGTATTGAGGCAATATCTAATATCACGATGAGGTGATATTCTTCTTCTCACATCTGGTTATCGCCAATGTGATGGGCATCATGTTGAGGTGATTTGTTTGAGCAGCTGGATGTATTCTCTCTAGCTGAGAGAGAGTGTTAATGATATTATACAGCATCGATCTAATACTCCAGCGATCTCCCTCAGTGAATAAATTAAATGATAGCTATAAGCTATTTAATTTATAAGATCTCAAGAGGCGTAATTATGAGGTGTCACTTCGATTTGTTAAAGCAAATAATCATTAAATGTAAAGGCACGTCTTTTGTAATAAGGGCGGACTTCCTTCATTGGCGCGATTAATTAAAATAAGATTTATTTTATATTTGGGCCGACTTGTATCAAGATAAGGGTGGCGTCCCTTCATATTGTATATATAAGAGATAACTCTCTCATTGTAAACCATCAAGTAAGTTCGATATCATATTATTCTATTGAGAGTGCGAATTTCTTATAGAGCAGATTGCAAATTCAGTCAAGGACAGAAATAGTTTAGTGAAGTGCAGATTATCATTGCATCTGTGTTAGGTGCTGAAGTTTGGCTTGTGACTGGCCTCATTGTAAAGAGAATTGTTGCCTCAATTTATATATATAAGTGAGATCTCTGTTGCTGGGTTTTTCTCCCTCAAGAGGAGGGTTTTCCCAGGGTATCTGCTGTGTTGCTGTGTCTGATTTTGAATTAATTTTCTGTGCATTAATCTGTTCATTAAATTTTACATATATATCTATATTTAGCAACTTTCCAAATATTTCCCTCCAAATTATTGCATTTGAACTCCAGATTTCACATCACCCTCATTTAGGGCAGTGTGTGTTGCATTTATTGCATTATGTCTTCCAATCTTTTATTAAGTACCATTAAATTAGAAACAGGGGTTTTACCAAGGAGAACATGATCCTTGCTTAGCAAGCTCCTCAAAGTTGTTTATCAACACCACCAGTCTCTTTATTACAGGTCTAGACATTAAGGGAAATCTATATTATACAGTTACAAAATCCCATAGTCTATCAGATCATTTTCATGCATTCCAAATAGATTCTATGAACCGGGGTCAATTTCTTGGTGCACTATTCACCCCAGATTGATTCTGCAATGTGGAATCGATCCAATGACTTGCATAGTTCTAGATTTCAGAGTCTTCATCATCTCAGGTCACTCATTCCAAATCTGACATAAGAATTCAGGTATTCACCATCTATCACAGCATTTTTCATATCCTTTCTTTTGAATCTCAAGGTCTGCATGTATTATTATTATTTTTGTTTTCAGATTTGTCCCGATACACATTTTCAGTCTCAACTCTATATCCTGTATCAGATTTATTTGCCATTGCTATTTTATTAATCTACACCTAGTATGTTTGAAAAGGCAAATTATTTTCCTTTTTATTACTAAACAACATAAGACAAAGGAATGTAATATTAATAAGGATGGAACCAATAAAAGACGCATTAACTGATGAATCCTATAATCTAGAATTATCATTTATGCATACGCTCTATCCAAAAAAAACCATAAATCTTTAACCTTCATCAAAAATCATATCCACATTCTCAAATAAGATTAATTCATGCTTCTACTTGGGCTCCAACATACGAAAATATTTCCAAAGCTTCTTCTGTTGTACATCATATGCTCTCTTCCCTATCTCCTCTCTCTTTCCCTTTTTACTATAGAGTCAAAAACTGCATACTTTACATTTTGTCCTCTTACTTTGCACCTGATTTAGCACCATCCTTTTATAAGCACTAACCATTTTTTTGCATTTTCCATTGCGCAACACATGATTGTTATCCAGTCTCAGACCCTCTTCACTCTCATACCGCCACATGCCCTAACGGCCAACACTGATATCGTCTTGTCATTGGCACTAGCAGACATCAGCTTATGCTATTTTCCCCAACATTCAAATTTGACTTTTCTCACCTAAAGACTGCCTCTCACTGAAATATTAACCGTAGTTCGTTTCCAATGACTTGAAATGACTAGTAAATGCATCAATTGTTTATAAAATGGATTTCATAAGGAAAATACAAAAATAATCTAGGGCATAGCAAGGAGCTCTTGCGCCCATAGCCACATACACTGTATATTAGTAGAACCTCCATTAAATTTATACTCTTTACTGCACACCATCTTCTTCCACAGCTACATTTATCCATTCACACACTCCAAACGGATTTCCCGCGTTGCAGACGGGTTGCAGAGTTAAAAAAAAGGGAAACGGCACAGATACAATGAACAGAGATAAATATTCAAATTTTCAATAATACCAAAAAACTACGAATTACAGTGAAAATAACCTGTTCATATATAAGATTGAACAAAAACTCTCGGATAACGGCAATACTGTTCTCCCAGACTTTGGTCTTCGAATAGTCGACACTATTGTCTTTTACAAGTTCCTTTGCCTTCAAATCTGCCACCAAGTCAGACTCCATTTCTGAGAAAAAGCTACCAATGCTCCAACTCCGTTGGAGATCAGCTGGTATTTCGTTGCGGTTTAAGAACAGTGTGTTTGTATAGGTTTGCAAGGAAAGGTGTGTTCTAGTAGTTGAGTTTAAACTTTCGTAATCACATATAATTTCCGTACGAACTTTTTCTAAAATCTAATTTAAATTTTCTAATCTTTTTAATATATAATATTAAAATTTAAGAAAATTATGCAAATAACTATTATCAATAAATTTAATGTTAGTATTTGTGAAAAATCTGGGTCCTTGGGTATTTTCTGATTAATGGTGTCAAGTAAAGGTTGTTTTATAGGGGTTTCTATGAGTATTCATTAGGGTTTTATGCAAAAAAAAAAACCTTAAACCTTGGCAACGTCATTGCACTTTTGTTTTAATCTTTCGTTGACTGTCTACCATGGTTATCCGATCCTTTAAGTTATAACTTAAAGACCTTTGTTTTGTGCCTTTATCACCCCCCTCTCCTAAGATACCAAAAGCGCCCTTTATTGTCATGTGCCCTTAAAAGCTTCTTAACCCCCTACGCTTTGCATGGTCCCATTAGACACGTGGCAACATTTCACATAGCTCCTTTGTTTCACAAAAGCACCGAATGTTATTATCTTCCTCTCGCAAGTTTGTGAAATGCTCTTTTAAACCCGATGTGATTGACGTGTACGGGTCATAAGCCAATCAAATCTTAAGTTCTCTTTTCGCACAAAGACTTTAGTTTCCTAGTAAAGCCCCCTTTTCATCATGCTTTGAGGCCCCTTATTCCCTAGTGACTTGAGTTGTTATTATATGCACATACTTTAAATATCTTTTAAGTTGCTCGAAGAAGAATTTGCTAAGGGCCCCATCTTTGTCCTAATTAGCGCCAAATGTTGGCATATGGTTAAGTCACGCTAGTTATTTGCTTCGCAGGGCTTCTCATTTCAAAGAAATATTTTCTGCGAACAAGAGAAATGTGTTTGCTCTATGCCTTAAGCATAGCTAATTCCTTTTTGCGCAAGCTTTAACTTTCGCAAGGCAAAGATTGTCTGAGCTTGTCTTCCATTGAAATCCCGAAATCATGCCACATGTCATGCTTGGTTTATTTTAAGTGTTTTGCAAAGGAGAACACTATTGGGGAAGCCTCAAAGTTATTCTACTTATTTATGTGAGTCCCATAAATTGTCACATGTCTTGGAGCTATTCAAGGAAAAGATGATTTTCTTTTCACGAAAAGGATTTCAAATCCTTATGATCACCGTCGATTTTCAACATATCAACGGTCCATATTCAAAATCAAGAATGACAACCACTAGTCGCACGTTTGAGCATGCAAAAACATTGATGGCAAATTTGATCCATATCTACCTAATTTTTATGTAAATTGGTTGAATTACATGTTTATGAACCATTCAAGGCTTAAAGTGAAGGTTACAAAACAAATTTGTTGTGAATTTTTGGACGAGCTAGGGTTTTCGATGACATTTCTAGGGTTCACAAAAGATCTCAAGAAGTAATTAAATTCAAGCCCTCTTTCTACAAATTGGTTTAAGAAAAGCCTATATTTATGTTTTAAGAAGTGAGTTAGGGTTTTGAAAGTTGTAAATTGTTATAATTTTAAGAAATCTTTGTTGAAGTTTCAAAATTCTAAAACCCAAGTATCCAATTGCATTAGTCATTGTTGGAACGTCAATAGGAGTTAAAAGGGGTTTGGATGAGGATACAATGGCTCAATTACCAAGGTTTGTGAAGAGACCTGGGGTTGTGTAACATACTAACCCTTCAATGAAGTAAAATTTCTAATTTTTCACCTTATGAGTAAATAACTATGTAACAAGCCACTGTATTAAAAAAAATTATTTTCTTTATTGAGAATATATGAACAAAGATATAAAACATAATTCAATAAGGATTCCATTTCATTACAATAACTCATAAGTCATATCAATACCAGAATGCATGCATTTACATACATAGCTCAATGATCTTTGGAACAAATAGTTGTAAGATGGTCCAAGATCCTTCCTTTCAAATCTTCATTCTTTTGTCGCATGATGTGGAGGAGAAGCATCACTCAAGCGCTTTTCTACCAACCTTGGACTCTTAATGTATTCCCTCGTACATCTATCATTTGATAGATGGCCCAACCCTTCGACAAAGAGATTGTTAGAGTAACTGATAATGACAACCAACTGAGCATAGTGTTGTGTCCTACATAACTAGAACTTTATAATCCCACAATCTCGAACTAGCATGTAATACTAGATCACAGTAAACTAGCAGTGGAGCCAAAGGTCGTCACACTACTTTGGCCAAAGTATTCTCAACGGTAATCCAGAGGAAGGTTATCTATCACATACACTACTTAGGGCCGATTTGACTTAAGGCCATCTTAAACTATGCATAGGTATTTCCTTCAATGGATACTCTATCACCCCAAAGATAACTTATCACCATTTTAACCTACTTAACAAGTAAGTACACAAGCTCCCTCCCATACTAGATAAACAATCCTAAGAGTAAACACAAGCTAGTCTAGTTAAATCAATAACTTAGCTAAGTGTATCACATGTGCCACTTATGTTCAATCATAACTAGTATCCAATACCTATGATTAACACCAATCTCCTATTATGGGGTATGTACAAGCACATCATAAAAACAACATAAAAGCTTTAATTCCCTTTTCAAAGACATTCTAATTTCTCTAAATGCACATACTAGAAAAGACACTTCAAGCATACATGGAGAACACATCATTCATAAGTAAAATAGCAAAGAAGAAGATCCCCGTGCCTATTATCGCTTATCCAAATAAATGACAGCAATGCAACCCTTTCCAACAACAACAAGCTTGATAACAGCTTCTCTAGAATGTCACAATGAACTCTAACCCTCAAGTTGATAGTTTTCTTCTCTCAAGCGACAACTCTCTTACAAATAAAATAGAGTACTTTCTCTCACACACACAAATAAAACAAATTAGGAATAACGTAGCATAAGACTTGCAACATAAATGTTAATGATGCGTCCTCTCTAATGAAACAACTCTACTATTTATAGAGAAGCTCGGTAACTTCACAGCCCAAAGTTTAGGCATGTTAATGGACAACAAACTCCATGCAAAGCAACACATAAAACTCAACAAAAAGGTGGCAACTAAGCAAGTTCATACTTAGCAAAATCATCTACATATCGACTTGCAGTATTGACAGCAATCAGAGACTTATTCAAATCTATACATGGAGAATTTGAATTATTCTCCAGCAAAAGACATCTACAGGAAACGTTTTCTAGAGGTGGCACCAAAGCTTCCACTCTCATCTCATGTTGGCACGGTTTCAATGTGGTAAGAAACAATCAATTACCAATTTGCAACACTTAACATTCATCAACTTCAATCTGGAATGATTTGATTCAGACATTTACTCTCTCATTGACAAAGTCATCAACTATTCCTCATGTATCCACAAATGTATAAAACATGGAAGTTTACGTCTACTTAGTCAAAGATAATCTTCTCCATGGCATTGACTAAGTCTATGTCTTGTATCAACATAATGTTGTGAGCTTTAAATGAAATATATATGTTCCACAAAGCTTGAAAAAATGGGTAAAACTCGCTTCAATAACACAGTCGTAAGCAACTTCTATCAACCTCTAATAACATAGTCATAAATGACTATAATCGGCCTGTATAAATCGGCTTCTATCATGGTAAATGATAGTTGTTTTCTAATAATATAGAATATGTTAAATATATATAATATATAACTGTAGGCATCCATTAAAATCTGCAAAAACTAAACTTCACATATGGGTTAGTATTTCACAAATCTAACAAAATACCTCTATGAAATACCTTGTAAAGACTTCCAAATGCCATACATGACAAAATGAAAACTAAAGCAATTAGGAAAACAATAACAAGTCACCTATTCCATAGTGGATTGGTGTCACATGTGCTAGTGACCCTTTCCCAATCCTTGTACAAAGCTCAAGATGATAAAATGCCAATGGAGATGATGAACAAGATTATTTCTCAAACCAAGAGAGTAACCTTGCATAAGATTGTGGATCCATGAATGAGAATGAAGGCCCTATTTTATAGATTTTCAAAATGCTAAGTGTTGAAGAGGGACCAGTGTGGGACTAAGATTGGACCAATGAGAAGATGACAGTTGTCAAATGGTGAGTGGTCAATGGTTGTGCAAGATTTGGGAAGAGTGCCCAAGAGGGGAAAATTTTGAATTCAAATTTGCAATAAATTTTGAGAGGGGGACAAGAAAAAAGAGCAATAAATGCCATGTTTGACTTGTCATGTTGAGGGAAAATGAGGTTTTAATAAATCAATAAAATTGATTTATTGTGCAAGTGGCTAGATCTAGATAATGCAAGTGGGATGGGATTAGCATTAGATCAGGATTAGATGATGGTTATGCTGATTTAATGTTGATTAGATGATTTGACTTTCAAGACTTTGATAATTGATTTATTTAAATCAGAAAATGATGGAATATAATTTAAGATTTGATTTAAATGGATTTTTGATTTATTTAAAAGATTGATGATAATGCTTATTTGATTTTTAAATAAATAACCTTAGGCAATGAGGTTATTTAAATGAATGGATGAAGGTGATGAATGGATCTAATGCGACATATAGTTCAGTTGATAAATGATCCTGATCAAATGCAGAATGTTAGTTTTGCATGTCTACAATAACATATACATATACATATATATGTATATATTAAATATCATCTTATATTTATATATATATGTTAATATATATTTACATATATGTATTTATATCATAAGTCAATGATATAAGTATACATTTGATATAAATATATAAAAGAGTACAAGCAAGATAGTATTTGCATATAATATACACAATATATCGAATGTATGCATATATATATATATATGTATAAAAATGTATGCCTCTATGTACACATATATGTATGTATATCTATATTGATACATTCGTATGAGCATGTCCATTCACCAACATATGCATGTATCGATACATACATACATACATACATATATATATATATGTTCACATTCAATTCACATAAATTCAATAACAATTACCCTCATATTGATAAGTATTTATGTGTAGTACATCTATACATGTGCATATACATGTCGTTAGGTCCCATTAACATGTATGTGCATATATATACACATACTCCATGTATGTCTTTATCAATATAATCGTAACAGTACAAGAAAGATCTCATAAGCTCAATCATATAAACATCTTCCAATAATGCATGTGATAGTAAACAAGACTACTAATGCTAACACATCAACTAAGGATGACTTACCAACTTCCCACAAACTGAATCAACTTAATCATTCTATTGTGGTGTGTGTGCTCAGATAGTCTACTTTTACTAGTTACTCGACCAAGATCTTCTCCTGAGTGATACTTCCCCTCTTCCTAGAGGAATGGAACTTATACCTGCATCCACTAATACATGTGCACGATAGTCAATTGTTCACAACATATGTAGCATGCATAAAACATCTCCAAAGTTAGAATAATAATTCAATAACAATCCTTTCACATGTGTAGTACTTTTCCCATGAAATAACATCAAATGAGATAACATTCATATGATAACAAGGTACAAGCACAATTTATTCATCTCATTCACTTCATATTTACCCTATGTAGTAATAGTAAATAGTAATTACACAATTGGGGTATAATAGGCTGGTCAAGGATTTGAAATTTTTTTGGATGGAATTACAGACGAGAATGACTATTGCAAAGACTTCATAATTCCTATCCATGGCTACACTTTGTTTAAATACTGCTACAAGAAATGCTTTGCAGACATACTAATTTCAAACATTTGGAGAACAATATTGAGAAGGATAATATGCCTAATTCCTTCATAAATGTTGATCTAATTAAAGTTATAGCTAGGGCATACAATCCCAATACTAGGCACATTGTTAATAGCAAGGGTGCTACTCTGCTAACTCTGGATAGAGATTTTATCTGTGAGGTTTTCAATTTGGACATGAATGCTCAGCTACCCATTGATTTAGGTCTATTGACAAGGGAATATTAGAAGCTAAGAGATACCTACAGGGTAAAATGGTTGCCTAGTTTCAGACCTAGGGGATCAAACAAAGAAATTCAAAGGTTTACTAGTGGTGATCTCGAACCATTTAACTATGATATATTTCAGGATTATTTTAGAAGACCTATTTTACCCTATGTCAAGTATTTGGAATTGATTTTAGAACCCAAATTCTAGTGAAATTGATGGTTTTGGTAATTGAAATCCAAAGTAGGGATGTAAACAGGTCATATGATTAGGCAAGGTATATTGATGGGGACCTTCATAAGTTACTAAGCTCTCTTAGCAAGGATTGCAATATTTTCCACTTTAAATGGTGTTCTCTATTGTGTCATATATTGATTTATGCTGGAAGGAATATTTGGGGTCCAAAAATGAAAATCAGAGCCTTCAATGAACAAGAATTTATGCTCTTGGTTCAAGAATGGGTGTATATTTGGGATAGTAATTGTGATACTGCCAATTATTGTATTTTTTAGTAGTATTTTGTCAAAGGTGTCCTCAAGAATTTGAGCCAAGCTATTGATTGGAGATTGTTAAAAGTGAGAAGATTCCTGAGGCCTAGGGATCTTTACCTAAGGCTTGGACTTGATCATAATTGGGGAGACCGATTCTTCTATTTGGACTCTATAATCATCAGAATTTATGGTTCCCCTGTGGCTCCCCACATCCTGCCTAAATCAATTCCAAACAAAATTGCATATCTAGAAATAATATGGAAATTGAATGAGGTAGACAAAACTCATTTAAGGAATTATAAAAAACATACAATTCTCCCTTGCACCCTTATATTCTGAGATTTTATGGTGACATCTAGAGAAGGGTTGGAATTGCTTCTAAATAAATTGTTACCCTACAGAATGAGGATTGATAAGATTAAAAAGCATGATCATGAACACTCCATTCATAATACCAAGACAAAATACAAAAAAATTTCATTTATACATGAATATGATTCTATTGAGGATCTTATTAGGAATTTCCCTTTAGCCAAGGAGGCAACAAAAAGGAGGGAGCAATGGGTTAAAATCCAAATGGTAGAAGAAAGAAGAAAAGGGGCAGACCCTTCTTACAAGAGAGCACACACAAAAATTCAAGATCCAATCCTGAGAGTAATGACTATGTTGGATAAACAACTAGTCTATTGGTAAATGTGCCAATAAAAATTCCACAAATAAATGAACCTGATCCTTTATCATCCCAAGTAATGGAGCAACAGGTGCCAACAAATGTCAAACCTCTACAACAGGTAGCTCCACCAGTGGGATCTCTGGTGCATTATCCTATTGCTCTAGATGAGTTCCCAAAGGAATCCACTTTGATCCAAGTAATGTACCCCCCTCCAAGGGTTGTTTTTGAAAGGTCGTCCACTGAATGGATGTTAATCAATTTTGAGATTGGAGACAAGGTAGTGGATTACGTGAGAGCACTTGCTTGATCTGAATTTATGGAGGATGAAAAATTATTTTCCACCAAGGAATTTAGGGATTTTATCCTGAAAAGCAAAGGTGAGGAATTGCATCAAACATTGGATGATCAAAGTCTCACTAAAGAAAGAAGAAAGGAGATCATCACTAAGTTTTGGGAAAAAGTGAATACACAAATGGTAGGTATGACACCTAAAAAAGGAAGAGAGCTTGTCAAGAAGGGTGGTTGCCTATTATTTCCAAGTTGGGATATATCATTTGCAATTGTATTCAATACAATTAGAAGGCAAGAGGGAAATAATCTAGTCTTGGCAAATGAGGAGAAAGCAGATGCCCTCTACTTTGGCTCATGGTTCAACCCTAGGCATGAAACCCTAGCCATTTGGTCCATATTCCTTAAGACAAACAAAACCCAAGGTTATTGAAGACACTAGTGAGTTGACTGGAAACGTAATTTTCAGAGGAACGGGTGACACAAGTGCCTTGCAAGCTGCAACACTGACAACTTGAACACAACTATGTTCACAAAATCTAGAGTTAGAAAGTTGGAAGTAGATCTAAATAAAGTAAATTACCAAAATCTGAAGTTGTAGGACCAATTGAACATTGTTTATGGATTGCTACCACCTCCTCAATTAGGAGTGAGTGAAAAAGATGATCAAGAAAAGGTTGCTTTGAGTGTAGAGATTAAGCAATTGGAGAGGGCGCTCAATGATAAAAAATAATCAGAAGAGAAAGCAAAGAAGGATAGAAGGTAAAAAACATTTTTGGGTATAGTTTATCATGTATTTCGAGCCTTCTAGAGAAGACATGGAGTGGGTATAATGAAGTCAAGACAACCCATATTACTCATATTATTTTGAAAAATATACTACAAGGTATTATTGATACTTGTAGTCCTAGAAGGGAAGTAATTAAAAAAATGGTTGTTAGGGAAAATTTTGACTTATATGCTCTAGGAGAATTAGAGATCATTTTTGATGTTTTGGAAGTAATTGAGGATAACATAGTTGTGTATCAAATTTTTAGTTAGCCATGAAGAAATTTTTGGAAGATTTTGATGACCTCAAATATGGTCTCATGCCCAACATTATAAATGAGGAGGAAGAGTTAAAGGATTATAAAGCATGGAGGGTTGAGTTTAGCAATGTGCTACCTCCCATCATAAACTCTATTCCTGTTGATGATACTCTAGATGTAGACAAGATGAATACTACTTTAGAAAAGTTGTTAAAGCTAGAGTTGAGTCTAGAAAAGTTTGTTAAGGATGTAAAGAAATGGACTAATGGGGGGACATTCGAATCATTTTCTCCATATCAGGTCGATTTTGGCTCATCCTTTCCCTTCAGAATATTTTTTTGCAACATGGATGGAGAATAATAGTTAATAGAATGCACAAGCTTTCTCTTTATTTTTTCATCATGTATATGAGAAAATATCTCCATGCGACTTCTAATTGTTTTTTCCTCTAGCAATGTATCTTTTGTCTCTTGCTAGTTGGTTGTAACATTTTTGTTTGATTTTGATTTTCAAATGAAAATGTGACATTTGTCTATGGCTTGAAGCTTGTTACTCCCTTATTTCTATAAAAGGGAATTTAGGGCCATTTGAGAAGGATCTCAGATTTTAGGAAGCAAAGTTTATGTTTAAGGTTCATACTTGTCAAGTCTAGGTACTCCAGATGATAAGTCTATATGTAATTGTCAATTTTATATAGCAAATTCAAGTTCTAAATATATGAGCATACCGTGATAAAATTCATAATAAATTGTCTCCTAAATTGTACACATTCACTACACTTATGAATATAAAATGTTCAAGGATCATTTTTGTTCATCTTTGTTATTTTCTACAAGTGAATGTTTCTCTTATAGATTCTATTCAAGCAATAGATTAAAGCATCATATTAGAGATATTAAGGGTATGAGTGTTTGTAGGGATTGATAAGTAGAATAGGTTATGAATTTCTTAAGGGTATCACTATAAGGTAGTGATAAACTAGCTTCCATGGAATTTGTTTAAGGTTTGTTTTACAAAATCAATTGCATCATTTATTTACTTTGTAACCCTAGTTTTAAGACACCAATATAGAATATGAATGATGCTACTTGTACTTGGTCATTATTTCAAAATCTGTTTCCCTTTCATGTTGTAATTTATTTCATAATGTTATCTCTATGTTCTCAATACCAATAAGCAAAAATTTCCAAGAATCTAGCCAATTCTTGGTCATTTTAAGAGAGCATATCTATTTAAAAGTAGCATCTTGATATGAATTGTGTGAAATTTCATTAGATATTATAAAGGACTACCCTCCTAGGTCTTGAAAATCCTAAAGTGCAGAGGAGAAAATTGTTAAATCCTTCTCATGTTCATTGGCCAACCCCCTAAAATATTTGAGCATAAGAGCTAGCTACTTCTTTAGATAGTTTAAAAAACCAATTGGAAATTTTTTTAAAAAAAGGAACACTTAACAAACAAAGTAGTTTATATCGAAACAATTCATCAAGATTTTCATGCTTTTATGAATATGTGATTTTTTTAAATTATTGCTCCATCATACTTACAATTCAAAGAAATATTTTATACAATTTTGTAACTTCATGTAATTAGGTGAACTTATAAATTGTAAGTTGAGCTTTCTGAAAACATATTATGGCCACACATTATAGCATATCTAGGAAACTTAGCTTTGGATTAGTAGCATCACAAGCAATCCAAAGCTTATGTGCAATTGTCTACACAACCACTTATGTGCAATTGTTAAAGCTTCATAGAATCATCTCCTAAAGAATTAATCATATTGTTAATACACTCCAATTTTGGTGCAAAGCATGAAGAAAAGATGTTGTGCATGCACAAATCCATGCATGGTTGTGTACCTTGTGTAACATGTACACCTTTGTGACACCTTGGTGACACCCTTAGACACTTTAAACTCTTATGCACTTTTGTAAGCACCAAGAGAATTCCATGTGTCCCACACAACCTATACACCACTACAATATTTAACATCACTTATATAGCCCTACAACGCCCTTTTGCATTTTTGTAGCATCAAGAGAATCACCACACAAGAACCTACATAATTTCACACATTACCATGCAAATCTTGGCAACCTTTAATTTGCTTGTATAATAAATTACATTAATTCATGCAATACTTATCATCTCATATTATCATGCATGACCCTACATGTTTCATCATACCCCATCAAGCATTGTCTTGTACTCTTTATATTTACACGACACTAACATTGAGTATGGTTGAATGGTGGATATTATAAATTCATAAGGAAACTAGTTAAATGTGTTTCACCTTTCTAGTTATGGAAATCTTCATTCCTAGCCAATATATTTATAAAAACCCATTGTATCCTATTTATTTATGAGTGTGAATATAAATAACAACTAATTTCTAAAGTCTTTCACTTTGATTATATGACTAATTGGTGCAGGGCACCATAGGTCTTTATGCAAAAATGTTGCAAAGTGTTAGTTTTTGTGATGTTAAGTCATTTTGTTGGTGTAATAATGTCTTTTAAGACCATTTTTTATGTTTTTGGAGTCAATTTAGGTTATTAGGTGGTTTGGTGTGTCAAGTGGGACAAGTTGTTAAGTTTGCAAAATGTTGCTAATGTTGTAAAAAGTGCAAAAATAGGGAATTTGAAGAGTCATTGGTTGTAATTGAATGAATTTGGATAGTTTCAATTTGAAAGTTAGTTAGAAACCATTGGGGAAATGTTTTAAAAGCTTTGGAAGGTCGAAGTCATGGTTGGAAAGTTGTATTTTGAAGAAAATCAATAAAAAACTAACTCTGTTTCTGCAAAAAATCTAAACATTATTTGTTGTTCCAGGGTTGTGTACGGTCATGTACAACCTTTCCATGAATTGAGTTTCATTTTTTTTTATGTAACACTGAGTCTAATCTCTATTTTCATTGGTTTCATTGAGTTTCATTAGGATTTGAACATTTTATAGCAATTTTTCTAAGACTGATTTGAAACCCTTGTTTAACTGCCTTGAAGGGAAGAAAAATGCAAAACCCACCATTCCACTGGTGAAAACTCATGAAACTTGGTGGAATTGATGGGGTTATGGTTTTATTGATGTCCATAAGTTTGTATATGTAGGGGAGGAGTGCAACGCATGCTAGAGTGATGCCCTAGTTGAATAATCTTCATGTTTTAGGCCTTTAAACCACATAGGACTTAGGGTTTGGTGGAAAACCCTTGGGAAATTGTTTGGAGTGATTGGGAATGTCGAGGCAGACCATTTAAGATCTATTGGAGGTGTTGGTTTGAAGATTTGAAGCCTGGAGGTTAAAAACCACATAGTGACCTAGTGGAACAAGTCTAATTAGGCCTATTTGAGACTAGGATAGTCCATTTTTGAAGTAATCTTTCCAAAGAAACCCTAAACCATTTTGAGATATGTTTTGAGGGAGCCAAAATTGTATTTGAATCAATTTTTTATCTCTTAAAGATAAATATTGGTTTGACAGTTATGACCAGAAAACATGAAATTGTTGCTCTATTTCAAGCTTAGTTCCAAGTGTAGTAGTAGAAATTTGACCTTGGTGTTCCAAAGCACCCCCACCTGCAATTGAGGTATGTTGTAAAAGAGGATAAAGGGTATCTAAATCTGTAATTATATTTTGGGTTTGAATTTTTTAAGAAAGTTGTGTGGGAAAAACCACTTATGGAGTATTATTAGGAAAATGGTAAGATTGTGAGAGAAACCCACCAAATTAGGGTTCTAGAGTTGCAAAGTTTGTTGGATTGAGTTAGTTTTAAGTCTTCCAACCTGCTCTGCATCACTAATTTCCTTCTTCTTCTTTTTCCATTTTGCATAACATATAAAGGCCATCCTCTATAGGAGAGGTTTGCCCCTCAAACATTCTAAGATATGGATCATTAATAATATAATAGAAATTTTGTTATGTTACATGTCACTGGTTAGAGAAAAATATTAGACCTACACATATTATTGTAGCACCTACTTGATAAGGTCCATTATCTTTAGTGCCACAACCAATAGTTATAGGATGCTTTCCAATGAAAGGAGAAAAACTTTAGGCTTATCATCAAGTGGCTATTATATTGCATGGAACATAGCACTCAAATTCCCTAGCCATATCTTATATTGTTTTTCTCAAGCCAAGGATAGAAGTAATCAAGCCATACAAAATTAATAACATGTGATACAAACAAAAAAGAACTCACATGACTTGAGTTTAAGTGCATATAATTCTTAGCACTTGACCAATCAAACATTAGTGCACCACAAGGGCCAATTGAGAAATATTACACAAAAATATGAGAATTTATAAGCCCATGTCATTCCTCACAATCTAATTTGATAAAAAAAAATCATTTTTACAACCACTCCCAAGGAATCAATTCCAAGATACTAAAATAAGTGGGTTATTGTAATGTTTCCTCAAGCATAATCATTTTGTGAACAATTAGTCTATTTTTCAAGTTTTATCGTAGGCTACTTGATAAGCAATGGAGAATTCCAACTTTCTTGGAGAGCATGAGATTGATCAAGTAATTGTTTTGTTCATGGAAATGAGTTCAAGTGGTCTTGGTAAGCCTCGTGATGCTTTGAGAACGTGATTTCTTTCAACAATGATTTTTGGCTTTGTATTTTATTTTGGTTGTTTTTGTTTTGCATTTTTGGTTTGGTGTTTTTGAACATTGGGTTTGTATTGTTGTATTTGGGTTTGTTTTTGTGTATTGATTTGTTTGTTTTTTGTTATTGTACTTTGTTGTTTTTGTTTATTATAATTGGATGTGTTCTTTTTATTATTTTATTTATTCTTTTTGTATCCTTTGTAAGCATTTCTTTTTGTCCTTCTAAGTTATTTTTTTTTCTTATTAATTGTAAATAAATAGTATTATTAATCATTTTCTTGCTTCCTATGTGGGTGCATTTTTTTTTGGATTTTTATGCTTGCTTTTTAGGTTTTTTAGTGCTTCTTCATCCTTTTAGCTTACTTTTTCCTTTTGTCTTGTTTTATTCTTTTTCTCAATTGGCTAGCCCTTCTAGGTCCTCATGCCCCCTTCTCTCTCGTCCCCCTTCTTTTGTTCTTCTTAGGTAGCTCTTGGTTTGCAACTTTTCATTTTCTCCTTTAGCTTTGCTCTCATCCTAATGATGGATCATAGAGTGTGATCCAAAACATTAATACTAAACTTCTCACACAATCAAAGCTAGAAATCATTGAAGCATGTTACTTTTAGAGAAATGTCAAGTTGCTACAATTCATAATCCTAAGTCATTAGAATCATTATGGTATGGTCAAAAATTCATATTTATCTCATTTTAATGCTTTTACAACTTGTGTGATTTATTAATTTATTAAATAATTATAACTTAATTTATCCTAAGGAGGATAAATTAAAAAGGTAACTAAGGTATAATTATTTATTTAAAAAAAAGAAAAGTTGTGCCTTCATGGGGGACGCTTAGGCATGAGGGGGAATGTGCTCACATAATGAATTATTATTTAATTTTTAAAAAGGGAAAATTATTATTTTATTTCCTCTAGAGTGTTATAAAAGGAGGTTGTGAGCTAATTATCGAGGTTAGAAATGTTATGATATTTTCTTTTGCATTTGACAGAACCTATGCTCATCTCTAGTTTCTTTGAGGATGAAAGCCCTATTGAAAATATTGGATTCAAGGACCTAGCTAGTCTTTGTGGCTTCATCCAAAAGTTACAGTTGTGCTTGAAAGTGAAGTTTTTAGTTGTTGCTACAAAAATAGAAGAATTTGATGTCTTTTGATAAGTCTTTTTGGATTGCTAATATAGTGTGGGTATCAGTGCTTAGTTTGAAGGATTTTTTGGAGTGATGAAGGAGGTCATAAATACATGTTATACCTTTCCTGTAAGGTGACCTATGGTTGGAAATACTATTTGGTATGCTAGTTTTGAGTTTTATTGCATTATTATTGTTATTGAGATTGAAGGATATCAGTTTGTAGATTGTACAGGTTTCTAGAGCAAGTTTGGACTCCCTAAATGAGTCGTACCAACTTCCTAGAAGGTCGTATCAATGAAGGGTGTGGTGTATTAGTTTGGAGAATAGATGTTTCCCTTTGGATGCCTATTTTACCCTTTTTAAGGGTGACTAGTCCTTGGAAGCTCCATTCACCTCATTATTAGGTGGTCTTATATGGTTTAATTAATGTTATGATAAATTTGTACCTATTGTACCTATGAACCAATAGCATGGAACTTTTCTTCAGACCTGTAAACAAATGAAAATATTTATCAATCTGATTTGAGGGGTTTGGATGGTGTTTAGTAACAATCTAGAGTATCTTCAAAGGTTGTTTAGTCTAGGATTATTGTATCAACATTTGGGATGTATTTTTCTGAGTGTTTCTAGTTGTAGCATACTTGTTCAGACCAAGTTACTAGTAGAATGAAGTGTTACCAGACCTACATCAACCTTTATTTTATCTACCTGAGGTATATATTTATGTTGGTACTTGAATACATTTTTACTTATGCTATATGGCTCTAGTTTGAATATTGCAACAATCAAGAGTTGTGATCAGAACTTTATATCAACATATAATAACAATTACATTTCCTAATGATGTTTTGTAATGCAAATGATATAACCTTGCAATGGCCTAGATGGTAGCATCACCAATGGTTTCATCTTTGCATATTAATGTAATTTCACACTAGATAGTGAATAAGCATAGATAAGGAGGGTTTTTCATGTTATATGCATGCCTTACTTGTTGTAATTGCACTTCATTGAATAAGAAATAAGTGGGTGTCCTTGTTGTAATTGCACATTTCATTGAGTAAGTGAGAAGTTTCTATGACTATTGTAATTACACACTCCATTGAATAAGTGAGAAGTGGTTGTGTTTTTTTTTTAACTTTTTACCATTGTACACATTGTTGAATAAGTGTGGAAGTGTTTCCTTTTAGTTCTTGCATCAAGCACACTCCACTAAAGAAGTATAGACCTAGTTGGATCTACCACCTAGTGTGCTTTACTTGATAGATCACTTCATATTGCTATATTTTATATAACTGGGTGTGGTCCTAGATACACTGTATTCTCTCACCTTACGCATCTCAAGAACTGGGTGGTTAGAAAGTGATAAGTACATTACATTGTATCTTTGATTTAATTGATTTTTTTTTTTTGAAAAATGGGGTGGTTATTATAGTTATGAAGGCCAAAATGACCAAGGCATCATTAATACCCTCTAAACGAAGATGATACTATGCAACATTAATTTGGATTACACTGGTTATATTGCAAGTAGAGAAGGTTGCATACACTTCTCCCCATATCCCAACACTAATCAAGAATATATATCACACCTTATATCTAGTATTTTATTATCTCTTGTCACATGCCATTCTAAAACAATTTAATTACATGGATTTTCAATATTTATTTTGGATGTTTGATTTATATAAATTTAATATGTGAATATCTAGAATAGATAGAATATAGTTTATAATGCTTTTATCATTCCAAGATAAACTTATGTTCAAATTGCAAGTTATCTAGATAGATGTTAATTTTAATAGAATGAGAATTAAAAATTATTTTTGTTTTAGCATTAATGTTGATCATTTATTATTAATCAAATTATGATGTGGTTTGACTAATGGACTAACTATATTGTGATGATGAGATGGATGTAGGAAATAATTTTCCCCCTCCCAAAAGAGGGAGGGGTATATCATCAGAGAGAATGCCAAATTGAGATTGTTAGTAACCATACCATACCATCAAGAAATAGTTATATGCACACACACATAAGGTATCATTGTTATTAAAAGTTTCAATCCAATGTAATGAATTTTCCTTGTCGATTCTTCCATATGTAACTTAGCCAACAATAGTGATTAAAGGTTAAAAGTTGTTTATGATATGATTTTAGGTTAGATGTGTGGTCATGCTTGTCAGCATGTTGTTTTTGGGTTACCCTATTCTTGGTTATCATTTGGATATATGAAAGGATAGGAGGTACCTTATTTAAATTAGGTTATTGATTTCATTATGGAGAGAAATAATATTTAAATTTTAATTAAGAATATTTTTAAAAATAAAAAGTGATATAATTAAATTTAAAATACATATTCTAAAGCATTAGGTGTATGCAAAAAGTGATTAATACAAGACCATTTTGGAACTTTTATCACTCCTCTCAATTGTAGGATTAATTGAACTCAAAGTGGAGCTTTAACTGCAATCTAGTGGAGTAGGAGAGCTGGTAAATGGCATTCACCATGATGGCACTAAGGGAGGAAAATAAGGAAAATGAATGCTCATGTTTATTATTAGAAAAAAAGAAGGGAATTCTCACAAAAGTGACAAGAGATTTTGGGGAAGAAAAAGGACATGGATTTTGTGAAGAAGTTATTCAATTCAAATGTGTATATCCATTCTTACCTTTCTAGTTTGAGTGTTTTCTTATATAATATTGTTATAGATTCTTTATACAAAGTAAAGGGCAACCAAGGAAAAAATGTTTTCTTTTAAATAATGTAAATCTTTAGTAGTGGGATTCATTATTATTCAAGCCATTATCTAGGATCTATATAATCTCTCTTAGTAGTTCATTGTAGATATTATCATGTGTTAACTATAGATCCATTATTTGGTGCATATTAATACTTTCTATGGCTTTTCCTTTTACAAATCTATTATTATGTCTACAATGAGAATATATATGTTGTGTGAGTATATGTAAATGTGTGTGTATATGTATATACATATACACATACCCGTATAAATATATATCATGAGATAGAACTTAAAAGAGTCAAAACTAAGTTTAACCACTATTTGTAAGACCATGAAATTGCCTTAAATAATTTAGTTGTTATTTGAATATATGTTTATAATGTGGCTACACTTAACACTTATTGTTGGAAACATGGAGTCCTAAAACATGATCATGATGTGTATATAGATTGATCTGGTTGTTCATGTGTTGTCATTGATGTCAACATGGTGACAACAATATGGGAAGCTTATTTGGTTCACCGAAAGCTAATCTCTACTGAAAGTGTTCTTTACTACTAAACCAGTGTGTTGGTTCTTGAGTCAAGAATTCATCACAAGAAAAGATATGACTTTGATATCTTAATTGTGTTATCATGTCTCATTTAGACAATTATATCCAGGATCTTGAGAAGTTTTGTGTTGAGAGCGGAAAGTTATCATTGACAAAGTCTAACTCTATACTCTACAGTTGTTTCTCTGCTCTACACATCTATGTGGGAGACTGCATTTTATTAAGGAGAGCATTGTAATGTTGTGGTTCTAGTGGTAGTCTCTATGATGGTAATGTGATGATAAATTGATGTGATATCATATCCAAAAGGTATTTACTTTGAGAATTATATGTTGATTTGGAGTTTTTGTGTTTAGGTCCTAGTCTTGGCCGGCCTAACATATGATATGCATTAAGAAGACTAGATATACTTTGCAGATATTTCCTATAGATCTACGTCAACTTGATATGATGCACTACATGGATAAAAATGTTTTAAATCATATATGGTGCCAAAAAGAGTGTTTTTTTATTGTTTTCTTTTCATCTAATTAAGATGACCTAATTGATGAATGAGGTATACTTGCATACATATATAAGACTCTTTGAAGGAGTGGTGTGTGGGGTGTGGAGAAAAAGTAAATATGTGAATATGGGAAGGAGAAGGAAGAGAGGTATGGTGATGTGTGAAAATAATTAAGGGATATTTGAATATGCGATCCTAAATGATTTGTCAGTTGAGGATCATAACAAATTTGTTGAGTGACTATTGTGAGAAGCAGTACTTCATATTCAGAGCTTCATTGGAACTAAACCCTGTATAGTGAAGGTGTACTCCATCAGTTCATACTCTTGGCAGTGAGCCATAACTTTTGTATCTTGGCGGTTAGCCAACTTTTGTATTCAGGTTGTGAGCCTTTCAAGGACAGTGAGTCCTGACAGTGAGCCAAGTAATATCTTGTATTTGGATATAATATATTGTGTTATCCTCATCATGGTTTTTCTCATTATGGGTGTTCCGCGTAAAAATCTTGGTGTTCATGTGTGATGATGCATTGTCTTGTTTCCATGTTCTCTCTTGTTGATTCAGTCATATATGTGATTCCATTTAGATGGGTTTTATTTGAATGGTTTTATGGAATACTGATTCACCTCCCCTCTTAGTATTCTAGATATTCAACAATTGGTATCAGAGCTTGGTTCCTCTAAAGGAGCCTAATAGCTTGAGGAAGGTCCTAGAATTTGAATATAAGAAATTTTTTTCTTTAGAAGTGATCTCTATTGGTCATTCAAAAGAAATTAAAGATATGAAGAATAAGTTGAAGGAAGCAAATGATTGCATCAAGAATTTGAGGAGTAGATATGAAGAATCCTATGATCAATTGAGAAGGGAACATGAATATATCACCGGTTTGCTACAACAATTGAAAGAAAAGAAAAGAATTGAAAACTATTAGAAAGTTGAAATTCAAGAGAAGATGATTGAATGTGTCAAGCTTAAGCAAGAAGTGGAAATATTGAGATTAGACCTGGAAAAAGCAAAAATATTTGAGGATAAATTTAAGGTAAGCTTTGCGATGCTTGATGAGTTGATTATTTCTCAGAGGCTTGCAATGGATAAAAGAGGTTTGGGGCTTGAAGATAGACAGAGTTCAAAAACTAAGCAACTCTTGACAAGAAGACTCAGTGCAAAGATGGACATATCAAGGACTTAAGAAGCAATTCTGGAAGGAATCCCATTAGACAACCTAATACTCAAAGGTATTCATCTTTTAATGATGTATGTTATTCCTACAATAAATTTGGACATAGGGAAAAGAACTACAAAAGCATAATGAATGATCCTTTATCATTCTCTGACAAATGTTTTAAGTGCAAGAAGTTTGGCCACAAGGCTAATCAGTGTGAATATAGTTTGAACAAAATAAAGTATGGAAGGAAGAATGTTTTGTCATAAATGTAGTAATCTAGAACAATTAGTTAGAGATTACATAAATAGAAGGATAAAAATTATCCATCTGGCAAAGAAGCATGAACCAATTATAGATCCAGAAGAAGTAAGGAAATAGATGAAAAGAATCTAGAGAAAAGAAGGAGAATTCAAGGAAACTGAATCAGATGCATCAGTTTTATCTGTGTTGTCCTATAGTGCAAATGTGCCTGTCAAATTTTGAGTCAGGTAGTGCCTAAGGGAGATCAATTATTAAAATTTTTAATAAACCCCTCATCAATACCTGTTGTCACATCATGAAAGAAGCATATTTAATGTGGTAATGAATTCAAGGAATTTTTCAGTTGCATGTGTGAAGAACAAAGTTTGCAGAATTTGAAAGGATGGAAGTGCACTAGTATTTCAAGGTGATCTACCTACAATTTGGAGCATTTATTGTAGAAGCATTCAAAATGAAAGAAATAAATTTAGATGTATCTAGGAAATCACATTCAAAAGGCATTTGTAAATACGAAGAAGCATGCAAAGGAAGTTTGAAGAAACTATAGCAATTCAAATTTCAAGTTTTGTTAAAGAAAGGAGAAATTGAAGTGGATTCAAAGCGTGCTCTAGAAGTTGGATATCTAATCTTGTTCATTGTCAATTACAGAGGTATTATATTGAAAATATTTTGATTATATGCAATGGATAATTCAAAGGTTGTGAATATTTTGGATAAATCACAAGTCAAATTGAAGATATATTTGAAGATTCTATCAGAAGAATTCATTAGTGTATTCTCTAGAATTTCTCCTAGAGTGTTACCCGCTGAAGATATGTATGCATATGTTTATAGTAGAATTGAGAAAATATCACTGGTTCGGTTAAGTATTCTATGGAAGAATGAATTGGAAGAAAATCACAATGCATACAAAATCTTAGTTGAGAAGAATTTGGATGTATGATAGAAAGCTCTTTTATTTGAATTCGACAAGAAATATATTTGAATGATTTTGAGCAGAATTCATGATGAATCAATGTGGACTGATGAAGCTTACTTGATAACCAGAGATGCAATAAGAGATATAACTGGTTTGTGTTCCTTTGGACTAGTCCCTAGATGAAAGCACAAGTGAACAAGAGATAATTGAGTTGAATGGTGTGACTCTCGAAGGTAAAGAACTTGTTTTGAGAACAATTGAAGATTCGATCATTAGGTATGTTGTGATGGTTATTGGTCATGAAGTTTGTTTACATAGCAATGACCACACTATTTCTACTGTTGTTGTTTACACTGCTATTGATATGGTTAAGAGCAATATAGATTATGACCCGTTTGAGCTGCTTCAAATACATCTTTTATAGAACTTGAAGGAAATCAAGAAGAGCAAGAAAAATACATTCCGATACAGAAATTTGATTGTCTACTTACTCTTTTACTTCATGAAAGAGTTACTGGTAATTGGTAGGATAGAATGGAAAAATGCATAACCTATTGCTCATCAGATTAGGAATTTCATAGTAAACCTTGATGGTTTGGATGCTCAAGAGACTGCTCTTGTTGCATTCTTTGGAACATTTTAGATGAGGATGAACAAAACAAGGATTCTAGAAAATGAGACTGAGAGGTACTCTAGAAATATTAATTTCCTAGTTTCTACATATCTTTGATACATGGAAGCAATTGAATCCACGCTGGTGTGGATATCTGGACTGGATTATGAAGTGATTGAGGTTATGACTTATTATTATGCAAAAATACTCTTAGACAACCCCAAGAATCCCAATGAAGAATAAATTTCTATAGCCTTTGGCAGTGAAACCGGAATAGGGAAGAAGAGAGAAGATATTGTTATCAAGCAAGAAGTTACAAAAGAAAGTGAATCAAAGAAAGCTCAACATGAGCATAAAAGTATAAACATTCAAGAAGCTTTAAAAGAACTACAAAAGGTAATCCTCAATGCTAACTTTGATTCATCTATGTCAGTTGTGGAAAATCTTAGAAGCATGATTAACTCTTTAGAAGCATATATCTCTGTATTAGAAATACAATATGGAATTAGGTCTGTAGAAGAAAATTTAGAAGATATCAAGAAGAAATGTGCAGATGCACATCACAGAGTGGTGAAGGAATTGAAGGATGTACAGGTAATTTGTGAGGAAGAATCTCAGGAATTACTTTCTTTCTATTTGAATTGGTCGAACAATACACTAAATATAAGAGATGAGATAAGGAAGAGTGAAAGTCAGATGAGTACTCAAGCAGATTTGTACAACTTGGTAGATGATAGAAATAATCAAAGATGGTCCTACATTATGCAGCTTTGAGATAAATTATTTTCTCTGCAAGATCAAAGAACAAAAGTAATTAAGCAGTTTGTGGCACTTAGAGATATGGTAAAACTTTGACATATCCATGTATCTAGTGCTCTTGACAATATTGGTGGTATATTATAAGTTAATCTTAGTCCTAATACTTTGGTAGATGGTATTGAGTCTTTGATTAAGCTTGAATTACTATACAAGACTCTTGTAATTTTGAAAGAAGCATGGGAAGAAGGAAAATATTCATGGAAGGATACCTTAAAGAATCTCAAAGGTTCCTCCTCTTTAGGTTAATACATTGTTTTTGTACATACCATTCTTCTAGTCAATTTTTTGATGTGTGTACATATTGTGGACCCCCATGCGTCCTTTTCCATTGATGTCAAAGGGGGAGAGATAGTGAGATAGAAAGAGGAAAAACATTTTTGAAAAGTACAGTTTTGAAAGGGGGAGTATTTTATTGTGTCCTATTGATATATATACATGTTGCCATCAATGCCAAAGGGGGAGATTGTTGGAAATATGGAGTCCTACAATATGAGCATGAAGTGTATATGGATTGATTTGGCTATTCCCGTGTTGTCATTGATGTCAACATGGTGACAACAATATGGGAAGCTTATTTGGTTCACTGGAAGCTAATCTCTATCAGAAGTGTTCTTTACTATTAAATCAGTGTGTTGGTTCTTGAGTCCGAAATTCATCGCAAGAAAAGATATGAATTTGATATCTTAACCATGTTATCATGTCTCATTTAGATAGCTATATCTAGGATCTTGAGAAGTTTTGTGTTGAGAGTAGAAAGTTATCATTGACAAATTTGAACTCTGTACTCTACAGTTGTTTCTCTGCTCTGCATATATGTGTGGGAGACTCCACATTTTCTTAAGGAGAGAATTATAATGTTGCAGTTCTAATGGTAGTCTCTATGATGGTAATGTGATGAGAAACTAATGTGATATCAAATCCGGAAGGTGTTTGCTTTGAGAATTGAATGTTGATTTGGAGTTTTTGTTTTTAGGTCCTAGTCTTGGCCGACCTAACATATGACATTTATTAAGACGACTAGATATACTTTGTGGATATTTCCTATAGATCTACGCCAACTTGATATGATGCACTACATGGATAAAAATGTTTTAAATCATATATGGTTCCAACAAGAGTGTTTTTTTTCATCTAAGTAGGCCAACCTAATTGATGAATGAGGTATAATTTCATATATATATATATAAGACTCTTTGAAGGAGTGGTGTGTGGGGTGTGGATAAAGAGTAAAGATGTGAATATGGGAAGGAGAAGGAAGAGAGGTATGGTGATGTGCAAAAAGGAGTAAGGGATGTTTGAATATGCAAGCTTAAATGATCTATTAGTTCAGGATCATAACAAATTTGCTGAGCAACTATTGTGAGACATAGTACTTCATATTCAGATCTTCATTAGAACTAAACCCTACACAATGAAGGTGTACTCCATCAATTCATACTCTCGGTAGTGAGCCTTAACTTTTGTATCTTGGCAGTTATCCATCTTTTGTATTTAGGTTGTGAGCCTTTCAAGGACAATGAATCTTGGTAGTGAGCCATGTAATATCTTATATTTGGATATAATATATTGTGAGTTAATCCTCATCGTGGTTTTTCCCATTTTGGGTTTTCCATGTAAAAATCCTGGTGTTCATGTGTGATGATGCATTGTATTGTTTCCATGTTCTCTCTTTTTTATTCAATTAGATATGTGATTATGTTTAGATGGGTTTTATTTGAATGGTTTTATGGAATACTTGTTCACCCCCCTCTCAGTATTTCAAATATTCAACACTTATTCTCCAAATAAATGCAAGAATAAATTTTTGATCTATTTTAAAGAATGTCTATATTTGTAACCAATATTTATATCATGTTGATATCAAGAGCTCAATTAACCCAATTAGTTACCTCTTACCTTGTTTTTCATAAAGAATTCACCCAATCTTTGTGATTAAATATTAATACATTGTTTTCATAGAGTATAACTAGCCATTATATCAAAATAATAATGTGCTAATCTCTTTTGGCTTAGGTGTCATATGGTAAGATTGTGATTTTTTCTACTCTATCATACTTATCTTATATTAGCTTTGCTTTGTTACAATTCTATTCAGCATAAACACTATGTCATACTTATCTTATATTAGCATTTCTCTATTATAATGTTAGTGTATAAACACACTATCATACTTATCTTATATTAGCATTGTGTTGTATAAAGTTGTAGAGTATAAATAATCCATCATATTTATCTTATATTAACATTACTTTATCATAATGATGTTGATTATGTGTGTACTCTATTTTACTTATCTTATAATAACTTACTTTGTCAATAATGGGATTGCTACTATAATGAATAAGTGGACTAAGTATATATATGACATTAATCATCATAGTATAAACTAGACATAAGTATGTTAAGAATGTGTAGGTGTATATGTGTATACCTACACATATACACATAGACATGCTTACATGGCATGTGTAACAAAAGTCACAAGAAATGATCATTACCTAAAAGAAAAAGGAAAGATTTGGTTAGATAGATGGATAAGATTAATACTAGTGGAAACTACTTGACAAAGTAAATTGAAATCATAAGAAAATTGCAAGTCTTTTGTTGTAAAAGTTTAGTTTTGTTATATTTAATGTTTAGTATATTATTGAAGTTGTGTGTATTCAAGGGTATGCCCTGATTTTTTAAGGTTTGAATGGTATATGGGATTTATAGGTTAGTGTCGAAGTGTATAACAATAAGTATAGATGCATATAATTAAAAGTTTATACTTGATTTAAAAATAAATCTACGTAAATGGCAATGAATTATACTTGAATTTAAAAATTAAATGAGTTTATTTCTTATTGAGCTATAATGATGCATACTTAATGATGTGTATTTAATTATTAGTTTTGAATATGTCTTTACTTATACTATTTATAAAAAAAATGAGTTAATTTGATAGACTTATTTATAATGAATGGTAGTTCATTACATCTCCTCTTAGAACATTGGTAGTTCTAGAGTGGAAAGAACTTCACATGCACCCTAATAGTGTGTATCCCATTACTAATTTCATGCTTCTCAATGCTCTATATGAAAGGAACCTCATGCATGCATGCAAAGTTCTTGTGCATTCATTACACAAAATAACACAAAATATGAGATGCCCTTTGACAACAACTACATAAGTCAACTATTGTTGTCCTAAAGACATTCTCAACAAAGACACAATGCACTATTTGATTACATTCAACCACTTCCAACACAAAGGTATTATAAATAAAAAAGTGTTTGAATATTCATATTTATGTTCTTTTTGGAAGAACTAGCCATTCTTATTTTGTAGTTGGTTCTTAAGCATTCATATGAAATGATTGTGCATTTATTGAAACCACATTGTGGGTGGAAGGACATTGATAATTATAAAAAAATAAATCAATTGTAGTAGCTTTACAAGAACAATGTTGGTCACTTCAATAACATGTTGGATAATACCACTTCATGTTATACCTCTACATATACATTGATCTTGGTATAGTGTACCTATTTTCATAATGTGTTATATAACACAATCTCAAGAAATGCACCACATCAAGGAACATAATAGAAAATATACACCTCTTTTTCAGAAGAACTAACATTCAACATTCTTCCCTAGTTATGAGATTCAACGTTACCATGCTACTATATTTCTTGATCCAAGCTAACAACAAATTTAATGAAGGTCATTCTTCTTCAAGAAAGGGTGAATAATCTATGTAGTCACATAAGAACACATTTCTCTTTTGTATAAAATTTACATTTGACTTATTTTTTTCTCAAATTAATGGTCATCCTATGTTGTGTGCAATCTATATGTAGTATTGGCCTAACACAACATAACATTCTTAATACAAAATTAGCAACAATGCACAACTTTCAATTGCCTTGCACAAATGTTCATTTGTAGTTTTAGACGATTCTAGAGTACTTTTAGTGCTCAACAAGCATTGACACCCAACTATGGTTAGGTGAACTTCTAGAGTGTGAGCTAAACTTTCTAAAAAGTTATTATGTTCCACCATTAGAGCATACCTAGGAAAGTTATTTTTAGATTGGTCACACATCAAGAAGTATTTCTTATATGATGTTTCACTTGTTTGTGTTGGAGCAACAAATAATGAATGCAATATTCAAACTACCATGAAATGAATCAAGCATGATGCAAAATCCAAATAACTATCATCGAATATATATAATACAATTATCAACCTTGCATATATTGGCAAGGATGAGAAGGTAGGAGTGAAACTCTAACCACCCATCCAAAGATGGGACACTTATGAGCTCACTTGAAAAGTGGGTGAGAAAGTACCAATAGGTTTCTCAAGTCATGAGGACACATGCCTCAATGATATGAAGTAAGACAAAAAGAAAAAGAAGCCTAAGTAAACTTAAGTTAGTTGTGAATAAGTCAATCCTAGAAAGGTGATTAGATAACTAGGGAGATAATGACACTATTAACACTAACAACCCCCTTAAGTGCAACTTAGGGAGAAATTTATGTAATAATGATGAGTCTTGGGGCTACTAGGCCATGTTAGGTACTCATGTATAAAATAAAAGTCTCTCACAAATGGAGGAAAGGAGAAAACCTAGTGGGAAAAACTCCTCTCCAAAAAAGAGAACTATTTATAAAAGGAGGACTCAAAACCCCCAAGGACAACTTCCTTCACCCCAAGTAACTATCGTAATGAAATATAGTGAGGTGATGCTAAGAGTTTAGTGAAGATATCTGCAACCTGATCCTCAAAATGCAAATACTCTAAGGATAGGGCACCATCCTAGATAGGTCAAGTCTAATGAAGTGCATATGAATATAAATGTGCTTTTTCTATTGATGTTCAATTGAGTTGCAAGATATGTGAATGGCACTTTAGTTATCACACCAAATTATAGTAGGATGATTAAGTGGAAGACCAAAATCTGTCATAAGTTGTCAAATCCATAGTACCTCTAGCTAGCAAGAACTACTCCTCGATACTTAGCCTCAATAGATGATAATGCCATGGTTGTTTTCTTCTTGAAATACCATGCAACTAGATGAAAACCAAGAGAAAAAACAAAATCAGAAGTGGAGTTCTGAGAATCAACAACTCCTACTCAATTTGAGTCGATGTAGTTTACTATTTGTGAATCCCCTAGTGTATACTGAATTCTAAAATGAGTGGTGTTGCTAATTTACCTCAAAATACACTTGGATTCCCTCCAATGACTCTCATGAGGGTCATGTGAAAAATGAGAAACAAGTGCTATCTAGATGTGTGTGTGTGTCAAGTATAAAAGTCTACCAACTAACTAGCTATACAAATTAGCATCAACACTAGGTGTGGTGCAAGTGGTAGTAAAAGTGATACCAGACTAAAATGGTGTAGATGTAGGCTTAAAATCACTCAAATGAAATCGATGAAGCAAGTGAATGGCGTACTTATACTGGTATATGGAAATCCCCTTAGTAGACTGAAGAACCTGAAGACCGAGAAAGAAATGCATAAGCCCAAGATCTATCATGTCAAAGTGTGCCATCAAACTATGTTGAATATCTTGAATCATGGATGAGGAGCTACTAGTAAGGATCAAGTCATCAAATATAAGACTAGTATCAAAATTTCATTTCTATATCTATGAATGTGTTGGGTGAATATTGTGTAATTCCTTTACAAATTACAAAATGTGAATTTCAGCCACAACTATGATGAGATAAATATATTGTCTCATAAATGGGAGGCTCCCTTATTATTGCCCACTATGATTAACTAGAATCTAAACTAAGATATATACAATGTAATTATCCATGGTGGGTGTCTCCATTAACATATCCTCTTGTTTCAGGATAAGAGAAACAAACAATAATGATACCATCAAATACAACCAATTAGAGCAATAATTACCAATACTCATAAGTTTAGTGAACAAAAGTAACTTAGAAAAACTTGTTGAAACACAAAGTCTTCAACTACTTTCCCACAATGATTCCAAAATAGTAATAAGTGAAGTAAGTTGAAGCACAAAGTCTTTCAACTCAGTTCACAAAAAGATTCACAACCAAGTGAATAATGCCAAGAATAAAGTCTTCAAATTATCCTCCAAAAGTATTTCAAGGGTAACCATATCACCAGTTGTAGCACAAAGTCTATCAACTAATAACGCCAATAATCCACATGAATATAATTTAAAATTGGAGCACAAATTCTACAAGTTCTCAACACAATTCATACACACAAGAATGTAATAAAAAATTGCAGCACAAAGTCTCCAAGTTCTCAATCAAATTTGCACACACTCCAAATGCAATATGACAACACAAAGTCTATCAGAACTATATCTGAATTCCTTTCTGATTAAAAAGATAATATACCACGCTCATATCAATTTCAAGAAAATATAATGAGTGACATAAGAACAATATCACATATAACAAATGTGTTCCAAAGCAAAGGTTGG
Source organism: Sequoia sempervirens (assembly GCA_007258455.2). Lineage (NCBI taxonomy): Eukaryota > Viridiplantae > Streptophyta > Pinopsida > Cupressales > Cupressaceae > Sequoia > Sequoia sempervirens. The sequence continues at coordinate 295,513,419 of VDFB02270651.1, read as the reverse complement.
AAGCAATCTAATTCTTTTATTGATAAATTTCAAGTATGCACATTCAACTCAAAGTTTGCAATTGCTCATCAAAATTTGGACATCTAGTCTCACGAGATCAAAAGGTAAAAATTACAAAAGAGCTCTCTCATATTTATAAATGAGAGCTAAAGAGCTAATCTAGGAAAATTCTAACTACTTTGAATTATTCAACTTTGGAGTCCAAAATTATTGGAGGACTTCACAGTTGTTACATGTATTTACAATTTGGAAAATGATAAATCACATATAAATTGTCTTCATCTAACTACAAAAACTTGTAAATGACTAAAAACTAATATAAGGCAGATTTAGGCTTCTCCAGTGTCTTTCATAAGGAAATCATCTTCTTCAGGATTGCTCACACTTCATCTTTGTCTGGTTTTGAAGTATGCTCGAAGATGGCACGAGCTCTTGATATTGAATCTCTGACAGTGTTGTAGGCCTTTCAGTACCCTTTAGGAATAATTTTCAAACCATCTAGAGTAAGTTGAATATCCATCATTTTGACCATTGAAGTTACTAAGAAAAATTTGTCTTCACATTCCTTTCGAACCATAGATGTATATTCCTGTATAACTAAATTGGTGGGAAGAACTTTTTGGTGGCATTTCATGGCTTTCTTGCGTAGTGATAGGAAAGAATTCGATCAAGACTACTTAGGAAATCATACACAAATTATTGGAATGACATATAAGAGTAGCTACAAATTTTTTGTATTTTCTAGTGTTAGAAAAAAAAAAGGTTTTATGCATTGGAGAGAAAATTTTGAGCGACTGCATATGCTTTGGCAATTTAGATGAAAAGGTGGGGAAAAACTTAGCTCTTGCATGCGGTATTACATTTCAAATGTAATGGCTCAAGTTTTTTTAAATACTGCATGTTGGATGTAAATTTGAGCAATTACATGGGTTTGGAGAGCTTGGACACGATGGTGGTAGAAAACGAAGCAAATGCGCATAAATTGGGGTTTGAAGATGATGGGTGCAAAAACGAAGTGCAATGGGTCAACTTGGCAAAGCAAGAAAATTTCTAGTGTTAGGAAAATTTTGGCAAAAAAGTGTATATGCATTGGAAATTGGCAAGATTGCAAGTGGAATGGAGCAAAATTTGTAGTAGCATTGAAAAATGGTGAAACTGCAAGTGAATGTTGATGCTTTGCAAAAAGTTGCAAAATCATTAAAAAATAACGAAATTGCAAGTGAGTAGGCCTTTGCATTAATGTCAACTTTGCAATTTTGGAAGATCTTTAGTTTTTTTCTAAATCACAAAATTTTAACGATTCTACAAGTCAATCTTTTGTTTTTTATTTGTTAGGTCGGGGAAAAACCTCAACCCTACAAAGGGGTAGTATTATTTAATTGCATTCCTGACAAAAAATACTTAATATACAAGTATTACTTGAAAATCCTTTAAATTTTGCATGTGCAGGGGTTTTTAGTGTAGTTACAATGACAACATATGAATTCTTGTAATAGCTATAGACAGGGATTATACCTGACCATGATACAAGTAATTGGTCGAAAGGTTTCTAGGGTCAGGGTTTAATCCCAACCATACAAGTTGGAAATGTTTGACTTTTGATTATGTGTTATCGAGTTTAAACCTCAACCGCATTAGAAATGACTTGAAACTTCTTTTGCATTATTGGCAAAAAATACCAAATATACAAAGAATGATAATTTATGTAGTCAAGTTTAACACTCAACCACAAGAAGGTTTGTTTATTTTATGCACGGGTGAATGTTTTACAGTTGGTCGATTATGTAAACATGGACTCGGCTTCGAACATTTGATCAGTGAAAACCATTGATCAAATGAGGAGGATTAATATGCACAAATAAAAAAAATGACATTTCATTTCAAAACCAAACACAAAACGAAACCATTCAAAAACAAATTAAATGTAATCTAAAATGGAAACCTAAACATTTAATAAATGAATGAAGAAAGAAATGCAAACATACCCGGAAAACCTGATAGCAGAAATTGCAAAACTCTAGCAAGAAATCAAGAAAAATTCTCCTCAAAACCAATAACGAAGAGTCCACAGGCTAAAAAAAAACTTGAAAAAGGGTTTAAATAACAAACACCAAGAAATGAAGAAAAGAGTGGAAGAAACCAATTTAAGCTCAAAAATTGAAAACATTAAAATGTCATTTATTACACTTGTGTGTGTTGCAATTACAAGGTTGGGAATTTACAAAGATAGTGCAAGATGAACTTTAGATCACTTGTAGGGTCAGCAAAAAATGCCAACTTTGCATGTGTTTTTTATATTTTGCACTTACTTGCAGGGTCGAGGAAAAACCCCGATACTACAAGTATAAAAAATTTCTAACTCCCAACAATTGATTTTCGTAACTTGGGAAAAAAGATGAATTTTGAAAAACTGACAAAAGGTAATGCTCAGATAGATGTTCTGAGACTTAGGACCATGCATGGGAGAAAGTCAAGATTACTCTCATTTTGCATGCTTAGAGTACACAAGGTACGAAATAGACAAGTTTCAAAGGGGTTATCCTGTGAATCAAGCACGATTGGATTCAAGGATAATAACTGGCTCTAGTTGGGGAGATTCCTTTGGTCATTATTTGAAATGATTGAAGGGAGAAGAATTCTAGTCTCTAAGTGCCTTCATCCATCCATTGGGCATAGAGTCAGGCGATAAAAACAAAAAGACTCAAAAAGAAAAAGATGCAAAGACTATACAATTATTTATAAAAATACATTTATCACCTCACTGAGTGAAGTGTTTTAGATGTTTCCCACTATGTGGAAGAAAAAATGTAGTGCCATCTTCGTATGCAAGCAAGAATCTATTTTCACTGCAAAGTTGGTGAATCTGAATGGACCTCTCCACAATGAGTCAAATTTCTCGTGCATGCCTTTTGGCTCTCTTCTTTTGTCCCACAAGAGAACTAAATCTCCAACTTGGAAATCTTGAGACTTTTCCTTCTTGTCGAAGATCTTCTTTACCTATTCTTTGTGTTTCATGATATGATTCACCACTTGAATACACTTCTCCTCCAATTCAGAGAGATACATAATGCGCTTGTCAACTAAGTTGTCAAAAGTATCATCCTCAATGGCCTTAGCCAATTTGAGGGTGTGCATTCCAATGTGATCAAAATATTTGCATTCAACCCATATAGGAGTTGGAATGTTGACATATCAAACAACACCTTGTGCCATGACCTTTGATTCTTGTCAACTAACTTGCAAATGATGGTTACCAGGTTCTTGTTGCTAGATTTTGCCTAACCATTACCTCGAGGGTAATAATATGATGAATGTGACAATATGATTCCATGTTCAAAGCATAATTATGTAATCCCACTTGAAGAGAATGCAATAGCATTATCTACTACAATTTTGTTTGGCACACCTGTGGACAATGATTTTGGATTGCCCACACTGCTTTAGCTCCTTCTAGGGTTTCTCACCTAAAAGGAGAAGGGGAATGGAGTCCAAAATGTGAATGTAAACACTCAAAGTTAATGTAAATGAGATGTAATATGTCTAATTATGTTGTAATAATACACTGATTTGAAAAGAAAATGATTTAATGATGTTATTTACCTAATAAATACAACTTGTTTGAAAACACATCGTGATATGCAAAAAGATAAAACAAAGGCAATAAATGATAAAATAAAGATGCAAGACATAAAGCATGCACCTGGAAACTGATGAAGAGCTGACTGGGGATTGCAGAGACTTTTGAAATTCTGTAAATTTTGATTTTTAAGCCAACTGGGGCATTTATGCCAGGCTGGGCAACTTAGTCCCAGATCGGGGAAACTACTCAGAAAGCTATTTTTACCAAATGGGTATCTGAACCTATAAAAATTCCTGAAAAAAGTAGTGCAGTGGGACTAAGTCACCACCATGGGAAACTTAGTCCACTTTGGATTTTCTGCAAATCCAAAAGTGGAAATGAAATCCCAAAACCTGCACTTTGCTTTTTGATGGAAATTTGGATCTGAATCTTCAAAAAACCCTGCAAAACAGAAGATAACTTGATTTCTAATGGGGGGTTTGCCTCGGTCAAACCCCTAGTTGGTATTTAAACTTTGTGAGAGATAAAATCTACATAAAACCCTATCCCTAAGTGTGTCTAAGACTAGGAAAAGTTGAAATGAGACAAAACCCTATTCTAATGTGCTAGAATAAGATAAGAAAATGGCACTTGAATGATGCAAGAGTTCAATGCAATAAACCCTAGAACATTTCAAATGAATTAAAATGACATGTAAATATTATGAAAACCTCAAGTCTGAAGATAGAGAGAAAATGGAAGATGGAATCACTTTGAAAAAAAATCATCAGGTGTGATTTGATGGCTAGTTGCATCTCCTCAACCTAGATTTCTCCATGATTCACCATAGGAATCCATGATCAACCCTTTGCAATGTGAGATATTGAACAAAAAGTGAGCTTAAATACCTGCAAAAATCCTAGTTTGTTGCCCTTAAGCTTCAACTTTGTTGTAAAATGCTATTGAATCTTCTTGTGAAAGATGCTTTGCTTTTGACTTTTGATTTTTTTGCTTTGTAAGAATGACCTAAAATGTGCATTTATAGGCATCAATACCTAATTTTCCCGTTATTTAAACCTAAGAGGCCAACATCCACTAAAAAATTAAATTGAATTGGTGAAATTCCTGCTCAAAAGTGGAAAATACCCCAAAAGGGACTAAGTCGCCACCTTGGGTGACTTAGTCCCATTAGGGATTTTTTTGGTAGGTTTCATGAAATTTGAGTGGTTTGAATGTTGTTTGTCAGGATTTAAGTGATTTGTGAGTGAATTAGGCCTTAAAGTCCAAATCATGAGCATTAGGGGCCTATAAATGTAATTTTTAAGGGGTGATTGATGCAAGGGTGTCTAAAATAGGACCTAATTAGGTCACGGATTGTACTTTCTACAAAGGAGTACAATTTTTGTGTCCATAGTTAGCCCCCACTTTAGTGCCCATATGAATCTATGTGCATATGTAAGATAAAGGACTCTAAACGGTGCACTTTTACTTCATAAAAGGATACTCATTCAAGAGACGGTAGAATGAAGCCCCCAATGTAGTTATCTTCAAAACTAAAACATTAGGAACTGCATCCTCCAACACAAATTCGTTAGTTATCCCAAAATTCCTTTTGCCTAACTTTTAGAAATCAAATTCAAGGGTAGATGTATATGGTGGCAACTTAGTCCCACTACACTACTTTTTCAAGAATTTTTATAGTTTTAGATACTCATTTGGCAGAAACAACTTTTTGAGCAGTTTCCTCGATCTGGGACTAATTCACCCAACTTGGCATAAATGTCCTAGTTGGCTTAAAAATCAAAATTTCTAGAATATTAGAAGTCTCTGCAATCCCTAGTCAACTCTTCATTGGTTTCTAGGTGCATAATTTATGTCTTGCATCTTTATTTTATCATTTATTGCCTTTGTTTTATCTTTCAACATATCACACTATGTTTTCAAACAAGTTGTATTTCTTAGGATTAACATCATTAAATCATTTTTTTTTAGATTAGTGCATTAGTACATCATAATTATACATATTACATCTCATTTACATTAACTTTGAGTGTTGACATTTGCATTTTGGACCCCATTCCCTTTCTCCTTTTAGGTGAAAAACCCTAGAAGGAGCTAAAGCAGTGTGGGCAATCCAAAATCATTGTCCAAATTTTGGAGGAAATTTCCAAGTACCATGTCACATAATGATAGACATTTTATGATGTCGGGTGCGGAATCATGATTCCAACGCATCAAACGACGTCAAAAACGAAGTTCCCTAGCTCTTGCTATGTTGTTTTGAAGAAAAAAAACACACTTTATTAATTTGTAAGATAGAAGAAAACCTAATGTAATGCATAGTAAAAAGAAATGAAAATAGGTAGAAAGAGGTAAAAGAGAAGAATTCGTCACTTACTATTTCATTTTAGCTTCTTGTAGTTTGAGAGTGATGAGTGAGATGAGAAGATGCCGATTAGACAGGGATACACACCTGCACATTTAGACATTCTTCGGGATCAGGTGGCACATGGCGAGTGTTAGCATGAGGTGAGTTGATTCTACAACTTTCACTTTGTGATTTTGTAATGATTTAATGATTTTTATGTATATCTAAGTTAATTTAGGATTGTGGAAAAAAAGTTTGCAAAGTGTCCCTTTTGTTCACAAAGTGTCCCATTTGTTCGCAAAGTGTCCATTTTGTTCACAAAGTGTCTCGTTTCTTCCCAAAATGTCCCAAAGATTTTAGATGGGTTTTAGAGCATATTTGTGTAAATTTGATAGGTACCTACCCGAGCACGACAACGATTAGGAGGGAGACAGTTGAGCTTCCTGAGAGATCTAGCTCCAACACTATCAATAGAGGAGATGGAGCATCTTCAAGCTATGGGAATCCATTGGGCATATCTTATGCCTCCTATGATATACCACAATGCCATGCTAATGGCTCTCTGTGAGTGTTGGAATGTAGATACATGCACTTTTCATTTGTTGACAGGAGAGATGACGATCACGTTGTAGGATGTACACCGAATTCTCTATGTACCAATTTGAGGAGAGCGAGTATAGTTCCACAAAGACAACACCTTCCATGAGTAGAGGGTTGATTTACAGTATTGTCTAGATGGTCCCGTTCATGATGCATGGGTTAGAGGATGGATTGATTTGTCTATGCTACTATATTCATAGGCACCAATGGTTCGACGGATTATGATGCACACCATAGCACTAGTTCTCATCCCTGATGGCTAGGGTGGGCATCTTGAGGGAGGACTAGTCCACTTGATTCGAGGGATGGCAGATCAACTAAAAGTATATGCCTAGGGTCGGTGTATCCTGGCACATCTATATTATGATCTTGGGCAATTTGTATTTTGAGAGGTGGACAGTATGGTGCATTGCACACTTCTATAGGTGCACTGTCTTGTGCATATTACATGCACCAGACTAGTCAGCTATCCATGTGTGATAATAGTAGGGTATCCTCGGGCTTTCGGCTATCCTCTACAACAATTATGGCAGTATGGTGATTTACACTTTTGGAGGGTACGATCTAATTGATTGGATGAGGAAGAGGTCCTTTGGAACCTTATTAGCTGACATTGTAGTGGTCAGATTATACCAGACAGTTGAGGAGGATGTAGATGGATAGATTTTTGGTTGGTCATCATGACCATGTAGTATGACCATTCTACTATGATTAGGTCATGCGACAGTTTGGACAGGTACAGACGCTACCCCAGGCATGACCGTCTTTCAGGAGGTCAGCGTGGAGTGCCCAGAGACCGGGTGATACAATGTGACTCACTCTCGAGCATGTAGTTGAGAGTGACTCTAACGATTCTGATCACGACCAGCCACCAATCTCTGACACAGATGATGTTGGTGCCACAACAGAGCATGAGGAGTGGTGGATAGTGACTAGGCCAACACCAGTATTCCCGATGGACAAGCTAGTGGGAGATGTAGAGCCACTACCAGATGAGGGAGATGACCAAGAGGATAGAACCAAGGAGACACGCTACAAGGTTGCTAATATATTCGCTGATGTGATTGATGATGAGTATGATGAGGATGTAGATCCAGATTATGATGGCCAGGAGGGAGAGGAGGAAGATGAGGAGTATGAGGAGAACAAGGAGTACAAGGAGGAGGAGCCACCCCTGAGTGGGAGTGATGAGGTAGGATTTGAGGACCAACACGAGTGGGGAGATTCCTCTCCCATCCATATGATGAGGTCACAAGCAGCAGTTGCAGTAGGCACTAGTACTCATAGTTGAGGGGAGGATAGCACAGCCTCCATGCCCCCTGTATAAGATGACATTGAGATTGCTCGAATGATCAACAATATAGGTGATGATATTTAATTTTATGCATGTACATTAGTGATTATGCTCTATATATATCATGATGATGTGTATTGATTGTGTAATGTTTCTACCTTGCAGGAGCGACAAGAGACTGGCGGGAGTTCTACCGTCAGGCTACTATAGAGATAGTACCTGCATCCATCGATGAGGAGGAGATGGAACTTGATTACGTGCCCCCACCTATCGTGGAGGAGGATCCAGATTCACTCAGACCTTTCACGAGGCTACAAGCAGCTTATGAGAGTGTAAGGAGACAACTCTGTTGAGCTGAGACCACAAGATAGTCATCCCATACTCCAATAGAGATGGAGAGACTACATGCAAACATAACACAACTACGAGAGGAGAGGGATGTGGCTCTTGGGTGGGTACAGGGTTTGGAGTTTGCACTCAGATTCAATGGATCATGATCATGATCACACACGACTGTCTCATGATGTCCATGTACCGGATCGCAAGCACCAAATCCCAAGGGGTTTAGTTCTCACAGACCTTGGTGATGTTGTATATTATGATGATATGTGCATAAAAATTTGGATATTTATATAAGCATTTTATGTTTTATGATTTGTCTTAATGTGTTTGAATGTTAAATGGCAATGTGATTAATTAAAGAACCTTTGTAGGATTACTTTTAATTAATGTCATCATGATTTAACAAAATTTATGTGATTTAATTAAAACATATTGCAGTTCCATTTTAGATACAACATGATGATTGAGTATGTTATGCTAAATTAAATTGAACTTATCATAACACAAGATGAATTTAAATAGCATGAAACCTAAAGTTATAAAAAATAATCACTTTAGTGTTCAAGACATACAAACAAGTTATTTGTCAAGAACAAAGCAATATGAAAGTATATAGGATAAGACCCCATAAATTTAACAATACTTCTTTATAATTCACAGTATTCAAAGGGATTAGACATAATACCGACGCAAATGCGCGACATTGATAGGTTCTTTAAGGGGTGTACTATTGAGTTTGGTTAACTTGTAAGCACCAACCCCAAAGGTTGTGTCAACCATATAAGGTCCTAACCAATTAGAACTGAATTTGTCACGTTCATTTGGGTCAACATTGACGTTACACTGATTAACAGATAAAACTAAGTCACCCTTTTGGAAGGATCGAGGGATAACATTAAGGTTGTAATGATTATGTTTTCTTTTGTAATAAGCTTGAAGATGTTCAAGAGCATTAATACGTTGTTCATCGATCATCTCCAGCTGATGTAATTGTTATTTTTGATAATGCGTATCGTCAACAATTCCTTGAAGAGCCACTCTTAGTGTAGGGATTTCTAATTCTAAGGGCATGATTGCTTCACTACCATAGAACAAAGTATAAGGTGTGGTTCCTGTGGAAGATCAAAAACTTGTACGATAAGCCCAAAGTGCATAATGTAATTGTGTGTGCCAATCCCTATGGTTCTTATTAAGAGTTTTCTTCAAGAACTCTATTAGTTGACTTAGCTTGACCATTAGATTGTGGGTAATAAGGTGTCAAAAAATGATGTTGGATATTAAAGGTCTCTAAAAATTTCATCACATCATTATTCTTAAATGGTGTACCATTATCAGAAATTAATGTAGAAGGAGGTCCAAAGCGAGCAATAATGTTTTCTAGAATGAAATGACATATCACCTCAACTATTGTAGATCGAAGAGGAATGGCCTCTACCCATTTTGTAAAATAATCAATTGCAATGATAATAAAGGTATGTCCGATGGAAGGAGGTGAAATTTTTCCTATAATGTCCAATCCCCAAACCGCAAAGGGCCATATCGGAAGTTAAGTTTGAATTTCACTAGTAGGAGCATGATGCAAATTACTATGTTCTTGATACTTATGACATTTTCAGACATAATTAAAGCAATCACGTTCCATGTGGCACCAATAATACCCTATACAGACAAGTTTTTGAACCAATGTTTTTCCTCCAAAATGTCCACCACAAGCACCTTTGTGGACTTGGTGAAGTGCGAGAGGGATCTCAAATTTGTTCAAACATCATAGTAAGATACCATTGAACAACCTTCAATATAGAACATCTGCAAGGACGACATATTTAGATGCAAGCTTTCGTAAACGAGCATAAAGGTTTTTAGTTGTCGACTCGGGAAAGGTACCACTTTTCAAATAGTTGAATATGGCATCACACCATTCACTCGCGTTTGCTTCATTTGTTGTTAAAACCTCTTCAATATTGCCATCAATCAAAGGTTTCATAATAGGGTGAATTGTGAATGTGAAATATTTTGAAGGATCTTGGGGAGAAATAAGAGAGGCAACACTTGTCATTGCATCCACAAGCCGATTATCTTTTCGTGGGATGTTATCAATGGTAAATGTTTGAAAATTCTCTAACAAATGCATGATAAGATCCTTATACTTGGATAATCTGTCATGTTTGGTTTGATATGTTCCATTGATTTGTTTAATTAGTAATTGTGAGTCACCAAAGATATTAATATATCTGACACCCATGATTAAAGTGGCACACAACCTAATAATTAACGCTTCATATTCAGCCATGTTATTTGTACATAGGAAATTGAGTTGATACAATAAGGGAATAGGCTTTCCTATGGGTGGAACTAAGATTATTCCAACACCAAAGCCTATTCTACACTTAGATCCATCAAAGGATAATTCCCATGTAGAAATATTTGTTGTCAGCACACTATCATCAGGAAAAGAATCATTGCTAGGTAACGCTAAAGGAGAAGGAGCATCAACTAATTGGTCGGTCAAGGCTTGGCCTTTAATTGCTTTTTTCAAAACAAACTTAAGGTCAAACTCAGCCAACAACATAACCATTTAACTAAATGTCCTAATAAATCTATTTTGTGAAAAAGATGTTTGAGAGGATCAAATTTTGTCATAACATGTATTTCAGCATTTAGTAAATAATGTCACAATTTACTAGTAGCGAATACAAGGGCTAATTTTTTTTTTTCAATTTGTGTGTATTGAGTTTCATAATCGATTAGAGTTCAATTGATGTAATAAACAAGATGTTCTTTTCCATTTTCATCTCGTTGAGCCAATAATGTTGCAAGAGCATGAGCGGATGCAGCTATGTAAAGGATGATTGGTTTGTTTGGCATGACAGGCTGTAAAAAAGGTGGAGTTGCAAGGTATTCCTTCAAACTCTCAAAGGCCTATTTACAATCCTCATTCCAATCAAAAGGTACATCCTTCTTGAGAAGATGTGTGAAAGGTAACGTTCTATCAACTAAAGAGGCGACAAAATGATGGATGGCTTGAATTCATCCTTGTAATGTGTGTAATTGAGAGATGTTCCTAGGAGGTGTCATGTTTATGATAGCATCAATTTTCTTTGTGTCCACCTCGATTCCTTTTTCAGATATGATAAACCCTAAAAGTTTTCCAATATCTACCCCAAAGATAGTTTTTTGGATTCAGTCTCATGTTGTATTTACGCATTCGTTCAAATATTTTTCAAAGAGAATTCACATTGTCTCATTGTGTTAAGGACTTGGCAAGGATGTCATCAACATAATCTTCCAATATTTTATGTATGTAATCATGAAATATCAATGTCATTTCTCTTTGATAAGTGGCGCTTGTATTCTTTAATCCAAAAGTCATCATAACCCAACAAAATGTTCCTCAAATAGTTGTGAATGTTGTCTTGTATTGATCTTGTGGGGTGATAAAGATTTGATTATAACTGAAAAATCCATCCATGAATGACAAAAAAGCATGTCCAATAGTTGAATCCATGATCATGTCAATATTAGGAAGGGGAAAATCATCCTTTAAGGATGCTTTATTCAAGTCACAAAAATCCATACATATCCTAATACGATTATCAGGTTTAGCAACTGCGGCAATATTTGAGATCTAAGGAGAATAATCAATAGGGAAAATGAAACATGCATCAAGGAGTTTTTAAAGTTCTCCTTTAACATGAAAGGATATCTTAGGATTCATTTTTCATATCTTTTATCGAACAAGCTTAGCGTTGTTTGCAAGAACAATGTTATGCATTACTATCTTTGGGTTTATTCCTGGCATATCTGAATATTTCCAAGCAAAGATTTCAGGAAAATCATGGAGCATAAGTGTAGTATCCTCTTGTTCTTCATCATCAAGGCACTTCCAAATTTTAATAACCTTTTTCTTTATCATCTATGTGCATTGGTATATCAATTGTATCTCCTAGGGGGAGTGCATTCAACTTAGGAGACTCAGGAGCATATGGTTCCATGGTTTTCTCATTATCATTAGTATTGTGTGGCTTGGAACTTATCATAGCACAGGTAACATTTCGTTTGGAAGAAGATGGTTTATCAATAGCACCTAACATTTGTTTCAAGGCTTCATCACTTTCAACATAATCCCAAGATGGTGGAGAATTCATATCAAGAAATTTAGGATGTTTTAGTGTAAGTGTGGTTCTTGGTTTACATGTGATGGTGTTGATATTGAGTGATGGTCATTGAGTTGCTTTTGTTGTCTTAGAAAAGGAATATCCCAAACTAGTCTTTGTTTCTTGTGCATTAGGTTCAATAGGGACATGAATGCCTTGTTCATGTTTTCCACATCCTTTGCCATTGTATCCCAATTGTTTCATAAGCTCATAACCGCGTCCATAAATTCTTTCCATTTCCTTGGGATTGGGTGGTTGTTGATAATATATCTCATCAAAATTTGTTGTGTAAGTTGTGTTTTCCTCCAAAGGAGATGAGATAGTGGTGGGAGAAGATTATGTGGAATTCTGAGTTGACATAACCATTGGTTGCTCCTATTTTTCATCTTCCTTGCGGGTAATTATGTATTCATCCATAAATGAAGGTGTAAATTCCAATGTTCCCCAATCATCATCTAACAATTTAGACACAAATTCTTCTTCTTGTTTGATGGTCTCAAGAGGGTCAATATGAGATGTTGGAATTAAAGTAATCAGAGGACTTGATGTTCCTTTTTCAAGTTGCAAACAACTGTTAGGCTTGGGGTCTATCTCAACTTGATATACTTTATTGTTATAGACGTATTTCATTATGTGATGAAGATTCGAAGGTACCGCATGCATCTCATGAATCCATGGCCTTCCCAAGAGAAGATTATATGCGAGATCATAGGGCATGACATGAATAGGAGTTTGCAAGGTAGCCACTCTGATTGTTATAGGTAAAGTGATTATACTGAGCGGTTGTTTTGTTGTGTTGTCAAATCCCTTGATAGATAACGAACCAGGTTTGATTTGTGATTTATCCATGCATAACCGGTCTAGGAGTTTTGATGAGTCTAGCTTATGACTCAATTTTGATAGAGTTTATTATCTATTTGGTGTAGTTGTCATAGACTTTAATACTTAGATATTGACCTTTTTATGATATTTCCTCAAAACCATAGACATTGGGCATAAGATTATTTTTGTAACCTTTAAATGACATTGACATGCTATATGAACTATCTATGTTAATTTTACATGTGGATTAATGAATGATACTTTAAGATAGTTATAGATATGCAATTGTTGTGTGTACTAATATTGTTATGCATATATAATTAGCAGCCTACAAAATTGAGGAAGATTTTGCCAGCTGGTCACTCGCCATCAAAGTCAACAAGGTGATTGTTCAAAGGTCAAATGGAGGGAAGACTCTCAGCAAGAGGGAAATTCCTAGTTCAAATCAAAGGATTGTAACTGCCTTGAAACTGGTCTTAATTCTTTGTTGAGTGAATATAGGAGTTACTGTTGTGCTAGATCTACGTTAAGGTAAACATGCTTGACCAGATTCCACACATGCATAACCTCCTCTCCACCTTTCATGCTTTCCATAAAGTGGTGTCCTCCTAATCTGTTGGATTTGACCGCCTTGCTAGGTAGTTAGTAGTTTTCTTCCTATAAATAAGACTCAAACGCTCCTTCTTATAAGGTTGATTGATATAATGATGTACTCGCACTATTAATTTTTCCACTAATACAATTATGTTGCTCATTTGTGCTCATGTTTTCCAATGAATAAAATGAAGTTATAAGTTTGTGCATATGAGTTTACACTTGCCTTAATGGATACTCATCCAAGGGGCCCCACTTGGTGATCATTCCATCCTTTAGTTTAGTTATTACTTTTTGTTCAGTAATTAGTTAAAATATGGCACTGGCTATTCCTGCAGCCACTAGAATTCCATTATATGACTGTCCCTACAACCAAAGCAGATAGATTACTTTCATGTTTATTTTCCCATATTTTCATTTTTGTCATGTATTTTAACTTAGTATAGTTGTTGGTTGTTGGTCAACACTTATGTTATTTATTTCCAAGCAATTTACTTTCAGCATTATGTTTTTCTTAGTTGTAGGATGAATATGGATACTTTGGATTCCTAGTGCACATACTGTGCTAACCCATTTCAAGTCTACGTCCCTAGGTTGACAAGTTAAATGCACCTTCATGATGATTAAGATATCTATTTAGAGTAGATGTCTAATCTCTAAATCACTGTTGTAAGGGCTTAGTTGTTAGATCAATGTAGGAGGCCAACATTTTTGGCACCGTTACTGGGGATGGTGTCAAACTAGGGAGCTCTTTGGAGTCATTGATAGTTTTTATTGTTGTAGTATTTCTGAAAGTTTGTTCTTAGTATACCCCTCATTTAGGAAAGTAATGATCCACCATTCTTTTTCCAATTCTTTGTGTGAGCTGGCTGATAGTGAGTTGATACCATATGCATAGAGGAAGGAGGAGAGATGCTCATGGGAGATTCTTTCCTAATAACCCTGATCCATTCCAGCTAGTTGAGCATCAGAATCTACTAGGAGAAGAAGGAGAAGAAGAGACACACCCCTTTGTTGATGCATTCCCTAATCTGACAAGTTCTAAAATTTCCTTCAAAGACCAAAATCAAATTGAGAATTCCTTTGCTTTGGAACTACATCAGGCATGCATGGGTGATGCAAATAGAAATAGACCTAACCAACCAGATTTTCCTTTCCCCATTGCTCATCAAAATGAAGTTAAAAACCTCAAAAATATCCCTGCTTTAGTCCTTCCTAAGTTCTATGGACTTGTCAAAAAGATCCTAATACTTTCTTGTTGGAGTTTGACATACTTTGCAGGAGTTATGACTATAACACCGATGCCCATAGGCTCAATCTATTCCTACCACCTTGAAAGAGGCTACATTAAGATGGTTCATGAGCCTAGGCAGAAACACTGTAGATAATTGGGAGGACATGAAGACAAAGTTCCTTGAGAAGTACAAGGAATATTGTAGGGGTAGTGACATGAGGGGATATGAAATTTTTAGGATGCAACAAAAGGAAGATGAGAGCCTGGAGGATTATATTGCAAGGTTTTTGTTTTGCCTACAGAAATTTCCACACCATACACTCAATGAAGAATCACAAAAGTTTCTCTTCCTAAGAGGAATTAATGACAGCTACACTGATGCCTTGGACCTGATGGGAGGAGGAGATATCTCCCAAGTTCCTTGGGAGGATATCAAGAAGATATGTTAGAACTAGTCTAGGGCAGCTTTAAAGAAAGGGAGAGCTTACCAATCCTCTATGGGTAAGTCATCTACTAGTGGAGTTTTAAGAATGGAGATTACTCACTTGTTGGAAGACTTCAAGTAAGAAATTATAAACAATCTAGCTACTCAGCTAGATACAGTTTAGGCCAAGAAGAAACAAGAGGAGGTAGAGGCAATGTTGGCATAATAATTCCCTCATTGCAGACAAAAGAAGAAAGACTGCAGATGCAAGATGGTAGCTAATATTGATAGTAAGAAAATTCCACCTGAGTTCAAACCAATCTAGGTTTAAGAGGATCAAGTCTACTATGTTGCACAAAGGAGGCCATGGGCTCCAAGACAAGGTATGCCACTAGATCCACTATCTTTTGTTGGGCCATATTTCAATTCTTATTCATCTGGTAACCAATGGAAACCCCCATATCTATCCAATTATGGAGGATATCCACCATAGCCTTGGAGTAACCCTCCAAATACCTAGTCTAATCACCAAAACTCTCCCCCCTAGTGGTAGCAACCTTAGGGGAATTGGTAGTAGTTTTAGGGGAATTGGCAACCACCTCTAGGAAACTGGCAACAAACATCTCAATGGAGGGGAGGATAACAATGGCCAAACTAGACAACCAATTACATGCAGCCACCTTCTCAGCCCCATCAACCTACTATAATGCCTCCTCCTACTAGCTCAAGTTGAAATACACCTAAACCTACTCAGCTAAACTCAACCCACACCTAACCCAAATAACAAACCACAGTAGTAGCCAATATACTTTGCCGATACAAATCAATTCCCTGCATATGTTGTGAGTGTAAGTGACATCCACATGCGTTCAAGAACTACTTTGCTAGCTCCTTCCACACCCATTATTGCTGAGCTTCCTGTGGAAGAAGAGGAGCCTTTGAATGCTCCCATTCAGCCAAGTGTACCTAAAATTCCTGAACCAACCCTAGTCAAGCAGACTGGAGAAGAACCACCATTTCCCCAGAGGTTGGAAATTGTGAAACAAAAGGAAGAGGAGGAACCAACATTTGACATTCTAGAATAGTTGAAGCATATGTGTCTAAAAACCTCTATTTCAGGCCATAAAAGATGTTCCAATATATGGCAAGGCAATTAAGGAACCATGCCTTAAGAAGCCAGGAAGGAAGAAGAAAGACCCCACTATGATTCAAGTGGTGGGAAAATTGGTTGACATCATGCTTGGGAAAGTGATTATTCCCAAATACAATGACCTAGGGAGTCCTATGGTAGGATTTTTCATAAATGGGATCCAAATAAGGAATGCTCTGATTGATTTGGGAGCAACAATAAATGTAATGACCAAGGATATTCTGCAACAACTAAATGTTGCAAGCATGAGACCTACTCCTACTGTCTTGCAGCTTACTGATAGTTCTGCTGTT
Organism: Sequoia sempervirens; assembly: GCA_007258455.2. Lineage (NCBI taxonomy): Eukaryota > Viridiplantae > Streptophyta > Pinopsida > Cupressales > Cupressaceae > Sequoia > Sequoia sempervirens. The sequence goes on along the minus strand of VDFB02270651.1, from coordinate 295,496,585 downwards.
AAAGTTGATGGGATAGTAGAGGACCTTGTGGTAACTCTAGAATCTTGGGAGTACCCAACAGACTTCATGGTTCTTTCTCGTAAAGCTACACTAGGCGATACCCCATTATCCTAGGAAAGCCATGGTTAGCAACAACAAATGCCTATATTGGATGCAGGACATGAGACATGACCATTTATGATGGAAAGTGCACCAAAAAGCTTGTTCTCTACCCTCCTACTCAACCATCCCATGACATGAATAATCCCATATGGCCACATGTTGGTGAAGAGGCCGAGGAAGTTAATTTTGTGGCACAACTTATGATGTTAGGTAGAAACTCTTTCATGCAACTTCAAGAGGAAGATGAAGTATTGTCTAACATAATTCAGAATCATTGTGAAGTAGAGGAAGCATCATCCTCTCATTCTGCTGATCTAGTAAAGACACTTCTGCCCACTCTTCCTGCAATAGAACTTCCTGCAACAATAGGTATGTCTCATACATTGATGCTACATGAACTCAAAGTACCAAGCATTAGTGAAGCAACTATGGTAGAGATAACTACACAAGTGCAAGTGTTGAAAGGAAAATATCTAAATATTAACAACAAACAGAGTGAAGAACAATAGTTGTCATTGACAAACTTACTGAGAATCCACCAGCATGCACATTTGTGGGACTATCATGATATGAAGGGCTTGGACCCTAAGCTTTGCACCCATAGTATTTACATCAGAGATGATTATACATCAGTGAGGCAACTGCAAAGAAGAATTAACCTTGCATTGAGAGAAATTGTAAAAGGAGAACTACATAAATTGTTGGATGCAAGATTCATCTACCCCATTTTAGATAGCTAGTGGGTCTCTCCATTAGTTATTGTGCCCAAAAAGGGAGGGAAGTGGCGAGTTTATGTTGATTACAAGGAACTCAATGCTGCCACCAAAAAGGATCATTTTCCTCTACCTTTCATAGATCAAGTTCTAGATTCATTTGTAGGAAAGCAGTACTTTTCTTTTCTAGATGGATTTAGCGGTTATAACCAGATCCAAATTGCACCTAAGGACCAGGAGAATACCACCTTTACCTATCCATGGGGGACTTATCCCTACTTAGTCCTTCCATCTGGCTTATGCAATGCACCTGCAACTTTTCAAAGGGCAGTCGTTAGCATATTTTCATATCTCTCATGATTGCATGGAAATTTATATGGATGATTTTACCACCTATGGTGTTGATTTCAATGAAGCATTGGAGAATCTTAGGAGAGTCCTACAGAGATGTGAAGACCATAATCTATCTCTAAATAGTGAAAAGTGCTTCATGATGATGCAGGAAGGTGTATTCCTTGGCCACTACATCTTTCACAAAGGAATTCAAGTAGATCTTGCAAAGATTGAGGTGATCACGAATTTTCCTACACCTGCAAAACAAAAAGATGTGAAGAGTTTCTTGGGCCATGCAGGCTACTATAGGAATTTCATTAAGAATTTCAACAAAATAACAACACCATTGTATACTCTTCTCACTAAAGATGCTGAGTTTCAGTGGACTGAAGACTGTAACAAGGCATTTTCTGATTTGAAGGCAACTTTGACTCATGCTCCTATACTCAAAGGCCCCAATTGGGAGCTTCCTTTCCACATCCATACAGATGCATCAAACTATGCCATAGGAGCAGTCCTAGGGAAAAAAGAATGAGCTATTGAAAATGCTATTTATTTTGTTAGCAAAAACTTGAAAGGAGCTGAATTCAATTATACAGTGACAAAAAAGGAAATGTTGGCAGCAATTTGTGCCCTCAACAAATTTAGACACTACATAACAGGCTATCAAATCTTTGTGCACACAGATCATACAACCATTAGGTATCTCATGAATAAATCCTTGATATTAGGTAGGTTAGAAAGGTGGTTGTTGTTGATGCAGGATTTTGGCATAACCATTGTGGATAAGTCAGGGAAGGCCAATGTTGTTTCATAATTTCTTTCAAGGTTGACTACATCAGAGGACAACCAAGTCATTGATGACTCTTTCCCTGATGAACACTTGTTTTCCATCAGTGTGTAAACACCCTGGTATGGTGACATAGCTAACTATTTGGTCATAGGGAGAGTTCCTCCACACTTCTCTCCAAAAGAGAGAAGGGTGCTCATCCAAAAATCATTTCTTTTTTCATGGATTGTAGTATGTTTGTTTTACACTGGACTAGACCATGTCATGAGGAGATGTGTGAGGGAAGATGAAACATATGATATTTTATATGCACGCCACAATGAACCATGTGGAGGACATTTTGCAGCCAAGAGGACAACAATGAAGATTCTGAATACAATATATTACTGGCCAACACTCCACAAGGACGCAGGGAGATATACAAGAAAGTGTGATAAATGCCAGAGGATGGGTAGGCCAACCAAATCTATTGAGATGCCCCTTTACCCTTAGGTAGTGATCACTCCATTTGACAAGTGGGGATTGGATTTTGTAGGACCCATTGATCCTCTGTCTAAAGGTAAATCCTATATCTTAGTATGCATTGATTATGTAACCAAATGGGTAGAAGTTAACGCCATGAAGCATGCAAAAGATAATAAGGTTGTTGAATTTATTTATGAGGAAAATTTCACACGGTATGGGGTTCCAAGAGAGATAGTGACTGATTAAGGGGCTCAATTCACCTCAACACTTGTTGCAACACTAGTCAATGAGTACAACATAAGGCACAAGAAGTCTACTCCTTATCACCCTCAGGCCAATGACCAAGTTGAGGTGACTAATAGGGAAATTGAAGCCATTTTGACCAAAAAAGTCATTGTTCATAGGAAGGATTGGACAAGCAGGCTGCCAGAAGTTGTCTAGGCCTATAGGACAACCTAGAAAACAACCATAGGCTTCACTCCTTTTGAGTTTCTATATGGAAAGATAGCTATGATGCCCATAGAATTTGAGCATAAGACTCTTAGGACTACAATAGACTTGGGGATGGATATCTCTAAGGCACAAAGGGACAAAATCACGCAGCTCAATGCTTTCAATGAAATGAGGAAGGCAACCTTGCATCACACAGAGGTAGTGCAAAATCAGAGAATAAGGTGGCATGACAAATTCATTAAGGACAAGAAATTCTAGCCAGGTGACTGGGAATTGCTATATGACTGAAGGTATCAGGATAATGCAGGAAAGTTGCAAACAAGGTGGCTAGGACCATATGAGGTTGTTGAAGTTTCCCCCAATGGTACTATTCAGCTCACCACCATTGAACCTATCAAATTTAAGCTACTTGTCAATGGTCATTGCCTCAAGTTGTATCACAAGCCAACTTCCAAGGAGGAATTCCTACAACAATTCAGTTAGCATGCAACACCCAAACTTCCTGCAGCCGAAGGAAGCGAACCTAGTGTCCCTCCTTCTAGCTAACTAAGGTATGTCACTTGTCATAATAAAGACTTCCACTTTTGTGGGGGTCCACTTCTTCATTCATTCACCCATCTACCCATCCATATCCACCTTTCTCTCTCTTCCATCATGCCACCATAACTTCACTTCATTCCGCTCCATTTTCATTAATTTCTCAACTAACTTTTTAAAAGGTGACCAATACTTTCTCCATAATCTTTGCAACAAATCTTCCAAGAATTCAGGTATGTGCGCATCAATTTTTATTATCTCTTAATTATCTTTTAGTACATTCATTTAATTGTTGTAAATGAATCTAAACATTCTCCATAGCATGTAATTATTCCCTGCCTTGTCAAATCATCATAACTATTGCACATGTGAGGATACATGCTCAAATTTAGGTTGGGGGGAAGTGTGAATAGCATGTCCACATGTCAGTCCATGTTGGTTCACATCAACAAAGTTTAAATTGAGCCAATTTGAATTATGAGTGACATGATGGCTCACATGTGTGAGGTGATATCAACCGTCACCATTTTTTTTTTATCATAGCTTTCATTTATTACTCCTTTACTACCTTTATTGCTCTTGTCATAATCCTAAGTTGCCAAAAAGGAAAATTCAGACAACATTGGCGTTGGGAATTTGGCAGCATTGCAGGAAGAAGTGATTGCTTAATTATAGGTAGTTGAACAATGGGAGGTGGGTTAATTCAAAATGAGCCCACGGTTCATGACGTATTACTGTAGGATGCACCTTGCCCCACTGAGTTCAAAAATTATGGGTGGCTATATTATTTCCTGAAGCTGAATGGTTTTAATGAAGATGTTGCTTTGGAATTTTCCCAAACATTGTTTGAAGGAAAGGCCACGGTAAAAGGGTTGGAAGTAATGGCTACTAAAGAAAGGATTGCAGAAATTACAGGGTTGCCTGCCAACAATGAAAATTACCCTACTTCCAGAGATGCCAGGTCAGCTAGGGCTAAATTTACAGAACTTGGTGACCCTCCATTGAGTGTGGACAAGCAAGGTGTGAAGAGAACCTCTTTGCTTGAGACATGAAAGCAAGTAGCTATTCATGTTGTGAAGTACATTACTTGTGAAGGTCGTCAGTCGAATCTACATTTTGTGCACTTCAAATTTCTAAATAATATGAGGCACAAGAGAAGAATTAATGTGCCAAACATGTTATACCACCTTCTCTCAATCATGACGATCGAGATGTAAAAAGGTAGGGATAATTTTGTTTCCCACCATTGTCTGATCAAATTGTTAGTTGAGAAGTCTCTACATGATGTGTCTAACATGACTTGCGAAGAATTCTTAAAAATTGATCAAATTAGACCAAAGAATTTGTGACCTAGGGTTTTGCCTCGACCTCGAAGGGCTACGAGGAGAGTGAGTTTTGTTGAAGCCACTCCTGGAACCTCAATTTCTAGTGCATTCCCTAGTGTAAACCCTCCTGCAACTAAACAAACCATAGAGATGAGTTCTTTTGAGGCAGAGCATTTAGACAAAGAAAGTTCCTCTTTAGATTCTAATGATGATGTTCCTCTTGGCATCCTAATTTGAACTAGGCCACAAAAGAAAGAGGCAAAAATGAGGAAGGGTAAAGCTAAAAAGAAAACTACAAGAAAGGAAATGCCAAGCTCTAAGAAATGGAAGGCTGACACTGTTCTTCCTACAACCGAAGAAAAACATGAGAGCCCTCCTAGAAAATCAAGACCAACAGGGCCAACATTTGGTGTGTCTCTATAGGAAATCCCTAGGACTAGAGAAACATCACAAGAGGACATAGATGCCCCAATGGGGCAGGTGAACATTGGAGAAAAGGACATATTTGAGGAAGCAACAAATGTAACATTGGCAGACCTTGCTGCCATCGTTGAATAAGTTGAGAGTCAAGAGTACGAGGAAAATCAGGAGCTCCTACAGTAAGAGAAAGAGTAAGAGCAAGAGGCCTTATAGCTAGAACTGGGAGAACAGTCAGCACCCCTGCAACCAGAATTAGCTGAACATTTAGAAACCCTGCAGCCAGTGCTACATGAAGAGAAAGCATCGGTGCAAGAAAACTTTTGGTATGAATACATAGGCCCTTTTATTTTTCAATGCACATGGTAGATATGAATTTATGGAATGAGATACAGAGGAGGGAAGAAGAATGGAAATAGGAGAAACACAGGCTGAAGAAGGAAATGCAAAAGAGAGATGAAGAGATTGAAGATAAGAATGCAAAAATTGATGTTTTAAAGGAAAAGGTGGACAATATGATAGCCTTAGTACCTTAGATATTAGAGTGTAGGACTCCTCCAAGTGTCTATGCCCTGTATTTGAAGGAGAAGCATCTTTCTTTTAAACTAGCAAGGATTGTTTCAGGTTTGAATCTTTCCATTGAGACTCCTCTTGAATTTTTCAATGCTTATCAGATTGCTCCTCCTGAAATGAATAATTTGTTGTGTGAATTCTATTTACATAATTATGCTGTGTCCCAAGATCATGATTGGAATCCTTTGTTGTATGTTGGGGATGTCCAATTAAGGGCATTTATGTCTTGGATACAAAATGAGATTAGTTGGGGACAACAGTTTAGGGCTTATAGGCAAATAGAATCCAACACTTCCCTGTCCATCAGAGTTGAATCTAGGAACCTAGGGGACATTTTCAATGATTGGCACATAATTCTCTACATACCAAGCTATGGCAATAGGATCTTGCCTAAGAGAGAAGCAATTTACAAAGAATATGAGGAGGTAGCAAAAACCATAGGAGAATCTGTAAAGGGATATTTGGCATAGAGGTGGAATAGTCTAACTAATGATTTAAAACAAGTTGAGCCTCATTCTCTATAGAACTATGTTGTAGCATGTAAAAGAGTGGAAATATATATAGATTGTAAGGACAAAGGGACAATTTTGGCTTCCATTAACTTTTTAGCCACCTATCCTATTATGGCATGTGCCAAATTTTAGGTATTATCAGTATGATATAGCTGCAGAGAGACAAAGATGGAGCAGGTTGGACAAATAAAAAGGGCTCTATTGGGACCCTAAATTCATGAACTACAAGAATTGATGTAGGACAACTAACTATTGCAAACTTCAGGGCATTGACCAAGAAGAAGAATAACCCTTCCTTTGTTGGAGGACCAACAAAGCCTTAGGTTGGGGGGTGATGAGTCCAGTTTATGACTCAATTTTGATAGAGTTTATTATCTATTTGCTATAGTTGTCATAAACTTTGATACTTGAATATTGACATTTTATGATATTTCATCAAAACCATAGACATTGGGCATAAGCTTATTTTTGTAGCCTTTAAATGACATTGACATGCTATATGAACTATCTATGTTAATTTTACATGTGGATTAATGAATATTACTTTAAGATAGTTATAGATATGCAATTTTTGTGTGTACTAATATTGTTATGCATATATAATTAGTAGCCTACAAAATTGAGGAATATTCTACCAGCTGGTCACTTGCCATCAAAGTCAACAAGGTGATCATTCAAAGGTCAAATGGAGGGAAGACTCTCAGCAAGAGGGAAATTCCTCGTTCAAATCAAAGGATTGTAACCGCCTTGTAACTACTCTTAATTATTTGTTGAGCAAATATATGAGTTATTGTTGTGCTAGATCTACGTTAAGGCAAACATGCTTGACCATATTCCATACATGCATAACCTCCTCTCCACTTTTCATGCTTTCCCTAAAGTGGCATCCTCCTAATCTGTTGGAGTTGACCACCTTTTTAGGTAGTTAGCTAGTAGTTTTCTTCCTATAAATAAGACTCAAATGCTCCTTCTTAGAAGGTTGATTGATCTGATGATGTACTCACACTATTAGTTTTTCCAGTAATATAGTTATGTTGCTCATTTGTACTCATGTTTTCCAATGAATGAAATTAAGTTATAAGTTCGTGCATCTGAGTTTACATTTGTCTTAAGCCCAATACTCATCCAAGGGAGCCCACTTGGTGAGCATTCCATTCTTTAGTTTAGTTATTACTTTTTGTTCAGTAATTAGTTAAAATCTGGCACTATCTGTTCTTGTAGCCACTAGAATTCCATTTTGTGACTATTCCTGTAGCCAAAGTAGACATAGTAGTTTCATGTTTGTTCACCCAGATTTTTATTTATGTCATGCATTTCAGCTTAGTATAGTTGTTGGTTGTTGCTCAACACTTATGTTATTTCTTTCCAAGCAATTTACTTTTAGCATTATGTTTTTCTTACTTGTAGGATGAATATGGCTACTTTGGATTCCTAGTGCACATATTGTGTTGACCCATTTCAAGTCTATGTCCCTAGGTTGACAAGTTAAATGCACCTTCGTGATGTTTGAGATAGTTATTCATATTAGATGTCCAATCTCTGAATCACAACTGTAAGGGCTTAGTTGTTAGATCATTGTAGGAGTCCAACAAGTTTCACATTGCACACATTAAGGGTAAAGCCATTGTCAATAAGGGTTTGCTTATTGCCTATTGTATTATATTGGGAAATGATCATAAATGCCTCATTTTGTTTCTATAATTATAACAAAGGGAGCTCATGATGATGAAAGGTAATGTTTAAATTAATTGTATTTATTCCTTTTAGAAGAGTTGTTGCATCATTTGCATTTGTACTAGGAGGAACCTCTATTTTTTGCAAAGTTGTTTGGAGCATTGAATGATAATTGGGTGAATTTTGAAGAAGATCCCTAAGGGATATTTTGGCAGGGGTGCTCTTAAGTTTCTCTACAAGATCATACTCTCATAAGCAAGGAGCACTAGGCAGTGTGGTATTGGGTAAAGGTAAGGGGTTTGTGTTGGTTGCAGTGGGTGAGGGTTGTTTCGAGTGTAATGTGTGTGTGCAACAACATCATGTTGTGGTGGATAAAGGATAAACTCGGGTTGAGGTGGAGGTTGAGGTTGATGTGAAGGTGGGTAAAGGACAAGTTGAGGTTGGATTACATTGACATCTTTTGTTTTGGGTTGCTCACAACAAAACTTAATGGATGGCTTGTGTGAGATGAAGTCCTCAAGGGCTTCTTCTAACATACTCAAGTCATCACTACTAAAAGGTTTGGGAGATAAGTTGTCATTAAGTGGTTTAGGTTTGTCATCACAAGTTGTAGTGGATTGACTTGGGGAGAGGAAACCTTGTAAGGTTTCATCTAACCTATCCAAGTCATCACTACTAAGAGGTTTGGATCATATGGTTGTCATAAAATGAAGCATTGTTTCGATTGGTTCATTTGATGTTGTGAAGTTTTTGTTTGTTTTTTTGGTTGAAGCTGATATAAATGAGCTAGGAACTAATGTTGAAAATGAACATTGTAAAAATATAATTCTATCTATGATTGCCATTAAAATTAATAAGAATAATGCTAATTATTCAAGTATAACAGAAGATGACTGCACAAAAATAGAGCAATAACTTAATCTAATAGTAATTATATAAAGGAGAAACAAAATGCAGAAAATAAAAATGCAAAATTTGCACTGGGACTAAGTCAACCAAGGTGGCGAATTAGTCCTAGTAGGGTAATTTTTTAAGTTTTTTTGAATTTTTTGATGGATATTAATGTGTTTGGTACTATGTCATGCAAATCTACAACATAAATGCATAATTTCACTATTTTGCAATGAAATGGAATGCAATAATGCAAGCTAAAATGAGCTTTTCACTAGTGCAGTTTTGAAAACCCTAGGATGCAATTTAAACAATGCAATACCTAATGCAATGCAAATAAAACCTAGGATGCAATTGAAATCAGAAGCAAATGTGTTCAAAAGTCAAGTTCACCAAAATGTGGACAATGATTTTGGATTGCTCACACTACTTTAGCTCCTTTTAGGGTTTTTCACCTAAAAGGAGAAAGGGAATAGGGTCCGAAATGAAAATTTCAACACTCAAAGTTAATGTAAATGAGATGTAATATGTCTAATTATGATGTACTAATGCACTAATCTGAAAAGAAAATGATATAATGATGTTAAACCTAAGAAATGCAACTTGTTTGAAAATATAGTGTGATATGCATAAAGATAAAACAAAGGCAATAAATGATAAAATAAAGATGCAAGACATAAAGTATGCACCTGGAAACTGATGAAGAGCTAACTGGGGATTGCAGAGACTTCTAAAATTCTAGAAATTTTAATTTTTAAGCCAACTGGGACATTTACGCCAGGCTGGGTGACTTAGTCCCAGATTAGGGAAACTGCTCAGAAAGTTGTTGATGCCAAATGAGTATATGAAACTGTAAAAATTCTTGAAAAATCAGTGCAATGGGACTAAGTCGCCACCATGGGTGACTTAGTCCACTTTGGATTTTCTATAAATCCGAAAGTGGAAATGGAAGCCCACAACCTGCACTCTGCTTTTTGACAGAAATCCATATCTAAATCTTTGAAAAACCTTGCAAAACAAAAGAGAACTTGATTTCTAATGGGGTTTGCCTCGATCAAACCCCTAGTTGGTATTTAAACTTTGTGAGAGATAAAATTTGCATAAAACCCTAGCCCTAAGTGTGTCTAAGACTAGGAAAAGCTTAAATGAGACAAAACCCTATTCTAATGTGCTAGAATAAGATAAGCAAATGACAGTTGAATGATGCAAGACTTCAATGTAGGAAACCCTACAACATTTCAAATGAATGCAAATGACATGTAAATGTTATGCAAACCTCAAGTTTGAAGATAAAGAGAAAATGGAAGATGGAATCACTTTGAAAATAATTCATTAGGAGTGATTTGATGGCTAATTGCATCTCCTCAACCTAGATTTCTCCATGATTCACCATAGGCATCCATAATCAACCCTATGCAATGTGAGATATTGAACAAAAAGTGAGCTTGAAGACTTGAAAAAACCCTAGTTTGTTGTCGTAAAGCTTCAACTTTGCAGTAAAATGCTATTGGATCTTCTTATGAAAGATGCTTTATTTTGACTTTTGATTTTTTTGCTTTGTAAAAATGACTAGGAAATGTGAAAATGACCTAAAATGTGCATTTATAGGCATGGATATCTAATTTCCCCATTATTTAGACCTAAGAGGCCAACATCCACTGAAAAATTAAATTGAATTGGTGAGATTCCCGCTCAAAAGTGGAAAATACCCCAAAAGGGGCTAAGTCGCCACCTTGGGCAACTTAGTCCCACCAGGGATTTTTTTGGTGGGTTTCATGAATTTGAGTGGTTTGAATGTTGTTTGTCGGGATTTAAGTGATTTGTGAGTGAATTAGGCCTTAAAGTCCAAAATCATGAGCATTAAGGGCCTATAAATGCAGTTTTTAAGGGGTGATTGATACAAGGGTGTCTAAAATAGGACCTAATTAGGTCACAGATTGTACTTTCTACAAAGGAGTACAATTTCCATGTCCACAACACCAAACCTAGAAATGATATTCTCCTTTAAGAATCTACAAACTACCTCTAAAGTAGCATGTTTCCTCGTTATATCCTCCACCCACTTGGTGAAGTAATTGGTTGCTATGAGAAAATAAACATGTCCCACACTTGAAGGTGGATTGAAAGTGCTAATGAAGTTAATGCCCCATTGTTGAAAGGGCTCCTAAATGAAAATTGGCTTGACTGGAAGAGCAACCAACTTAGGCTTTCCTATGAATTGTTGACATAGTTTGTATTTGCACACCCAGTTATATGCATCTTGAAATAAGGTAGGCTAGTGGTACTTAGCTAAAAAAAAATTGTGAGTTGTAACCAGTGCAGAAAAATGTCCTCGACATGCCAAGTTGTGGAAAGATTCTAGTAACTTTCTCTATTGAGCTTTGTCAACACAACGTAGAAAAGTTCCATCCAAGATCCTTTTCTATAAACCATTATCCCATAAGGAAAAATTTATTTGCTAAACTTGACCGTCCTTTCCTCCTTATGTGCCAAATACTCCAAAAATTCTCCATATGTTATAAAGTAAGTGATATTGGAATACCATTCGTCAGTTGTACTAATGAATAAAATAGTTGGAATATCTTCAGAACTTACCTCCTGAGAATAAAAAACTTGATTAGGATTGTTGTCAATGATAAGCTGACACAAACCTTTCCCATGCACCAACTTGGTGGGATTTATGTCCATGTAATATTCTTGAATTTTGGCAATCCAATTTCCCCTTTTTGTTCCAAACTCTTGTTGTGTCAAGATTGACCTGATAATAGAATCAGGCACTAGTGCAATGACATGATTGTTAAGTATGTAGAATCAAAAAATGCTTCACTGCCTTAACCACAACGAATGCATGTTTTTCCATTTGAGAGTATTTCAATTCACACTATTTTAATGGACAAATCATGAACGCAATAGGGGACTCAAACCCCTCACTATTTAGCTACACCAAAATTACTAAAAGTGTATGCTCAGAAGCATAATTGTACATAATGAACTCCTTAGTGTGATCTAGACAAACTAACACTGGTGCATGCACAATAGCTTCTTTAATATCATTGAACACAACTTTACCTTCTACAGACCAATGAAAAGTAGTATTTCCCTTCATCATATTCATAATATGACGTGTCTTCTCTACAAATTCAAGGAAAAACCTTCATAGGATATTCACCTTACTGAAGAAAGAGTGAACTACTTTCTTACTCACAAGCAGGGTAAGATTTTGAATTACTTTGATCCATTCAAAATAAATTTTGATACCCTCCTTGGACACAATGTGACCAAGTAGTTTACCCTCTGTAACCCCAAAAATTGACTTCTTAGGATTCAAAGAAATTTCATGTTGTTGGTACCTCTCTAAAACTTGTCTCAAATGGTTAAAATGCTCTTGAATTTTTTTGGAAAGGATTGTTAGATCACCAAGATAAACAAAAATGAACTTACCCATGACATCACAAAAATCTAAGTCCATTGCTTGTTGAAATGTAGCATCGACATTTATGAGATCAAAAGGCATTCTACGATAGGAAAAATTACCCCATGGTATGGTGAAACGGTCTTATGTTGATCATTTGGGCTGACCTCCACTTGGTTGTATCTTGAGAAACCATCTAACATAGAAGGCATCTCAGATCTAGTTATGATTTGCAAGACTTGATCCATCATTGGAAGAGGATAATTATCATTCAACGATAACCGATTCAAATTTCTGAAATCCATGCTTATGCAAATTTCCCCATTATTCTTATGAATTGGAATGATATTGGCTATCCACATTGAATGGTGGATAGGAAATACGATTCTAGCGTTTAGCATCTTTTGGATCTCTAAAGGAATGGTTCCAAAAATACTAGGATTGTATTGCCTCTGCTTTTGTTTATAAGGCAATGATCCTGCCTTGAGTGTGTTGAACTTCCTTTGGGCGAAAAGACTTCAGATCTTCATATGAGTATGCAAGTACATCAATGTATTACCATAATAATTCAACAAATTGGTATTTTTCTTCAAGATTACAACACTTTCCAATATTCACCATTTTAGGGTTCACTTCAGTTCCCATGTTGATTTGCTCAACTTCATTAGATGATTCCGAATTGGAATGTTGTTGCTTTTTGACATAACGGTCATGTTTGTCAAAAGTCTTTCTAGGGATACCAACCCCTTTAGAATCCTATTCCCTTTGACCTACAAAAACTCTTTACCATTAATTGGATCAATTTCAAAAATAGATTATTAGGGACGAGAATCACTAACTTCAAAGTACAATTCATAAAAAAAATGCCTTCTCTAGAAAGGCCACAATCTAGTTATCATTGAAAATTTTCCAGTTTTATGAATTTTCTAGAACACTCGGATGAAAAACCAACTCAATGGTGTAGGTAGAACCATGGAAATCTTTGTGCAGAATCAGGAGTGTAGTTGAAACTGCCAACGAATTAGCTCTATTATTGTACTCTCTTGGGACAACAGAAATGTTAAATGCTTCAAACTCCTCTATACCATCCCAAACCAAGTTATGGTAATGCCTTAGTCATACATTCTTTGTTTGATGCAAGTTTCTCACTTGGAAAACAACTAATTCAACATCTCCTTGAATATGTAAATTTTGTATCCCTTTTCTTTGTGCAACTTCCATTCCAAACAACAATGCTTCATACTCAGCAATATTATTAGTGTTTCAAACTAGAGTTTAAAAGAAAAAGGAAAGAAGTTTCCTTGAGGAGAAATAAAAAAATTCCCACTCCAGAACCTGTGAAAGAACAACTACCATAAAAATCAATTGTCCAAATGTCATTTGGATCACCAAGACTGGTAGTTTCAAAATCAGTAACTTCGTCATCATCAGGTGAAGTTTCACCATTTGAAAGAGATAAATCATTTGAAGATGATTCATTTTCTGGTGAAGATGATTTGTTACTTTCAGACTCTTGCTTTGAATTTTTAGATGAAGACTTATCATCTTAATCGGTCTACAAATAATAAGTCCCCATACCGGAAGACTCAAACAAAATTTGAGCTCTTGGATCATCTGACTTAGTCACTAAAAACTTGGATTCCCTTTTAGGAAGAAACTTTTGTTTTACACCCTTTACAGGTATCCTCGCCTTAGACACATCCATATTCAACTCTCCTCCAACATCCTTAAAAAATTTCATCCAAGAACAATACCATAGGATGCAGGAACATTTGCAACTAAGACCGTCATCTTGATTTTCTTATCTGGGAATGCTACAAAGGCAAACTACACATCTTTGATTTTCCTAATCAAAGGTACTTGTTTATTCTTCATAGAAAAAGAACAACCAAAAGTATTTATAAGATTCAATCCCAAAGTAGTAGCTACCTTGGTGGGCATGACATTATCAAATGCACCATAATTTATTACACAGTTACTTAACTTAAAACTGTTAACAAGCAAAGAAATGTAGAACGGGTCTATTCTTCTAGGAACAGATGAAGGAATGGAAACTAATTTACTCTGAGGAAACTTAGATTTTGGAACAATAGGGTTATGTGAAGATGGATCTCTACTAGGGTGATTTTTCTTATCTTTAACAAATTCAACTAGTCTATCAAACTGATCAGGATTGGCCTTTAGATATTTAGCTTTAGACATTTGTATCTTTGTCCTCTTCGCATGATCAATTATGTCAAAGGATTGAAATGAGATGATCAAGGAGGATGGGGTAACTTCATTGGTAGGTTTTGAGAAAGGAACACTAGTCTTTGAAACCTAAATATTGGCCTTTGGTGTTGAGGAAACCATAGGAGGATGAGTGGTACTTACTTGCTTATTGGTTGTTGTATCTTTGGGTTGCACTGGTAAAGAAGTTCCCCTTTTAGCAATAGTCATTGGTCATCGTGAACCATCCTTTGCTTTCATCGCATCAGCTTGAGGTTGATCAAGTTGATTTTGTTGCAAATGTGTAAACATAACATAAACATCAGTCACAAGATCCTCTTCATCAAATTCATTTTCAACATGTAAGTAGCCAATATTTGAGTTGCCAACTGGATCAGCTTCCTCCTGGAATTGATTGGATTTTCCTTTGTAGGACATTTCAGTTGTGCATAATTATCTCGCTCAACTTCATAATAACCCACGACTGCATTAGTTGGTGGAGCTTCAAGAGCAAGTCTTCCTTACAGTGCAGGAAGTTTGTTCTAGTTTCTATTATCAAAAAATTTGGAAGAATTTGGAAAGGTTCTCCTTGGAACATCCTTGTATGGAGGATTAGATGAACCTTGATAAATTTGTTTCTTCAAAGCTAGCAATTCATTTGCTAGTTTTTGCATCATAGGATCAATACTTGTATTGGTAGACGAAGATGAAGATGCTTGACCTTTATTCTTGTTTGTTTCTTTTCTTATTTTACCAGCAAGAATCAAGTCATCTTCAATGCTAGTAGCCAATTGTTGTGCTACTTCAAGATCAACTAGAACTTCCCTTCGCAACAAGAATTTTACCTCTAGTAGTTGCTTGTAAATGAAGAAACATTTGAGATTATGAGTTGTCAGCTTAGCCTCAGAAGGAATCCTTATTACCAAATTATTGAATTTGGCCACAAACTCACACATGGGTTCATGTACTTATTTTCTAATTGTTATAAGTTGCTCCAACAAGGAATGTGCATCTTCTGTAGGCTTCAAATGTTCTTCAAATTTAGTATAGAGAGTAGCCCAATTGGTAATAGTACTAGCAGCAAGAGTATAAAACCATTTCGCAGCTACTCCTTGTAAGGACTCAATGAACAACCTTATGGAAACGTCCTCGTGTTCAACACCAAGAACACCACATACAATATAGAAAGCAACAATATGCTCATCAGGATGTTGTTTACCATCACCATAGAATTTAGGGATGTTCTTGCGAGAAATGCGAGGAAGTTTGTGCAAAGGGTCTACCAAAATTAAAGGGCCAAAAGCATTACCCAGAGGTCCAGTAGGTGGTTGAGTTGCCATAGTGCCTTGAATAATAGTCGCTTGAATTGGTGTGACAGATAATGCCCTTGGAAAATTAGAAGATTTTCTTGGAAGCAGTGATCTAATTTTTTGAGGCGGATAACTTCCTATATGTTGTAATGGTGACCTTGCTTGCAAAGGAGAAGGAATTATATTATGATGTTGCAACAACTCAAAAAATGGATCAACTTGACCTTGCACCCTTTGATTGCAAGTGAATCTTCTATATGCTAGAATGTAGTCCTTGAAACAAAACAAAAATCAACAATAAAAGATATTCACAAACTTGCATTAAGACACTGGAATACTTGTCTACTTCAACTAAAAGCGTGAGGCTTTGGTTGCATGCTTGTATCCCCATCAGAGTCACCAAAAACTATTGGGTGAATATTCTATAATTCCTATACGAATTACAAAATGTGAATTTTAGCAACAACTATGATGAGATAAATCTCTCCTCTCATAAAGGGGAGGCTCCCTTCTTATTTCCCACTACAATTAACTAGAAGCTAAACTAAGATATATACAATGTAATTATCCATGGGGGCTATCTCCATTAGCATATCCTCTTGATTTAGGATAAGAGAAACAAACAATAATGATATCCTCAAATACAACCAGTTCGAGCAATAATTACCAATACTCGTAAGTACCAGTGAACAAAATTAACTTAGAAAAACTTGCTGAAACACAAAGTCTTCAACTACTTTCCCACAATGATTCCAAAATAGTAATAAGTGACATAAGTTGAAGCACAAAGTCTTTCAAATCACTTCACAAAAAGATTCAGTCACCAAGTGAATAATCCCAAGCACAAAGTCTTCAACTTATCCTCCATAAATCTTTCAAGACTAACCATATAAATAGTTGTAGCACAAAGTCTATCAACTAATAACACCAACGATACATGTGAATATAATTGAAAATTGCAGCACAAATTCTTCAAGTTATCAACATGATTCATACACACAAGAATGTAATAGAAAATTGTAGCATAAAGTCTCCAAGTTATCAATCAAATTCACACACGCTCCAAATGCAATGTGATAGCACAAATTCTATCAGTACTATATCTAAATCCGCTTCTAATTAAAAATATAACATGCCACGTTCATATAATTTTCAAGAAAATATATGAGAGTGACATAAGAACAATCTCACATATAGCAAATGTGTTCCAAAGCAAAGGTTGGAAGAAATCTACTTCTTTTATTGATAAATTTCAAGCATGCTCATTCAACTCAAAGTTTGCAATTTCTCATCAAAATTCAAGCAGCATCTAGTCTCAAGAGATCAAAAGGTAAAAATTACAAAAGAGCTCTCTCATATTTATAGATGAGAGCTAAAGAGCTAATCTAGGAAAAGTCTAACTACTTTGATTTATTCAACTCTAGAGTCCAAAATTATTGGAGAACTTCAAACATGTTACATGTATTTATAATTTGGAAAATAACAAATTACATGTAAATTGTTTTCATCTAACTACAAAAACTTGTAAATGAATAAAAACTAATACAAGGTAGATTTATCCTTCTCTACTGTCTTTTGTGAGGAAATCATTGGGCTTCTTATGGATTTCTCACACTTCATCTTTGCATGGTTTTGAAGTATGCTTGAAGATGGCATGAGCTCTTGATACTGAATCTTTGAAGATGTTGTAGGCCTTTTGGTGCCTTTTAGGAACAATTTTCAAATCATCTAGTGTAAGCTGAATATCCATCATTTTGGCCATTGAAGCTACTAAGAAAACTTTGTCTTCAAATTCCTTTTGAACCATAGATGTATATTCCTGGATAACTTAATTGGTGGGAAGAACTTTCTGGTGGTATTTCATGGCTTCTTGCATAGTAATAGGCAAGAATTTGATCAAAACTACTCAAGAACCTAAACACAAAATATCAGAATGACATCTAAGAGTAGCTGCAAATTTTTTTGTATTTTCCAGTGTTAAGGAAAAACAGGGCTTTATGAACTAGAGAGAAATTTTTGAGCGATTGCATATGCTTTGGCAATTCAGATGCAAAGATGGGGGAAAATTGAGCTCTTGCATGGGGTATTACATTTTAGATGTAATGGCTCATTTTTTTTTAAATATTGCATGTTGGATGTAAATTTGAGTGATTACATGGGTTTGGAGAGCTTGGATGTGATGGTGGTGGAAAACAAAGTGAATGCACATAAGCTGGGGTTTGAGCGCGATTGGAGCAAAAAAATGGAGCGCAACGAGTCAACTTGGCAAAGTAGGAAAATTTTGGAAAAAATGTGTATATGCGCTAGAAATTGGCAAGATTGCAAGTGGAATGGAGCAAAAATTGTAGTAGCATTAAAAAATGGTGACTGTAAGTGAATGTTGATGCCTTGCAAAAAGTTGCAAAATCGTTAAAAATTAATGACATTGCAAGTGAGTAGGCCTTTGTATTTTGCAAAGTTGGCAAAAATTACCGATTTTACAAGTGGGTAGAATTTTGCTTTATTTGCAAATTTGTCATAAAATGCCGACTTTGCAATTTTGGAAGATCTTTAGTTTATTGCTAAATTTCAAAAATTTAATGATTCTACAAGTCAATCTTGCATTCCCAACAAAAAATACCAAATATACAAGTATTACTTGAAAATCCTTTAAAATTTGCATGCACGGGGGTTTTTAGCGTAGTTATAGTGAAAACATATGAATTCTTGAAATAGCTATGGACAGGGATTATACTCGACCATACAAGTAATTGGTCGAAAGGTTTGTAGGTTTGAGGTTTAATCCTGACCATACAAGTTGGAAATGTTTGGCTTTTGATTGTGTATGATTGGGTTTAAACCCAAACCATGTTGGAAATGACTTGAAGTTTCGTTTGAGTTATTGGAAAAAATTATTGAATATACAAAGAATGACAATTTATGTAGTTAGTTTGACACTCAACCACAACAAGGTTTGTTCATTGTATGCACAGGTGAATGTTTTACAGTCGATCAATTATGTAAACATGGAATCGGCTTTGAACATTTGATCGGTGAAAACCACTGATCAAACGAGGAGGATTAATTTGCACAAAGAAAAAAATGACATTTAATTTCAAAACCAAAAATGAAAAATGTGGATTGTGAAAGCTAGAAAACCCTAAAATGGGAAAAACTATCCTGTGAGCAAAAATTGAAAGATTGCATATAAGGTTAGGGGTCGGCGACATAAAGTAAATCTATACATAGATGAATTAAATCTAAACATAAAAAGAAATCATTCAAAAACAAATGAAATGTAATCTAAAACATAAACCTAAACATTTGATAAACAAATGAAGAAATGCAAACATACTCAAAAAACCCGATAGCAGAAATTGCAAAACTCTAGCAAGAAATCAAAAAAAAATTGCTTCAAAACCAGGCACGAAGAGTCCACATGCTCAAAACGAACTCAAAAGAGGGTTTAAATAACAAACAACACCAATAAATGAAGAAAAGAGTGGAAGAAACCAATTTAAACTTAAAAATTGAAAACATTAAAATGTCATTTATTACACTCATGTGTGTCGCAGTTGCAAGGTTGGGAATATACAACAATAGTGCAACTCAAAATTTAGATCACTTGTAAGGTCAGCAAAAAATGCAAACTTTGCAAGTTTTTTTTATATTTTGCACTTCACTTGCACGGTCGGGGAAAAACCCTGATACTGCAAGTATACAAATTTTCTAACTCCCAACAATTGATTTTTCGTAACTTGGGAAAAAAGATTAATTTTGACGAACTGAAAAAAGGTAATGCTCGGATGGACATTCTGAGACTTAGGACCATGCATGAGGGAAAGTCAAGATTAGCCTTGTTTTATGTGCTTAGAGTGCATGGGGTATGAAATAGAAAAGTTTCGTAGGGGTTGTCTCGTGAATCAAGCACAGTTGGATTCAAGGAGAACAAAATGTAAATTGTGTGATCCGAGTGGCAACCCTAGATGCAAGAAAGAAACCATCAATCTTCTCATACCAATCCCTAGGGGCTTGTTTGAGATGATATAAAGAATGTTGTAACCTACAAATAAGTGAAGAGTCCTAATTTTTTTTTGGAGATTGCTCCATATAGATCTCCTCATGAATATCACCATGTAGAAAGGCACTCTTGACATTCATTTGATAAACTAGCCATCTCTATGATGCAACAATAAAAAGAAAAATATGAACTAAATCCATCTTGGCTATAGGGGAAAATGTATTAGATTAGTTAACGCCCTCAACTTGTAAAAAAACCCCTTAGCTACAAGATGTGCCTTGTATCTTTAATAGAGCCATCAACTTTATATTTAGTGTGGTACACCCACTTGCACCAAACCAATGTTCTTCCTTTAGTAAGATTAACTAAGTCCCATGTATTATTATTCATCAATGAATAATACTCCTCTACCATAGCATTGTCCCAATCTGGAATATCAAAATCCTCTAAAAAACTCTGTGGATCTGGAGATATAGCATGACTCAAAAGACTAGTGTTAAAAATATGTGAATGAGTATGTCTAGAGGATGTAGGATCACCAACTAAATAACCAGTCTCTACAACAACACCTCTAGCCCACTTAGGAAAAAAATGAGTGGTAGGAGGTTGTGGTGGTGGTGGAGGTGGTGGTTGTGGATCAGGACCATCATCTGAAGTATCCTCAAATACTAAGGTATTATCATGAGACAAAGAAGATAGAGTAGGTAGTGAGGAATAAGATGGTGGAGGATCTATTTGTGTGAAAGACTTATTAAATTGGAAATCTCTACAAAATTAGACATCCCTAGTGATAGTATCAAATAACCTATAAGCTTTCACATCCTCACAATAACCAACAAAAATGTAGTATTGAATCTTTCTCTCTATTGCCTTACATCGACCATCTAATATGAATGCCCAAGCTTCACTACCAAGTACTCTAAATAAGGAAACATCAAGCTTGATTATGGACCAAGCCTCCTTTGGAGTGAGATTTTGAACTGCCTTGTGGGGAGTGCGATTCTGAATATAGTTGGAAAAATCTATAGCTTCAGCCCAAAATGATGGGGCTATAGACCTAGATTGAAGCAATTTTTCATCTCCTTTAATGATATGCTATTTATTTCAACAACACCATTCTATTGAGGAGTGTAGGGAACCAAATATTGATGCTAAATGTCATGCTCAACACAATACTCCATAAGATCCTAGTTCACATATTCCCCCCATTATCTGTGTGGAAATTTCGAATAGAAGAACCTGATTGCTTCTCCACGAACATCTTGAAGGTCTTGAAAGTGTGGAAGACATCACTTTTGTACTTAAGCAAGTATACCCAAGTGTGGTGAGAGTATTCATCATTGAAAGTGAGTACATACTTGGCTCTTGAAAATGAAGAAGTTGGAAATGACATGAGATCATTATGAACCAAATTAAGGTAATAGCACGATAGGCCTTACCCTTTGAAAAGGGTTCCTGATGATGTTTTCCAAGTACACAACCTCAAAAAATTCCCTTTGTGCAAGATACCTTAGGGATTCCAAGTACCATATTCTTAGTACTCAATTGCTAAAGATACCTATAATTAAGGTGTCCAAACCTCTCGTTTTAAATGTTTCTAAAAGAGTTAGCATGGGAAATATGTGATGATCCACAAGATGACTCAAAACCATGAAACCTATACAACCGAGACACATGATCTACTCTTCTTGATGCAACAATCCTCTCTGGATGGTGTAGTTGAATAACTACATCATGCGGTGAAAACTCAACTACCTTTCCATCACTAGTATGCCAATTCTAGTAAACTAAAAGGATATTAGCTGAAAACTTAGGAACATAGAGAACATACTCAGTGCTAATCTCTATCAAGTGTATTGTACCTAACCCCATAATTGGAATTTGTGAGGAGTTTCCCACTAAAATATGAGAATTAGTTCTATTATAAATAGATGCTAAAAGATCCTATGAGTGAGTCATCTAGTGTGAGGCTCCAAAGTCAACTATTCAAATATCCTTGGATGAATCCAAACCTATAGCTAAAAGGGCATGTCAAAGGGGAATGTCCCTTAGTGATTTTGGGAAGATTAATGGTGTATCTTTGCATGGCCTCTTCCAAAGTTGTAATCCTCTTATGATAAATTTTCTCTCATGATTCTGTAATCCACAAAAAATACAATGGAGTGTCTTTTTAGACTTATAAGGATTCTTTCCTAACTTTGTAGAAGATGTGGCCTGTGTGTCAATTAGATTCTTTTATTTAGATGATGGCTCATTTTTTGAAGTTGATTCTACCTTAGGTTTATTAGAAGGCTTACTTCCTTTTCCCTTAGATGATTGGACAATGAGTGCTTGAATTTTTAAAGAGGTGATAACATCCATAGGGATTAGTTTAAATTGTTATCTTGTAATTCTATCACAAAACTGTCCAAAAGGTGACATTACATGTGTCGTTCCAATAACATCCATTACAGAGTAAAAAGGAAGAATCAAATATCCGATAAGGACTTCATTGTTGGAAACACAAGGGCAGACAACTGAGAGGGGGGAAGGTGAATCAATTGTCACAAAATTTCAAACTTATTTCAACTTATTAACCTTATTGTCATATCTAATCATTAACCATGAAAGCATAAATCAACAACACATTAGAAACACACATAACACCATAATTTTTTATGTGGAAAACCTGCTAGGGGAAAAACCATAGTGGAGGTCAATCCACAAGATTATACCTTGTTAAAAGTATAAAAAAATATGAATGGGGAATGCACATGCATTTAGGCACACTGCCTAGAGCTCACTGCTCAAATACAGAAAGGAAGACACACTATCTTACAAAATATTGAATTACATCCATAGGAATTGAAATGAGAAAAATAGCATCAACTAATGCCTGATTACAGTTTCGGTTAAGCACATGAACACTTCTTCACTCTTCTTCACACTCTACTTCCTTCAAAAGATCTGAACAATATTCACACATAGGACTCACACACTTCACATACTCATGCCTTCAAATGATAAAAGAATTGCTCTTATATATCCGCAACAAGAAATTACATCGCTACATGTCGGCCTCAATGAAATAATAAAATGAATGCAAACTGTCAGCCCAAAACATTAAAAATCATTAATGTGAATCAACCAAGGTCAGCCACAACATAGTGAAGACCCAAAATAAAATTCTCAAACATGAACCACCTTCAAAAATTAATCCTCGAAGATCCACACCACATTTCAACACACTGTCGGCCAAGAACATGAAAAACATGAACATGCAAGAGAAAATCTCAAATCGTGAGCACAACGATCAATGCGAATGTGCAACACAAATAGAGCACAATCTAGAAACATCCACAAACATCATGAATCACTAGAGAGGCATCCACAACAACTAAACTAACTAAAATCTCATCACCTTCATTTAGGAACATCAACTGAAGCAACAAAAAAACTATCAGAATACAAATCTTCATAACACGATCAAATCTTCACGCAAATCTCTGAAACTCAACATGGATAAACTATATATACTCGATAGGAAACCCTTTAATCCATAACCACTGATCATCAATGTACTGAACTCACCGACAGACTGAACTTCACTTCACCACTAACAACCTGCAACTTATTTCATTACAATTTTCTCAATATCCTTGACATATAAAACCTCTAAGACATTAATTCCAATAGTTTTGACATCAATGACAACCACATATCAACATCACAACCACAACATCCAACAATCTCCCCCTTTGGCATTGATGGCAACACATGATGTGAAAAACACCATCAACGCAACTATCTTCAACACTTACTCCCCCTTAGGTTCTGAATCTTTTCTTCTCAACAACTCTTCTTCCATATGACTCTTCTTCCTCAAATAATTCACAGTTTTACACATGACTCTTCTCCCCCTTTGACATCAATGACAACGATCTATTTTCTCCACACAAGCTCTGAACCACATATCTGAACATCTGACTACTCCCCCTGAGTAGCAGCCACCACAACATCAATCCGGACCAAAATATGACCATGAAATGTACAGATTGATGCAAGTCAATGCATCTTAGTTATTATTAGGAGGGGTAATCACCCCTAGCTTCCCTCTGAGATACTCATAAGTGTCCTTAGGCAACAACTTTGTAAAGATGTCTGCAATTTGTTCCTTAGTAGGCACATACTCCAATTTGACTTCCTTTTCTCTCACCTCTCTCAAAAAGTGAAACTTGATAGATATATGCTTGGTCTTTGAATGCAGCACCAGATTCTTAGAAATGTTAATTGCACTTGAATTATCACAGAATATAGCAATGGGCTCATCATACACAACTCTGATATCTTTCAACATTTGCTTCATCCACAATACTTGAGTACAATTATTAGCAACAACAATGTATTTTGCCTCTGTAGTAGATAAAGAAATGGAATTCTACTTCTTACTTAACCATGAAATTAGCTTCTTACCCAAGAAAAATGCACCACCACTAGTACTCTTTATGTCATCCACATATCCTACCCAATCAACATTAGTAAAAGCACTCAAAGTAAGATCATCATCTTTAGGATACGACAGTCCAAAATCAACTTTCCTCTTCAAGTATTTGAAAATCCTCTTTACAGTAGTTACATGAGATTCCTTAGGATCGGCTTGAAATCTTGCAACAATGCATACAACATTCCTAATATCTAGTCTAGTTTGAGTCAAATAAAGTAATCCACCAATCATTGATCTATATCTAGTCTGATTTACTTTCGAAGAATCATCATTTTGTGTCAACTTGCATCCAGTCACCATAGGTGTACCAACTGGCTTTGAATCTTCCATACCAAACTTCTTTAGCAATTCTTTCACATACTTGGACTGAGATATAAAGATCACTTTATCTAACTGAGTAATTTGCAATCCCAAAAAGAATTTCATCTCACCAATCATAGACATCTCAAACTCATTCCACATCTCATCAACAAACTTCATGCACAAACCATCATCTCCTCAAAAAATGATATCATCAACAAAGACTTCAACAATCAGATCTTTATTATGATCAATCTTAAAATATAGATTACTATCAATAGTACCTTTATTGAATCCAAGCTTCAATAAATACTTGTCCAATCTGGCATACCATGCTCTTGGCACTTGCTTAATTCCATACAATGCTTTCTTCAACCGACAAACCATATCTCCCTAATCAGTTAATTGAAATCCACCGGGTTGCTCAACATACACCTCTTCTTCCAATTCACCATTTAGAAATGTCGACTTGACATCCATCTGATAAACCTTGTAGTTTTTGTAAGCAACTTAAGCAAGAAACAATATCACAGCTTCAATCCTAGAAATAGGGGCAAAAGTTTCTTCAAAGTCAATTCCTTCCATCTGTGAATATCCTTTACACATCAATCTTGCTTTGTTTCTAACAACTTCACCTTGCTCATTCAACTTGTTTCTAAAGACCCATTTAGTTCCAATTACATTTTTGTCCCTAGGTCTAGGAACAAGAATCCATGTATTATTCTTTTCAATTTGTTGTATCTCTTCTTTCATTGCTTCCACCCAATGTTCATCTTTGCATGCTTCATTCACACTATTAGGCCCAGTCTTTGAAATCAGACATTATTCTTCTGCAATCTTTCTTCTAGTTTGAACACCTTTGTTCTTATCACCTATAATCTGGTCTTTTGAATGATTTAGTCTTACATACCTTGGAGTCTTAGGATGTTCATGAATTTATGGCTCTTGTGATCTCTCTTTTGCACTTTCACTAGTTTCTTCCTATTGATTTTCTTGATTCACCAAAATGATCTGAACTTGATTTTGAGTCTAAACTTTCTTTCCTATGACTAGACTATTATTCTAATCATTTGAATCATATCCATAGGTTTTGGATGGTCTAGCTATGTCTTCATCAACCTGAGTAATCAAACAACTTTTACCAGTAGCATTCAGGTGAAATATGTTACCATTTTTTTTTGTACCTAAAGCAATCACATTTCTAGAACTTCCCAATATTCTACACTTTCCATTCTTGAATTGAAGATTGTATCCCTTGTCAACCATTTGTCCAACACTTAAAAGATTATGCTTCAAACCTTCCACATAAAGAACATCATCAATATTATTCTTACCATCAAGAGAAATGGATCCTCTGCCACATATTACACCAACTTTGTCATCACCAAATCTTACCACACCACCATCATACTTTTCCAGACTCACAAATTTGCTTTTATCACCTGTCATGTAATGAGACCATCCACTATCAATCACCCATTCATCTTTCTCTTCAACTCTAACCGCTAGAGCTTTCTCCACATTTGAGCAACTAACAGATTCAATAGGGGCGGAATCATTCTCCTTGATAGCAAGAAATACCCATTCATCTTCACTTCCATTTCCTTTATCAGATTCATCATTTGTCACACCTTCATTAGCAACATAATAGCAATTTCTTTGAAATCTAGGCTTGTTATGTCTTGGCTTAGGGACTCTTTCCGAACACCTTGATGCAAAATGACCTATCTTATTGCAAGAAAAACATTTAATAGACAATTTCCCTTTATGCTTACCTTCTCCTCTAGCTTCTCTCTTGACAATAAGTGCTTCAATCTCCTCTAGCTTTCTCTCCTCTTCTTCAATCTCTCTCATTTCCTCCTCATACTTGAATACCTTTCTAGATGAAATTTCACCCAGATCATATCTTTGTTTATCTCTATAGGAAGTAGTAGCCTTAAATGTAGATTCTATCTTAGGAAGAGCATCACCAAACTCACTCGACTCAAAAGTAATAAGCTTACCAATCAACATGTCTCTGGTTACATTTGTTACAGTCTGGATATCCTCAATAGTAGTAGCTTTGACTTTGTATGTTGTAGGCAAGGATCTAAGCACTTTAGCAATAATTTCTAATTCTTCCAACTGTCCACTAGCACATTTGATACCACACACAAGTTCATTCACTCTTTGCATGAAAGTAGTAATGTTATCATCATCACCCATTCTCAACATTTCATATTTCCCTTTTAGACTTTGTAACTTAGTAATCTTTACATTAGCATCACCTTCATACAAAGTTTCCAACTTTTTCCAAATCTCATAAGCTGTCTTCAAATCCATAACATTTGTCATCTCAGAATCAGTCAAAGCACTCAACAATGCTTCCTTAGCCCTAATATCATACTCAACATCCCTAATATCAGTAGTAGTAGTAGGACCATTCTGAGGAATAACATACCTATTGCATGTAATGCTCCAGTAGGCTTCACCAATGCATCTCAGATGGCATTCCATTCGAGTCTTCCACAGAGAATATTTGTTCCATCAAATCTTGGACTATCCTTTTGTATGTCACCATCCCGGATCACCTCAAGCTGTTAAACTTCTTCCAAGGAACCTGCTCTGATACCAATTGTTGGCAACACAAGGGAAAACAATTGAGAGGGGGGGTGAATCAGTTGTCATAGAATTTCAAACTTATTTCAACTTATTAACCTTATTCTCATATCTGATCAATAACCATGAAAGCATAAATCAACAAAACATCATAAACACACATAACACCAAGATTTTTTATGTGGAAACCTTGTTAGGGGAAAAACCATGGTGGAGGTCAATCCACAAGATTATACCCTGTTAAAAGTATAAAGAAATATGAATGGGGAATGCACATGCATTCAGGCACACTGCCTAGAGCTCATTGCTCAAATACAAAAAAGAAGGCACACTGTCTTACAAAAGATTAGATTACATCCACAGGATTTGAACTGAGAAAAATAACATCTACTAATTCCTGATTATAGTTCTGGTTAAGCACATGAACACTTCTTAACACTTCTTCACACTTCTTCACTCTTCTTCACTCTTCTTCACTCTTCTTCACTCTCTGCTTCTACCTTCGAAAGATCTGAACAATATTTGCACATAGGACTCACACACTTCACATACTCATGCCTTCAAATGATAAAACAATTGCTCTTATATATCCGCAACAAGAAATTACATCGTTGCATGTCGGCCTCAATGAAATAATAAAATGAATGCAAATTTTCGGCCCAAAACATTAAAGATTATTAATGTGAATCAACAAGGGTCAACCACAACATAGTGAAGACCCAAAATAAAATTCTCAAACACAAACCACCTTCAAAAATTAATCCTCGAAGATCCACAACACATTTCAACACCCTATCGGCCAAGAACATGAAAAACATGAACACACAAGAGAAAATCTTGAATCACAAGCACAATGATCAATGTGGACGTGCAACACAGATAGAGAATGATCTAGAAACATCCAAAAACATCATGAATCACTAGAGAGGCATCCACAACAACTGAACTAACTAAAATCTCATCACCTTCATTTAGGAATATCAACTGAAGCAACATAAAAACTATCAGAATACAAATCTTCATAACACGATCAAATCTTCATGCAGATCTCTAAAACTCAACATGGATAAACTAGATATACTCAACAAGAAACTGTTTAATCCACAATCATTGATCATCAACGTACTAAACTCATCGACAGACTGAACTTCACTTCACCAATGACAACCTGCAACTTATTTCATTACAATTTTCTCAATATCCTTGACATATACAACCTCTAAGACATTAATTCCAATAGTGTTGACATCAATGACAAAAACATATCAACAAAACAACCACAACATCCAACACTCGTAACTTTGAAAAAATCAAGAAGACACACTCTTTATTTGTTTTTATTTTACCACAACCTTAAATTTTAGAAAGCAAAGACTTAAATTGAACCAAGAAATCTTCAATAGAAGAGAAGGCATATGGATACAATGTTGTTAATTCAACATCTAATTGTAGAATCTTGAACTCATCAAATTTACCAAAGAGATCATCAAATTTGTCCCACATTTGCTTAGGAGTTGTATGTAACTAGAAATGTGAAATTGCGAGCTATTGGAAACAAGAAGACCTATGATTCTAATTGCTTCATCTAACTTGTTCGATAAGTAAATTGCTCAAACTCCCTAGTAAATTGAATTTTTTGTCTGGTAACCATTTTCAATAATCCCTTAGATTGAATTAGTTGTTGCACTTTCACTTTCCAAGTGTGAAAATTATGTGGAGTTAACAATTTTATTTTAGGATCCATGATGTACACACAACAAGGCACCTAAATTATTGCTTAGAAAAACCCCCAAAATTGTATTATATATTATTATAGACCCCTCGTGAATGATGGAAATTAAGAATTACAAGTTTTTGTCAAGTTTAGAAGCCAAATTATTCATTTATAACTCATGGATATTTTTACAAATAGTAAAAATAGGATTTCCTAAATTGGATTTTGATTACAAATCTAGAGTCCTGGGGAAATTCTGATGAATTTCAAAAAATATTGTCAATTTTTGAGAAATAGGGCGAAAGGTATGCTCATCAAAAATTGCACAAATTACGCTTAAATTTGGAGGTTAAAAATATAGATCAAAAATTACAAATTTTAAATTGTCTCAATGTGAAAACATCAATGCCGAAAATAGCTTTCCAATGATTATTTACAATTAAAAAAATACCCCCCATTTGTAAGTTATGTAAAAATGAAAAAAGCCCCCTTTTGCTAGTTTATTGCAAAAAATCGACCCTTTCTTTTATAAATCTTGACAATAATTTTAAACAACTATTCTTAACTTATAAGAGTTAGAAGAAAAACAAGTTATATGATTTTAACTCGGATTGAACAAAAATTAGCCTTTTGGGTTACCAAGCCGCTCTCTCTAGCTGGTAAATTTCAGGTGTGTTCCAAAATATTAGCAGCGACTCATGTGTATTACTCCTCATGTTGGAATCCTTCCAAGGCCTCTTATGCTAAGCTAGAAAAAAATGGTCAAATATTTTCTTTGGGCCTCTTTTGAGACTCACAAAGGCTTCCATCGCGTTGCCTAGGAGTTTTTCTCCCTACCCAGAGATTCTAGCAGGCTTGACCTTCTCTCCACTTAGTGCCAAGGGATTGCTCTTTGTGTTAAGTGGATTATCCAAGCTCTTACTGACGATGAGGCTAGAAAAATCTCCTCAAGCATTTTATTGAAGTGGGTTATCCCGCCCACAAACCTTCTTGGAAGGGAATTGGCTTTTAAATGCTTCTTGTTATG
Organism: Sequoia sempervirens; assembly: GCA_007258455.2. NCBI lineage: Eukaryota > Viridiplantae > Streptophyta > Pinopsida > Cupressales > Cupressaceae > Sequoia > Sequoia sempervirens. The sequence continues at coordinate 295,466,748 of VDFB02270651.1, read as the reverse complement.
AGGGAACCAGTTCATATTTTGGGTACCTTTGTTACCAAAAGCATTTCGTATGCTTGGGAGACGGTCAAGCCTTGGCTCCACTGGATTGGGACTACATTTCATGATGGGTTCTCATTCAATCAGTAGAATATTTAGTGGTCTCCTCTTTTTGCCAGTGCACATCGGTCATTGGCCAAGCTTCCTTGGATTAAGGCCCTTAGATTCCATAAGAAAGGTATCTAGACCCTTAAAGATATATTTCATAGACCCGCCATGATTATTTTGTTGTGGGAGTATTTTCGTGCCTAGTTTAGTTTTCAAAACCATGACCGTGAAACTTATGACGGCCTAGTGAGTATCATTTCAGTTGTTATGCTTCATAAGATGGGTATCCAGTCCACCAAGCCCTGGTGGAAAGATTGGAAATGGTATCATACACCCCTTTCAAAAATTACAAGACTTGGCTTGGTTATCAATGGCTTTCACCTCATTTTCCCATGGTCAACAAGCCGAACCAGAGATGGCATCTCCAGTCCTCGGTGCCTGTTTGGCACAAAATATTTTGTGCTACGTGGTTTGCAAGTGTTGAGCCAAAGCTCACCCCACTTTGCTTGGTGTATTCTTTTCCAAGGCTTACCAGTGGGGTCTGAGCTTTCTCATTTGGGGGTCTAGAACCCTCGCTACCCTTTTTGTGGGTAGACTAAGTCATTTAGGAACCTCTTCTAGTTATGTAGCAGATCTCAACAACTTTGGAATTGGATTCATGACTTCTTTAGATCATTCCAGTTGGAGCCCTTCTCCTGGCATATGGTCTTGCTGGGGGACTCTCCCAGGCTCCCCGCAAAGTATACTCATATTTGGCACACTTTCAAGGTGGAAATCCTCTTTAGTATTTGGAAAAATAGAAATGCTTGCATATTTTCTCACAATCGAATTGATAAATTTGTTTCTTCATATTCTAAAGCTATTATTTACTCTAACGTTCTACTGTAGATACAAGTGAAAGCAAACAAAGTTGCGCTTGAATTTTATCACCTTCAGGAGCTTCCAGACCATTGGGGAAATGCCCCCTCCACTATGGCTCGTGTGCCTCCCTCTCCCACTTCCTCCCAGGGCCAGTTTCCTTCATAGGGTCAACAATGAAGTGGCTCTGTGAGGGATTTTTGCCCCCGTTCTCAAGCTCCTCCTCATCATATCTCTCACCCTCACAAGTGGTCGCCCTCTCCTCCTCCACGGGCTGACCTGTGGTGGCCTTTTGGAGGTGCGATGGGGGGTGGAAGTGGAGCTTTTGGGTGGCCTTTTGACAATGCTCCTAGAGGTGGTTTTGGCTGGTCCACTGATACTTCTAAGCGACTCTTGTGTTTGGACTTGGCAATTTCACCTCATCGTGAAGATAAAGATAAATAAAATGTGAAGGATGACGATGGTTGGGCTCATCTTAACGTCACTCTAAACCCCACTATTGTATGGGGAAAACTAGATGATAGGGACCCGCCACCCTCTATTGGCACTATTACTTAATGGCCTTTTTATTTGTTATTTATGTAATGTTTCCTGATTTCTGGGTGTGGCCCAATACTTTCTAATTTTCTAGGCTCTGCCCATGTGACTCTCAGGGTGTTCCTTTTTATCACCCACCTTTTTTTGTGAATATGTGTATATTTATCTTTTATTAATATATATATAGACACTTATTCATAAAGAAAATGTCTAAGTAAAAGAGAGAGAGTAAAAGATACATTGTTTTAAGCTACGTGCGGGAGTAACTCCATGGAGATTGCATGGGAGGTCATTGAAAGGAATGGAGGAGATCAAATCTATGGCAGTTTAGAGTTTGAAAAAATATCTATGTGTGTTGCATGTCACTTAATAGAGATATTTACTTATTCAAAATACTCCTTTATTTCCTTATTCGATGCCATATTCTTTGCAAATAACTTGTAGTGTGTGGATTCATTAGCCCATATGGAGAATATGGCTACAATATACTTGAAAGAAGGCATAGAAAATACCTTCAAAGGTTTCACAAGTGTATATTCATCCAGGAAAAAGAGGCACAGGGACATGGTAGAGTCTTGGCTTGGAGAATAGTACATGTCATAACTGAAATAGAGATATCAACCACACCTTGTTGAAGATTGAGTTAGATAGGTTGTGTATAAGAGATGGTGATGAAATTTGATCTTTGCTAAAAGTGTGAAGGCTACAAAAAATATGGTCTATGTAAGTTGAATGGAAGTAGGAGGGAAGTTTGCTTGCAATGAAAAAATGAGATCTTCACACCAAGATTGTAGGTCGCTGGGTAAAGAGGTGAAGGAGGCATGGTAAATAAAGAGGTCAACAAGAGCTGCTAATTGTTTGAGAAAATAATCCCACACCATCACTTCTCAAACTTTTAATGGTGTTGCCTTGAGATGGGGCACAACTTGGTAGTTGAGAATGCCAAGCTCTGTGGCAACCAACAAACTATAAGAGTGAAACCTAGGCGTAGAGGCTAAATGCAAAGATTTACGAACAATAGTGAACCAAATTGAAGATGACACCCAATGAAAAATGAAACCTTGAAATGATTTGAGATCTACTAGTTGGAGTTGATAGTAACATGAAAACAATCAACAATGGTGAATCCTCTAAATAGGCTAGAAAATGCTTGCAAATTATAATTCTCTACCCAATGGAAAATTGGTAGAGGGAAAATTGGCCCTTTGCTATTTTTTTGTTTATTTTGCAACTTTTCAAAAAATAGGCACAAAGTCCAAAAAAGTGCAAAAAATGAAAACTACTAAAATTGATGAAACAAAAGGTATTTTTTTGTTTCTTGAGCCTTTTGGATGTAATGGTGTTGTTCATTTGGATCTATGACACTTTGTTGATAGGGCTAAAACTTGAATCACAAAAATGAGAAAGAACTTACAATTCAACACTCTGATACCATGTTGGAGCAGCAAATATTGAATGTGATATTCAAACTACCATGAAATGAATCAAGCACAATGCAAAAACTAAATAAATATTATAGAATATATTCAATACAATGATCAAGCCTTGTATGTGTAGGCAAGGATGAGGAGGTGAGAGGGTAGGAGTGAAACTCTGACTACCCCTCTAAAAATGGAACACTTATGAGCTCACTTGACTAGTGGGCAAGCAAGTGTCAATAGGTGTCTCAAGTCACAAAGACACATGTATTGATGCTATGAAGTGAGAAAGAAAGAAAAATAATCCTAAGTAAACTTAAGCTAGGTTTGAATAGGTCAATCCTAGAAAGGTGATTAGCTAACAAAGTAGATAATGACACTATTTACACTAACAATTTGGTACACCCCAAGGTAGTGCATTGACCATAAGGAAATTCACAAACTACATGAAATCATTCCATCTCAATGATATCATATCGTTAAACATTACTTAACATGTTAGCACACTCCAAAGTTGGCATAAAGCATGAAGGAAAGATTGTACTCATATAGAATGTCACACGTTCATCCACATCTTTATGGAACCTCAATGATACCATTAGAAAATTTTCATTTTATGATATTGTAAGCACCAAGAGGCATTTTGTGGATTTTCTCACATATCATATGACTTATGCATCTCCATGGAAATGTGCATTACTCATGTAGCCTTGCAACACCCTCCTTTACTTCTACAACATCGTAATAAAAATAACATAAGCACTTATGTTGTTTGAACTTCTACCCCAAAAATCTCAATAACCCATCAACATTTTTGTGCAAGATCTTACATTATATCATGTAGAACTTATAATTTCATGTCATCTTGTATGTCTCCATACATTATTTCATTATGCACTACCACACATGACCCTGTGCAAGTATTTTCCATCATTCACTATCATGCATGAATTGGTATATTTCTCATCATATGAAACCAAACATGACCTTGCATAACTTCAGTAAACATTAGTGACTTCAATAGACCTAGATATAGATGACCCCATCCATGTAATAGAATGTCAATCATTAGGAATCACAACTGATAAGAAATTGGAAGGTTGAGGGTTTGGGATGAGTTGTTATATTTCTAATTCTTATTTTTAAATTGTAGTTTTTTTCTATCAACACACCTCTCAAATTGATTAAATTTGAATAACATCTATTATAAATTCAAAAGAAAACTAGTTAGATGTGTCTCCCCTTTCTACTCATGGGAATCTTTGTTCCTAGAAATGATCTCTATAAACATCCATTATATCATATTTATTTATGTTTTTTAGTGGAAGTATCACCTATTTGTTCAAGTCTTCTACTTTGATTGTGTGATTAGATTATTGTGTTTAATATTTTCCCTTTCACATAATCTATAAAACCCATCCTTTATATGATAAGTTTACCATCAAACCTCCTTGAATCTATATCATTACTATCAAAGAAAAAGGTTCATTAAACCTCCTATCATTAGCTATATATTTGGTATTAGACATGTGCATATCCAATATTTTAGTCATGGGTAAGGTGAGAAAGAAGGAAAGTAACACCCAAATAAAATAATTCCTTTCAACACAGTAGATGAGAGTAAGCATTTTCTTAAGGAGTTCCAACATTTCTAGTACCATAAATAATAGTTGTATAGTTCTCTCCAATCAAAGGAAAAAATATTCATTATCATCATGGAGTGGGTAATAGATCTCATAGTGCATGATGCTCAAGTTGTTGACCCCATCTTGGAAGGTGTTGGTGCAGGTTCACCTATTTGATTTCTTGCCTCCACGAGGCCATTTGTAAATAGTTTCTCTATTTTGTGTATTGGATATTATAATAAGGTTTATCAAACCATTTTAGGGTTTTTTGAGTCTTAGGAAGTCATATTTTAATTCATTTGTCAAATAATGTTTAAAGTTGTTCCATATTGTAAAAATTGTAAAAGTTGCTCAAGAAAGTTGTCAAGTAACTTGTCAAAAAGTGTCATTAAGGTGTTTTGTCAACAAACTAATCAAAACGTAGTTTAAAATGGTTGGTTTTGGTTGGAAATGTATAAATACACCCTCAAAAACTCGAATTGGGGGTTGGAGACATTATTTTTTAAGTTTGATGAATGGAAACCTCAAATTTTGTGTGCATTTTTTGATTTTTACATTTGTTTTCAGGCTGAAGTTGTGCATTGTACGACCTGGTATGGACTCAAATAATGGAGTATCATATATGGATGGAAATATATATGTTTCTAGTTTCCAATTATTTTTTTCTCATTGAATTTTATTGAGTTTTGTGGGATATATAACTATTTTTGTGAGACTACCATATTCTAACAATATTGTGCAGAATTTACAGTCTAAAAAATGTGATGATACGGATTGTAAATTATATATTATAGATTTGAAACCAATTGGATTTTTTTCCATGTTAATCTAATTTAATTTTATTCAATTATCATCAAATTTCATTAAGATTTGAATAAGTTATGACCATTTTAGTGAGGGCAGGTCTGAACCCTACCCAGGGTTTGCAGTTTTGGGAAAAATACAATAACTTTCTTTTCCAGCATTGGATCTTCATAAAAATTGGAGGAAGAGTCTATAATTATGTTTTATTCAATCTCACTAGAGAGATTGGCTTCATTATTTTTTTTGTGGAAGTTATTAATGACTGTTTTTTGCATTAAATTATGGGCTGCCATGGCTATGTTTCCAATGTGATATAGAATGCCTAATAGCATGTGTTATACAAAGATTGATTTGAATTATTGTTGAAGGTTTGTGAGATATGTTTTTGAATCCTCCTAGCTTTGCATCAAATTGGTATCAGAGCTCAGCAAAAGGTTTGGGCTAGTGTTGGTTTTGTGGTTGTGTGCAAGTTAGGAAGAACCTGGTTGTTGTCGAGAGAAGACAAAGAAAGTTGAGAGAAGTTGAAGCAAGAAGAATCTTGCTTGGGAAGAGGAAAATATGGAAGTGATAAGAAGATGTTTGCAGGCAGAGAAGGAAAGGAAGAGACAAGAGATGAGGAGAAGGGAAGCAGAGTTCAATTATTTTTATGTATAGTCCATGATGAAGATGGAACAGTGGATCAAACAAGCAACAAGTTGGCACCTGACCATGAAAAATAAAGTCGAATGGCCCATACAAAAGATTATTCAAAGAGGGAAAAAAACAAGCAAGGACAACATCACATGAGGTAGAGGTAAACTTTGTTGAGAAAAGTGATATTCCAATTGTGTTTGAAGATGAAAAAACTTCTTTGTTTGTTGATAAACATATTGTTGTTGAGATTAATGATATTGTTGTTGGTAATCAAGTAGTTTATGAAATTTTTAATGAACAAGTAGAGAAGGTTGTTGATAAGGTTGGTACTAATCCTCAAGATGTTGTTGATAATAAGGTTGATAATGACAATGTTGCATATTTTTTTGCTAATGAGATATATGCATATTTTCAAGGACATGATGTAGGTTATATATGGTACTCTAATGATGATAATGAAGATGTAGATGATGCTACTAATGTTTATACATAAGAATTGGAGTTTTGGATCCTAGAAGTTGAGAAGATGATGGAGAAGAGATGGTATAAGAAGAAGAGGAAGAAAGGACCAAAGAAGGTTGAAAAGATAAAGGAAAAAGTGCAAAGGAACTGGAAGATTAGGAAGAAGACAATTCAAAGGGGCTTGAATTCTTTTTCCCTCGGGAGTTTGGTGTAGGAGCACCTGTTTGATTTCTTGCCTCCATGAAGCCATTTGTAAATAGTTTCTCTATTTTATGTATTGGGCATTATAATAAGGTTTATCAAACCATTTTAGGGGTTTTTGAGTCTTAGGAAGTCATATTTTAATTCATTTGTTAAATAATGTTTAAAGTTGTTCCATATTGTAAAAATTGTAAAAGTTGCTCAAGAAAGTTGTCAAGTAACTTGTCAAAAAGTGTTATTAAGGTGTTTTATCAACAAACTAATCAAAAAGTAGTTGAAAATGGTTGGTTTTGGTTGGAAATGTATAAAGACACCCTCAAAAACTTGAATTGGGGGTTGGAGACATTATTTTTGAAGTTTGATGAATGGCAACGTCAAATTTTGTGTGCATTTTTTTTTATTTTTACATTGTTTTCAGGTTGAAGTTGTGCATTGTACGACCTGGTATGGAATCAAATAATGGAGTATCATATATTTATGGAAAGATATATGTTTCTTATTTCCAATTATTTTTGTCTCATTGAATTTTATTGAGTTTTGTGGGAGATATAACTATTTTGCGAGACTGCCCCATTCTAACAATATTGTGCAGAATTTACAGTCTAAAAAATGTGATGGTACAGATTGTAAAGTCTATATTTTGGATCTGAAACCAATTTTATTTTGTTTCCATGTGAATCTAATTTCATTTTCTTCAAGTCTCATCAAATTTAATTAATATTTGAATAAGTTATGACCATTTTAGTGAGGGCAGGTTTAAACCCTACCTAGGGTTTGTAGTTTTGGGAAAAATACAATAACTTTCTTTTCCAGCATTGGATCTTCATAATAATTAGAGGAAAAGTCTATAATTATGTTTTCTTCAATCTCACTAGAGATATTGGCTTCATTATTTGTTTTTTGGAAGTTATTAATGACTGTTTGTTGCATTAAATTGTGGGTTGCCATGGCTATGTTTCCAATGTGATATAGAATGCCTAATAGCATGTGTTATACAAAGATTGCTTTGAATTATTGTTGAAGGTTTGTGAGATATGTTTTTTAATCCTCCTAGCTCTGCATCAAGTGTGTATTGAGTTGAGAATAGATGTACTCAATCCATAAAAAAGATACAAAATGATCATTACATTAAAGAAGAGGAACACATACAACTTAAGTCTAAATTCACTCATTTTACGACACCTAAATATTTAGACATTGATAGCCACTAGGATGAATTGATTCTTGAAATTCACAAACAATAAAAAATGAGAAGTTGGCAAGCCCGTATTATTCCATATAATCTAATTCAACAAAAAATATAGAAATTTTGAGAAACACACCAATGAAACTAGTTCCAAGTTGCTAAAGCAAATAATTTATGAAGTTCAATAGTAGGGATAGTCAAGGCATCATCAATATCCTCTAGATGGAGATGAAGTATTGGAAGATTGGCTTGTATTATACTAGTTATCATGAAAGTAGAGAAGGTTTTATATAGTTATCCTCATGGAGAATCTTGAATAAAGTATTTAAATTGTGCCCTAAATCCAATAATCCAAGTGTCTCCACTTGCATGAAAAGTAACTACAAAGTAGAAAGAACTTCACATGCAACCAAACAATGTGTAGTTCATCAATAGGATAATGCTTTTCAATACTCCAAAGAAAATGAACCTGCATATAACCATACAAAATTATCAAGAATTTCATGAATAATGGTAACACCAAAGGTGGTTTGGACCTTAAAAACAACTTGCACAACATAAGTGCAAAGTATAACACATGGATCAATCATGCTACCTATAAAGATGTTCTCAATGGAGATGCACATTGCCCTTTTCCATTACATGCAACCATTTTCAATTCAGAGGTCATATAACTAATTTTTTGGGATATTTATTCTCATGTTCTTCATGGAAGAAGAAAACATTTCTAATCCACATTAATTCTCAAGTATTCAGGTGCAAAATATTGTGCATTTATTGAAACTACATTATGGGTGGGTGAGCCTTTATATTTGTGGAAGTATTACCTCTTCATTATAGTGGTCTTACAAGAACAATGGTTATCACATCAATGACATGGAGGATAAGAAACTTTATGTTATGCCTCTACATTTATCTCTACATAGTGTACTATTTTCACATGTTATGTATTGAAACTATCTCAAGAATTGTGTCATAGCAAGGATCACAACAACAAATGTACATACTAGCCCCATGGGATGAGGTAAGTGGGATTTTGATAAAATAATTAAATTTCTAAGGTCATTCCAAATGCATATTTCATTACCATTTTTCTTTATTTAACCATCCCCACCATAAAGTGGATCATTAGCTTTTATTTTCTCATACTAAAATCTCTTGAATCCTTTATTATGGAATTTATATTCAATTGGATAGATGTGTTGCTTCATCATGTCCTCATCTTTAGGCTATATAAATACCATCTTACTTTATGCCATCAATTTCCTATCATCCCTTTTTGGTTTTATTTATTCACATTTTTAAAATTTGAATTCATTTACCAAGTATATTAAACATCATCAAAAACTAGTTGCAATATGAATGTGATTAGGATAATCACATAGGAGAGTTGATCCGCCAACTAGGCACCAATATAACACCAAAAAAATGATAGTTCGCAAGGAGGATCACTAGATCCATAGTTAAAATAGTCAATATATATACTAAAATATAAAGGGATTACTTTTCAATTTCTTTTCTAGTATCAAAAATTTGGTGAGTAGTCTCCATGTGCCTCATAGCTTCACCCCTCTTTAGTTCATACTAGTGTTGTTTTAAGTATTGGTTCTGAAAGTCGATGTACTCATTTTTGAACTTGTCATCTACAATTCTCAGATCTTGAGACTAGTAGTCAGCCAACTTAATATCATCCTTATATAAGGGCATAGTCCCCTCGTCCAAAAATTTTGTACATCTATCTGCAGGTAGCTTCAAGATCATTGTAACCCATTCCACAATCAACAAAAAATTGAGTCTATTTCTTGACTCAGTAAGAACCCTCTACCTACCTTGGTACAATTGCTTGTTTCTCCTTTTCCACAAAAACCAAATAACCTCAATAGACAAAACTTACCAAAAGAAATTACCCATACCTTTCAAACAATTGACATGACCACACAAAATTTCAAACCAAAAATTATTCACTCTACTATCACATCCCATCAAATTTCCCATAAACACAAACCAAACAACACATGAATATTGATAGCAGAAGAAAATATGCTAAACAGTTTCAACCTCGTTACAAACATTAGAGATATCATTAGAAGGATTAAGCACTAACTTTTTTAACCAAAGCAACCATTTAAAACAACACTTTTTGGGCTCAATGTGCTTAGACCAACACACTTTAACATATTTGTTCCACTCAATTTTACTTGGGTCAAGCTTCTAGAAATTATTAACATGGTTTAGTATCTCATTAGAGTTGGTTTGCATTTTATATAGGTTAATGGGTTTTACATTCAAGAGTGGGGAGCCATCTTTCCACATCCAATTTTCTAATAGTAATTTTTTATCATCATTTATTTGGCCATAGTCTTTTAATGCTTTAACCAGAATAAAATAAGTTCTCTTCTAAGCCTCAGGAAGGCTGAACTCATGTTTCAATTGATCCCACTATTTTTTTCATCACTATCCATGACATCACTTATACATTTGATTCCTTTCCTATCCCACTTGAGGGAAGAGTATCCTTTAACTTGAGCCAATGGTTTACCAATATTATATAGATTCCACCATATTGATTTGAATCCAAAAAAATTACCCCTGTTATCATCCCCCAATTTAATAAGGTTATTGATAGCCCCCCAAGTCCTCCAAATGCTGACAAACAGGGTCGACCCAACAGGCTTAACCTCAAAATTCTCAAACAAAACATCCTGAATGTGTAAATCATGCCACTATTTGGCTTTTCTAGGGAGAACCTCTTTCAGGTTATTCCTGATTAAAACCTTCCATGGCTCATTCATGTCAAATCCCTTACTATCCATTTTTTTGCTAGAGAGATACCTTGAATTTGCAAGTATTTTAGTCTCAATCCACCTTCGGCTTTCCCTATACAACACCACTACCAGTTCACTAAATGCCTCCTTTTATTCCCTTTACCATCTGACCACAAGAAGTTGTTGATGAGCTTTTGCACCATGTTAATTTGATAGCTTGCAAAAAACTAGGCAGAGGCATAATAGATAGAGTAGGAAGCAAGAATCTTTTGACAGACCTGTACCCTCCCAACTAGGGAAAGGTAGTTATTTTTCCATCCTTTTAACTTTTTCATAATTTTAGTGAATATCCAATTCCAAATTTCATTTAATGAAGGATTTATCAAGAAAGGGATCTCCAAATATCTCACAATCTTGTTTGGTCCATATCATTGTGAAGCAATCTTAGAGTACCAATTGGGGGGAGCTTGTTCCCAACTAAGGAGCATAGATTTTGATTTTGAGATTTTTGATCCCAAGGATTGACAAAAGAAGTCAAGTCTATTATTAAGATTATCTAAGTTCTCTTCCTCAAGTTTGGGAAACAATGTTGTGTCATCAACAAATTGAATGTTTAATAGAGTAGTATTGTTTGGAAGGGTTATTCCTTTTAAGTTTTGGCCCCAACTTATCAATCCTTAAGATGTAATATAGTGCTTCATCAACAACCACAAACAATGCAAGTGCCAATGGGCACCCTTACCTAATAGACCTACTTAGAGGAAAGACTTCAGACAAAGCACCATTAATTTCAACCTGTGCATTAGCATCTCTAAATAACACCCTCACCATGTCACACAATTCATTATGGAATCCAAAGGCCTCCATCACAGTTGTCACAAATAACCACTCCACTTCGTCATATTCACATTTCATGCAAGGCTCCCTTGTAAGTATTTTTTGGGTGGGGATTAAGGAGTCTAAGATTGTTGATGTAGTTAAGTTAGTGACTAATAGTAAAGGAAAATTTGTCAAAAGTTTCCCCTAAAATAAAATTGGGGACTCCATTATTGATGTCAAATACCTTAAAACAACTAAGGTGTTTTTTGCCCAAAATTTTTGGCACTAACAAAGGTGCAAAAGGCTCTTTGAAAAGTTGGTCTTCATTCCTCTCACGACAAAAGTTCCCAATGATCCATATATTGATAAGGGTCGGGTAGTTGATTGTAGCACCTAAGAGAAGGATAGGAGTGGGAAGGGTGTGCCCTACCCTTGTAAGAATAAGGTGATTATTAATGGTTCTAATAAGGAAAAAGGTGTTGAAAATAGAGGTAATTATGTAGCTTTAAAAATTGTAAAACTATGAGATTGTAGATCTAATTAAGTGTTCTTTGTTACAATTTCTTTATGGATGATTATCTGTTTAGATTCATTTTACCATTTGTAGAAATAGACAGAAGTTTGTAGAAGAATAAGACCAGAAGATAGAAGTGACACAACATATACAATGGAGAAACCCTTTAGGAAAAAAATCCACCACCAAAATCAATAGTGCTTGTATTATTTAACATTAGAATAAGATTACAATAATTCTTTATCAATTCTTGCTTGAGATGCTTCTTTTGCCTTCAACAATTCTTCTTCACAACCTGCAATAAAATTTGATAAAACTCTCTTTGACTTGTTGCAATTAATAGACAATAATGAGCCTTGAAAACTCTAAAGAGTTATCAATTACAAAGCACAAAGCTTGCTCTCAAAAACCTATGCCTATTCTTTGCTAGTAGAGTTTCAATGTGTAACAAGAAGTCAAATCCAATATCTCCTCAATTTAGGCACCCCAAATTGAACTCCTAATTGATCATTGGACAAGAAAATATCTTCCAAGCTTCTCCTCAAAGTTGGCGCCCAAGAATGGGACCACTTAACTTAGCCTTGTAAATATCTTCTCATGAAAAAGGTGTTAACTCCAAGATGCCAAATTGGGAGCCCAAGGCAGGTCCAAGTCAATCTTTGTTAATAGAAACATATCTCTCCATCAATTCATGCAAACATGATGCATGATTTATCATCCACACTTAACTGAATGTATCACCTGTTATCTATCATGCAACTCAAGTCATTAGTCATGCATTCCAAGTCAACTGAAGTCAACTAGCATTCAACTGAAATTAACTACATGCAATTGAAGATAACTGAACCATAACTGAACTGAATTGAATTGAATTGAACTAAACTAAACTAAACTAAAATAAATTGAACTAATACTTAATTGAACTAAACTGAATTGAACTCATGTAAATATCAATTCCTAACTTTTAGGATTTTTACATGCATTACTGAAGTGTTATCTTTCCTCCAAACAGTTAACTAAACTCAAGGTGGGTTCTACCTTCCATGTGGGCGCTCCATGTGCTCCTATTTTGTAGGAGCTCTTCTTGGGCATCCCCACATGTTCCTATCATTTGGAATTAATTACAAATGTCAATTTACATGTTCATTTCATTTGAATTTAATCTCTTTCTAATCCTAGTGTTGGGGAACACTTTCCAAGGACTTAGGAGATACATGAAATATGTTTAGGATTACAATTAAATGGCATCATATTCCTGACATTCTCCCACTTGACATTATACATTGCAATTATTCTAAACAAGGAATCATTATTATAAATCAAGTATAGGACTCAAGGCCAATGGCTTTCCTGCACCATGAGAACTAGTTTCATAAGATAATCTGCAACATTGATCAAAGTGTCAACTTTCTCAATTAATACCTTCCTACTCTCAACCATTTATTGCACAAAGTGATAATTAACATCAACATGCTTAGTATGAGAATGATACATAGGATTTTTGGCTAAACAAATTACACTCTAACTATCACATTCAAGTTTAATTTGCTTGCAATTAAAACCAATACCTTTCCCAAGTCTCTGTAACCAAATTGCCTCTTTAGAGGCATGTGAAACTGTCGAGTGTGTTGAACTCACATCCAACCAAGGTGTAGGATCCTCAGACTTCCTACTAAAATCTCATCAAGAGTAACCATCTCAACACATGTCTCTAACCATAAAAGAACTCAAGACTCACCTATGTCTCCAAGTATCCACGAGGACCTGTAACCAACCAATCCATGCCAAACTCCAACTGCAACATATCACTATCATGAAGTAATCAAGCAAATGATTAATGTACCCAATACATAAGAGAACTACTATGATCAATGTCAAAGCTCCAATCATGAATTAGAAACATAAGCATGGCATCCATGATCTAACCATCTCTTCCAAGGAGATCACATGCATCATAACATACATAAACATCGTAGTCTCAAACAAGTACCATGTAAAACTCTAAATGCAACAAGAGTAAACCGTGACATAATAGAAACCACTCTAAACTAGGAAAGCATATCCCCAATCGCATGAAGATAACCATACCAATGATCCATCCAAGTCACTGCCAACAACTCCCACTGAACCATGGTACGAGCTAGACATGGCATCATGACTACCATCCTCTTCATGAAGATCACTCTGAAACATCAAGCAAAGAGTCATCACTAACAATTTTACATGAAATGATCAATGCATCATTATCGTCATATGAGGATTCCTTTGTAGAAGAATCAAAACTCTTTTTCTTGTTCTTACATTCCTTCTTCACATGTCCTAGTTTTCTATAATTCCAACGCTTTACCTTACTCTTACTAGGGGTTTTAGACCATCTTTTGGACTTACCCTTTACTTCCTTGTCTCCCTTAGGTTCCTTTTTGTTAGGCCTAACTCTTACAAACAAGGCATCTAGGTGTTCCATTTTAGACTTCCTCCTCATCTCCTCTGATAGGAGAGTAGGAATTATATTTTCCATCTTAGGATCTGCACCACTACCACTTATAGCAACAATTAGATTTTCCCAAGACTTTGGTAAAGAACAAAGTAACAACATGCATTTATCTTCATCTTCTAGCTTTACATCTACAGATGCTAACTGACTTAGAATCAAATTAAAATCATTTAAATGATTTGCAACAGAATCACCATCTTGCATCTTTAAATAATACAACTGTCTTTTCAGATACAACTTATTAGCAAAACTTTTGGTTTGATAGATATCAACTATCCTCTTCCACCACTTATATGTAGTAGTTTCAACTAAAACATTCAAGAGAACAACATTAGCAAGACATAATATTATGGTCCCTCTTGCCTTCTTATCAAGCTTAGCCCAATCCTCATCTGACATCGTTGTAGGTGAATTTGTCTCATTACAAACAACTAACCACTGATCTCTCTCTTCAAGGAGATCCTACATTTTTAGTTTCCACATCTCATAAATAAATCCATTGAATCTTTCAATATCTAAACAAGAATTAGAAATCATTGTAACACACTTCTTTTACAAAATCAGCAATAACACAATAGTAAAAGCTCCCACTACAACCAAAAAAACCTTCAAACTTTTAAGAGAAAGGCATCCCAAACTCTACCCAACTTTAGCTCTGATACCAAATGTTGAAAAATGGAGGTTATTATGTAGCTTTAAAACTTGTAAAACTATGAGATTGTAGATCTAATTAAGTGTTATTTGTTACAATTTCTTTGTGGATGATTACCTGCTTAGATTCATTTTACCATTTGTAGAAATAGACAAAAGATTGTAGAAGAATAAGACCGGAAGATATAAGTGACACAACATATATCATGGAGAAACCCTTCCGGGAAAAAACTCCACCACCAGAATCAATAGTGCTTGTATTATTTAACCTTAGAATAAGATTACAATAATTCTTTATCAATCCTTGCTTGATATGTTTCTTTTGCCTTCAACAATTCTACTTCACAACCTACAATAAAATTTGATAAAACTCTCTTCAACTTGCTGTAATTAATGGAGAATAACGAGCCTTGAAAACTCCAAAGAGTTGTCAATTACAAAGCACAAAGCTTGCTCTAAAAAACCTACGCCTATTCTTTGCTAGAAGAGTTTCAATGTGTAACAAGAAGTCAAATCCAATATCTCCTCAATTTAGGCACCCCAAACTAAACTCCTAATTGATCGTTGGACAAGAAAATATCTTCCAAGCTTCTCCTCAAAGTTGGTGCCCAAGAATGGGCCCACTTAACTCAGCCTTGTAAATATCTTCTCATGCAAAAAGTGTTAACTCCAAGATACCAACTTGGGCGCTCAAGGTGGGTCCAAGTGAATCTTTGTTAACAAAAACATATCTCTCCATCAATTCATGCAAAAATGATACATGATTGATCATCCCCACTTAATTGAATGTATCACTTGTTATCTATCATGCAACTCAAGTCATTAGTCATGCATTCCAAGTCAACTAAAGTCAACTAGCATTCAACTAATACTAACTACATGCAATTGAAGATAACTAAACCATAACTAAACTGAATTGAACTAAATTGAACTAAATTGAACTGAACTGAATTGAGCTGATATTGAACTGAACTAAACTAAAATAAACTGAACTCCACTCATGTAAATACCAATTCCTAACTTCTAGGATCTTTACATGCATTACAAAAGTGTTATCTTTCTTGCAAACAGTTAACTAAACTCAAGGTGCCCGTTCCACCTTCCATGTGGGCACCCCATGTGCTCCTATTTTGTAGGATCTCTTCTTGGGCATCCCCACATGTTCCTATCATTTAGAATTAATTACAAATTTCAATTTACATGTTCATTTCATTCGAATTTAATCTCTCTTGAGTGGTTGGTTTAATATTCTTGCTTGCTTTCTATTCTAACTAGACTGGGTTCAGATCGCTTCCCTCTGGCTTTATCAGTGGATTTGTTGGGGGGCAAGAAAAATTTTCCATTTAGGTTTGAAAAAATGTGGACTTGTCACCCTGACCTGGGAAATTTGATTAATGAGTGGTGGAACATCCATGTGGATGGATCAACTACGTTTAGAGTTGCTAAAAAGCTTGCCAATGTAAAGGATAATGTTAGAAAGTGGAATCGTACCTCCTTTGGGCATATTTTTATGGAAAAAGAGGGTGTGACTAAGGAGCTTCAGGATGTGCAACACTCAATCCAAGTGTCCAGGTATGATCAGGCCTTGATGCAGAAGGAAAACATCTTGCTTTCCAGATTGCACAACATTGTGGCGAAAGAGGAGGAATTATGGAAACAACGGTCGAGGATAATGCGGCTTAAAAGTGGGGACATGAATACAAAGTTTTTTCACCTTTCAACTCTGAAACATAAGGCTAATAAACATATTAATCTGATCAACTTCAATAATAAAGTGTTGGAAAAGGATGTTGATTTGCTGCTTGCTGCTTCTTCTTACTTCTCTCAGCTATTGCCGATGGAGGGGGAGCTGGATATGGCTTGTCAAGAGGATCTCTTAAGGGATATCCATCAAATTATGGATGATGATATGAATAGATAGTTGGTTTTCATTCCCTTGGCAGATGAAATTCAGAGTGCTATTTTTTCTTTTGAAGGTAATAAGGCTCCAAGTCTAGATGGCTTCCTGATGTTCTTCTCTCAATCCTTTTGGGAAATTATTGCTAGGGATGTTGTTGCGGCTACTAAGGAGTTTTTTAGGTCTAGATTCCTTCTAAAGGAATTGAAATCATCTTTTATTGTTTTGGTCCCTAAGAATCCTGGTACTTCTTTTTATGAGTTTCGTCCTATCAATTTACGTAATTCGATTTATAAGATTTTGTCCAAGGTTTTGGTGGTTCGAGTGCAAAGAATTTTGCCTATTATCATCTCGCCTCAACAAAATGGGTTTGTGGTTGGGAGGAAAATCCTGGATTCTATTCTTTTTGTTCATGAGAATAGTCACTCTCTGTCTATTAATAAGAAAGTTTGTTTTATTTTGAAACTTGACTTACTGAAAGCTTATGATAGAGTTAACTGGGGGTTTTTGTCAAATATTTTAACTGCTTTTGGCTTAGGGGAGAAAGTGGCAGCCCTTGTGCTTCAACTTATCTCTACTCTAAGATTCTCTAATCTCATTAATGGGTCCCCATCTCCTCTCTTTAACTGCTCGAGAGGTCTGCAACAAGGGGATCTTATTTCTCCATTTCTATTTATTATAATGGTGGAATCCTTGGGTCGTCTAATTCAAAGATCTATCAATTTTGGGGTTATATTTGGACTTGCCCCTTCTTCTAGTAACCTTATTTTCTCACATTAGCAGTTTGTGGAGGATTCTCTTATGCTTGGGAAGTTTTCCATTAAGAAGGCTAAGGTTGCCAAGGCGATCTTATAGACATATGAAGTTGCTTCATGGAAAAAGGTTAGCTTGCCTAAGAGTGTTCTTTTCTTTTTTAACACTCTGATCCATAGACAAACTAAAATTGCTAGAATTCTGCAGTGCCAGATTAGGGAACTTCTTGTTTCTTACTTAGGCCTGCCCTTGTGCTCCAAAGTTCTTTATT
Source organism: Sequoia sempervirens (assembly GCA_007258455.2). Taxonomy (NCBI): domain Eukaryota; kingdom Viridiplantae; phylum Streptophyta; class Pinopsida; order Cupressales; family Cupressaceae; genus Sequoia; species Sequoia sempervirens. The sequence goes on along the minus strand of VDFB02270651.1, from coordinate 295,448,776 downwards.
ATTTTTGGAGTGGTATGATTGATAAATTCAACTCTAAATCGGTTGGTTGGAAGGGTGTTTTGTTGAGTCAGGCTAGGAAAGTTTAGCTAATTAAATCTACATTTCAGAATCTTCCTGTTCATGCTCTTAGCCTTATTCATATGCCTAGGAAGTTTGTGGATACTTTGGAAAATATTAAAAAAAATTCCTTTGGTCTGGGGTGGAGGACAAGAGAAGGATTCACTTGGTTGCCTGGGATGATGTTTGCAGGCCTAAGAAGGTTGGTGGATTGGGGATCCGTAAAATCTAAGCTTTTAATATTGCCCTCCTTGGTAAGCAAATGTGGAACCTTCTGCTTGCCAAGAGTGAATGGGCGAAAATTACTTGGAGTAAATACTTACATGATGTTGATGGTATAAGGGGTTTCTTTTCTCAAGAGTTTAATCCCCCATCTGGGTCTACTCTTTGGAATTGCATTGTTAAGGCTCACAAGCTTGTGGCCAAGGGTCTCTTTTGGCAACTGGGGGATGGTAGAGATATCTTGTTTTGGGATGATAATTGGTTTGGCAACAAGCTCCTCAAAGATGAGCCATGGGCTCAACCTTTCATGGATCTTTGTGTGCGACGATTTGGCAAAGGGTTGCTGACTATATTGAGGGAGGTTGTTGGAAGAAGTTGGATGAGGTCGACCTTGTTTTAGAGATTGTGTATAAGGCTATATCTTTGGTACATATTCCCTCCCCCCTTCTCGTAATAAGTTTGTTTGGAATTCTTCCTCTAATGGTATCTACTTTGTGGCTTTGAATTTTCATTGTAATGACTCCTTTGTTGGCCCAGCTCCATTTTGGGCTTCTATGTGGTCCTCTAAATTGATTCCTAAGGTTAATATTTTCTTTTGGCTCTTCTGCCAGAATAAAATATTAACTGCTGAAAACTTGGTCAAAAGAGGTTTTGTGATGCCTAACAAATGTTTTCTTTGTGAAGAGGAGGCTGAAAATGCTTGTCATTTGCTGATTGGATGTAGTTATGTTAGAATGGTTTGGGCCCATGTGCTCTCTCTTTGGAACTTAAGTTGGGTGTTCCCTGGTTCTATAAAAGAGCTATGGTCTTAATGGATTGGCCTGTTGTCCAATCCTGCTCTTCAATTATTGTGGTCTCTCTCTCTCTTCCTCATATTGCTTGGGGAGTTTGGCTTGAGTGAAATAATAGAATCTTCAGGAATTCTTCCCTCCCTGCTATCTCTGTGGCTTAAAAAATTTGTGTTACCATCAAAGAAAACTTTATGGCTGGGATAAATTTTCACAATGGTTTGAAGATAAATCTTAGCCCCTGAGATATCTCTATTTCTCAAAAGTGGAAGTTGTCTTGTGATATCTCCCTTCAAATTTCTAAAGGAAAAACTTCTAGAGAAGATGTTGTTTGGAAAGCTCCTCCGGAAGGTTGGATGAAGATTAACTTTGATGGGGATGCTAAAAGGAATCTGGGACCTACTAGTTGTGGGGAGTGATTAGAAACTCAAATGGTAGGCTCGTTTCTGTTGTGGCGCTCCCTTTGGGAACCTAGACAAACCAATATGCAGAAGTGACTGTAGCCTATCATGGTCTCAAATTGGCTCAAAGCAAAGGTTATAGGAAAGAGTGGCTGGAGGGGGATTCTCTGCATATCATAAATAATTTAAAAAATTGCACACCTCCCTCTTGGACTATTGAGTCCTTGATAAGGGATTCAATAGATATTATGAAATCTTTTGATGAGGTTTATATTTCACACATCTTAAGAGAAGGTAATTGGCTAGCGGATATTTTTGCTAACATTGGTGTTAAAGAATTTAGGGAGTGAGGTCTAAATGACCCTCTTCCTATAGAGGCCATTACAACGATAAATCATGAGTGCTAATTTTAATTTGATTAACGTCTCATTATGGTTGGTGGTGTGCATGCCCTTCATCACATGGTTGATTGTTATGAGAAAGGATGGTGTGCAAGATTTGAATCAAGCGATTCATACAGGAGAAGGGTGTTGTAGGAAATAGAATACTTTGGTCTTTATTATCCCTTGTCCCAACTCTGGCCTCACATGGATTCTAGGTGGTTTTGGTATTGTTTTCCAAAGCATTCTCTATTTTGTGCTTGCAGCCTGTAAGTTGGTTTCTTTTGCTAATTGTGGCAAGCTGGGTGGTGACAAAAATTGCGTCGAACCTTCCTCTTGTGATGCTGCTAGGGAAAGGAAGGAGGTCTGGTAGGTATTGGTGAAGGGAGGGTTAACACCCTATTTGGAGAAACTTCATAGCAATAATCCCCAGGTAACAAACTTTTTTTGTTAAAGGATGGAATGACAGACTGCTTAAGATTTATGGGACCGAGTTTGAGGTTAATGAAGAGTTTATTGCTGGTATTATGGGTCTGACTATGGACGACATGAAAGTCTTTAGGGATAAAAAGAAGGCGCAAACTGCAATGAATATTTTTTCAAAGATGATGAAGAGAAATATTTAAAGACTGCTCGGAGTGGCAGATATCAATGAAGTTCCCTTAAGGCTTTATGGGGGGATGTTGTGGAGGAATTAATGCACTACATTACCTTGGAAGGCCAATTTTCGGTGATGAATGCTTACCATTTCATTCTGCTAAACCATTTCTGACATAAGAAGAGGGTTTCTTTGCCATTTTATCTTCTAATGTCTCTTGACTCGGGTATTAAGGATCACAAGAAGAACTTGAAAAATCCCATCTTGCATGTAGGGTTAATTCTCCTCATCTTTGATTATGTGAAGAATTTTGAGGTTCCTAAACCTATGGTCACCCCAAAGGGTAAACAACCCAAACCTGCTGAGGGGTATGATATGACCTCCGAAGAGGAACCAGTCAACAAAAAGGTCAAGAAAAGGAAATTGACTTTGGAAAAAGAGGTTGACTTGGAGGAGGATGTGGAATTCATTCTTAATTCTCTCGCTTCTCTGGAGGGGGGTCCACATTCCCCTCCCATGGGAAAGAAGAAAAAAGGGGGAGCTTGTGCTAGCGGGGGTTATGTAACTTGTAGTGAAGAAGCTGCTACTGGCGTGCCAAGTAGGGGTTTGAAGGTGAAGAATGACTAGTATGGGGAGGCCTCCTCACCACCCCTGATTTCTATGAAGAAGAATTTGGGGGAAGTTATCGGGAAGAAAAGGGTTTTGCAGATTGTGAGCCAAATTTTGGAGAAGGGCCATCCTTTCACTATTGCGGGCAACCTCTTTGCTGATGATTCCCCGAGTGTCAAGCCAATTATGCAGGTGAAGGATAAGTATGGGGATGTTGTTGCTTTGGAGATCCAGGATGTGGATTTGGAGAGGATTATGAAGAGAAAGGCGGTGGTAGAGGAAATTGTGAGCTCCATCCGCAAGCTTAAGTCTCTAGTTGCTGTGGAAAAAGGTAAGGATTCCCCTGCTGGTAAGGATAAGATTAGATCCTCTGAGGAGGAAGATTCCCTGGGAAAAGGGGTTTTTAATATTGATAGAGATGATTTGTTTGATGTGCTTGGTATTGCGCATGAAGGGTCCATTGTTTTGTTTAAGCTTTTTAAATGGTTTTTTCATGAACTCAATAAAATGAATGTCAAAGTCAGGGGAGTGGTTAGCAAGGCTGGGGGGTCCTCTGTTTAGAATCAGATAGATGAGTTGTTTGACTCCTTAAATACTATGGCAGACACTGTTGTGGAGGAAACCCTCAAAATGAAGTAGAATCTTGAGGGAAGAATCCTCATCCTTGAGGATCAAATGGTGAAAATATGGGATATTATGATGAGAGGAGGGGAGGTACATAAAATTGCAGGGAAATATGAGTCTATTGCTATTACTTCTCCTGTGGTTAGTGCTAAGAAGTGAAAAGATAGTGCCCATGTTGATGAGGTTGTTGCAGCTGGTAAGTTGATGGGGGAGGATGTTGCTGCTGAGAAGGGTGGTGAGAAAAGTATTATTTTGATTTCAAAGGTAAATATGAATGGACCTGGAGCTAGGACTAGGAATAATGCTAAAGCTCAAGTAGGGGCATCTGGGAAGGATAGTTCTAATGTTTTTGATGATGCACATAAAGCTATTGATTGCGACATGGAGGCGAAAAATATTCTGAAAAAGCATGTAGTGCTGTTGGTTGGATCCTCCTTTTTGGCTTTTTTTTGTTGATGGGTTGTTGTTGTTGGGCTATTTTTTCGCTTAATGTTGTTATCTTTTATTTTAGCTACTTTCTAATGTAAAGGGTTTTGGGCCTCTTCAAAACTCGTATTTTACCTCTAATAAAAAACAACAATCCATGTAATTGTTCACAATTTACCCACCAACAACAATGATGTGTCAATTTCCCAAAAATATTGGAATGAGCAATAATCTAAGCGATGTTGACACATATTAGACATTCATATTATCTAAAATTAATTTAATTGCATTTGAATAAAGTACATTTTAAAACATCCAAATATGAATTAATCATTAAAAATAGTGTTAATATTCAATATCAATTATGAAAAAATATGAGATCAAAATTTGAATAATACTTATCTAAGATAAACCCTAGAAATGGATTTACACCCTCTTGAGGATTAGTGACAAGGCCTCTTAGCCTATGGATGCAATTTAGGAGGACTTACTAATCATATAAAATTCTTTGTCTTAACTCAAAACCATCTAAGGTGTACTCTATACCCTTGATTGCACACAATATGTGTGTTGCTTCTCTAATGCCTATTGTCTACCTTCCTCTATCTTCTTAGAGTTTTTTGTTTTTATTTCCAAGCCTTTACATAGTCTAAATAATTTTCTTGGTTAGGTGGTTTGAATTGATGTTCTTGTTCATAATGGTTGGTTGCCATTTATTAATTAAATATAACATTTACAATCCCTTTCCAATAAAATGTTTTTTCCTGTATAATTTCCTTGAAAGGAATCTTCATAATAACACTTCTCTTTTTAACTATAACTAATGATTTTATCTCCCTTTTAACTAAAACAATATTTTTACATGGAAGTAACCTTCTTTATTATTCCCTTTAACTTTCACCTGGAGAAATAGTCACATAACAACAATGCACATCCCACTCAACTTATGTAGGCTTGCAAATGATGCAATTACCAATCACATCATAACAACCTTGACATCATGGTCAAAGGAGAGATTACCACCAAGAGGAATAACCCACTTGTCAAGGTCCATGGATAATTAGATAGCTCACCAATAATGCATGATAATTTCTATCCTAGTTTTTATCACCCCATGATAGAATAGACACATGACCAATATATAAGCTCCTATGAAAGGAAACTATGTTTGTTCATTATTTTATCTAAAATGAGTTCTCAATTGCTATAACCCATCTAAAACTGGTCTATTAAGAACTCATTTAAAATTGGTCTATAGAGATAAAAATATATACGGGTTGACTCCACCTATAATATAAAAATGCTTTGAACCACCATCAAGTCACTTGTAGCATCAATGCATAAACTGACTCTTCTAGTCCTACTATTTTGAAATCTTGTAATATTGCTTTTAACACAATACAAATCACCCTCATTAATGATTCTAGTATAATAAAATTCTCTCAATTACTCTCCTTAACAATCTCATGCCAATTGGAAGTCATATAAACACTTGTAGTAGTTGATACTTATATCAAATTATTGTTATCTCATAGTAGTCTATTAACACATACAACAAGCTATACTATACCTATATTAACTAAATGGACTCCTTTAGTAACTTTGTGATCACTCGTAGTATTGTTATAGATAACCTACACCTTACTAGTAGGGTATTTGTAGCCTCCTACATAAGTGCCTAACTAAAAGCCCACTAGATCCAAACTTCTCCATTGATTTTCTTGAATCACTCAAGGTGGAGGAAAAAGTAGTCTTGTGGTAGTGGTAATTGCCATGCTACATTCATTTATTACTTTAGTAAGTGAATATTACAAGTGAGCAGTCTCCTTACCTTCTACTTTTGCTAATTATCCCTACCATGAATAAAACTAAAACACACATCAATTCTCACAATTCTCCAACTCGTAGACATGTCTAAGTTCATGATTGCATATATAGCTATTTATTGATTTTTAATGATAACAAAGTTATTTCGAGTTGAAGAAGAAGTTTGACCATCCCTAGAAGCTTTATCAAAGAATTTTCAATTCAAAATATGAGTTCTAGCACATGTATTATCAATGAACACCTTAGGGATCATGGTACAATATTTGTGTTTTACAACTTTGTCCAACACTTGTCCCTCCACTTGAATTCGATATTTTGTCCAAATTTTGTTGTTTCCATAGATTTGGATCAATAAGTATAGTTATTACCACTTACCTCTCACACACTATAAATAACCCCGGTCAAAGATGCTAGTCATACTCCACTTAGTAACCCTCTATCAATGATTTCCTACAACCATCATAAGATCAATTATACATGGGAGAAAGTGCCAACTATGGAATATGTAGACATTACCTAAGTGGAATATCTTTTTTATGTAGGTAAAATATTTACAAATATTATAAAAATATTAAATAATTAGACTAGATCTTGGACTTGCAAGGCATACAACAACACCTAGTCCATCAATTCTAATGCACTAAAAAGGAAACCAACATATACTAATGATCGTTAACTTGACATCCATAACCTACTTTGTCAATGTCAATAACTTATCTAGTGAGGGTTGATTGGATAAACCACAAAACAATAACAAGGATTGAGGACCAAAAACAAAATTAAACAACTCTAATGATAAATTTATTACAAAAAAACAATATTACTAGAAGACACACATAAAGTACCCATAGTTTGGGTTGTGGTTTAGTTGGGTAGGCTAATAAATATATTTCTTTGAATTTTTACTCTCATCACTATCGAACTATAACAATACTCTTGCTTGATACTCTCCCTCTACTTAAAAATAATGTACATTACAAAATTTAGAAAGATAGATAGACTAATTCATATCAATAATCACAATAAAACATACTATAAACATAACATAATAACCAAATATCATCATCATATAAATACACATCATTAATGTAAACTAAATTAAAATCTCTAAACAACATGACAAACTATTAATACTTTTAATCACTACATAAACCAATTAAACAATAATAATAAACAAGATTTTACAAATATAACATATAAAAACAATTTACAAACAAAAAAAACAATCAAAAGTTAGTTATAAAACTTCTTTAAAAAGACAACCACCTACCATCCCACACCCACTATTAAAGTGAAGAGTTGTAAGTTATAAAGGTGCCCAAAAAGAGGTAAAAGATACTTGCCATGAAATGCAATGCACCCAAAGCATAAGAGCCCATATTTTATGTGCATGAAAGTGCAAAGTTCTCCTTACAAAAGAGATCACTTTCACTGAGTTTTCCTTATCACTTCCCATACAAGGTAAGACAAAATTGTGATGGTGGACTAGTGACTTTCTTTCATATAGAGTGATTTCTTAGTTCGCAAGTAAGGCACTTGTTGTCTCACATAAGCCATCTAGGCCCTTTTAATAGGCTATCAAAATTGCTTGTGAGAGGACTCTCCTAACCAAACTCCATCCATTAACAAAGAAATTTGTGCACTAATAATATTAAAATTGTCTCCTAAATAAAAATAAATAAAAAAAATTGTTTCCTAAATAAAACCTAGAGCTAGGAAAAAAATAAAATAATAATAAATACATGCGTTGGCTAGTTACTTTTCCAGTCCATAAAACACGTCAATTGCCGTTAAATGCCGTCAACGTCATCGTCCCTTCGGTTAACGAAGGCTATCGCTTTTTCGAAAGCATATAAAAAATCAACCGCCATGCACTATAACGCATTTTGAAACGCCATCTCAGCCGTTCGATGTGCTACAAACAGCCCGCAGTTTAGGAACCTTTTCTTCTGGCACACGCTATAAAACGGAGGTTAGAGCCCGTCATCTAACGGTGTTAGCTGCCGTTGTTTTTTATTAATAACTAACGTGGTAGTTTTTGTCGGCAGACGAAGGGATATTGCGGGCTTATTTCCGTCTCCTCTGTTTAGCAATTTTGCTGACAGAAGCTTTTTCTGTTTATTTTTTCTGCGTGTTACCGAGGTTTGCAGAGGGTGAGATTTTGATTGAGCAGAATGAAGGTTACAGTGAAAACTTTGAAGGGCAACCACTTCGACATCGAAGTGCAACCCACAGATGCGGTAAATTTGTTGTTTTTTTGTTCGTTATATTTGAGTAGAGTATTTTTTCATGCATCAGTTTAGTTAGGGTTTCTTCCGCAGTTGTGTTATAATTAGTTCGATGTTGGATTGTTTGCTTCGTTTGGCGCAGATTGAAATGGTAGGTTAAATCCTGGGTAAATTTGGGCAGATATTTTCTTGTTAAAAGTAGGGTTTTGGTTCGGTTGTTCCGTGTTTGAAGGTGGTTTTGTTTGGGTAATAGGCTTTGTCGGGCTTTTTTTTGTTTGTTTTAGGGTTCCGTAGAAGGAAAGAAGGGTTTGTGTTCGATTCTAATCGAGGTTATTTGTTGGCGCCTCAATGCTGGTTTTCACTGATTGAGATTAAAAGTAAATCTATAGAGTTTTGTTATATTGTGGAGAGCTTAAGCATGCTGATGATCTAATTGGTTTAGAGATATACGCTTGCTGTTGGGGATTGCAAGATTGTGTCTCTTTCGGTTACCGGAATGTTTGTTATATGCGACTTGGTTTTAGTGCTGAAATTCCTCTGGAAAACAATTTGGTTTGTGTCAGACGAATTGAAGTGTTGTGGGGTGGGCGTTTGGGGATTAGGTCTTGGGCAGAATTAAGAATTCGTGATTTCGAATTTCATGACTGCTGAATTTTGGTTGACGTTATTTCAATTGAAGAAAACACTATAATGGCTCTGAAATGTTGTGTTTCATCTTTAATACTTTTTATTCTGCCATGATTATTTAAACTGAGGGCACACGATGAACTCTTAATACAGGTTGAATTACGTTTCCTTGATTAGTGTGTTAATGTCTCGCTTATATAATTAAGGGCTCATTTGGATTTGGAGAAACTTAAATAGGGTTTTGTTGATATTTTTTAACTTGTGCAGTCTGCCTCAATTATCAATACACTTTTGTTGTTTGTTGCAATATTTGAACTTGTGTCAGTGTCAAAGTAAACTTTAGAGGGTTCAAATCTTCATTGTAATTGCAACATCCGCTATGTCTTTGAAGTCTTATCTGCTTAAGGGTGTGCACAAGTAACTATTAAAATACAAAATCTCATCTCAGTTAAAAGGGTTCTTGAAAGCATGAATACCAAAGTACTTGGTAATGCCATTCTTGTTGGATCTTGTTCAAAGATAGCTTTGGTTACTACGTATCATTTGTTTCAGCAAATATTCCCTTTGAATGCCTTTTTTTTAATATGAAATAAATAACATCACCATCATTGTTAGGAGGTCACCCATGGTAGGTATCTGGTATATTCAAAAGTTACAAGCTTCCTTTTTCCACTAGAAAGTTAGAATTTAGTGTTTCTTGCAAAATTAATGATTAGATTGTTTCATAGTAGATTCCACTTTATCTATTGTGAACAGAAGGGTGTCCACTGTTGGGAATATGATTGTAAACAGTAAATCTTATTCTTGTGAAGAAAGGTATTACCATATATAGGTCTTGGGAGAATTATAATTGCTAGGGTTCTTGACATAGTTTACAAACAGGCTGCTGTTGCATTGAATTTAGTCTTTGGATAGTCCTATTAGTAATCATTTGCAACATATGCTCATAAAGAGATTCCATTCCGAAATCTAATTATGTTTATATATGAATATTAACGTAGTTTATAAACAGGCTGCTGTTGCATTGAATTTAGTCTTTGGATAGTCCTATTAGTAATCATTTGCAACATATGCTTATAAATGGATTCCATTGCGAAATCTAATTATGTGTATATATGAATATTGAGGTGTTGAGATATATTAGAAGGGTGATCATTAGTATGCATACTGATTTTGAAATTGCTAGCTAATTATGTGATTAACATACCATGCATTCCAAGCATCTAAACTCTGATTGAAAGAAAATTGTCCACAATACTGCTGGCCAAGGTATAAAGAAGCGAGTTTGATTACAGGAAACACATTTTTTCCAGAAATACAGGATACAAAACATTATTGTGATTTATAGATTTGAAATTCGTCACAGTAAGGAATTAGAACAAATCATTGTATGTCTCTTTTCTAGGACTGTCTAAATCATCCTCCATATTCTTGGAATAAAATGAAGATTGGCATGACAATTCCTATAGCTCCCCTTTCTGGCACTTGTGTAGGAGTTCATTGCCTTTCATTATCATGTAATTAAAGATTGTGAAAGATAGCTTGGGAAGCATCAAAATCAGACTGCTCTGTCTATCCTAAATTGTGGTTGATCCTTTCTTTAGCAGTTGTGTGACAGGACAGAACAATTAACATTTAGCAGTTCTGCTGTAGTTTATAGTTTTTAATATGAGCTTAATGAATAATCTTTTGATCTGGCTTGATTTTATTTTAAGGTTGACCATCCTTTATGATTGTGAAAGCAGTTCTCCTAAATTCTCCTGTTGGGTTGCCTTTATGTTTAATTTCAATTTTTTTTCAGGTTCTATATCAATGCCTTGATCGCACCTATGATGCTGTGTTTTATGGTTTGATTTTTTATGTTTTCAATTATCACATCTGATATTGCTTTGTAGTTGCAGTGCTAGAGGGATAATGCAGTGCTTGGCACTTTGTCATTGGACATGGTAGTAATTCTCTTATATCAATTGGTCTTCTTGATTTTTCAGGTTGTAGATGTTAAAAGACAAATAGAGCAACTTCAAGGGTCTTATCCATCTGAGCAGCAGTTACTGATTTATCAAGGCAAAGTGCTGAAGGATGACACCACCTTGGAGGAAAACAAAGTTACAGAGAATACTTTCCTTGTTGTTATGTTGTCTAAGGTATTGTCTTCCCTTGATTATTGATCTTTCCATTGTGTCTTATCTGCTCAGAAAATGCTGTAAACACCAAAGAAGCATAGGTAAAACTTGACAAGAAATGTTATATCAATCTAGTGCTATTGTATTTCAAAATTCAAATTGCCAATATTCTGCTGATGGGATCCATACTCATGGTTGTACTATTGGGGGTCAAGGTTGTTATTGCATATTATTGTTTCAACTGTAGTGTATCTGTTGAAATTGGCTATTTAGATTTAGGCGTCATGATTTGTTTTTATTTTTATTTTTATTTTCTATTTTTGTTAAATGTTCCAACTGTCACATCCTTTTATTATATTTGACTACCTATGTACCTAGGTGTCTCCACCATATGGAGCCACCTATATAGTTTTATGATTTTTAAATTTGTTCTATCCATCTCCAATTAAGATCTAGGACTTTTTGATAAGTTTACTTTCAAGTGGTTGTGGCGTTGCCCATGTCAATTTCATTTGCTTTCTTTGTTTTCAAAATTTCTGATTTCAAATTTTAAAAAGGTTATTTTTTGTTCAAACCCCAGACTTGTTACTTTGAATTTTCTAATATAGATTGATCCTTTTCTAGCTAGCATGTATTTATGATATTTGGTGGCTGTTGTATAGAGAGAAACTCTGGTTTAGTTGTATGTCTGTCAATTTATTTTGCTTTTTCTGTTATCCAAATTTTGAAAAGGTCATTTGTTTGTTCAAATCCTAGATTTGCTACTTTGAATTTCTCTGTCTAGATTGATCCTTTTCTAGCTAGCATGCACTTATGATATTTGGTGGTTGTTGTATTGGGGAATATTCTTGTTGGCTTGTATGTCTGTTCTGTTAAATTATAAATAGTCAATCAAGCAAATCAACAGCATGCATGAGTATTTGTAAATCATAAATGCATTTAGAGTCAATGATTTGACTTTGTGAATTGTATCAAGCACAACTCAATCAGTAGACGGATAATAATGTCTATTGTTGTTTAGTATGATACCAAACTAGGAATTTCAGTCTCGTGACTGAATCTTTGAAGCTTTTGATTTGGCGGTTACTTTCATTTGAAGTCCAGACTACTTGACTGTTAATATTGCCCTTGCAATGTTTATTTGCACCAAATTTTCTTCTTCATGTTCTGAAGCTTCATAACTGAAGTCATTAAGATGATTGCTTTTTTCAGACTAAATCCTCAACACCTGGGGGGCCATCAACACAGGTAATTTTCAATTCAAGAGAAAATTTTCTTGACTGAGTTCTTTATCACATTTGACTTGTATCTGCATATGGATTTGTATTTGTGTTTGAGGGTTTTAGAATCCCAAGTACTGATTGCATTTTGTGTATTTTAGCCGGCCCCAACAACTGTTCCTGCAGCTCCAGTCAACAATCCTGTAGTGCCAGCGCCAGCTCCAGCTCCAGCTCCGGCGCCAGCACCAGCAGCTGCAACTCAGCTTCCAGCTTCGTAAGTTCTAGCCAATGTTTGCACAAATGCCTATCTCATATTGCTTGTGGATTTGTAAAATTACAGGAAATGTTCATTATATTTACTTCTAGTGATTATAGGAAGTTTGGTCTAGTGTTTTTATTCTTGTTTGTAATTGATGATTTGTCTTCGTTTTCTGCTATTGAAAAACTCTAAAGCTTTAAACTTGTGTAGGGCTCCTACAACCACTGCACTGAGTGCTGCCACTGGAGCAGCACAGTAAGTAAAATTGTCAAATAAAAAATTGTAGCGTAAATATTGAATTATTATTTCTTTCTAAGATATTAAGCATTTTAGCATCTGTGTGGTCTTTAATGCCTTTGTCTTAGTTGTACCAAGAACTGTAGTATTTCAATCGTCTTGCATAAACTTAAAGCTATGATTTGCCATTTTCTGCTAGAATTTTTCTTTATTATGTATGTTTGTTCTCATTTACCATCAAATAAAAAAAATGCACTTTTTTTGCTTTTTTTCATTTCTTTTATAGTTGAATCCCCTAGCTCAGGATTGAGCCTTTTCAATACAGACAGTACTAATTTCAATAATTTTCCATCTTGTGATTAGGATTGCAATTGTACTATTTTCAACTATACTATTAGTTATACTATATATAACTTTTTTACAAGATATTATTCATATGTTACTGTTGATTTTAGTCTCTTTTTTGTGATTCAGGACAGATGCTGATGCCTATGGGCAAGCTGCTTCCAATCTAGTTGCAGGAACTAACCTGGAACAAATTATTCAACAAATTCTTGACATGGGCGGGGGTAGCTGGGATAGAGATACAGTTGTCCGTGCTTTAAGGGCAGCTTTCAACAACCCAGAACGTGCTGTAGAATATTTGTACTCGGTACGTACATTCGTTTTCTAAAGATTGAGCTTATTTATCTTTTTATTTTCTTTTTATGTCATTCCCTTATGCCTTAAAAATATACATGTTCAGGGCATTCCAGAGGTGGCAGAAGTGCCTCCTCCTGTAGCTCGCCTTCCAACTTCAAATTTACTAGCTGCAGGGCAAGCTGCAAACACTGCTGTTCCAGCACCTGCAGCTGCCCCAGCTCAGCCAGTACCTCCCTCTGGAGGCCCCAATGCAGCTCCATTAGATCTTTTCCCACAGGTAGACCAAATATTTTGACCTTCTTATCTTTGTTTTTATGCTTATATATTGAAATTTGTTGAGTTCTGCATAGCTTTAATCTATTCTAATTTTTTTTTTATAGGGTCTTCCAAATTTTGGCGGTGCTGGGGCTGGGGCTGGAGCTGGAGCTGGAGCTGGGGCTCTGGACTTCTTACGTAACAATCCACAGGTATATTTTAGCAAGACTTTATTACACTCCTAGTTTCTTGCAAATATAAATATCACTCAGGCTCAGAATGTTATGAAATTATTAACAACTCAATTTGTCGCATGAATGGAAGATTAAACATATTAGCTGTTTAGAATATAGCATGCAGCCATACAAGCAAATATGAGAGGTTTCAATATGGAATCAACTAGCTTGATACATTTGAAGTTGACTAGGGGTGACAGCCATATGGTTACTTTTTAGGCATCAACATTAACAATCCACGAATTTGTGAATTTTATGTTTGAGCATTTTATTTTCGATAAAATGGTGGTGCGCATAAAAATATCTTGTTTTGTAGATAACACATTAGAAAACGTAGGAAAGGAATATTATTGTGTTGAGATATTAGATAGTGTTTTAAGTATTTCAAAGTCTTGGGCTTACTGTCAACAGCTCTATTTTATGCTAAAAATGGTAGATACGGGTTCAATTTTTTTCAATATGAAACGTAACATTCTGTAGTTTTACTTCTAGTTTGCAATGTGGCTTTTCCACTGCTTGTTTTTAAATTGAATCATACATTTTTTTTTTATGTATGCCAATCCGTTCTTTCAAGTCAATGTAAAATTTTATAGATACAATGTTTTTAGACTTCTAGTGCAAGCTTCAATCTTATCATTCAAGGCGATGATAAATTTTTTCTAGATGCAGTGATTTTTCATACATTTTGTGTAAACTTCAATCTTGTTGTCTGAAGCAAAGTATGTTTAACATCTGAGAATGATTACAAAAATTCTTAAATATGAAATGCAGTAACAGTCAATCCCATCTTCTTCTACTGCATAGTACGGATGTCAAGATTTGAGAATGATCACAAGAAATCTCATAGGTGAAATCAATCAATTAGCTGTGTCCCCTTAATATCAAGGGAGGGGTGTCCGAATCATCCTCTTTTAACTCTGTTTTATTCTTAGGGTATCAAAAGTTTGTAGAATGATCAGATTGAGAATTCTTGAAATTGATTAATACCCCATGATCAAACCTGTCATTGATTATCTTTGTGACAATATACAAGGACATAATCTTTGGATAGCTTATAAATCGGCATTTGGCTTTATAGAGTGACAATGTTACCATGCAGTGTTTTTAGGTTATTATATGTATAACAGTCTCTCACAAATCTCTCAAATTATTTTCTCATTCCACAGTTCCAGGCTCTCCGCACTATGGTCCAGGCAAATCCTCAAATATTGCAGGTATGCTGATTTCTCTCTACAAATATTTTATATCTCCTGTAGCTTTCTATCATCCTGATGATAGATCACAGGATGATAGATCATGAAGTGTGATCTGAAACGTTATCCAAAAGTTCTCAACACAGTCTAATCCAGAAGCAACATTGATCAATATTATGGATTGTGGAAATCTAATGTCTTTAATTGGTTTCACCATTACCTTCATTTGGTAACTACTGACTTTCTCTGTCTTCTTTTTGTGCACAGCCTATGCTTCAGGAGCTCAACAAGCAGAATCCTCAACTGATGAGGCTTATTCAAGAGCACCAAGCTGATTTTCTTCGCTTGGTTAATGAACCAGTTGAAGGTGGAGAAGGGTGAGTGCCACTTCTGTTTTCAATAGTTTTTAATTTTTTTCTAGGATTCTGAATTTTATTTGTTGGTATTCTATTGTTTTCTGATATTTTAGTTTTGTGCATTAGGGATTTTCTAAACCAGCTTGCCGGAGCAATGCCCCAGGCTATCAATGTTACCCCTGAGGAACGTGAAGCAATTGAACGTGTAAGTTAATAGATACAACATTCTTATGCTCATGTTTGGTAGCTTTTTTAAAAATTATGATCATTTGTTTATTGTGAATTATCTTATTATTTGTAGCTTGAGGCCATGGGTTTTGATCGTGCCCTTGTTATAGAGGCTTTCTTAGCCTGCGATAAGAATGAGCAACTCGCAGCAAATTATCTTTTGGAGCATGCTGGTGACTATGAGGATTAAGAGAAAGGATGCTCTAGTGGAACTATGTATTAATATTTGTCAAGAAGCATTTGGTTTTATCATTGAATTATGCTATCAAGAGGAGGTGCACTTGTTTTGTTGACTTTCATTGCCATAAGTGTATACTCAGGAAACTTCTAGAATGTTTTAATTCCCTAGGATTATGCCTGTAGCCGCTCTGATCTAAATTGTAATTTTGACACTTATCCTGAATTGAACATCAGGAATGCATGTTTTTTCATCATTTTTTATTTTGATTAGTTTCTTGTTTGAAGACTCCTGCCTCCAATGTCGAGAGCAAGCTGCAGGAGTTTCCACACATTTTTAAAGTGAATTGTGTGCTATCAGAAGGCAATAATTTATTGGAGTTCCATTTGAAATGATAGCTGTCTTGATTGAAGAATTGGTTTCCATTTTAATGCCTTTAAAAACTTTTAAAATTTGTTCATCAAGCATGTATGACAATGTCTTTGTACTTGATCTGATTTCCTTTTCTAAATCAAAATCTTATTATTTTGCAGTCTATTATAACATATATACTTCTTTTTTTTTTTAATTTTTTTTTATCGTGGGAGGATATTAATTGTCCTAATTGACAGAACAAAACTAATTAGGTCAACCACAAAGCATACATGACAATGTATTTGTACTTGATCTGATTTCCTTTTCTAAATCAAAATCTTATTATTTTGCAGTCTGTTAGAACATATTTTCTGTTTTATATCCTGTTTTTATCGTGGGAGGATATTAATTGTCCTAATTGACTGAACAAAACTAATTAGGTCAAATGTAGTTTGGTGGTTCTTTTTCTGAGGCATCACATATGGCTGTTTTGTATAGCAGTCTTAGAAATTTTCCTTTGGAAGTAAATATCGGTTTTCTGTTATGATAGCATGGGGTTGGACTTTTTTGGCGGTAGAATTAAATCCTCTTTTGTCTTTGGTTTAGTACTGTAAGAATTTTCATCGACTCTTAAATTTTTTCCTTGTAGTAATAGTAGCAATATCAGTTTTTAGTAATGTGTTCTACGGGGTGTTTTACCTTTTTGGCTTTATACTTAAATGTCCTTTGTTTATTGTTTAGTTGATTTGCAATTGTTGCTTAACATCGAGGATAACGTTGAAATCCTTTGTGTATTATTTCCTTTCATCATCTAGTCTAATGAGGTTTTATCAAATCAGTTATGTTTATATCCAAAAATGAACGAAATTATTATGATGAATTAATAATACTGCAAATTCTCATGCATTAATATTGGACCAGCAATCATTATGTGGGGGAATATGAGGGCATGGGTTGTTTGTAAGATTTTGAGAAATTTCACGTGTCGTTTATTGATCCATCAAAATGGAACATGTGATTTAAAACTTCGATGAAATAAATGACAATCAATTCTAGAAATTTCTCAAAGAAAAAGATGAATTGTGAAGACTTGATATCTTTAATTATGTAGTTTGACATATATGGCTGTTTTATAAGAAAAGCTAATAATGATTTTTATGCACCAGGCTAAAAGAATGAAAATTACAGCAAACGTTAACATAAGATTCCAAACAAAATATCTATAAATTTTGGGCTGGCTAACATAAGAATCCAAACCAAAATACCTGTAAATTTTGGGCCGGCTATGTTTCGTTTCTTTCTCTATATTCCTCTACCAAGATATATTTTTTAGTTGAATCGGGCATCTCCATTGGAGTTATGGTGATTGTATGGGGTTGATACTTGAACAGAGCAATACTGCCTTCAAAGTGTTTGGGGTAGAATTTGAAATCAATTTTACCACACCCATTCATGCTTCTCATTGATTTCTTGTGTTTCTTTAAACTATGAGTCTTTAACGTGGGAAAGCTCAACTAACCATCTTCAAGGGTATAGGTTCTTTTCACTTTGAACGGGAAAATATTAAATTTTGTATACGAGGTTTCACCTTGAGCTGGCGGGCCCCTCGGCCTCTCTTACCTATACAGGGAAATCCAAACAGAGGGAAAAAGGTTAGTGCTCACCCAACCAAAGAAAAGAACGGGAACAGCTAAAGGTAAAAGCTATATGCATGATACTATAATTTTATATGTTGATATTTTAAAGAGGTGGTACTTTCATTAAAATATGGAGCATAAATCATAAAAAAGCTAGAAGTCTCACCTCATTTGGAAAAGGCTGAAGTTAAAAGATAAGAATTGAAAAGATGTCTCGTCATAAGTGAAAAATAATAATGTTTTCGAGCAGGGCTTAAATTTGACGGTCGACCTTGCCTGTCAACAAGTTTTTTAATGACGGTTTTCTATTCAAAGGTGCCCTTAAAACATTATGATATACCTTAGTGTAAGTAAAATTATATATAAATCAAAATATATATATCATTATAATTCTATATAAATTTTGACAAGTCTATTCAAAATCTCTCCTTTCATCTGATACAATGTTCTTAAAATTTTGATTGTATTTTACGACAAAAATCTCTAAATACGGTCATATGGCCATCAAATTTAAGCCCTGGTTTCGAGGATAAAGAGACTAAGGCCATTAATTAAATGACATTTTCGGAAAGATTCACATTACCATTTCAGGGCCTATTGTGATGTATGATCTTTCTATTTTCTTCTTCATTCAGTTTATGATCAAAGATTTTTTTTGTTTCGTTGTTTACAAAAGCATAGCGGGTTTTTTTATTTGCTTTTAGGGCCTATTGTGATAATAAACAAAGCATTTTAGTTTTGTAAGTAGTAGTTCCTATAGTGAATTTGATTCTTTTGTTTCATTTTTTTTTTCATTCAGTTTATGACCAAAGATTTTGTTATTGGTTGTTTACAAAAGTATTGCGGCTTTTTCATTTGCTTTTAATCTCGAGTTTTATATGGATGGTTTAGTTTAATTGAAGTGTTAAACTCTTATCTTTAATATTAATAGTTTATTGTTGAATGTTTAATTTTTATATTGTTTTGTGTATATTTGTTTTTAGGAGAGTACATATCACATTCTCTTCCATTTTTATATTTATTGAATTTGATTTTTTTTTTCTCACTCACAATTTAGATAGCAATAAAAGAGGGGAGTTGGCTTGAATTGGACCAATTTTCTTTGCATGCATTGAGTGCAATGCAATTCTAATTAGACAATTGAAACTATTAGCAATTAAATATATTTTTTTACTATATCATTTTATTTGAGGAGTAATTATAATATTTTAGTATATCACCCTTTCTTTCATTCTTGTATTTACTTGCATTTGTTTTTATTCTTTTCACTTTCAAATCAATTTATATAACATTTAAATAAAGAAGTTGGTTTGGATTAAAACTTGGTGGGTAGTTATTCAACCAACACAACTCAATAATTAATTACACCCCTTCACAAAATATGGTTTAGTTATTCACTTTAATCGATTGACATTTGAATAATATATTTTTTCACTCATAAAATGACTTTCTTTTCACCCTCTAGATATGTAAATAATTTTCATTCTCTTCTCTAATTACTCTTTTATATCAATACTTAATAAATTATTTTTACTCTGGGAAAAATATATTTTCCCATATAATTATTTCACTCATTTTATTTTTATCCTCTTTTTATTTGGATAAATAGTTCTATAACATCATAGTATTACATTTTCAACTATATATAGCTTCAAAGGGTGACATTTTGATAGTCGAATGGTATCCTTGATTATATGCAAACTCTATTAAGTGTAAATAATCTTTCCATGACTCATGTTTGTCTAGAGTATACGTCCTTAACATGTCTTCTAATATTCTATTGTCTCTTCTAGTTTGTCCATTTGACTTAAATGGTATGTAGTACTAAAACTTAGACTAGTACCAAGTTCAGAAAAAAAGAGATTTCCAAAAGGAAGAGGTGAAATTAAGATCTCGATATGAAACAATAATATTTGGAATTCCATGTAGTCTAATTATTTATTTAACAAATATGTGAGCAATATTTGAGGTAGAATATTTTATTTTGATGGGCAAGAAGTGTGCCATTTTGGTTAATCTATGTACAACTACAAGAATAGAGTCATGCCCTTTACGTGTTCATGGTACTCCAATGATAAAGTCCATACTAATGGACTCCTACTTCCAATCAAGAATATATAAAGGTTGCAAAGTACAAAGTGGTTTACATTGTTCAACTTTTACTCTTTGACAAAGTAAACATTGTTGGACATAAGTATGAATCTTAGTTTTCATTCGAGGCCAAAAGAAATTTCGTTTGATTGAAAGAGGTTTTTTTGAAAACTTGGATATCTTGATATAGGTATGTCATGGGAATCCTTCAAGATTTGTAATCAAGAATACATAATTGACCTTTATAATATAGGTCATTATCATTTTGATGCACATTTGGATATTTATTTTGAAGGTAACCTAGATTTTATTTTTTGAATAAATGAGGGGTAAAAATTTATTCAAAACAAGAATCAAACAATACAATCAAATAAACAACCCATAAACAAAGAGGGCTCACAAAGCCCTCCCATCAACCAAAGGGCATCCAAACCAACCAATAGGGTCCCAACTAACCCACATGATGACCTTCAATATCCTCTTGAATTGGCATCTTCAAACATTGGACAATCCCTAGGAAGATGCTCCCAATCATCAATCTTCCAATTTCCCTTATACTCAGAAGCCCATTTTGACAAGCAATCCACAACATTGTTCCACTCCCTCAGGATATGAATAAATTGCACCATATCAAAAGATGTGCTTAATTGATGTATTTGTTAATTGCAGACAATTGCCAACATGCCCCATCTAAATTCTGCTTGTTCAACCAATTCACCAGTAGCTAAGAATCTGACTCACAAATAACCTTGTGCCACCCAAGGGCATAAACCTTTTCCAAAGCAATAAGAATAGTCATAGCCTCCATAAGGTTATTGGTCTCATGACCTTGAAAAATGAAGAAGATGACAACCCCAACACTATCTCCCAACTCGCCCAACCCCAATAGGTCTAGGATTTCCCCTAGAGGACCCATCAGTGTTAATCTTCAGGATACCATCAAAATGAGTCCATCTTCCCTCTCTTTGGATTTTCCTATTGGGCAGTCGTCTCCCCCTTAAACCAACTCCCCTTGGACAAGATTCAACTAGACCCAAATTCTACACAAACATCTCCTCTCCAACATCTAAGGGGGTACCCACCTCACACTTAGCAGAGATAGTCTCCTGAAGCATACCAAAAATTTGTGGCCACACTTGAAGAGCAACCAACCTCTTATTTTGAAAAATCCTATGATTCTTTTCTAGCCAAATTTTCCAAAGAATGCATGAAGGCCCAAAGGCCCAAGCCACTTGGAGAAAATTAGCCTTAGCAGGAAGCCTCCCCATAATCCTCTAGAAGTCCTAAAATAGAGCATGATCATAGGGCTACCTCCAAACACCCCACCAAATGTGCCAAATATATCTAGAGAAGGCACATTGGAAGAATAAGTGTGAAGAGGATTCCTCATTCTTGCCACATAGAACTCAAATAGAAGGCCCTTGAAAGCTTCTCTTTCAGAGATTATCCCAAGTGAGGCACCTGTTATGGGTAACTAACCATAGAAAACATTGCATTTAGGCCATGCAATTTTTTTCCAAACATACTTCCACCAACGAACTTCATCTCCTCCATATTTCCTCATAATCAACTCTTGATAGCCTATTGCTATCGAGAAAACCTCCTTAGGACCAGGGCCTCAGGCTAAGACATCATTCCTCAACAAAGAACCACATAATCTTCTTGCTAAAAAATCTAACTGTTTGTGATCCTCCTCAGATCCCTTTGGAGGCCATAGATGACTCTCTTTCCACCTAGCCACCTCAACCTGACCCAACCTCTTGACCATTTTGAAGTCACATACTTTAGACCAACGAACCTCCTGGAAGCAAAAACACAATTGTTGAAGATAAGGATGACTAATCACAATTGGGGCTGGCCATCCCAAGAATCAAGCCAAGAGAGGGCATTAAAGCCCTTGTTGCAAATCCAAAATAATCCTTGTTTGATTAGGTTAGCTCCTCTCTTAAGAGTATCCCATATCATAGATCCCTTACCATTCAAGGGGAACCAAAGCACATCTTCTCTTGCCACCCCCCTCAAATATTTAGAAGATAGAATCTTGGCCTAGGCTTGGTCCTGATTGCACCATCTCTAGTAAAGCTTGGCAAGCAAAGCTTGAATAGTAATGCTAGCTTGTCGCAACCCCAAGCCACCCATTTGAATTGGCCCACAAATCAATTCCCACTTAACAACACTCCACTTCTGAGAATCTAGATTGTCAACCCACAAGAACTATCTAGAGAGAGCATTCAATTCCTTAATAAAACTAATAGGGGAAATCTGCACCATGCATCTATAAGTAGAAAGCGCTTGCACCGCAACCTTCAATAACATTAACCTCCCAACAAAGGATAACCACCTGCAGGTCTAGTGGTTGACATAACCACAAAACTTATCCAACACACTTTGTCATGTACCTCTTGGTAGTGGGCCAACAAAAAGAGAAACCCCAAAGTACCTAAAAGGAAGTGCCCCAATTTGAAATATGAGAATGCGCGCAATGCGAGACTGAATAAGAGGAGTGTTGAAAAAGAAAATAGAGGACTTCTCTTCATTAGTTCTCTATCCATAAGTAGCAAGATAAATATCCAAAGATCGACAAAAGTTACTCACTTATCTAATCCTGACAACTCCTAAGAGTGCAGTATCATCCACAAACTAAAAATGATATTGAGGAGGCAATCCATCACCCCAGTGCTACTCTTGAATAAGCCCCTAAGAGCAATGAACTTTTAGGAGTCTACCCAAGCCTTCAACAATAATGATAAATAAGTATGGAGATAAGGGATCACCTTTCGAAGGCCTCGTGAGGCGCCAAATAGAGTGGTGGGCACTCCATTAATCAGCACCAAAAAAGAAGTTGACATGACACAACTCATCACCCATCTTATCCAACCCACTTCAAACCCAAAAGCATCGAGAATTTTATGAAGAAAAGACCATTTCACCCTAATAAGCTTTGGCCATGTCCAACTTGATGAACATGTCCTCCTTGGAAATTTCCATGGAATAAATGGCCTTAGCAAGAATAACCACTCCACTTGAATGTGCCTGCCAACCACAAAACCCCCTTGCTCTTCTGAGATAATTTTGATTAGCCAAGGTTTTAATCTCTCTGTAACTAACTTCGTGATAATCTTATAGACCACATTACAGAGAGCAATTGGCCTAAAATGATCAAAAGAGTTAGCCCCTTCCCTATTGGGAATCAGAGCCAAAAAGGTAGAATTCAAAGTTTTCAACATCTACTTACTATTTTGTGACTCTTGCACTACCTCCAGTAAATTAAATTTAATAATATCCTAAAACTCCTAAAAAATTTCTATTGGGAACCCATCAGGACTAGGGGCCTTGCCTTTCTTCATCATGAATACTATTTCCTCAAGCTTCGCTAAGCAAATTGGCTTTGAGTTCCTCATTTGCCTCATTAGGAACAATTGCAGGAATACACTCCAACACACTATTCACATCCATCGCCTCAAAAGAATCCTTCGAGAATAAATAAGAAAAGTATTGAACTACCTCCTTCCTACAAGATATCCCAAAAAGAAGATAACTATACTCCTTGAGAAGAAAAAATTGACGATATCGAATTCCCATGACCTCTAGCTTTAACATAATTATAAAAGAAGGTAGTATTCTTGTCGCCCTACTAGAGCCATTCAATCCTAGATTTTTGTTTCCAAAAAGCTCCTCTCACATCTCTCATTTCAATAGCTTCTTCACAACTTCCACTTCATCTCTAATGAAATCCTAAGTATGCCCATAGTGTTTCATCTAGTGATGGCTAATAAACGAGCATGTGTAACCAAATTCTCCTTAAAAATATTTCCAAAGCATCGTCTATTCCACTTTTTTAGCCGAATTTCACAAATTGAAGCCTCTTTGCAAAGGTGAACATAGCCATACCATACACATGCAAACCTTTACCCCATGAATCTTTCATAAGGTCATGCAACGACGGCTCTCACAGCCACATAAGCTAGAATTTGAATGAGGGATTCCTAGTAGTATCCCTCCCATAAGCAACAAATTTTATTGGCGAATGATCTGAGCCTCTCCAGTCAAGGATCTTCGAACTTGTGTTCAAGTTGTTGCTAATCCAATAGTTGGAAACCAAGAATTTATCCAATCTCTTTGAGATAGAGTCCTCCCCACATCTCCTATTACTCCAGGTAAACATGTTATTGCTTGGCTTTACATCAATTGAATTCAAAGAAACAATATTATCTCTAAATACTATAGAAGAGGGCTCAAGTCTAGTCACTCCTCCCCTCTTCTCATCCAACCTAAGAACATTAAAATCACCTGCTACAATCCAAGGAAAAAAAGGAGCAAGGGAACAAACATATGTAATATGAGCCCATAGGCAGACCTTACCAGCCAAATCGATCAGAGCATATATATTGGAGAAAAGAAAGACTCCTCTAGAATCAAAACTTGATGCAACCATGGATAGGGAATGTCTACCTAAAACCTAGCAAAGGGGAGAGATCTTTCATGGATTCCACAGACAAACTAAACCAACCACACTACTCTGAGCTCCAACACACTAAAATTGACCCTGCCACTAGAGTTTGGAAGCCACTTTGAGCATGCCTTCCATAGATAACTTAGAATCTTGAATAAACATAACATCGGGAGAATGAATCTTGATTAATTCCCGAATAGCCTTTTGTCTAGGAATGTTGTTCAAACCCCTAACATTCCAAGAAACTGTAATCATTTTTGAGAGTTAGAGAAGTGTGAGTCAAGGGTCTTGACTGAGCCTAACTCCACCAAGTTCTCTCCCATTAATTTAATCTTATCCTGATCTTTTTTCCTCCCCAACTTGGAGGTCTTCTCCACACATCTTTTTCTGTAATTCTTTTGTTGAAGACCCAACAAAGGTAACCTATATTTAATATCATTTCAAATTGACTTCTTTCAAGGGTTAAAGAATTCACACATAATCGTTTTCTACTTAATGCATTAGCCACTACATTTTCTTTACCTATGACATAATTAATAGTAAAGTCATATTCTATTAATAGTTCCATCCACTTTCTCTGTCTCATGTTTAGTTGTGGTTGAGTAAAAAGATGTTCAACCTACGATGATCAATTTTTAATATACATTTGTTTCCTAATAAATAATATTTCCAAAATTTTAAAGCATGAATTATTCCAAGTAGTTTTAGATCATGAATAGGGTAAACTATAATCAGTAGGTAATATTTTTCTTGATTCATAACTTACTACTCGAGTGTCTTGCATCAAAACACCACCTACACCTATACCACATGCATATGTAATTATAGTAACGAGTTTACTAAAATTTAGAGTACAAAGGATGGGTGTAGATGTTAATAAGGTCTTCTAGGTGTTAAATACTTTGTCACACTCTAAAGTCCATTGAAACCTTTGTGTCTTTTTTGTTAAGATTTGTTAAAGGGCAACAATTTTAGAATAATTTCTAACAAATCTGTGACAAAAGCTAGAATCCTAAAAAAAATGATTTCATGGGAATTCTTAGGTATAGGCCAATCTTTAATGACTTTAGTTTTAGCAGGGTCAAGTGAAATATCCTTTTTTGAAACTACATGACCTAAATAAGATACTTCAGATTAAAAAATTCATATTTACTAAGTTTTGCATAGAGCTTATGCTTTGTAATGTTTCTAGTACAAGTTTAAGATGATGCTCATGTTTTTCATTTCTTGAGTATATTAGAATGCCATCGAATAAAATAATCACAACACATAAAAATTGACAAAAAACATCATGCATTAGTGCCCTAAAACTTGCAGGTGCATTAGTTAATCTAAAAGGCATTACAACAAACTCATAATGTCCATAATGAGTCCAAAAAGTACTTTTAGCAATGTTAGACTCTTTGATATGAATTTGATGATGACCAAATCATCAATTAATGTTAAAAGGCTCCTTTAGTAGAGCAGGCTTTAACACTAGTTCCTTAATATTTCTTTAATATTTCACACCTTGCTATAGTTCCTTTGACGGTTCTGATCATTCCTTAATATTATTTTGGTTGTCATGACTTTAAGTGATTTAATAAGTAATAAAATCTCAACCATTCATTTCTGAAAATCTAACGGTTCTAGTGTTATTCTGGAGGTTTCAATTCGCAAGTCTAGTGCTTCAGAGATTTACTTCTGGAATGCAACTACAATCGTCCATCAAAAATTCATCGAACGGTCATGGTTATATTGATTTGCGCTGACATCTAGCTACAGATAAGGAATATCCTTCACACATATTTCCTTCATTACTTTGGTTTGGGGATTCAATTATTTTATAAGGTTGATAATTCAGCCTTGTTTGGCCTTTACATCCTTTGTGTAAAACGTTCTTAAGTTTTTAAGTCTTGGTCATACGTTCTTCCTAGGCGGTCCCTCTTTTAAAATAAACTTTATGCATGTGCATATTTCTGCCACTTAAGTTCTATTGCTCATTGCCAAAATCCTTCAACCCATCGGGTTCATTACTGCAATGAGCGATGAGCCTTGATCTTTCCATGTGTCCACATCTAACGGTTCTAGTGTTATTCCAGAGGTTTCAATTCACAAATTTGGTGCTTTAGAGATTTACTTCCAATTTTTTTTTATTAGTTTGAGATTGTGCTTATTTGCCAATGTTTTTTCTTATTCATTTGAAAATAGGTTTAATTCACTAATGAAAATATATTTTTGGTATGAAAAAAATAAATAATCACCAACAATTTTTTTTTCTTTGTTTTGAAAACAAGTTTAATTCGCCAATGAAAATATTTTATTGGTTTGAAAATAGGTTTTAATCACCAATGAAAAATATTTTATTGGTTTAAAAAACATTGCAATTCACCAGGATTTTCCACAGACTTCAAGTGATTAGAAAAGATTCGCCAATTGAGATTATTTTTTTCCCTGAAAAATGAAAAATTTTGCCACTAAAATTAATATTTTTATCGAGAAGTATACAAGATTCGCCAGGATTTTACACCTTCGCTGGGGGGGGGGGTTTCTTAAAGTTATTACTACCAAAGAATCTAGAGAATTTGTGTAAAGAGATCATGTTGAATTGACTATCAAATTATTAAGAGAAAATACATACATCTTTGATCACCATTAACATACCTTTTGAATCTTTTGCACAACAATGGAGGCTTCATATTGATCCAAGCAATCTGATATCAAAAGGAATTACACTTCGACATGAGATGGTAATATTGTGATTTGTGGAATTTAGTTTATGTTCTCTTTTATGATTGCATTTCTTGATTCATTTCTTTATAGTTTCATTTCATGAGTAGGTTGGTATTTGTCTAAATTGCTTTGATCTCTTTCATTTGATTTCATTTTTGTTTCCTTATGCTTATTTTCCCCCTTACAAATAAGGTATAGGGTTTAGGGTTAAGGGTATGGAGTTTAGGTTTGAGGGATAATGTTCAGGGTTGAGGGTATATGGTTCAGTGCATTGGGTATGCAGTTTAGCATTGAGAAAGGGATTAGATCATGACAAGTGTCATCATCCTATGTGATGAGACATAATTATCTAATAATAGCTCAATCTAATAAAATAAAAAAAACTCCTAAGTTTAGCTTAAGTGCATAAAGTGAAATTAGCCTAATAATAAATTAAAAATTAATTAATTATTAGTTAATAAATTATTACTCACACCCCCCCCTTAAGTGTAACTTAGGGAGTAGCTAAAAACTCTAAAAATTAAGTGCATAAAAATCAAAGAATGCATGAATGGGTCATAGAAAAAAAGCCTGATGAGGTACCCATGTAAAATCAAATAAATCTCTCATAATTGGAGAAAGGGAGAAAACCTCATGAGAAAAACTCCTCTCCAAAAGAGAGAAAGGTGAATGAAGGACTAAGAAGCTCTCAAAACAATGTCCCAAAAATAATAGGAGCATGAAGAACATCATTGAAGCATGAAGAACATCGTTGAAGCATGAAGAAGTATTAGAAAATTGTCAAAATATGATTGCTATAGTACTAAAATGAAGAACCTCCTCTAAAATAGATGATGATCAAGATCAAGAAGACAAGAATCTACATGAGAGCCCCCAATGACACTACTCAAACAATGATCAGATGGAAAACAAAAGAAAACATCTAACATTTGAAGATACAAATGGGACACTAATATGCATGAGTGACCCCAATGACACGAATGAAACATGCAAGATGCAAGTAAAAAATACAAGTACCAATAGTATGAAGAACATTGATCAAGTGAAAATTGAAGGTCACCTCCTTAAAATAGGAATACAAGAGTTTCCATATGGTAAATGCTCCATCTCACTGAAATGCATGGGTAACCAACCATTGCTTGCACTTAGTATATAGGAACAAACTAGATACATAGATCACTCCAAAAAAATGCAAGCAAGCATTAACACCAACAGTAGAAAACCTCCATAACACGGACAAGGGAGAGCCATGATAGGTCCATTAAAACTATGTCACCAAGAAGTGCATGAAAGAGAACATAAAACATCTAAACATGCACAAAAGAGTACCTGCAACTAAAAAGGGGTGTGCACATGAAGGCACACATGCATGAGGCAAAAATCACTAAGATTTGATATTGTCATGGAAATGACACTCACTTGACAAAGGTGTGATGGAAAAACAAAGGCACTACATAACCCCCTCATGACACTTTATAACATAGCATGAGTACAAAAAGGCACAAAAGGTTATGTGAAAATCCCCAAAAAAGATTCACAAGTGTGGCACTTTATCTCAATACATATACAAAAGAGAAAGTTCTTACATTATAGAAATATATGTAGAATAGCTAAAAAAAATTCAACCCATGCAAACAAAATGTTTCCTTAAGCTAAAACATCTAATTAATTCACCAAAATGTGAAAAAAAGAAAAAAAAGAATAAAATGTACCTGGAGAAAAATCTATAAAAAGTGCACAGATAGTTGTGAAGAGCCATGAAAAACCTTTCTAACACCACCATAATCATAAAAAATGAAGAAATTTTTCAAAATTTGTGAACTTGGGAGTGAAAAAAACACATATGACTTTGATAGGTTGTAGAATGCACTAGCAACAAAATCTAAGAAAATATATGTACCATTGAAATGATGCTTGGAACCAGCTTTCTAACGATATCTCTTTTACCTAATTTTGATACTCGAGCAAAAAATTATAGTGATTTTCTCAATCTTGTTAGAATTGCAAAAAATAGAAAAAAATTAGCCCCTTGAGTTGGGCCCTGGTTACCCATGTGACCAGGGACCGTTGACCCAAGTGTTGGCATTGGCGGCTAATTGTTACATTAGGCAATTAAATTTTGACAGCTTAGGAGTCATTGACAACCTAGCCACAATGGTTAGGAAGCCGCAAGCTTGAGTGGCCTATGATAAGCCACTAAACGCTTATAATAGCACTAGCACTATTAAAATCACAAAGCTTTAAAAAGTGCTTAGTACGACCCCTATACTAATTTTTTTTTACCTCAGTAGCTCCCATTGATGAATATAGGAAAATTTATTTGTTTGGTCTCCTAAATGTAATGGTGAGGTCTATTTTTATTTAGCACACACCAAAAAATGTCTAAGTCCAAAACCTACAAAAATATGAAGATTCCATATTTGATGCTCCTATAATCCTAGTTGAAGAAAACCTTCAAAAATTAAGAAGGGTTTTATTGAATCCACACTCTGATACCATGTTGAAATTGTGAAAACACAAGAAGTGGGATCAAATAGCAAACAAGAACACCTTCCATGCATGAGAGTTGCAAACAATGATTTTATATTTCCTCAAAAAGAAAGACCTATAGAATTATAGAGCTTAAATAATTCTATAAAGGAAAGTTCTTATAAGAGAAAACCCTAAATGAGAAATGAATTATATCATGACAAGTGTCATCATCCTATGTGATGAGACATAATGATCTAATAATAGCTCAATCTAATAAAAGAAGAAAAC
Source organism: Sequoia sempervirens (assembly GCA_007258455.2). Taxonomy (NCBI): domain Eukaryota; kingdom Viridiplantae; phylum Streptophyta; class Pinopsida; order Cupressales; family Cupressaceae; genus Sequoia; species Sequoia sempervirens. Next base: position 295,419,055 of record VDFB02270651.1, on the reverse strand, counting down.
ACTCCTAAGTTTAGCTTAAGCATATGAAGTGAAATTAGCTTAATAATCAATTAAAAAATTAATTATTAGTTAATAAATGACTCAACAAGAGGTCCTCCATAGTTAAGTACACTTCATTTGGAATACATCTAGGATGGATGATGTTTAGGGAATTCTTAGTACTTTTCCCTTGTGAGAATTGCCTAGATACAATGAGGGCTAAGTGTGTCATTCTAAGAAATTAGAAATAGATTCTTGTGAACCACCACTCACAAAATATGGGTTAATGTAGATTGAATAAAAACTATGTTGCTAAATACTTAAAAAAATAGTTGATTCGTATAAAAGGATTTTGATCTCTTTCATCCATTTAATTTATTTGATGTGAGATTTTATAAATTTATATTACAAAAAACTTATATGTATCTTTAACATTCAATGACATGCAAAAGCTAAAAAATAAATACAAATGTAGGAAATCTCATTAGATTATGTAGTGATGGATTACACATGATTTATACTTTATGGAATTCTACCAATTGTCTAGATTATTCAGTGAAGAATTGCATATGTTGTCAAAGAGGGGCTTAGAATAATTTGTTGACTTATGTAGTGATTGTCTACAATTGATTATTGCCTAGAGGATTTTATAGAATTGTGTACCTACCAATGTGTCATTATTATGCATCACATATTGTCACACCCTGTCTTGTTATTACTGATTTACTTTTACCTTCACGAGTAAATAGGTTAGTAAATGCAATCATGAGTTTGATATTCTTGCAAAGGAATGGAATACTAAAATAGGTATTATGTGAAAGTATTGATAAATGTTTAATATGGCTTTGAAAGAGTAAATATGTTTACATTGATCGCTACATGAATATGCTAAATTTATGATGCGTATGGATTTATTATGAACATCTAACTACCATTGCAAATGTGTTGAGATGGTTGTAGGGACAAGTTCATTCCTCTGGGTGGAGGGGAAGTATCACTTAGGAGAAGATCTTGGTCGGGTAACCAGTAATGTAACCTATCTGAGCTTTCACACACACAATAAAAAGGTTGAGTTTAGACAGTGTTGGGGAAATGGTAAGTCACCCTTAGTTTGATGTGTTGCATTAGTAAGGGTTGTGATTACTGTTGAATGCATGCTTGGATGATGATTATCTGTTTAGAGCTTGTGAGTCCTTCCTTATGTTACTGTGCTTGATTGTATGGTTGAATGAGTATTTGGGATATATGCATATGTCAACATACATGTACGATGGATATAATGGGATGTCCATATGAGTATGACGACATATGTATATATATATGCATATATGTATATAAATGATTAATATGATGCTATTGTGAATATAATCGCGATGTCATAATCATTTGGATATTGAATGAATATGTGATCAGTGCTTTTTACCCATCTTAAGAGATGCAAAACAGAATGCAAAAGAAGGAAATAACACTTAAACACCTCAAGATTGGGCTATGTTAAACTCAAACAAAATAAAGATAAGGAAAGCAATAGATTTATACCTTGAGTGAGTTGCTCGTTGGTTGGCCCTTTGATAGTTGATGTTTTGTATGCTCCTTGATGGCAAAATGTGATGAAAATGGATGGAAAATGCTCTAAATGAGATAAGGAATGCAATGGGCTATTTGGGTATTTTGATAGATGAGTGTAAGTGCAAATGATGAAAGCTTGAAAACATGAAACATTGGAGGTTTGTGAGTGCAAAATGCAAGTGTGAGAGCTAGAGCTTGAATGCTTGAATGTGATGAATGCCTAATGAGAGAATTGAAAGAAAATCTTCTATTTTAAGAGAGATTTCTCTAGAGAATTGAACGGTTGAGATTTTTCCAACATGGGCAAGATGAAGGGCTATGGTGAGTTGAGGACTCAGAAGCCCTCACATCTTTCCATGTGGAGGATGAAGTGTCACAAGGACAAATGAGTTGGAAAAGGGACATGTGAGGTGAAGGTATTTGCAAGTATCTTGGGATAGGGAGAAGATTTCTTTAAAAAATAATTTCTTGTTCCCATATGGGAGGAAAGTGACATATGAGGAATATTAGTATTCCTCAAAAATCTCCATGGGGAAGAGAGAAGTGGTTGGGGAAATAAATGTGAATTTTAAATTCACATGATTGGGAGTACCTTGAGGATAAAACAAGGTTCTCAAAAAGGTAAGTACTTGTCCACATGTGAGTGATGTGACAAGTGAGGAGTTCTAGAACTCCTAACAACTTGCATGGGGAAGAGGAGAGTCTTGGAGGGATAAATGTGAATTTTTAATTCACATGGAGAAGAGGGTCTAGGCTAAATGTGGAAATTGTGAAGGTTGACCAAAAAGGTATGCTAAATGTAGCAAGGGGATTAGATTAAGGTTGTGCAAACATGTGATTAATAAGATTAATGAAAAATTAGAAGCAAGTTGGAAAATGTGGAGGATGTGACATGTTGGAAATAGGTTGCCATTCAATTGCAAATCCTAAACATTAATTATTTCATGTATCTCCTAGATTCTTGGAATGTGTTCAACAACACTAAGATTAAGATGAAATTAATATTTGATGAAATAATCATGATTATTGACATTTGTAATTAATTCTAAATGTAAGAAGCATGTGAGGGCATCCATAGTGAGTTCCTAAATAATAGGGACACATGGGACACCCACATGGTAAGGTGACACTCACCTTGTGTTCAGTTAACTATACAGAGTAACAGTTAACACTTCTGAATGCATGTAAAGATCCTAGGAGTTAGGATTTGATGTTTGCATGTTTGAAGTTCAGTTCAGTTCAGTTCAATTTATAATCAATTTAGTTCAGTTTAGTTTAGTTTAGTTTAGTTCAGTTCAGTTATGGTTCAATTATCTTCAGTTGCATGCAAGTGCATGTTGCATGGATGTTGGTTATTTTAAGTTGCATGTAGTTAGCTTCAGTTAACTTGGAATGCATGGCTAATAACTTGATTTGTATGAAAAATAATAGGGACTACCTCCAGTTAACAGGGGTGGCCATTCTTGCATGAATGGTGTTGAGTAAATATTTCAGTTAACTAGAAATCACTTGGAGCCAACTTGGGTGCCAAAGATGCTTTCTTGGAATTAACTCCAATGCATGATAAGATATTTTTGAAGGCTCAGTTAAGTAGGATTACTTAAGGGCGCCAACTTTGAGGAAGAGCTTTGGAATTATCACCAAAGTGAAGGAGAAGTTGTAGCTTCAGTTTGGGACGCCCAAATGCATGAAGCACATGTTGTAAGCTTTAGTCTTCACAAATAACTCAACTTGAAGGAATATGGTGTACCTTTTCAAGGGCTTGAGCTTGTGCATTGTAATTATCACCATTTGGAGATTACAAGGTTGCATATTGTCTCTATATCTCATTCAAGTTGAATAGAGTTTTCATAATGTTATTGCAGGTGTGAAGAAGATTGGTAAAGATAGAAGAAGAATTCTCAAGCAAGAATTGGAGCTATTGTAATTCAGAGATTAAATAATAGAATAATTCTTGGTGGAGTTTTTTCCTGAAAGGGTTTCTCCACGGTACATCTTGTGTGATCTTTCTAATATCCCGTCTAGTTCTTCTATCAACTTCTCTCTACATTCTACAATAGTAAAATGGATTAATCAAGATAATCACCCACAAAGAATATATGTAACAAAGAAAAGACTTACTTAGTCAGCAATATTAAATTTTTACAGAGTATTAAGCTAAGAAAACACCTCATTTTTCAACATTTGGTATCAGAGTTGAGGTTGGGTAGAGTATTGGGATGCCATTCTCTTAAAGTTTGAAGGATTTATTGGCTTAGTGGGAGCTCTTATTATTTTAGTAATTTTCTGATTTTGGAATTAAGTTTTTGCTACAATGAATTCAAGGTTAGATATTGAAAAGTTCAATGGTTCTAACTATGAAATGTGGAAATTAAAAATGGAAGATCTTCTTGAAGAAAGAGATCAATGGTTAGCGGTTAATAATGAGACAAAGACACCTACAACTATGTCAGATGAAGATTGGGCTAAGTTAGATAAAAAGGAAAGAGGAACAATTAGATTGTGTCTTGCTGATGCTGTTCTTTTAAATGTTTCAGTGGAAACCAATGTATATAAATTGTGGAAAAGAATAGGAGACATTTATCAAACAAAGAGTCTAACAAATAAGTTGTATCTGAAAAGGCAATTATATTCATTGAAAATGAAAGATGTTGATTTAGTTGCACAACATTTAAATGCTTTCAATTTAATTCTTAGTCAGTTAGCATCCGTAGATGTAAAGCTTGAGGATGAGGAAAAGTGCATTTTATTGCTTTGCTCTTTACCAGATTCTTGGGAAAATCTAATAGTTGCAATTAGTGGTAATGGTGCAGATACAAGGATGGACAACATTATTCCTACTCTCCTATCAGAGGAGATGAGGAGAAAATCTAAAACTGGCTCCCAAGATGCCTTGTTTGTAAGAGGTAGGCCTAAAGAGAAGGAATCTAAAGCAGAAAAGAAAGGAAAGGGTAAGTCTAAAGGACAGTCAAAAACCCCTAGTAAGAGTAAGGTAAAGTGTTGGAATTGCGGAAAACCTGGACATATTAAAAAGGATTGTAAGAGCAAGAAGAAGAGTACTGATGCTTCTACAGAAAAATCCGATGACAGTAATGATGCATTAGTCATTTCTTCTAATACTGTTGTTGATAACTCTTGGCTTCTTGATTCAGGTTGCTCCTATCATATGACTCCTAGAAAGGAGTGGTTCTCTAAGTATACTGCATATGATGGAGGAGATGTCTTCTTTGGAGACAACAACACAACAAAATTTGTTGGAAAAGGAGAGGTAAAATTGTGTTTTAGTGATGGTAGTGTTAATACCCTTATTGATGTTTTACATATTCCAAGACTTGCAAGGATTCTACTTTATGTCTCTAAGTTTAATAATTCTAGAATGCATGTGACATTTGACAAAGGTGGTTGCAGATTGGTGAAAGGGAATATGGTGGTTGCTAAAGGATCTCAGATTGGGACTTTGTTTAAGCTGAATACCTCGAATGTAAATATTTTATCAAATGTAACTAAAGCTGAAAATACATGTATGCTATGGCACCATAGATTGGGCCATATAGGTGAAAAAGGTCTTAGGACCATTCTTTTTTTTTGATACGCAAGGTAGTATTTATATTGATTTTATAAAAATTTACAAGCATCTGCTAAGCAGGGATAAAAGGTCCATCCTGGACTCAAAGCTGAACAAAAAAATACCTAATCAGGACAAAATTTTATCATTTCAACCTTACAGTCCCATTGCGAGTATTAAAGATCGAGCCACTATAAAACTTTGATGCAAAAGATTTAGGTCAGAGGCCGAGCCTCATCCAGCTAATAACAAAATTTACATGCTACTAATGCTTGAGTCCACCAGAATTTGACAAGTTAATCTCCAAAAAAAATTAGAAAAAACATCAACCAGCAAAATCCGAGCCTCACATGAAGCCGTTTAACTTTGCAAACCTTGTGAAACCTTCCAGCCACTCCAGCCCCTCCTTTGGCACCAGCTTCAACTTTCTCTTCAGGAAATCCATAGCCACATCTGCAATCTTTCTGTGCCTTGACAATGCTGGCCCTTTAATGTCTAAGATGAAGGGGAAGACTTTAATAGCTTCATCTGATTCCCATAGGAGAGCCAAGTCGGCAGGGCACGAAATACCTTTGCTTATGAAGGCTGCCTTTAGAGTCTTCTCTAGACCTCTGAGCAAGTCATCACGAAACAGACACACCATCAACTCCTTGGCCTCCGCCTTCGAGGTATCCAGGTCCAAAAGCACTGTGAGAAACTGAGAGGAAATATGTGCATTATCTTTGGCAAATTGTTTTCTTTCCAAATGTTCTTTGCCTAGGACCATTTTGACAACAACTATTGACACCAGATCATCCACGAGCAAAATTCACTTTAACCTCTGGTTCGTAACTTCCCGAAAGGCTATCTGCCTCTCTGTGGCCACCAAAGAAACTGTTGTGTCGACACCAAAAATTTCCAAACCTTCCGCCGAGATATGGATGATGAATTTTGACTTTGTCATCCTCGCTATTTGCAAAGCTTTGATAGCCGTTCTTGCAAAAAAACAAAAGACAATACCAAATTTTGAAGTCCATACTTTAAAAATGACTTCATTAGTTCATTTAATACACCCGTAAGATGTTCAGTCGGGCCTTCGCACATGAATCTGGATAATGGCGAAGCGATCAAATAGTCCTTGCCATGAAGATATACTACGACCTCCGTCCTTCCGACTACATACCATTATCACTTGGATTGACGTGAGTTGCCACTTGGCCCTTCAACTTTCATTTCTATGATTGCCGTGCCCAACGTGTCATGCTAACGACACTTTGAATGCTGTGCCATACATACCCCCTGTCATGCACTAGATTTTTTGCTATTTTTAAGAGCAACAAAATTAACAAAAACCAACTCCTTCCTTCGGCTATTTTTAGAAAACTGAAATTGACATGACAATGCCACATCCACAAGCACCATGTCTGACCCATCCGACACCTCATGTCCACCCTGGGTTCCGAGTGTCCAAGTGAGGGGTGAGGGGGAGCCCACCCTACCACCCACAGGTCTTAGGACCATTCTTAATAAAAATTTGGTTGACGGTATTCCTAATTATAATATTGGAAAAAATGACTTTTGTGAGCACTGTGTGTTTGGAAAGCAATCTAGATCTAAATTTCCTAGTGGTACAAATAGAGCTAAAATATTATTAGAGATTATTCACTCAGATGTAATGGGTCATGTGGATATTGACTCTATTGGAAAATCTAGATACTATGTCACATTTATTGATGATGTCTCAAGATACACTTGGATATATTTTATGCATAACAAATCTGATGTGTTTAATAAGTTTAAGTAATTTAAGGCTTTGGTTGAGAAATAATCAGATCATAAGATAAAAGTGTTGAGATCAGATAATGGTGGTGAGTATTGTTCTAAGGAATTTGATGATTATTGTAAGCATGCATGAATAGTGAGACAGAAAACTACTCCATACCTCAACAAAATGGAGTAGCAGAAAGGATGAACTGAACCTTAATGGAAAGAGCTAGGAGTATGTTAAGTAGTGCTAAGCTTGAATGGTCCTTATGGGCTGAAGCGATATGTACTTCTTGTTATTTAATCAATAGATCCCCTAGTTCATCTATTGAAGATAAAACTTCTTATGAGATGTGGTTAGGTAAGAAACCTAGTGTTGCACATTTAAGGATCTTTGGTTGTGAGGCTTTTGTTCACTTGTCTCAAGAAAAGCGATCTAAATTGGATCCTAAAGCACAAAAATGCATTTTCATAGGTTATGGTGAAAATGTAAAAGGATACAAGCTTTGTAATCCACTAACAATAAAATTTTCTTTATCTAGAGATGTTATTTTCAGGGAATTTAGAGCTTATTCAGGAGAAGAACAACCAAAGGAAAAGGATATTTCTCAAACAGTGCATTTTGAGACAAATACTGAGAAGAAACAAGATGCACATGTTGAAGAACAAGTGGATGAATCACAAGAAGAGAGTTCAAAGAGTTCTTCTAAAATAGAGGCTCAAGATGAGCATATTGCGGAACCAAAAGAAACTCCTTTAAGGAGATCCACAAGACAATGAAATCCCGTTGATAGGTATAGCCCACCTAATTTCTGTTGTATTTTTTCTTTAATGAGTACTAATGATGAACCCAATTCTTACAAGGAAGCTTTGTCCTCAAACGAGAACAAGCTTTGGTCACAAGCTATGCATGAGGAAATGGAATCCTTGGATACTTGTGACACTTGGGATCTTGAGAATTTTCCCAAAGATAGAAAGGCCATTGGTTGTAAATGGATCTTTAAAAAGAAGATTGGTGCAAATGGTAATCTCGAAAGGTACAAGGCTAGATTAGTAGCCAAGGCTACTCCCAGAGAGAGGGAGTTGACTTTAATGAAATCTTCTCTCCTATTGCTAAATTAACTTCTATTAGATTCTTCTTATCTATTGCTGTTGCTTATGATTTTGAAATTGAGCAAATGGATGTGAAAACTACTTTTTTGCATGGGAATCTTGATGAGGAGATTTATATGAAGCAACCTGGAGGTTTTTTTGTAAAAGGAAAAGAAGAATTGGTTTGCAAGTTAAAAAGATCTTTATATGGATTGAAACAGTCACCCAAAATGTGGTACTGGAAGTTTGATGCTTTTGCATTAAAAATTGGTTTTGTTAGGAGTGAGGAAGATCATTGTGTTTATATAAAAATTATTGATGATCAACTTTTAATTATTATCTTGTATGTTGATGACATGTTTATTGGTAACAGTAAGGTAATGATCAGAGAATTGAAAGCACAACTCTCCAGCACATTTGAGATGAAAGATCTAGGGGCTGCAAAATATATCCTCGGTATGGAGATCAATAGAGATAGAGGTAACAAAAAGCTTTGCTTAAGTCATAGTAATTATGTTGATACTATTTTGAAAAGATTTAACATGCAGGACAATAAACCGGTTAATATTCCTTTACCAGTTGGCACAAAGTTAAGTTTAGATATGAGTCCTAAATCTGATTTTGATTTTGAGGAAATGTATGAAATTTTGTATGCTAGTGCAATTGGTAGTTTAATGTATGCAATGGTCTGTACGAGACTAGATATAGCACAAGCAATGGAAGTTCTTAGTAGGTTTATGTCTAACCCTGGTAAAGAACATTGGACTTATGTTAAAAGGGTATTTAGATATTTACGAGGGACTTCAGATTACTGTTTAGTTTATCATGGTTCAAATAATATTGATATTATGAATAGATCATTGGAAATATAGGGGTTTGTTGATCCAGATTGTGCAGGAGATCTAGACAGTCGGAGGTCGACAAGTAGTTGTGTACACTTTGTTTGTAGCTGCGGTTAGTTGGATGAGTAAGAGGTAGTCCACAGTTGCTTTGTCCACCACAAAAGTAGAGTACATGGCTGCCAAACATGCCTCTAAAGAGGTAGTTTGGTTATAGAGGCTTGGGTCAGGTATTGGTTTTAATTGCAAGCAAGTTAGGCTTGAATGTGATAGTCAGAGTGCTATTTGTTTAGCCAAAAATCCTATGTATCATGCTCATACTAAACATGTAGATGTTCATTATCACTTTGTGCGAGAAATGGTTAGAGAGTGGGAAAGTATTAATTGAAAAAGTTGACACTTTGATTAATGTTGCAGATTATCTTACGAAGCCAGTTCCTATAGATAAGTTCTCATGGTACAGGAAGGCCATTGGTCTTGAGTCCTGTACTTGATTTAAATTTATTATTCCTTGTTTAGAATAATTGCAATGTATAATGTCAAGTGGGAGAATGTTGGAAATAGGTTGCCATTCAATTGAAAATCCTAAACATTAATTATTTCATGTATCTCCTAGATTCTTGGAATGTGTTCAACAACACTAAGATTAAAATGAGATTAATATTTGATGAAATAATCATGATTATTGATATTTTTAATTAATTCTAAATGTAAGAAGCATGTGAGGGCGTCCATAGTGAGTTCCTAAATAATAGGGACACATGGGACACCCACATGGTAAGGTGACACTCACCTTGTGTTCAGTTAACTATACAGAGTAACAGTTAACACTTCTGAATGCATGTAAAGATCCTAGGAGTTAGGATTTGATGTTTGCATGTTTGAAGTTCATTTTAGATCAGTCTAGTTCAGTTCAATTTAGTTTAGTTTAGTTCAGAATTAGTTTAGTTTAGTTTAGTTTAGTTTATTTATGGTTAAGTTGTCTTCAGTTGCATGCATGTTGGTTATTTTGAGTTGCATGTAGTTATCTTTAGTTAACTTGGAATGCATGGCTAATAACTTGAGTTGTATGACAGATAACAGGGACTACCTCCAGTTAATAGGGGATGACCATTCTTGCATGAATGGTGTTGAGTAAATGTTTCAGTTAACTAGAAATCACTTGGAGCTAACTTGGGTACCCAAGATTCTTTCTTAGAATTAACTCCAATGCATGATAAGATATTTCTAAAGGCTCAGTTAAGTAGGATTACTTAAGAGTGTCAACTTTGAGGAAGAGCTTTGGAATTATCACCGAAGTGAAGGAGAAGTTGTAGCTTTAGTTTGGGACGCCCAAATGCATGAAGCACATGTTGTAAGCTTTAGTCTTCACAGTATAACTCAACTTGAAGGAATATGGCGTACCTTTTCAAGGGCTTGAGCTTGTGCATTGTAATTATCACCATTTGGAGATTACAAGGTTACATATTGTCTCCATATCTCATTCAAGTTGAATAGAGTTTTCATAATGGTTATTGCAGGAGTGAAGAAGATTGGTAAAGATAGAAGAAGCATTCTCAAGCAAGAATTGAAGCTATTGTAATTCAGAGATTGAATAATAGTATAATTCTTGATGGAGTTTTTTCCTGAAAGGGTTTCTCCACGGTACATCTTGTGTGATCTTTCTAATATCCCGTCTAGTTCTTCTATCAACATCTCTCTACATTCTACAACAATAAAATGGATTAATCAAGATAATCACCCACAAAGAATATATGTAACAAAGAAAATACATACTTATATCAGCAATATTAAATTTTTACAGAGTATTAAGCTAAGAAAACACCTCATTTTTCAACATGACATTAATCCTGATTAAAGGTGTGCACATCCTAATCATGGATTAATTAAACTAATCCAGATTAGAAGAAGGTTATGGAGGATGTGACAAGGAGAGAGAAAAAAATGAATTTAAAATTGATTTAAATTCCAAAAGGCTAAATGACCAAATTAAATAAATTGATGTATTTATTTAATTTAGAGAAAGGATGAAAAGGTAAAGTATTTAATTATTAAATTAAATATTTTAGAAACCTTAGGCAAGAAGGGGGAATATTAAATAAATAAATTATTTAATTAATACTGATGAAATAGGTGGATAAAAGAGGTGGATTTGACCGTATGGGAGTGCTCAAATTTGGGTGTCTACATTTTTCCCCTCTTCGGAATATTGTTAGAATAACAATGTTTCGAAGAAAAATAAAATGCAGATGACTCTACAGAGGAAGCGATTAGAAAAAAATTCCCCAACATGGGAGAGGTTGTGTGAGTTGCCGAAATGGAGGGAAATGAAAGGAGATGCCCCAATCTCACAAGGAAATGACCATGACAGAGGAATGGGGGAAAATGGTAGGGTATGCCCCCTCGAGAGGGCGGTTGGGAAGAAAAAGGGGCCTTGGGTGACTTCTTGATATGAGGAAATGGAAGGTACGAGTGGATAGAGATCAAAAGAACATGAAGATTGGCTTTTGAATGGAGTGAAATGGACACACAGTTTTCAAATGGCGGCTCTGAGAAGTTAGAGGAATAGTTGAATTAAAAAATAGGTTTAAATAAAGGGGAAAAATACCCCACACTTTAAAAAGGGTAAAATGAAGGGAAAAAGTTATATAAGGTAATTTTAGAAATTACCACTCCTCATTTGCGCACCTGGCAGTTGAGTGAGAGAGAGTTGAGAGAAGAGGAAGGAGAGGAGGAAACGAGGATGCCGAAGGATTACAATTTTGACATCATCCACTGGGGGGATGAGGTACGACAGTTCTTCCACGAGCACGCGGTTCCATGCCAGGTTAGGTTCAAAACCCTCTTTGTGATTTTAAACATTTTATGATGTATTTTTAAGTTTTAATGCTTTTGAAAACATGGGTTTTGTGATTGGGGTAGTTTACGAAAATGGGTCGGGGGTGAAATTTTGATTTCGCCGAGCAAGGTAGAAAAATCACTTGTTAGAGGCGAGGGAAAGGGGGGTGAATTTTCCCAATTAGTGGATAAATACACCTAGAAAAACAAAAAGAGAGGTCCAAAAAGGGCCAAGGGAGAACAAGGGAGGGCGGATTTTCCCTAGGATTGAGAAAATCCACTCGAAAGATCAAACCGGGGGAAAGGGAAGACTCTGCCCATAAGGGGGGCGACCCCTCTTGGGCGTGACCGCCCATTCGGGGGCGAGTTCGCCCTGAACCAAGGCGTGTCCACCCGTAGGCTGGGGTGGGTCCGCCTGAGGCCTAGGTGGGCTTGCCCCAGGCCGTGAGCGGACCCCGAGCTGGGGCAGGTCCGCCCATAAGCCAGGGCGAGTCCGCCCGCGGACTGGGGTGAGTCCACTCATGTCCGGGGCAGGTCCGTTCGTGGGTTAGGGAAGGCTCACCCACAACCGGGGTGGGACTGCTTGTAGGCCAGGGTGAGTCCACCCACAACTGGGGTGGGTTCGCCCAAGGGGCAGATGGGGGAGAGAGAAAAAAGAAAAACAAGATTGGGGGAAAAATGGGTAAAAGTTTGGGCCAGAAAGGGGGAAGAGAAAAAGGTACTGAAAAGAGAGCTCAGGGCTGGGGAAATGGACAAGAGGGAGGAGAGGAGGAAAAGGATAAGATGAAAAACTTGTGGTGCTTGGTGTGAATGTAGAGCTTTGACAGTTTGCAGACATGCGAGAGGCAGTTAGAGGTGCTAGAGGTGATGATAGTGGCCATGAACGAAGCGAACCATGAGGCTCTGTCACAGGTAGGACTACTACATTTATTGGGATACCCTATGATTAGAGCACATCAGACAATGTTGACAACCTTGATTGAACGCTAGAGTTCAGAGACTGCAACTTTCCATCTCCCAATAGGGGAGATGACTGTGACGTTGGAGGATGTGTGGCAGATACTAAGGCTGCCTATAGCAAGCCACCTGGTGAGTGCGACAACATCAAAGGGGGTGGCGTTGGATCATACCATGTGGGTATTATTTGGATGAGATGACCTACCTATGCAGAGGCAGAGGTTGGACGTGGACCAATTCCTGATGTTGGGGATGCCATCGCTACCACTGTACCTATGCAGACTAATTAGTGGATTGTTGTTGCCAGACCAGAGTGGGTAGTTTTGCAACTTGACCTACATGGAGGTGATACAACACATCGTCGAGGTGAGAGGGGCAGTTCTCATGGGGTACATGCATACTAACACAACTGTACAGAGACATGCATGTCGTGTGCTATCGAGAGGTGCTCAACATGACACAGGTGACACTGCTACATGCATGGGCCTGGGAGCACATCAATGTCGGTAGGATAAGAGTGGTGAGAGGAGTGGAGAATGATACAACACCAATAGCTTACTGGTATGGGGCAGAGTATGACTAGGTGTGGCACTATGAGGGGCTTCAGGAATATGGACAGATGGAGGAGGACACTGGATGACTTTTGGGAGGAGGATATAGTGTGGAGGCTGTACATGACACGATTGTTTTTAGGATGGAGAAGAGATGAGGTAGGATAGAGAGGCTACTTTTGCACCAGATGCTACATAGTTGGGAGGGAGCCACAGACAATGGAGGCATATAGGCCAGATAGAGTGACTTGATAGTTCGGGATTACACAGGACATTTCGTGTGGACTAGAGAGATTTCGATGGATTACACGAGAGCGGCCATGGGGAGATCCAATTTCACCAAGCTTTGCGAGATAGTACTAAGAGACATTGTAGTTGATACCCTACTCGGGTAGGACTGGGGAGGAAGTAGAGGTAGAAGTGACAGTTGATATGTTGCATGGCATACTCATCACCAATCGCCACAGATTACTCCAAAGGATCCGATTGTGGGGGCACTAGGGTTTTGGTCCAGAGGATGAGCTTCGATTGGCAGGCCATAGGAGAGGGAGGAGGGGACAACATATGAGAGGACAGGAGGCAGCTAGAGCAGTAGGGCAATAGGGGGATGCGGGGGCTGTAGGAAAGTAGGATAGAGGACAGGGCGAGGTTGGAGCTATAGGGCAGTAGGAGAGGATGGGGAGGAGGAGATAACAAAGGAGAGACAGAGTGAGGATCAAGGTAGAGGAGGGGAGAGATGAGGCAGGGATTGGGGAGAGGGATGGGAGAGAGTAGGAGGCAGCTGGAACAACAGGGCAGTAGGAGAGAGGACAGATGGCGGCTGGGGTTGCAGAGTAGCATGAGAGGGTGAGGAGGATGAGGAAACCACAAAGGATAGCCCGGGTGGAGATCGAGGCAGAGGGTGGGGGAGATGAGGTAGATGTGGAGATGATGGATGAGAGAGATGAGGTAGAGGTGGAGGCGATGGATATGGATGTTCATGATATCCCCCATTGGCCATGGTGCCATCAATAGTAGAGGATCTGACTATACTATTAAGAGGGGCCATGGTGAGATTATAGATTGTCGAGCAGAGATTGAGAGATGTAGAGGTTGCGAGATGAAAACTAGAGGTAGAGGTGAGCAGGCTGCGAGCAGAGGTGGCCAACGCGCTAGCAGAGGATGAGAGGGTTTTCAGATCTATAGCCGATACAATGTCACAATATGAGGAGGAGCTACAGGTAGAGAGGGATAGTCTGCTAGCCAAGGTGAGACAACTACGAGTAGAGGTGACTCGGCTAGAGGGAGAGGTATCCAAAGAGAATGAGGAGGTGGTGGCTGTGAGATGGGAGCGAGACAAGCTAGAGGCAGTGGTGACTATACTGTAGTCAGGGGGACAATGAGAGCCTGGAGGATCATAGAGAAAGTATCCACAGGGACCATGATAGAGGCAGAGAAGGACCGAGATGATTTGAGGATACAGGTGGAGGGGCTACTGAGAGAGAGGACTGAGTTGAGACGGGAGCGAGACGAGCTCCATGACAGAGTCAAGGTAGCAGATCAGATAGTGGGGGACATGGGGCTGATGCAGGCGAGGGAGGATGCTATGAGGGTCCAGGTACAAACCTTGCATAGTGAGAGGGATGTGACACGGATATAGGTGCAGAATCTACAGAGGGAGAGGGATGCAGTGGTGGCACATACACATGTCACAAAGAGAGAGATGCAGTATAGGATCAGGAACATGTAATGCAGGGTGAGGGTGGTGAGATGGGGGTAGAGGTGTAGAGATTGTAGGCACAAATATAGGCTATGGAGGCTGAGAGGGATAGGGCCACATAGCAGGTGTCACAGATGGGGGCAGAGATAGATCAACTGAGGTTGGCACAGGGCACATGGGCGCAGGAGCAGAGATCCATATGTGGATCCGGGGACAAATACAGAGAAAAGTAGGACACAGTCAGATATCAGGCGGTAGAGCGAGATGAGCATATGTGAGAGGCCAGCTATTATATGGCAGCCTACTATACATCAGTACTAGAGGAGTAGCAGGTACCTCCCTATATTCAAGCGATGCCACAGATGCCGGCCCCATCCCAGTCAGGAGGGACACATACCCACAGATACAAAAAATAGAGAGAGACCCCTCCATGCAGAGGGGGAGTTCCAGACTCACCTCAGAGATCAAATGTGGGTAACTCATAGTAGAGAGGGAAGAGGACAAGGAACAAGATACCAATTTTTGACAGGTGCATGATGGATGTACAGTACAGGGTAGCAAAGATCAGGGTTGATCTAGAGCCTTGTATTTGTACTTTATTTGATGATATATGTGATGGATATGTATTTTGATTAGATGATGTACATTATTATGGACTATGTCATGGACATTCATATTTTTATTTTTATATGATATGGGATAGCCCTTATTGACACTATGTGATGCATATATGATGGATGATTTTATTTATGTATATGCACATGTTTATGATTTTATTATGGATGATCATTATGATATGATGTATGTTAATGCTTATATGTATGACAACAAACATGTATGATGCAAGATGTGATGATTGATTTATGACTTGATATGCTATTGATATGGATCTAACAACTTGTGATGCAGATGGAGATGTATGCAATATGTTAATGATATGGATTAAAGTGGAAATGATTGATTAATGCAATGAATCTAAGATGTTTAGAATAAGCAAATATGATTAATCTAAACAACGTGAGATGGTAATGCATATGAGATGAAATGTAATGGACCTAGCGTGTGGGATGAGATGCAATTAAATTTCTTACAAACACTAATGGATAGATGAAATGCAATGTGGATGGTGGATGAACTTTATTTGTGATCATGCTTGCTTTAGCTTATACAAAATAAAGGTGTGTGATAGGTGAGTGTGATGGCGTAACATGAAATGCAATGCAACATGAACATAAGTGCCAATAAGGACTTGCATAGTAATGAGGGTAGGTGGTAGGCGTAGTGTTGGTTTAATGGCAAGTACTTTTCCTATAATAATTATAAAATTAAGGGAAGATGGGTGTGAAATTGCACCTCTCAAGAACTATAGGTATCCCGAGAAGAATGGGAGATGGAAGGTGAATGTTTGCACAACCAAAATCATAGGTCATAGGTCAGGTATGAATGCAATGCAATAGAGTTGATTATGAAATGCAATCCTAATGTAATTTTCCATTTTCAGAGCACTGATTTTTGCTATAGAATAAGACACTAGGTACCATGGTATGTAAACCAAGGCAAAATTAGCGTCCAATGCATAAAACAAACACAACAAACAAGAAGGTTATCCCAACACCCCAAAGTCACGAATACCTTGGTCGGGCCAGGCATTGGGATAACCACAAGCACAAAAGGATGCCCCAGCGTAACAAAAGACCTCAGGGATCTTGGTGGGTACCACGTGGGACAACCAGGAAGACAACAAGAAAGCAAAAAAGATCAAGGTATGCCCCTATGTTAACCGATCAAAACACACCATAATATGATGGATCATGGCATCCTTAACAAGTTGTGATAGGGAGCTCAAATGATAAATAAAATCCAAAAGTATCAAAAGATCACAATCAATTTCAAAACATCCTTTGCCATAGGATCAAGAGGATGGATGGGTTTGATGAGGTCTATTAGGAAGGATGCATCTTGTTGAGACCGAAGATGGATACTAAACTAAAAGATCGATCATGACGTGGGAGATTCTGAAACCAATTGAATCTCATGATACGAGTGGATCTCATTCGTGAAGAACTAGCTAGATAAGGACATACTTGATGACATGACATGAGACACAAGACACAAGACTGACACACCCTAATGACCTAGGGGCTTGGGAGCCGATCAAAGATTAGCCTTGCCTACGTGAAAGTGTAGAGCCCTTGTAGTTCAAGAAAAGACCATGGAGAAAAGCATAAAGAGGACTGATGAAGATGAGCGATGGAAGACAACGACTAGACAAAGAAAAAAAAGCAAAGCCCCGAGGGTGGATCGAAAGATAGACCTTGCCTACGTGAAAGATGTAGATGAAAGGATGGGATTAGTGGGATGATAGGATATGGGATCAGGATGGATGGAAGCATAGAGTAACTAGGACACAAGGTAGATAATGATTAAGCCCTTTACGAATGGCGCCTGTGACCAGGTTTTCACCAAACGTACCTATCCAAGGTGCCACCAAGGGCGGTTTTCACCATAGGAAGAATTATTTCTGTTTACTATTTTTGGATTTTTTCTATTTTTTCTATTTTTTTGTATTTTTGACAATTTTCTACTTTTGTTGTATTTTTATTTGTTTTGCAGGATAGGATACCCCAGCTGATTCAAGTGTAGAAATTTTTTAGGTGCATGATGTTAATGGGCTCCTCTAGGGGCTCTCCTTTAGGTGTGGCAAGTTTGTAGGCCCCTCATCCATACTTGGCGGTGATGACATAAGGGCCAAGCCAATTTGCTTCAAAATTTCTCTTCTTTTCCGGTCCTGTTGAGTGTGTTGATTCTCCTTGAAGAATAAATCACCAACGTTGAACTGGCGAGGATGAACCTTCTTTTTGTAGCTTCTTTTCAGATGATTTTGATAGGATTGAAGGTGGTCATACGCTTTGATCCATCTTTCATCGAGGAGTTCTAGTTGGCTGAGTCTTGCAACTTGAGCGTCTTCATCGTTGATAAGATTCTTCAGGGAGATTCTCAGTGATGGGATTTCTACCTCAGTCAGAAAGATAGCTTCGACACCATAGACGAGAGAATATGGAGTGGTGCCATTAGGGGTGTGGATGGAGGTGTGGTAGGCCCAAAGGGTGGGATGGATGTGAAGGTGCCAATATCAACCAGTATTATTGACCACCTTTTAAGGATCCTGATAAGGGCTCTATTGGTGGCTTCCGCCTGACCATTACCCTGGGGGTAATAAGGCGTTGACCAATGATGTTGGATATGAAAGGTGTCACAAAGGTGTTTCATGGCTTGGTTTTTGAAAGGATTTCCATTGTCAAAAATGATGGTGGATGGTATTCCATATCTGCAGAGAATATGGAAGAGGATAAACTTGGAAATTTGAGTACTTGTGATTTGTGAGTGGCATTGCTTCCACCCACTTGGTGAAGTACTTAGTTGCAGTAATGATGAAGGTATGGCGATTGGAGGATGGGGGATAGATCTTGCCGATTAATTTGAAACCCCACTGAGAGAAGGGCCATGGTGCTAGAAGAGGCTGTAGATCCTATGCTGGAGCATGTATTAGATCAGCGTGTTGTTGACAAGGTAAGCACTTTTTGACGAACTCGTAAGAATCATGTTCTAATGTAGGCCGATAATATCCTACTCAGAGAATTCTCTTAGCCAGGGCCATGCCATTTGAGTGGGCCCCACATACACCACTATGTACTTCCGTTAACGTTGTATGGGATTCAATCTCTTTCAGACACTAGAGGAGGGTTCCATCATACCCACGTCAATAAAGTGTATCACCTACGATGGTGTAACAAGATATTCATTGGATGAAAGTCTTACGTTGGTTTCATGTGAGATCGACAGGTAGGATATTGTCGCGAAGGTAGGTGTAGATATCATGGTACCAAGGGGACGTGGGACCTACAATGCCACACACCATCTCACTTTCTGGGATATCGTAGGCTGGGATTAAGAGTTGCTTAACAAGGAACTCACACTCTATTTTGTCTTTGGGCATGTCAATTAAGGAACCAATGGTAGCCATGGCATCTACTTCTTTGTTCTGGACTCTTGGAATCTGATCAAACTGGATGGAAGTGAAATACTTCTTTAAGTCGTCTAACATGTGTTTATAGGGTGGTAGCTTATCATTTTTTGTGAGAAACTCGCCATTGACCTGTTTGATGATTAATTGAGAATCACGAAAGACTCTTAGGTGGGTGATATGCCACTGGATTGCAATTCTTAGGCCAGTAAGAAGAGCTTCATATTCAACTATGTTATTTGTGTACGAAAAGGCCAATCTGAATGACTTTGGTATATAATCTCCTTGGGGAGTGACAAGCAAGATTCCTACCCCTGATCCATTGTGTGTACAACCCATCAAAGTATAGTGTCCATGTGGCCACTTCTATTATTGTGAAGACTCCTTCATTAGGAAATTTTGTTGTTAGGGGGTAGGCATCTACTAGGGGAGCATTTTCCAGTCGATCAATTATCACTTGTCCTTTAATAGCTTTTCGATCCACATATTCTATATCAAATTCACTCAGAAGCATGACCCACTTAGCCATGCGACCAATTAGAATTGTCCTGGATAATAGGTATTTGAGTGGATCGAACTTGAAGATGAGCTTTATGGGATGATTGAGCATGTAATGTCAGAGTTTTTGCAAACTTAAAACCACGGCTAGGCAAGCTTTTTCCATTGGGGAATAGTTGAGATCATAACCAACCAAGGTTCGACTAATGTAATAGATTTCTCTTTCCTTTGACGACTCATCGTGTTGTGCCAGTAATGCCCCCAGTGCCATTGAAGTAGCTGAAATGTACAACATGAGTGGCTTACTAGGAATTGGTGGCATAAGGATTGGTGGGTGAGCCAAATATTCTTTGATCTTGTCGAAGCTGATTTGACACTATTGGTTCCACTTAAAAGCGGTATCCTTCTTCAAGAGATGAGTGAACAACTGACACTTGTCGGCTAATTGAGCAATGAATCATCGGATGGATTGTAATTTACATTGAAGGCTCCTTAACTATTTGAGGTTGTGTCGTGGAGGAATATCCATAATTGCCTTGAATTTTGTTGGAACTACTTCTATACCTCTTTGAGAGACAATCAAACCCAATAGTTTTCCAGATGTGACCCCGAAGACACATTTCTTCAGATTTAGCCTTAGCTTATACTGCTCTAGACGCTCAAAGATCTTCTTGAGTACCAGAGGGTGTTCTTCCCTTGGTCTTGATTTCCCTAATAGATCATCAACATAATCTTCCATTATTATATGAATGAGATCATGGAGGATAATAGTCATGGCTCGCTGGTAGGTTTCCCCCAAGTTTTTAAGACCAAAAGGCATGACATTATAGTAGAATGTGCCCCATGGTGTAGTGAAGGTTGTCTTATGCTGGTCTTCAAGTGCAATTCTTATTTTATTATATCTGGAGAAGCCATCCATAAGGGAAAGCATCTCGTGTCCCATAGTGAGATCAACTAACATGTCAATGTTTGGCAAAGGAAAATCATCTTTGGGACAAGCCTTGTTGAGGTCACAGAAGTTTGCACCTACTTTGATAGCGTCGTTTGGTTTGGCTACGTGCACTACATTTGAGATCCATTCTGAATAGTCAATGGGCCTTATAAATACGACGTCCAATAGCTTCTCCAATTCTTTCTTAACCAGTAGAGCCACTTGGGGGTGCATTTTATGGAGCTTTTTCTTGATAGGTTTGGCATTAGGACATACGTCCAGGTGATATACCACTAAAGCAAGATCAAGGCCTAGCATGTCTGTATACGTCCATGCAAAGTTGACAATGCCATCTTTGAGAAGCTTGGTGATGGTAGAATGTTCTTCCTCTGATAGCCCTTTGGCTACATAAGTGATTTTGGGATCCTCTTCAGTTCCCAAATTTATTTCCCACGTTTCTTCTATGAGGATGGATGATCATTCAGAGAGCTGGGTTCCTACAAGGGGAAGATGAACATCCCCATCTTCTAGCGCCTCATCGAGGTCTTCGCTATCATATACACCCTTTGTTTTTAATTTTTATAGGTCAAGAAGTGCCTCAGGGAGGTTTTCGCTAGGTGACCTTTTTTTATTTTGTTTCTTTTTACTTTTGTGGTTAGCGTGTTCATCTTCCCCCAATCCCACAAGATGTACATACTGATCCATTGTAGGAAAGGTATCGATAAGTGTGCTACCATGTAGGTCCCAATCGATGAGTTCAGGATGTTTAAGGGATAGGCTAATGGTGCAGATGTATAAGAAGTCGAACATGGAAGAGAGGTCAGTGTGATCTATATCATCGTATGTGTGTATGATGGATTCCTCCTCTGGTATGTATTCAAGGAGATTGTTGCTCTCACTGACGTTGTTAGAGGCACTAGATGATGCTATAGGTCCCTTTTGTTTTGTGTCATGACCCAAGCCTGAGTATCTTGGTCTTATTGTGGCCTCAATATGGTGTTTCCTTCCTCGCTCTTCAGTGGCAAGGCCTCCCCCCTGATATTGGTACTTCTCTACAAACTTAGAGGGCCAAGGATAGTTCTCCTAGAAATACTCTTTTAAAGGAGGGGCGGGATTAGGCTCCTCATGGTAGACCCATTGGATTATGGCATCTTCTGGCACATCTTGTCTTAACCCAGGAGAGTGGTAAGTACTAGTTCCCATGTTCTTGGAGCTGAAAGTGATTGTCTTGTCTTTTGGTTTCGATGTAGAATGCAAAGGTTGGCCATATGTGTGTGGTGAGGGTGGCATATTTTCCACGTTCAAAGTTGTGTGCATCTCATATTCACCACATCCCTTGTCAATAATTTGTACTTTGGTAAGGGTGGAATTAGATGTGGAGGATGGAGTGGATGAAGTGGTGGCTAATGCGGTGGTAGATGAGTGGGATGATGATATCTGCGGTGGTCCCATTTCCACTCGAGGACAATAGTGGGAATGAGGAAAAGAAGCTTCTAATGCACGACAATATTCAAATGGTTGGGGATCTGTGTGTATGGTAACTTCTACCCCATTGAATGAGAATTTTAGACATTGATGATATGTGGATGGAATGACTTGCATGGTGTGAATCCATGGACGAACAAGGAGGAGGTTATAGGGGAGTTCTAGCTCAAGGACATGACAAGTAGTGTATTGCACAACCATACCAACTTGAATTGGAAGACATATTGTACCTTCAGAATCATGCTCTGCATTATCATACGCCTTGATTATTTAAATTAGAATGGGTGTATCCTACCTATTTTATGAATTTCAATGTACAAAGTATTAGGGCAGAACCATTATCTACCAAGAACCTTTTTACTTTGTGATGATTTACCAGGACCTCTAGATGGAGGGGACGGTTATGATTGGAGTCGATGCATGGAATGTCGTTTTGGCTAAAACCTAGTTGATAGGTTGCTGAGAGGTTCCCTACCAATGCTTGAAATTGTGCAGGGTCTATGTCATTAGGAACTTGGGTGTCCCATAAGGCCTTATTTAAGATTTCTTGGTGTGCGGGAGAAGACTTAAGCAAGTCCATAATGGATATCTGTGTTGAAGTCTTTTCTAGATGGTCAAGAATGTTGTATTAATAATTCATAGGCTGTGGCTGGGTGGATGCAGAGGCTCCAAGGACTGTGATGCAGGTTCGACGGGTGGTGACAATACATTGTGGATCCTTTCCTTTTACGCGTATCATGGATACACGTGGTTCCACTTGTTTGATGTGCATGACGAGACCTTCATAGTTGAGAGGCACATTTTTGTAATTGATGTTATTGGTGCTGTTATTATAATTATTGTTGTTGATAGGTCTTGGGTTTGAGTTTGATGTGCTAGGACCTTGATTATGCTTTGGGAAAGCATTTTGATATATCTGTAATTGAGCATTGGATGATGGTGTCATGTTGGCATCCACATGTATGTCACCCCGATCTATAAGATCTTGGATGTACGTTTTCAGACCTTGACACTTATTCAATGTATGCCCTTTAATCCTGTGGAACTCACAATATTCATTTTCCTTAAACCAGTTTGGTTTAGGCTTGGATTCGTCAAGGGGTTTAGTTACAGGATATGTAATTGGGTAATTGGCTTGCAGGAGCCTATTAAACACGACACTTAGGGGTTTTCCTAATTGAGTGAATTGACGCTTGTTACCTCCTTGATTTTTTTGATTGGATTGTTGGGATGGATGAGGTGCCCCTTGAGGCACTGATATGGAATTAGGAATTGACTATTGATGAGGTGGATATTGTTGCTTCTGGGAAGCATTGGATACTTGAACGTGTTTAGTGTTAGTGACACCATCATTGAAAACAATTTTTATTTTGTTCCAATAACGAGGCTTGTCTCCAGATGATTTCACTCTATAAAAGTTAAAGATTTTGACTAGCCCTTTGGCAATGAGGGCTCTTTCAAGGATAGGACCTTTCTCCATGATTTTAGCAAAGGTCGTGACACAATGGAGTCTGAAGTTTTGGGTCATGTTCAGATGGGAGTTTTCGATGAACAAGGTGACCATGTCCTTTTCCCATAACGGGGATTTCATGTGATTGGCTAGGGCTCACCATCTTTGAAGATAGCTTGCAAAGGTTTCTCCCTCCTATTATTTTTCCTATAGGAGGTCTAGTGTATTGATATCCTTCTCTAGATTGAAGGAGAAGTGAGAGACAAACTCTTTTGAAAGTTGTGCAAAGGACTTGATAGATCCTTTCTTAAGACCCATAAACTTGTCAAGAGCTATTCCCTATAAACTCCTAGGGAACAATCTCATGAGGTAATTGTCACCTTGCATGACTTCTTGATAGTGGGTGTAGAACTCTTGAAGGTGAGCCTTGGGATCTTTGGTTCCTTTATATTTGTCAAATTTTGGCATTTCAAAATGCTTTGGGAAATGAACTAATGAAACAAAAGGATCAAATGGATAGGGACAAATGTCCTCAAACTTGAACTATTATTTTTCAATCCCAGCTTGTAAGTCCTTTAACACAGCTTTGAATTCTTCCAGATCTTGATTGATAGGCATTGCGGGAGTAGGATTGGATGAACTAGGCTGATTGTATGGAGGATACTGTTGATATGATGAGGATGGTGCTGAAGTAGCTGGATCATAAGTGGGTTGAGGTGTGTATGAAGGTGTTTTCTGGTATTGATTGGCGTAAGTAGATTGCGGATTGATGTAAGGTGGATGTGACAGATTTTGATGGTAAGAGGTGGAAGCCGCTTATTGGTATGGTGGTTGTTGTTGATAGTATGAGGTGGATGGAGTGCCCTGTTGGTATTGCGTGGGAACTTGATAGTATGATGATGTGGAAGCCTCTTGCTGGTAAGGTGCCAGTTGCTGATAGTAAGAGGTGGATTGAGTACCCTATTGATAAGGTGGTTGTTACTGCATATAGGATGTGGATGAAATACCTTGTTGGTATGAAGGTTGTTGCTGAGCATAGTATGGATTGGATTGGTAATTGTATGCAACATTGGGTTGTTGCATGATGTATGGAGGTTGTTCTGGATTAGATAGTTGTTGGTATAGATTTGTGTGCAATTGTAGAGGATTAGTGTAAGGAGGCGGTTGAGTCCAGGGGGGGTTCTGAGCGGTCACATGAATGTTTTGATTAGGATTGGACGTAGCAACATAAGTGGTGTATGTACTAGACGGGTGGTAAAGATATTGCATGAGAGGATTCCATTGTGTTTGTGTGGGAACATGTGTATGATGGGGTGGTTGTTGTTGTGGTGGCGGCTGCTGATAAAGTGGGCAAGATGGGATATGTTGCTGTTGTGGGATTATTGCAGAAGCATTACGGGGCAGTTGCAATAGTTGTGATGCAGTTTGTGTGACTTGATGTGGGGGTTGTGTAGGAATGGTAGTGTGTTGAGGAATTGAAAATTTTTGCTGTGGAATGGTGATGTTTTGTTGCGGGATCATGATGTTGTGTTGTGGAGGTTGTTGATGGGGTGGTTGAGATGAAATAGTACCAACAACATGTGGCAGTGCTTGCGAAGGGATAGCAATGCGTTGTGGTGGTGCCTGCATCAAAGTGGTTTGATGAGGATTAACAGGAGGTTGCTGAAACACAAGGATATTACCTTGAGGTGGTGGTAGAAGATTACCAACAAGTGTAGGTCTTGGAGGCAAGATCAATGCAAGAAGTGGAGTGCCCCTAGTGTTGACGGGTGGTTGACCAGGATGCTGAGGTGGAAGTGGTGGAGCAGATGGAATATTCTATGGCATGCCATAGGCATAGGGGTCATTAGGATCAAGTGGTGCCTTGCAGGAAGTGGATGGGAGGCGAGGATAACTGGCGACTTGGTGTATCATGACATTTCCAAACTTAGGATGATACCAATTCTCTATAGGTGGACCTTTGGGAACATAGGAATTTCCTGGAACATTTTGTGAGGTCTACGGATCTTGAGGTGCAGGAAGAGTCAGGGTGGCGGTATATTGTGACATATTGAAATCAGGTGGTGGTTTGACTCCTTTCATGATCAAAGAAGAAAGAATATTATCTCCATGCTCGTTGAGGAGGCAATCCGTCATTTAAACATTAGCAGGGTTACTTAGGTATTCGTCATTGGTGACTTTGAGCTAGTTGACCATGTTTTCATCTCCAAGCAGTGAGGTGTTTTGGACGTCAGTATTGGATTGTGATGATTCACCGTTATGGGGATCTTGAAGGATATTTGTACCGTTGTTGGGATCTTGTGGGCTGTTTGCGACGTTATTGGGATCTTGTCGGATATTCACCTGGGAACCTTGGCCTTGTTGTTCTGCCATTTATTTCTTGTCTTATGATCAAGTTTGAACGAGCATGAAAATGTGAAACTACTATGTGACTAAGATGCGGTTAAACTCTAGGATGCAATGCAAAGATGACCTAAATAACGATTGAAGGATTGATTGGATGATGGATTAGCTGATTGGATGATTTGATAAGGATGAGATTGGATTGGATTGATAGTGTAGACACCTAAATTTGGATACTTACATTTGTCCAAATTTGTCCCTTTTTGTCTAAACACCCCCTTATTTGTGTTAATTGGGTAATATTGCTATTATCTAATTAATACCCTTAATTCTCCTAAATCCCTAAGGTATCTAGTTAAATAATTAATTACCTTACCCTCTTTAATCCCCCTTTCATCAAATGAATTAGATAAATATGACATTTATTTAATTCCTCACATGTCACATCATTTTCTTATTCTTAATCAATCTCCTAATCCCATAATTAGGGATGTGCACATGTCTAATCCTTGATTAGGATGTGTCACATCCTCCAAATTTTGCAAGTTGGCTTCTAATCTTCATTAACCCCTAATTATCTTCTAATCACTGATTAGCTAATCCAATCAGCATCTTGGTCAACTCTCCCCATCCCCCAAGGAATTTTTAATTCCGTTTTCTCTTCTCCATGTGAATTTTTAATTCACATTTATTCATCCAAGATTCCTCTCTTCCCCATGTGATTTTTAATTCACATTTTTCCTTCCAATACTCTCCTTATTTTAGAACGTTTTACTTGTCACATCAGTCACATGTGGGTAAGTACTTACCTTTTTAAGGACCTTGTATTATCCAAGGTACTTCTCACCTCTCTTTTTGGTAACCTTGTCTTATCCACAAAATTCCCCAATCATGTGAATTTTAAATTAACTTTTATTCACCCAAGATTCTCCTCTTCTCCATGTGATCATCGAGAGGTCACATCATCCTTATTCCAAGGTACTTACAAGTACCTTCCCATCACATGTCATCTTCCTCCTCATGTGTCCTTATCCATCTTGCCCATGGTGGCAAGATCTCAAACGTCTATTTCTCTCAAGGGTTTCTCTCCATAAAATGAAAGATTTTTCTTTCATTCTAATTCATCATGCATTCACAATCTTCAAGCTCAAGCATTCAACCAAGCTCTCACACTTTCATAATCTTCATCTGCCATTTTTTCACATTGAAGCTTTCATCCTATCCATTGTATGCATCTTCTCAATTACCCACTTTTCTCATTGCATTCCTTATCAAACCCTCAACATTTTGAATCCACTTTAGCATCTTTCATCAAAGGGAGCACACATTAATCAAATATCAAGGGCCAACCAAGCATCAATTCAAGACAAGGTATGATCAAATTCTCTTTTATCTTTCTTTGTTTTCAATTCAACTTGGCTTATCATGAGGTGTTAGTGTTCTTTTCCTTTCTTTTTGCATCTTGTTTTGCATCACTTAGAACAAGTTAAGATCACTGGTTCACAAATATATTGGATGATTGGATGAATATTAGATTGGATAAGATTGATTGGTTGGTTGATAAGATTGGGAAATTGGATGAGATTGAATTATTAGATAAGATTGGATGATGGCAAGGACTCTAAACTAGGTTCAGAGATTACCCTAGGTGACTTAAGGTGTTGATTGATCAGATTAAAGATAGGTAGATGATTGTGACACCGAATCCAACTTGAGATGAAAGTGGATTGATAGGGTTGAATGATGATGACTAACTTAGGACGGATGGTGATCCTAAGCAGACGTTGTAGGATGATGATCAATTTTAGACACTTGGGTCAATTTGGATAATAACTTCAAACAAAGTTCAAAGGATTTGGATTGAGAAAACGATGAGGGGTATGCAACCTAGAGATGCTTTATGATGTACCTATATGATTCAGATGATGCAAATGCAAATTACGGGAGATGTAGAATGATGGGATAAAGGTCAAACTCATCTAACCAAGGTGCAAGATTGCCCAACTAGAGGGAAAGGTCGCCCAACTAGAGGTCAAGTTCACCCAACTGGAGGTTAGGTTCGCCTAATTGGAAGCCAAGTTCGCCTATTTGGAGGTCAGGTTCACCCAATTGGAGGTCAGGTTCACCCAATTGGAGGTCAGGTTCGCCTATCTGGAAGTCAGATTCGCCTATCTGGAGGTCAGGTTCACCCAACTTATGGTCAGGTTCGCCCAACTAGAGGTCAGGTTCACCTATTTGAAGGTCAGGTTCAACCAACTGGAGGTCAAATTCGCCCAACTAGAGGTCAGGTTTGCTTATCTGGAGGTTAGATTCACCCAACTGGAGGTGAGGTTCACCTATCTAGAGGTCAGGTTCGCCTAACTAGAGGTTAGGTTCGCCCAACTAGAGGTCAAGTTCGCCTATCTGGAAGTCAAGTTCACCCAAGTTGAGGTCAAAGTCGCCCAAGTTGAGGTCAGGGTCACCCAACTTCACTTTCAGACTTGTATAAATCAGAAAAGAGGATCAAACAGACTATTAGAATGGGCAAATGAATGTTTGAAACAGGGAAACATAGGCTCGAAATGGGAAATAGATGCTCGAAATGGGAAAAAAGATGTTCGAAATGGGGAAACAGATGGTCAAAACGGGTAAAAAAATACTCAGAATGAGGAAATAGGTACTTAGAACGAGTAACAAATGTTCAGAACAAGAAAACGAATGCTTGAAACAGGCAAACAGATGTTCAGATCAGGGAAACAGATGCTTAGAACGGGTAAACGGGTACTCGAAATGAGGAAATGGGTACTCAGAATGAGTAAACAGATGGTCAGAACGAGGAAATGGGTACTCAGAATGAGTAAAAAAATATTCAAAATGGGAAAGCGGATATTCGAAATGGGGAAATAGAGGCTCGAAATGGGAAACAGATGCTCAGAACGAGCAAATGGATGTTCAGAACGGGGAAACAGATGCTCAGAACGGATAAATAGGTACTTAGAATGATTGAAAGGATGATGAAACTAGCTATTCAAGGTGAAAATTTGCCCGACTTGGGGCAAGGTCGCCCAACTTGGGGTAGGTTCACCCAACTTAAGGTAGGTTCGCCCCTGTTCAGGGCAATTTCGCATGTTTGGTGAAAATATAGACAATTCTGACATAAATAGGCTGAGAAATGACTAAGACAGAGGGTACGTTCACCCCTGTTTAGGGTAGGTTCGCCCTTGTTCAGGGCAGGGTTGCCTCTACGCAGAAACCTGAACTTGACTTAGGTGAAAATGGCTATAGAAAAGGACCAAAAACACAACAAATAATAAGCAAAAGGTAAGGATGACTTGACTCAATAGAAATTCACTGGTTTCACACAAAAAAGACAGTTCAAACAACACAATTCTAAGATTAGTATGAAGGGTATGGCCAACATAGTCCTCTAACTAGGTTGAACAAGGCAACTAGGGAGTCTTTGATATACGCTCGGTACGTAAGGCTCAACCATGAACACCAACCCATCACAAGTGTGAGTCAGGAACCCCAACAAGATATTGAAGGCTCAGACCAACTCTTCAAGTCTATCTAGGTATCACCCTAGCTTCGACACTCCTCTAGACACGACGTGACTGGATTGGGGTACAACTTTGGCTCTTACCCCTTTGCATACCCCGCTTGTATGTGTGGTTGGGATTGCCCCTTGGGGTGATGAAATCCCCAAATAGGTCCCGCTAAAAAGAGAACACTAATCTTTTTCGGCTACTCCCCAGGCTCACACGAAGTGCAAGGGGAAAGTTTTAAATGATATAGTGCCTCTTGAGCAACACAAAGGACAAAGTAAGCTACGATTTCTCATCACCTAGGATCACCAAATGGCGAAGGGGATTAGATACATCAATAGCTTACTTTACAAACATGACACACAATATATTTGACTCCCCTACTTAAAACTATGTGCCTGAATT
Source organism: Sequoia sempervirens (assembly GCA_007258455.2). NCBI lineage: Eukaryota > Viridiplantae > Streptophyta > Pinopsida > Cupressales > Cupressaceae > Sequoia > Sequoia sempervirens. Next base: position 295,389,563 of record VDFB02270651.1, on the reverse strand, counting down.
AATAAGCAAAATGATAAACGAACTAAACAAACAATGTTGAGATCGATCGTTCTACAAGAAAAGTGTTAGTAGTGTATCCGTCGATCTTCAACAAGCATGAGACAACTGCACAAAATATTAGTAAAATCTAGCACAATCACCAATAGGATGAGTTAGGGGGTTAGTATCAACCAAAAGAAGAGAAAACAAAATCTAGAAATGACTTTTATACCTCTATTTTACCTCGCAAATGCCTCTGTTAGGGCAGGTTCGCCCCTGTTCAGGGCAGGTTTGCCTCTATGCAGAAAACATTGAGAAAATTTTTCTGATGTCTCTCAGATGGGTGATTCTGCAAGGCAAGGTCACCTCTGTTCAGGTCGAGGTTGTCTATCTTGGGGCAGGTTCTCCCCTATTCAGGGCAGGGTTGCCTCTGTGTAACCTAAACCAACAAAATATCAAAAAATAACAAACGTGAAAGAAAAAAGACCCGTTTGTGAGTCCCACTAGGCATGCCAAAAATGTGATCAGTGCTTTTTACCCATCCTAAGAGATGCAAAAGAAAGAAAGAACACTTAAACACCTCAAGATTTGGCTATGTTAAACTCAAACAAAATAAAGATAAGAAAAACAACAGATTTATACCTTGTGTGAGTTGCTCCTTGGTTGGCCCTTTGATAGTTGATGTTTTGTATGCTCCTTGATGGAAAAATGTGATGAAAATGGATGCAAAATGCTCTAAATGAGATGAGGAATGCAATGAGTTATTTGGGTATTTTGGTAGATGAGTGTAAGTGCAAATGATGAAAGCTTAAAAAATGGAAACAATGGAGGTTTGTGAGTGCAAAATGCAAGTGTGAGAGCTAAAGCTTGAATGCTTGAATGTGATGAATGCCTAATGAGAGAATTGAAAGAAAATATTTCATTTTAAGGGATATTTCTCTAGAGAATTGAATGGTTGATATTTTTCCAACATGGGCAAGATGAAGGGCTGTGGTGAGTTGAGGACTTATAAGCCCTCACATATTTCCATATGGAGGATGAAGTGTCACAAGGACAAATGGGTAGGAAAAGGGACATGTGAGGTGGAGGTACTTGCAAGTACCTTGGGATAGGGAGAAGATTTCTTTAAAAATGATTTTTTTGTTCCCATATGGGAGGAAAGTGACATATGAGGAATTTTAGTATTCCTCAAAAATCTCCATGGGGAAGAGAGAAGTGGTTGGGGAAATAAATGTGAATTTTTAAATTCACATGATTGGGAGTACCTTGGGGATAAAAAAAGGTTCTAAAAAAGGTAAGTATTTGTCCACATGTGAGTAATGTGACAAGTGAGGAGTTCTAAAACTCCTTACAACTTGCATGGGGAAGATGAGAGTCTTGGAGGGATAAATGTGAATTTTTAATTCACACGGGGAAGAGGGTCTAGGCTAAATGTGGAAATTGTGAAGGTTGACCAAAAAGGTATGCTAAATCTAGCAAGGGGATTAGATTAAGGTTGTGCAAACAAGTGATTAAAAAGATTAATGGAAGATTAAAAGCAAGTTGGAAAATGTGGAGGATGTGACATTAATCCTAATTAAAGGTGTGCACATCCTAATCATGGATTAATTAAACTAATCCAGATTAGAAGAAGGTTATGGAGGATGTGACAAAGAGAGAGAAAAAGAGGAATTTAAAATTGATTTAAATTCCAAAAGGCTAAATGACTAAATTAAATAAATTGATGTATTTATTTAATTTAGAGAAATGATGAAAAGGTAAAGTATTTAATTATTAAATTAAATATTTTAGAAACCTTAGGTGAAAAGGGGGAATATTAATTAAATAAATCATTTAATTAATACTGATGAAATAGGCGGATAAAAAAGGTGGATTTGACCATATGGGAGTGCTCAAATTTGGGTGTCTATAGGATCATTTGACTATCATGCTGCTAGATAATATATATATGTTTGCATATATATACAAATACACACATAAGCGTAAATCCTTAATAGAGGAGTGTGTGTGTTGCAGAAGTAAATGCGGTGGTTGCAGAAAGATATGAAGAAGACCATTCATGGAAGCGACTCTTCACCGACATGGACAACAGGGATGCAATCAAACACATCATTAACTCCATTAAAAGATCTATGGGAGATATTTTGTAAGCCCTAAGGGGCTGACATCTTTTTGTATATAGGGCATTTTTTTTGCCTCTTTGTAAGGAGTTCGAATAATACATTAAAAAAGAGTTAGTGATTTTTAGTAATCCTCTCTTAGCTAGTGTATGCTTTGTAACTCACTTCGATTTTTGGAATATAAAATATAGAGTTATCTTGGCCATTGTCGATGATTCAGATTTTCATCACTGTTCTTGCAAAGTGTTGTGCATTTCAGGTTAATGATTGAGTTATCTTGTGAATTATTTTATTCCTTTATAACTTTATCTGGTGTTTCATGCCTTTCTTTGTATAAAGCACCATTATATGAATCATAAACTGTGTTTACATAATCACACATAGATTCTTTTTTGTGAAAATATTTTCCTTTATTGAAAAAGTGTGTGCATCAAACCTGTTTGTGATATATATTAATGTGAGGCTCATAGAATTTGATGTGTACCCTTATGATCATTGACAATTTCCAAGTACAGTATAAGTATTCCATTGATCTCATCAATTCAGTGTAACAACATAGTTTAGTTTTTCATTTGTATGCACTCCTTCTCCCTTTCCCTCTACAAAATTAGCAGTTAGGTGACACCAAAGGAAGCTGGCCTTCTCTAGAGGTTCATTTCAACTTCAGGTGACCCACAGCCTTGAAATGATCCCATGTTTCTCTAGAAAGCTTAGTTTCCATAACTTTGCATAGGGTGCAATTTCTAAGAGACAACAGTTTTTGGAACGCCTGGTGGGACTATTTCCACGTGATATTATTGGTTTGATATGCAACCAACAGGTTTTAGAATTTACATAAGTCATTTTGCATACTTGGCAACTCCGTGAAGAGAAAGAACTTCAGAATCAACGCTGTTACAGTTTATGAGAAGAGTTCAGACAAGGAGCAATTTTCTCGCTTTTGAATATTTGTAGCTGCCACCACCAAGAAGACAAGGCAGAGCGACAGAAAGGTCTAGGAAAAAAATTGTTTATTCTAGAAGAACTAAATCTACTCCTCCATCTCTAAGACCTCATATTGCTGTCCCATTCTCTAATTCACCTAGCTTGCAAGTAAACCCACCTCCAATGGTTGCTCCCAGAAATCAGCCTTTTGTGCCATTCGACGGAGGTAGCCCATTAAATTTGTTACAACACAATAACATCCCAATGGCAACTCTGAAAAGTTTGCTGATTTTTAGTGGGGAAGATCAGACTACCCCTATTGAACATATACGTGATGTTGCTTCCTTATGTGGGGTTCACCATATCATACAAGAGGATGTGGCTATAAGATTACTTGCAACATCATTCAAAGGAAGGGAATTACAATGGCTTAGGAGTCTTGCTGTAGGTTCAGTTGCCACTTGGGATAAGTTGGGTGACAAGATGCAAGGCAGTTTCAGGAGAGGTATGACAATTTATCCTTGTTGGAACAATTGACTACACTTAGGAGGGCTCCTCAGGAGCAAATGAATGATTTTAATTTTAGATTTCAAAGGACTTGGGATAGAATCCCTATAGTGGTAAGACCACCTCCAAAATATGTATTTTTGTACTTCCTGAAGGCTCTTAACAGCGATAAAGCTGTTATGATACAATCAATGGGGGGTGTTTCTCTACTAGGTGCATTCAAAATAGCAATTAGAGCTGAAAACAGTCTAATAAAAGCTGGTAAACTTGCTCCCAGGACACCAATGCCTATATTTCTAGAGATTCATGCAAATATCCCTTTGCAGATACCACCTTTTGCACCTTTTGCACCTGTCCCAGCCGCTGTAACATAATAAGCTGCTGTCTAAAGTTCTCCAAGTGAGTTACAAGAAATAAAAAGTCTATTGTAGACTTTTGGTAATAAGCTTGTGAGCTTGGAGAAGCAGCAATCATATAGCAGGCCTTATCAACAATAGAATTCAGGTCAGCAACAAGCATATCAGGGTAATAGACAAGCTTACCAAGGCAATTATCAGGGCCCAAGGCAAAATGTGAACACAAGACCTTTCCAAGCTTATGCTCCAACACCTGTTAGTACAGTCAAGGATCTTATCTTGATTCAAAATAATTTAGCAGCAGATTATGAATGGTGTTACCCTTGTAACCAGCCTCATGATCAAGCCTCTTGCTCAAATGGACTCATCAATCAAGCACTGATGGTACAAAATGCATCAAGCTCACAACATGCACTTAATGATGCATCTCCACAACACCAAGATTAGTTTACAAATGATGCTACCCTACTCAACTGGCAAGGTGAAGAATTTTTTAGATTAAATGTAGATAATTCCTCAGTCGCAGCTAACACCAGGGCAAAGAAAAGAGCTTTCGAGCTTGATCAAGCAGCTGACAAAGGAAAGGTAGCAGCTACAGGACCATCTACATCTCAAGTGACTAATGGCTTGCAAAGAAATCATCCACTACAAGATAAGGAACAACCACATCTACAAGCTGATCACACTGGCATAAAGGTACATTGTAAAGTAAACCCAACTGTGCCCTTTAACATTCTTGATAGTATGAAGAAGAAAAATGTAATGATGTCTATGTGGGATTCATTAGCTATCCCAGGTCAAAAAGACATGTTACACTCTGCTTTGTCAAATTTAAAAGTATCTAGTCATTCTGAGTCTCTAATAGGTCAAGTTAGAACGGTGTTAACAAATGATACCCAAGGAAATGATAAGAAACCCATCAAAGAGGCATGAAAAGAAGTCAAACCACCTCCTTTTTACATGTCTGTAATCATAGGTGATAAGTTAATTCATAATTGTATGGTAGATAGTGGAGCTAGTAGCTCTGTGATGCCAAAATAGATCGCTGACAAGCTGGGACTAAAGTATCAGCCTTTAGAGAAAGGGGTAATTCAATTGGATGGTACTTTTGTTAATACGTTGGGCATCATTAAAGATTTGAGTCTCACTCTTCACGCTTGCCCTAATTTTTTAGTTCCTCAACACATGTGTCATAGACCTTCCACCTTTCTTTTCCTTGTGCTTATCAAGAGACTTTACAGCTAAGATAGGTGGTTATGTGTCAGTTGATTGGTCGGATATGCTGTTTAGAATGAGATATGGAACTAAGGTTACCATTAGATCAAAAAAGTTGGCTAAAGATCATATTGAGCCGTATAACCCAAGTCCTGTTAATGCTGTTCCTATTGTTGCAGACACAAATTGTGTCACTTTTACTGACAGTGAAATAGTTGCTACTTAGCAACTTCAAACAAAAGCTATTCCTGATGTGCTTCTACATGAATGGGCAGTTGAAAATGTATTGGACACCTGAGGATCTCATTTGAGATGCTGGTATGGGTAACTATGTCATACTTGAACCTGACACAGAGATTCCAAATCTTGAAAAGGATTCAGATCAGTTGTTAAAATAACAAACTGGACTTTGGGAGATGTTCTTTGATGGTTCTAGGAGCAAGAATGGAGCAGTTGGAGGTGCAATGTTGATTTCTCCACTGGGTGATAAGTACTTTTTAGCCTTTCATTTTGCTTTTGCATGTTCTAACAACACTGCTGAGTATGAAGGACTCATCCAAGGCCTTGAGTGGGTGAGGAAAAGAGGAATTGACTATTTGAGAGTCTATGGAGACAGTGAATTGATAGTTAATCAGGTCAGGGGGCTGAATGTTGCTAAAAATGACACACTAAAGTCTTATAGAAACAGAGTGTGGAATATGATTGAGGAATTTGATGCCTTTAACTTAGTATCTATTCCAAAGAACCAAAACAAGCATGTTGATAGGCTTGCAGCCATTGGAGCACAGTTTGATATTCCAGGTGACATTAGAAAAGAGAAAGTACAACAGTATGTGAAGGTTTTAGTCAGGCCATCAATTCCTTATAACAACATTCACTGGCAGGGCTTTGACAACGATGAACATATTCTTTCTTTTTTGCTCGAAGAAGATCAGTTCTCCATGGTTAATCAAGCAAAACTTAAGCAACAGTATGATGATCAAGTCATACAGCTGAGGACAAATAAATTACCCAAAGGTCTTGTTACCTTACAGTCAATTTTCAGTACTGATGATCAGCTTAAAAAGGGTAAAGCTGGCTTGCAAATCGAAGAAGAACATTATGAAGAACTCAAGATTTTCAAAGGTAAACTCCTTAAGATAGGAAAAATTTGTTCACATGAAGATAAACAATCTTTTGTTGCCTTGTGCCAAGAATTTTATGATGTGTTTTCTTGGGAATACTCATATTTGAAAGGGTTTGATCCCTATATTGCTCAGCACACAATTGAGTTAGAACAAATGCTAAGCTAGTAAGGCAGAAATAAAGGCCCTTGAATCCTATGCTTGAGCCCTTAATGATTAAAGAGCTGACCAAACTAGTTGAGGGGGGTATCATTTTTCCTATTAAACACACTTCATGGGTTTCTAACCTTGTGCCAGTTAGGAAGAAAGATGGTGAAATAAGACTTTGTGTAGACTTTAGAGACCTTAACAGAGCATCTCTAAAAGATCATTATCTCTTGCCATCTATGGAACAAATTCTTCAAGCTGTTGCTGGATCAGAAAGGTTTTTTCTTCTGGATGGATATTCTGGTTATAATCAAGTGCTAGTTAAAGAGGAGGATCAGTTCAAAACTGCTTTTACAACTAAGTGGGGCACCATGTCCTACAAAAGAATTCCTTTTGGTTTATCAAATGCTGGTGCCACCTTTCAACGTGCCATGAATATGGCATTTCAGAATTTAATTCAGAAATGTCTGCTAGTTTATTTAGATGACATGACTGTATATTCAAAAAATGCAGATGAACATTTATCACATCTCAAGCAAGTTTTTGAAAAATGTAGAGAGTATGGAATATCTCTCAATCCGACAAAGAGTATTTTTGCAGTGCATGAAGGTAAGCTGTTAGGTCACATAGTGTTAAAAGATGGAATTACTATTGACCCTAAAAGAGTCAAAGCTATACTTGAGTTTCCATTACCCAATCACAAGAAGGGTCTGTAGAGCTTTTTGGGGCGAATCAACTTTCTCAGAAGGTTCATCCCTGATGTCACAAACCTGCTACAACCTTTAACAACTATGTTAAAGAAAAATGCAATTTTCAGGTGGATAAAAGATGCCAAGAAAATTTTTGATACAATTAAGGAGGCCTTAGTAGCAGCTTCTACACTGGTAAATCCCAATTTTTCTAAAGATTTTATTTTGTATGCTTATGGTAGCACAAGTAACATTTTTGCAATGTTGGTGCAAAAAAATGAAGGAAATTTAGAGCAGCCGATAGCCTTTTTCAGTCAAGGTTTGGTTTATTATGAATAGAAATATTCCTTTGTAGAGAAGCATGTTCTCGTTGTCATAAGAAGCCTTAAAAATTTAAGGCTTTAATATCTAATAATAAAATTCATGTCATGATTGCACACCCAAGTGTCAAGGAATTTCTGTTGAGCAAAGATCTGAATGAAAAAAGAGCAGGGTGGATCACTAAGGTTATGGAATATGATGTGGATATCAAGATTACCAAATTGGTCAGAGGTAAAGGTCTCTGTGAACAACTTGCTACAGGGTCAAGCAGTGAAAATGAGTTAGAAAAGGATGCTATTTTTGCTAATACAAATGAGTCTCAAGATGCCCAAGATGATGTGCCTGTGATAACAATTAATTGGGTTCAAGACATGACCCATTTTTTACAAACTGGTGAGTGTCCTTCAGGTTTGAACAGAGCTAAAAGAAGATACTTCAGACTGCAGTCCATACCATATGTGCTGGTGAACAATGTTCTTTTTAAAAAGGACCTAAATGGTGTTTTGTTAAGATGTATTCATAGTGATCAGATTGAAAAGGTACTTTATGATTTCCATGATGGAGCTACAAGAGGTCACTTTGCTCTGAGAACTATTGCATGGAAAATAATGAGAGCAGGTTATTACTGGCCTAGCTTATTCAAAGATGCTTATGCATGGTCAAAGAAATGTGTGAAATGTGCTCTTTTTGCAGGAAAAGAAAAGCTACTTGCTATGCCTCTACATCTAGTTTAGGTGGAGTAGCCCTTCATGAGATGGGGGATCAAATTTATTGGGCCAATTAATCCACCATCTAGTACTGGTCACAAATGGGTGCTCACTGCTATAGACTACTTCACACGGTAGACAGAAGCAATAGCTTTGAAAGAAGCAAAATAGTCTTCAGTTTTGAGTTTTTATGAGGATATAGTCACCAAATTTGGAGTTCCTGACTCTATTATATCTGATAACACTCTTGCATTTGTGGGATTAAGATTAACTGATTGGGTTGTTAAACATGGCATCCATTTGAATACATCCTCAAATTATTACCCTCAAGGTAATGGTTTAGCTGAAAGCACGAACAAGAATCTCATCAGGATTATTAAAAGAACCATGGAGGATAACCAAAGGGCCTGTCACATTAATTTAAAGAATGCACTTTGGGTAGATAGAGTGACTCCTAAGAGGTCCATTGGTAATTCACCATACATGTTAGTTTATGGCAAAGAGGCTAGATTACCTCTATTTGTGGAGCTTCCAGCTCTAGACATTGTTCACCAGTTAGAGATGTTTGAGGAACAAGACCCAATGTCCATGAGATATGCAAAACTCATGGAGCTCGAGGAATCAAGAAACAAAGCAATGCAAGCTTTGGAGTATCACCAGATCCAAACAAAGAGAATGTTTGACAAGAAAGCTACAACCAAAATTTTTAAAGAAGGTGATATTGTTCTCAAATGGGATGTTCTAAAAAGCAGGTCGGGCCATCATACAAAGTTTGACATGTGGACGGGTCCATTTATCATTAGAGACTGCAAAGAATACAATGCTTATCAATTGGCCACAACTGAAGGTGAAGTGTTTCCTATCCCAGTCAATGGGATACACCTCAAACCCTATTTTCAAGTCTGACAAGTTCCTCCTTTGCACATATTAGGTTAGGTTTTATGTTTTCCCTAAGTGTTGTTTCAGCATGGTGTATTCTTCTTTTTAGTTTATCCTTTTTGTCATTTTGGAAAACTATTATGTTCTATGAGCCTCAAGCGAGGTGTAGCCATGTCCAGGGTTGCCTTGGGTCTATTTTGAGTTTCCTAATGACTCCATGCCCAACGGACAAGTTTTGGCTACTGGTTTTCATGTTTAGCAGACAAACAACCAGCAAAGGTCGCCAGAAATGTTGCCCAATTTTCACCTATGGGCTCAATCAGGTAGGAAAAATCATGTGACATATGTTCGAGAAGGCCAAATGGAACATTTACAACAAGGGAAAAATTATACATCTAGTGTTAGGTTACAGGGAACTCAGTTGGAAGGCCTGCCTAGGTCAAGTTCAGCATGAAAATCCTCTAAGGAGAGAGAGTCGCCAAGAATTTCCAAGTGTCTCACCAACTAGAGGGGGCCTCACTGAATGGAGGCATCCATCGCCATGAGGCCTAGTCGACAGAGTGGAGTCTTGGCGAAAAGGGACGTCATCAGGTGAGGTTTTGCTACAACTGGGTGGCTTCAGTGTAACATCTCGTTAATGAGGTGAGGTCTCACCGAAGCGTATGGAGGTCCTAGCGAGGCAACTGCCATCAGCATAATGTCTTGCCGAAGGATGAAGGTCTCACCGAAGCAAGATGTCTTTGGCATATGTGTGGGGGATTCACTGGGAGGTCTTACCGAAGACAAAGGTCTCACTGACAATCGTTCACAAGGTTGTCAGCAGGGAGGAAAACATATTGCCTTTGACATAATGTCTTGCCAAAGGATGAAGGTCACACCGAAGAAAGGAAGTCGACCGAGGGTTCATAGCTCAGTGTAACATCTTGCCAAAAGGAGTCAGGTCTCGGTGACGAAGGAGGTCCCACCAAAGGTCTGAGCCCAAGGATAATTTTTCCTTCGGCAGGAGGTCTGGCCGAAATGTTAAGGTCTCCCCGAAGTACTCTTGGTTCTCGCGTATGGAGGCATCCATCGCTATGAAGTCTCACCGATCGAAGGGAGTCTTGGTGACACAGAGTGAATTTGGCATAGGCCCTTTCCGAAAAGAGGAGTTCACTGAGATGTCTGGGTGAAGCGGAGGTCTTAGTGAAGGATGACAGCATCGGCATAAGGTCTCCCCGACCACAGAAAGTCTTGCCAATAGAAAGAGATCGCCGAAATATTTAGGGGCTCGACAAAACTTCTCATCGACCTAATAGGGTCTCACCGAAAGGAAATAAGCTCGGGGAGAATAAGGTGGTCTCGGCGTAAGGTCTCATCGACCAAGCAATGTCTCCCTGACTGAAGAGAAAGTAAACTCATCGCCGAAAGAAAGGGCTGCTCACCACAAGGTCTGGCCGAATGGTGAAAGTCCCGCCGACAAAGGGAGCCTTCGGCATAACATTTGGAGCTCAGGAAGATGTCTCACCGACCAACGGGGAGTCTCATCGAATGGAATGAGGGAGCTTGGGGAGAGTGGAATGTGCTCGGTAAAAGGTCTTGCCGAGGGGTGGAGGTCTCAGCGATGAGAGAGATACCTGCATAACTCCTAGGGGTTCACCATGAAGTCTTCCCAATAGCGATTGTCTTGGCGACCATACAGGGGATCTCAGTATGACTTTTGGGATCGCTATGAGCTCTCATCGATGTTTTCAAGATGTGCCAATAATTGCAGGAAGGTATAATCGCATCGGGGAGACATGGTTGGTGTCTCACCGACATACGATTCAGTCTAAGCGACCCTTGACCATCTGGCGATCTCGTGTGGCATATGATCAACCAATCAGAGTGAGCTAAGGGTGAGCCGTGGTGGTCTAACCAGGGAGAAGAAGATCAATAGAATGAAAAGCAATGTGTATCTGTTCTGAGCTTAGGAGCATTCAAAGCAGATCACTAGGGGATTCAAAGGTGGACACGAGGAGCATAAGTAAATGTGGTGGTTGTAGAAAGATCTGAAGAAGACCATTCATGGAAGCAACTCTTCATCGACATGGACAACAGGGATGCAATCAAACAGAACATTAACTCCATTAAAAGATCTATGGGAGATATTTTGTAAGCCCTAAGGGGCCGACATCTTTTTGTATATAGGGCATTTTTTTTTCCTCTTTGTAAGGAGTTCAAATAATACATTAAAAAAGAGTTAGTGATTTTTAGTAATCCTCTCTCAGCTAGTGTATGATTTGTAACTCACTTTGATTTTTGGAATATAAAATACAGAGTTATCTTGGCCACTGTCGATGATTCGGATTTTCATCACTGTTCTTGCAAAGTGTTGTGCATTTCAGGTTAATGATTGAGTTATCTTGTGAATTCTTTTATTCCTTTATAACTTTATCTGTGTTTCATGCCTTCCTTTGTATAAAGAACCATTATATGAATCATAAACTGTGTTTACATAATCACACATAGATTCTTTTCTGTGAAAATCTTTTCCTTTATTGAAAAAGTGTGTGCATCAAACCTGTTTGTGATATATATTAATGTGAGGCTCATAGAATTTGATGTTTATCCTTATGATCATTAACAATTTCCAAGTACAGTCTAAGTAAATTCCATTGATCTCATCAATTCGGTGTATCACCATAGTTTAGTTTTTCGTTTGTATGCACTCCTTCTCCCTTTCCCTCTACAAAATTAGTAGTTGGGTGACACCAAAGGAAACCGGCCTTCTCTAGAGGTTCATTTCAACTTCAAGTGACCCACAACCTTGAAATGATCCCATGTTTCTTTAGAAAGCTTAGTTTCCATAACTTTGCATAGGGTGCAATTTCTAAGAGACAACAATAGTCATATATTGTTGTCAACTAAAGAGGTCGATCTGTGGAATTTTATGTTAAGTAAACTCTTTGCTTATGCACCAACTTTTAGCTAAGTTGAGTGAGTTGATTTGGATGGATGCTGTTGTCAATTTACATGCCTTTTTTGTAGGCTAGGGAGTCTCCTAGTTGCTATATAAATAGAGAGGTTTATGCTCTCTTTTGGGACGTATTCCATTTGCATTCTATTATATTCTATCCTCCACATCTAGTCTACATTATCCTACAAGTTCATTCTGAGTATTAGATGAGAGCTTGAGTGTTTTGAGAGAAGTATATTATTAACTTGTGAGAAAGAGGTTTTAATGAGGCTTTTCTAGTGAGTTCAAAGTAAAGTTGGTTGTTGTTAATGGTTAGCTGTGCAACAACAATCAATTGGATATGCGTAATACAGGCATGAGGATACATCTTCCTTTATTTGTATTTGTTTATGAAAGATTGATGCTTGAGTGCTTTATTTGATCTATTGAGTTTACTTGCATTATGGAAATATAACATTTGATTTGAAGGGAAATTAGAAGTTGTTTATGTTGTTTTGTGAAGTGCTTGTAATTACTCTGTAATATGGGGAATTTTTTTGTCATAGGTATTAATATACTAGATATGAATAAATAAATGTAGCTTAAGGGTTACTCATAGCTAAAGTTATTTGATTATACTAGATAGCTAGTGGGTTACTCCTGGGTTGAGAGGTATATTGAAACCTAGTGAGTTAGAGCTGCTACTTGATTAGTGACATTGCACTCTTAAATACAAAGTCATTGTATTGAAAAGAGTAGACTCATAGCTTAAACCCTTTTAGTTAAGGGGATTATACTCTCGAATGGAATCATCTATTGTTATGACAATTCTTTGATTAAGGTCATTCATTGATAAGGTTATACTCTTAAATGGGTATCACTTATTGTGTGATATTTTAATGAATGGAGTCAGTTATTTAATCTATGATTATGATGAGGCTTATGTAGCTATACTCTAGATTATAAAGTTATACTTTAGACTAGTTTTTCTTTTGAAAATAATAGCTTGTTTATGTAAAGATAAGCTCATATGTTATACCTAGGATAGAAATATTCATTGAAGGAGTAATTAGTGCTTAGGATTATTGGTAGAGTTACCATTGTATTTTGGGAAAATGGGGAGTAGGTTATTTATGGGGTTAAAGATTACCCATTGGAGGACATTACCTAGGCATAGTATAAGAACGGTCATAGTCCAAACCGAATTGTAGTAGTGTATGTGAATGTCAGGACTGTCACTCGAAGTACCGAGTCAGAATACTTTGTCCAAAGTAGTGTAAGTAGCCAATGTTTACACTGTCATTTCACTATGTTCCTTATATGCATTCTAGTTCAAGAATTTTCATACTCGCAGGTGTAGCTACCATATGATTAGGTTCTGGTTTGTAGAACACAACACTAAGCTCTGATAGGCATTTGTTATTAGGTTTCCCAATCAATATCTTCATCAAAGGGTAGGGCCATCTTGTCATGTGTGACAGATGTTTGGGGGACTGCAATTAAGTATGTGGTTGGCAGAAAAGTTCTTGAGTGATGCTTCTCCTCATTAGTTGGAAGTTAAGGTTTGTGAATGTTTGCGCCAGTATCGAGGACAAATGAAGTGTCTGCACCAGCGAGTAAGGACATTCAGAATGTATGTGCCAATGTGGTGACATTAGGACCAGTTTGTATATCTATTGTCAGATGAAGCTCAAAAGAGCTATGCATGTATCATGTACCCATTTATATGGGAGGATGTAATCATGAATGATTAACTTGAGTTCATTCAATATGACGTCTATGTATTGGAAATATTTGTGAAATTACAATGGAATGCAATGGGAGTTTGGGAATAGTGTTATTTCAAATGTGCATGTAATTTACATTATGGAAAGAATTTTTTTTATTGCTATGTTATGACATCATGGTTTTTTCACTTGAGGTGAAAACATTAGAAATTTTATTGAGTAGAACACTAGGGTTGTTACACATATAGAAGATTGAAGTTGTATCCAAAGAGAATAAAGGATAAAACAAGCTAAACAAATATTTTCCTTCTTCCAATCAAATCATTTATCATTCCAATTTTTTTAAAAAGAAACAACAAAGAGCTTATTCAAGAGATTAGGTATAGATCATGGTTATAATGCACGTTATGCAAACCAATAAATAGATTCAAGTTGAGTTGAGACTATGCAAAGGATAATTTTAACCTCCTCACTTCTAATCATTGTGGAGAATTTATTTGTTATTAAAAATATTGCTTCGCTTATCATTGTAGTTATCTTGATGAATATGCTTCAAACTATCTTTTGTTTATGTGTCTTGAGTTTTTTTAAATGTTTGAACTTTGTATCTTGCTCAAGTTCATTGTCTTTATTGTGGTTTTTCTTTCTTGAAATGTCATTTTCATCACAAATCTATGTTAGTAGTTGTATCACTATCATAAAGTATTTTTTCTCCATGTTAGTTGTTGTATCATAAGAATAAGGGATTCTAATTACCACCTTTTTATTTCAGAAAAAAATGGTTAATATATTCACCATTATATCAAAAAATCACTAGTAACCTACAACACCCTACAAATAAAAACTAGAGGACAATAAGATGGAATGCATTCCATTTGACATAGACTAAAAAACACATTTAAAGCACATAAGTGTCATAAAAATAATATTTTTTAGAAGGATAAGCTAAAAATTAGGTCAATGTAGATTAACACAAAACTATCCAACTTACTCTTGAAATTGTATCACATAATTTGGTACATTATGAAACACATATAAAAATGAAACATCTCTTGAATGAAAGGCTCATAAGACATAAGAATTGCTAAAGTTTTTGAAAATGACATAGAAAGATAAATGGGTTTGATTGCAAGTGAAACTCCAACATTAAGCACACTTTAGATGGAGTAGTATTAGGATGGATGACCTTTAGAGAAATATTGTTGTTTCATCCATATGAGAATCAATTAGATGCAATAAATACCATAGGACAATACATGATGGGATACATACCATCAATGCATGCTAAATAATATGTGAAACAAACATAAAAGCCATAAATAATATCCATGGAAGGATTAAATAAATAAAATGAGCCAATTTAGGTTGACTAAATTATGCAAGTTCTAAATTTATTACATGATTTTATGTATTGTGGAAACATTGTATGAAAATGGAAGAGCTAGGGAGCTTCAAAAGAAATGGTTCATAAGTAAAAAAAAATTAAATTTTTTGCAAATAGTGTAGCAAGCTAAATGGGCTTGATTTTGATGGGAATTGTAAATTTAAGTGCAGTTGAGACAACTTACTTCTTGAGTGGATGATGTATATGGAAGTCCCAATGTTTCACCCTTGTCAAAATGACCTAAATATAATGGGTGCCAAGTGAGCCATTCTTGCTCATGATATCTATATGTTCTTGTGAACCACTACTCATTGAATATGGGTTAATGTGGATTGACTAGAATATATGTCATTGAATGTTGAAGCATAATAGTTGAGTCTAATCCAAGTTGATTTGTGCAAAGGGATTTTCTCTTTTATCTTTGTGATTTCTTTAATTTGAATTTTTTTATTTTTCCATTGTAACAAGCTAAAACTTATTTATAAAATTCCATAATATGAGAAATCTGAAACACAACTATGAATGGGGACAATGTTACCTTCTCATGTAGTGATGTAATAAGCATTCTTTATATGAGGGATTTAGATTAATTTTATGATTTTAATATTTACTACTAGATGAAGGGTGTTTATTTTTACCATTATTGGTTACATTTGTAGTGGTGGCTTATGCATGATTTGTAAGAGGGATTGAGCCAAAGTTGTCAAAATTTACCTCTATTGGTTGTGTAGTGCCCCTTCGGTTTGGTCGTTCTGGAATTCAAGTGAGTTTGTTGTTGAGTAGTCATGTTGTGTTCGTAAAAGCATCATTGAGTATGTATGGTTAAGTGAATTATAGTGTGGTGTTGGCTTCATGATTACATTGTTTAATTGACTTTGTGTTATGTGATAAGTTAATATTTTGATTTATCAATATAATTAAATTAATTTTTTTTGAGATGTTAGCTTAAATCAATTTAGAAAGTAAGTGTTTATTTTAATCGAATTATTAGAAATATAATTATATACTAAATAAAAGTATATTAGGAAATATAAAGTAAAGGTATATATATATATAAACTGGCTCTAAAAGTGTTTTCTTTAAATTGAAGTTAACCATAATAATAATGGATAAGTTAGTATCATTGATTAATTGTGAAAAAATATTGTGATTTTTAAATTAAATAAAGATGATAGATTTCGAACTGGTAAAAAAAAAAGAAAAAAAGAAAAAAGCGAGTTCAGAATAGAAAAGGTTGAAGAGGCTTTAATGCATGTGCATGCACGATTTTTGTATAGGGTATCTATCGGGAAACTTTCTTATTTTGTTGAATTTTTTTTGTTTAAAATTTTCTTTATACTTCCTTTGGAGGAGATTTTAGGGAGCGGGAACGGGAGATCAAATTTACACCGGTGTCAAATGTATTTAACCAACATTGGATCACCTTTATTTCGGATGGCGTCTCCACTCCTTGGGGTGGACCGGACAACGTTGAAAGATTGGAGCTACTAGACCAATTTGATGTGGGAACAAATCTCTGTAGATTCGTTTGGGGGATTCAAGGAAGTGGAAGCTATAAGCCTATTAGGCAAAAGGATGCAAGCCCCAGGAAGAGTTATAAAGTATTCTAACATGAACAACTGCATTCAAGTTCCCAGGTAACCATAAACCCGATTCAAGCCATTTGGACAGTATTTCTATTGATTTAAGTGAGATATTATTGTTATTACGGTCATCAAACAAAATCGTTCCTTTGAACCCTTTGATCATCTCAAGATCGAGTTCTTTTCTTCTTCTATGATCCAATCTTTTGGGGAGAGAGTCTCGATCTTTTCTTCTTTTGTAATCTGCGATTGGATGATGCCAGTCCATGTCTGAATTCTGCATATAGCACGCGTAAACTGAGTTCCTCCTTATATCTAATACTTCTATTAATTTAAGCTTCTTGTTTAGGCGTCACAAATCTGTTGGTATACTCTCTCACCCTGAATGCATGCACTTCCATATTGTATAAATAAAAACATGTACTCATACATGTATTAATCGATATAGTTAGCAGGGGCTTTTGTTATTATATATTCAATGTCGTTTGTGTCTCCTGTTCACATGCTATTCCATTCCCACTTTGGTTATTCATTGTCCCTGAGTTTTGATGCTTACCATTCATTTTTCCAAGCATTGTGATTGTTAATAAAAGCTTGAATAGTGTGTCCACCCTGTTGGTTTGTCTCTTACCAACATTGCCCTCTGGTTCGTGCTATTAATAATTGTATTTGCATTGTGCTTTTAGGATGGGAATTCACATGTCTTGTCCATGCTTCACATCTCTGCAACCATGTTTTCTTGCGTACTTGGTCTTATGTCGTGTTTGAAACTTTCAAACTGTTTCATTTAGCATCACTAATATTCTCCGCAAGAACATTGTACCTATTTAAAATGATGGATATGGTTTGTGTCTCTCAAAATAATTTCTTTAGCCCATCTTTCAGGCTGCACCTTTTTACACCACCCATAGTATCCTCAAGAGCATCGTACCTATTTGAATGATAGGGACGGTCCATGTCTCTCAGGGAAAATTCTCTTACAACAATCTTGGAGATGAATTTAGATGCAACGTGGTGATCAGAACATACTCTGAAGTTCTTAACACCCATAATAGATGCATCGGGGCCATGTTGATCAAACCAAATGCTATTACGCGGCTCTCTCTGGTCTTTTTAGGCTCTTTCATTGCTACAGATGACTGTGGGATTTAATCATTTATGCCACATGGCTAATATATCATGAATCCCTGATTCTGAAGGCAAGTTCTGTAACATATAAATACTGCTAGGGGTCTCAAAGTTGGCAACTTGTGAGTCCATATTTATTTGTAGCATTCTGTCAAATAGTTCACGTATCCTGTCTATGCTTCCACAACATACCTTTCAGCACTTGAGTAAATGAATGTCCCTTTGTTATTTCTGGATATTAGATTTTAGTGTGTATCATTATAGTGTAAACTTACCTTTCAGATTGTTTCATTTAGCACAACTAGCGTCCTCCATAAGAACATTGTTAGTCTACCTCAGTCGCGTGCTTGAACGTAAGAGGAAGTTTAAAAGTTTAGATAATCTCTTTGATTTCATTGTCCACCTGTCTCAGCTGTGAGCTTGAGCATAACAGGAAGTTTTAAGGTTTAAGTAATCTCTCTGATTTCATTGTCCACCTGTCTCAGCCGTCACACCTGAACATAAAAGGAAGTTAAAGGTTTAAATAATCTCTCTGATTTCATTATCGACCTATCTCAGCTATGGCGCTTGACCATTATAGGAAATTTTGTAAAGGTTTACATACCCCAATTGATTCTATTGAAAATCTATCGCAATCGTAGCACTTGAAAATAAAATATTGTCAATTACTAACATAATATTTCTCCTCCTCATAAGTCACGTATTTTACACCTCACCTTTCTCCTACCCTTCAGCCTTGTGGATAACATTTGGGATTTGATAATAATACAAGTAGATGGCAATACTTCCAAATTTCGTTATCGATTTTCTAACATACTTGGCAACTTGTCACAGTTACAACATTTAGAGTTGAAACAGGGTCTTTCTAACAGAAAAAATGCCTATAAAATTCATACATTTATGTGTATCTTGGTTTTAGAAGAGAATAAAAGATTTGGTAAAACATAGAGATAGTAAATGATCAAAATAAATAGAGAAAATGATAACTTTCGCAACATGTTATTAGATGAAATAATTGATGCTAAACAAGTTATAGGATAATTTATCTTCATTAAGTTAATGATAGAAAGTTAAATGGTATACATTGAGTCTTAAAAGTAGTTATCGTTTAGGGTCGAAATATTAAATAGAGCAGATTGTGAAGGATTATACGTGTAATTGTTTAGTGTTGATACTTTGTGCACATATATGCTTGGAGTATTGGTTTCATGGGTATGTTATTAATTTTATAGTTATTTTATCTTCCAAATGAATTATGTGGCTAGGTTAAAGAGTGACGTGAAATGTGAAAAGCTGATTTGTTTTTTTATGTATTGATTGATAATGCTAGCTCTGTTTAAGTTTGAAGATTTCGTTTCGATGTCACTCTTATTTTATTCACTCGTCTTTTTGCAATTTTCATCATCTCAAAGATTCTATGTTATGAATCGTGCTCTAGTGTTATTTTGAAATGAAGGAAATTATGGGATAACTCTCTTATAGTCATGCTTTTGAGAATGTTGCGAAACTTTATGTTGTTGAGATTGTGATTGTTATGTTGTTGAGTAGGTTGGTTTCTTTTAATGGAGGATGTGCATAGATAATTGTTGTTGTTGCCATGTTGCTGATTTACATGCCATTGTAAGGGGTTCTTGCGAGGAGAAAATTGAGGTCTCCCGTGGAATGCCTAGTTGGTAGCTTTTGGATGTTGAGTGATTATTGTTGAATTAAAGGTTGTTTTTCTTTTGTGAATCTCTTTTTGAAGTGACACCATTGTTGAATTGTGGATGGGGTTTGATGAAAATTTCTTTGTGTGGCTTTTCTAAGTTAATCTCAGATTTGAGGGAAATTTATCCTTGTGTTGGAATTATTGGGAAAAAATCTTGTTGCTTCATTTTACCCTCGTTTGTGGGTTGTCATTCTTTTTGGTTTCTAGAGGCTTGAGATAATTGACAGTTGATGTTCTCTCTTTATGTGCCCTTGATGTGGCAAGTGTGTTGGTATCATGATTTTGAAAGCGTTGTACAAGAATTGTTGAGACTCTATTTATGTGTTTACAGCGAGATGGATAATGCCTCGCATGTTTCTCTGTGGTGATCTAATGTTCCTTTTATGTTGTACAACCCTTGGATTTTGATTTATGTTAGGGGTCTTAGGGAGAGTGGCTCTTCATGGGGGCCAGTTCCTCGGGTAAGAGGAAGTGCACAGGATAACCCACGCAAGAGTAGTTAAACAAGTGATAACCTAAAAAATAGAATTTAGGGGGATGGGTAGTAAAACACACAAGATAATAAATATTGGATACCTCGTCTATGCATTAGGGCTATCATAGACTAATGATAGATTGAGAAGGCCATGGTCGACAAAGTAGTAATCTCATCTTCATGAGAGGTTATCGGCTCCGCATGAGCTACCCTATGGTGCCGACGCCTCAAGTAGGAGGAAGAGCCAGGAGATCCATAGATGGGTGCCGGCGCCTCAAGTTGGAGGAAGGGCCAGGAGATCCCATGAGAGCTATGCGATGGCACTCTCCACTAGACACCCTTGTGCCTTGTTTCTTGTTGCCTCTGGAATCGTGTCCGCATGAGCTACCCTATGGTGTCGGTGCCTCATGTAGGAGGAAGAGCCAGGAGATCCATAGATGGGTATCAGCGCCTTAGTTGGAGGAAGGTCCAGGAGATCCCATGAGAGCTATGCGATGACACTCTCCTCTAGACACCCGTTTGCCTTGTTTCCTTATTGCCTCTGGAATTGTATTTTGTTTATTATTTCAGTTTGATTTGGAAATGTTTCATGATCATTCTTTGGTTACTTGTTTACTGGTTATTGCTTTGATTAATGTGACGAGATTTATGACTTTATGTTTTTATGTTGACTCATGAATGTTGTTGTTTATAATCCTTGAGTTTTATGATACTTTTGTATGACGTTGAGTCTTGTGGTTCCCTGTGTGGATGTTCTTGGTTGAGGTCTCTTTCTTGTCAGCTCCTTAGCATGGGGAGTGGGTCTTTGGACCCACGTGGTCGGTTGGAACGTGCTAAGCACCCCATTGGGTCCCCAGCCGAGGATCGATAGGTGCGGATTGGTGCTGTTGCAGTGACTCCAAAGTTGTATTCGTCTTGGAGTCAGTTATGAGACTGTGTATTCATCTATTCATTTGTATCATGTTATCTTGTTGTATGGTTTTCGTTCATGTTTGGAACACTTTTGTATCATTGTACCTCTTGAACATTGTAATGCGATGTAATGTAGTATTTCATCTTGATAAACCTTGTGTGGTTATTGGCCATGGCTGTTGATATTCAATGTGTTGAGTTAATCTTATATATGTTGTATTTATGTACACAGATGGTTTCTTATCAATGATTTATCATGTATGGGTTACATGTGTTAATGTTTACTTTGTTATATGGATTATATCTTTGGCTTTCATTTGTTATTGTTGTTGTATGGAATTAAGTTCGTAATGTCTCCTTGTGTACCCCAAGGGACGTAAGTGTAAGTGAATTTTCTTAATTAAGTTTTATGACTTTTGATTTAATGTGCATCACATGTATGTTTAGAATACTTTAAAAAAAAATTGTACGATAATTATTATTTAGTTGTCCTTTGGGGTTTGCACGACGGGGTGTTACAGGTTGCCTATGAGTTTCAAATCCATTAAAAGTATGCCAAGATACCAAAGAGGGGGGCCTCTCTATTATTATAGAATTGTAATATGTGTAGACATCAAAAATATACAGATTGATATCACACACTCTGATCCTGACTACTAACATCATTTCTCCCTGAATCATCCCTCGGTCTAACCATTTAATCAAATTCCCCTATTTGATTAAATTCATCAATATTCCTCTCTTAATTAAATAAACCATTTTATCTAATCAAGTCAATCTCTTTTGTTAATTAAATCAATCCATCTGATCTAATTATCCCTATTTAATTAAATAATCAAGTTATTTGATTAAATCTCTAAAGTCTACCCATTAAATTAAATAAATTAAAACCTTATTTGATTTAATATAACACCATCCCTTTTAATTAAATAAGTAAAAATCCTTATTTAATTAATCTCTTGTCATATTCCTCTCTTATTTGATTTAAATAAATCCATAAATTTGAGTCAAATAGGTCACATCATCTAACCTTTCTCATTAAATTAATTAACCCTTGATTAATTTAACCCCATCTCATGTCACATCCTCTAGATAATGCAAGTTGCACATGAAAATAGATTTAGTTCATTTATTAAATCCCTATTTTCCTCACAAGGCATCTTTTGGAATATTCTCTCAATTTGAATTCAAAAATTCCAAGTCAACATGTACATCCAACAAGGCAATAACTTCATCTTACATGTCCTTTGCCTCGAGCCAAGTGGCATTTATTGCATTTTCCCTTCCCTCTTGCATGTCATTTCAACAAATTTGAAATTCAAATATTTGCATTTATTGGCACAAACCCCAAATCTTGCACATCCATCATCCATTCATAGTTTGACAAGTGGCATCATATCATTAGATGAATGTTAGTCCCACATTGCTCAAATTTGGGCATTCATCCATCTTGAAATCCTATAAATAAAGAGCCCATATCCTCATTTTATCATCCACAATCCAAGCAAAGTTGTCATGCTCAAATATCTCTTGAATTCCATCTATCATCATTGAGTCATAGCTAGGTTTTGCAGATTTTTGGCTTGGAGTCTCCATTCTTCACCAACAAAGTGGATCAATCTCTTCAACATTTGAAGCTTGCATCATAGGAATTGGGAAAGGGCCAATTTTCACATCAAATTGGCACCAATTCCCCCATGAGATCATGAGTTTGCACATTTAAATTAGGATTCAATCTTTATTTCATCATTTTCATTGTGTTCTTAACTATTTTCATTCCTAGTTTGAGGTTGTAAATGGATTTCATGGGGAATCCTTGTTTTGGCTTGCAATATCTAACTTGAGGTGTTTATTCTCCTTGTTTTGTAGGTACCAAGGTTGGGGTTCGCACAATATGAATGAAAATAAAAATTATTATCTTCAAGAGTGATGTAACTTGTGTATGCAATACAATATATTTATAGCAAAAAATCCATGTATATTGAACAATAGGGTATTAATACTTCTTCAAACTCAAAATAATTGAATCAAAGGCTCATAAGGTACAACACTTGCTAGAGTTTTTGAAAATGATAGGGCAAGCTAAATGATCTTGATTGTGTAGAAAAAAGCAACATTAAACACAAATGAGATGGATTAATATTAATATAGATGACCTTTGAGGAATCTTGGTGCTTCCCCCTTATGAGAATCACTTTGATGCAATGAATGGCATAGTATGATGAGAATACGAAATTCTAAATCACTTTGATGCAATAAATGGCATAGTATTATAAGAATAAGGGATTCTATTTACCACCTTTTTATTTTTAGAAAAATGGTTAGTATATTCACCATTATATCAAAAAAATTCCATTAACCTAAAACACCTTACAAATAAAAACCAGAGGATAATAAGATGGAATGAATGACATTTGAAATAGACTGAACAACACAATTAAAGTACATAAGTGTCATAAAAATAATATTTTTTAGAAGGATAAGCTAAAAATTGGGTCAATGTAGATTAACAAAAAACTATCCAATTTGCTCTTGAAAATGTGTATCACATAATTTGGTACATTATGAAGCAAGTATAAAAATGAAACATCTCTTGAATGAAAGGCTCATAAGACATAAGACTTGCTAAAGGTTTTTGAAAATCACATAGAAAGATAAATGAGCTTGATTGCAAGTGAAACTCCAACATTAAGCACACTTTAGATGGAGTATTATTAGGATGGATGACCTTTAGAGAAATATTGTTGTTTCACTTGTATGAGAATGAATTAGATGCAATAAATATCATAGGACAATATGATGGGATACATACCATCAATGCACACTAAATAATATGTGAAACAAACATAAAAGACATAAATAATATCCATAGAAGGATTAAATAAATAAAATGAGACAATTTAGGTTGACTAAATTATGCATCTTAAATTTATTACATAATTTTATGTATTGTGGAAACATTGTATGAAAATGGAAGAGGAAGGGAGCTTCAAAAGAAATGGTTCATAAGTAAAAAAAAAAAAATGTTTTGCAAATAGTGTAGCAAGCTAAATGGGCTTGATTTTGATGGGAATTGTAAATTTAAGTGCAGTTGAGACAACTTACTTCTTGAGTGGATGATGTATATGGAAGTCCCAATGTTTCACCCTTGTCAAAATGACCTAAATATAATGGGTGTCAAGTGGGCCTTTCTTGCTCATGATAGATATGTTCTTGTGAACCAATTGAATATGGGTTAATGTGGATTGAATAGAATATATGTCATTGAATATTGAAGCAAAATAATTGAGTCTAATCCAAGTTGATTTGTGCAAAGGGAGTTTCTCTTTCGCCTTTGTGATTTATTTAATGTAAGATTTTTTATTTTTCTATTGTAACAAGCTAAAACATTTATTTTTTGTAAAATTCCATAATATGATAAATCTAAAACATAACTATGAATGGGACAATGTTACCTTCTCATGTAGTGATGTAATAAGCATTCTTTATACGAGGGATTTAGATCAATTTTGTGATTTTAAGATTTACTACTAGGTGAAGGGTGTTCATTTTTACCATTATCAGTTACATTTGTAGTGGTGGATTATGCATGATTTGTAAGAGGGATCAAGCAAAAGTTGAAAAAAATCACCTCTATTGGTTGCCTATGAGTTTCAAATCCATTAATAGTATGCCAAGATACGAAAAAGGGGGGCATATCCATTATTATAAATTTGTAATATGAATGAAAATAAAAATTATTCTCTTCAAGAGAGATGTAACTTGTGTATGTAATACAATATATTTATAGCAAAAAATCCATGTATATTGAACAATAGTGTATTAATACTTCTTCAAACCCCAAAGTAATTGAATAAAAGGCTCTTAAGGTACAACACTTGCTAGAGTTTTTGAAAATGACAGGGCAAGCTAAATGATCTTGATTGTGTAGAAAAATGCAACATTAAACACAAATGAGATGGATTAGTATTAATATAGATGACCTTTGGGGAAATCTTGGTGCTTCCCCCTTATGAGAATCACTTTGATGCAATGAATGACATAGTATGATGAGATGAGATGAATACAACCAATACACACTAAACAACATATAAAAAAAATTAAAGACATACAAATTATATTCATAGAAGGATAAAATGAAAAAAATGGTCCAATGTAGGTTGACTCAAAATTATGTAGGTTGAATCCTAAAATTCATTACATAATTTGATGCATTGTGGAAACATACATGTATGAAAATGGAAGAGCTAGGTAGTTCCAAAATAAATGGTTCATAAGTAAAAAAAATAGTAAGTATTTTGCAAATGGTATAGCAAGGTGAATGGGCTTGATTGTGATGGACACTCCTAAGTGCACTTGAGCCAAGTTACTTCTAGGGTAAATGATGTTTATAGAAATCCCAATGCTTCACCCTTGTTAGAATCGCCTAGATCAAGTGCCAAGTAGACCATTCTTGCTCATGAGAGATGTGTTCTTCTGAATCGCTACTCATGAAGAATGAGTTAATGTATATTATCTAAAAACTATGTTATGATGTTGAAACAAAATAGTTGAGTCTAATCCAAGTTGAGTTGTGCAAAAGGGTTTTAATCTTTTTTATTTATGTAATTTCTTTGATGTAATATTTTTCCTTTTTCTATTGTAACTTGTTAAAACATATATAATTTTTTTAACACTCCATGACATGAGAAATCTAAAACACAACTATGAATGTGAACAATGCCACATACTCATATGGTGATGGATCAATGCCAAGAAACCAAAGAGTGGGGGGCTCTTCACTATTATAGAACTACAATAAGTGAATGAAAATAAAATCATTTCTCTTCAAGAGATGCAATTTACTTATACAATATAATATTTATAGTTGAAATTGCATGTATCTTGAACAATAGCTTTCTAGGACCTCTTCAAACCCAAAACATGGAATGTAACCTCTTCACTATTATAACACTATAAGATGTGTAAAAATGTGTAAAGGTGAAAAGTGCATACCTAATACTCTTCCCCTTTGTTTTAGACTCACTTTAACTCATTTCTTCCAAATGCAATGACCAATGTAGAAGTGGAATGCTATGTGCAAATTTGGAAAATCCCTATTTGATTTTGACTCCCCACATCCCAAGGATTTGGATCCAATCTAAAATTTGTCCATTCCTTTAAAGTGTCTAATTTCAGCTTGAAAAATAAACATGGTTTAGATGCGCGCTATGGATTTGACCCTTGAACATTAAAATTTAAGTTTCAAAATAGGACATTCTTATTGTAATTTGCAAAATAGATTTTAAACTAGAAACTAGTGCTAGTGATAGAGATTATTAAACTGTTAAATACAAATGATTAATTGAAACCAAAGTAGCACAACCAAATTAGTTCCTTGAGAGGGAAGTGCAAAAGTTCACAATAACTTCTTCATTGATAAATAAATGGAAGGAAAGAATATATGGCCTCAAGATTCTTAATCAGATGAGGACAAGAAAGAGGCAAAAAAAGCAAAAAAAAGGCATTGCTTTAACTAAGTTTCTAAATCTATGATGATAAGGAAAATACAGTATCCCGTGCTAAAAGGAGAATGTCCAACTCATTGTGCTTTCCTACTTAAGTAAACTTAATAAACTAGTGTAATATCAAACTTAGGATAAAACATATCGAAGTTGAATCAAATATTGCATTAGCAATTCCTAGTAGCCACTACTTGTTGACTTGATATGAAAAATGTGATCTGCTTGTAGGTTGTTTGTATATTGTGAAAAACTCTAATTCGCTTTTAGGGTCCAATCATTTGATCAATTCTAGAGTGATCCATATAATTGTATTACATCATTATCATACATCAACATCTACTTTATCCCTTAAATTAGGTATATTACGTGGTTGCTTGGTATGTCTTCAATTATTGGTCAAACCATTTTCAAATCTAAAGGTTTGACTAAATAAAAGATTCACTCGTAAAGTGTTAATAAGTGCCATTGTCATTAAGCATAAGTCTAAATTAAAAAACAAATCATTTCTACAAATATAAATCAAATCTAAAGATTAAATTCATTTTCACATAAAAACCATATTACAATTTAAATAAATCTGATTTCAACATTTTTTTTAAAACTTAATTATAATTAAATATAAACATAAACTCTTCTTCTTCTTTTTTATCATTTGAAGAAACACACTTAGTATTGTTAGTATTTTTATCTCATTGTTCTAAAATATGTTGTTCTAACTAATTTAGAAAAGAAAAAAACTTTTGTAAATAATAATTGAAACCGAATTTTCCGCTAGAAGGAGGGCTTGAACCTCCGACCTTGTGGTTAACAACCACACGCTCTAACCAACTGAGTTATTCCAGCCAAACGATTTAAATTTAGTTTTTGTATATACGTTCTAAATCTTTCTGAATATTAACGACTGAAAAAATATCTGATTTCCAATTATAAAAAGCATATTGTTCCGTTGCCCGGATTTGAACCCGGGTCGTCTGGGTGAAAGCCAGATATCCTAACCGGACTAGACGACAACGGAATTATTATAAATAATCTACAGAAATAATAATTGTAGTATTAACTATTTATTTCTTCCCCGTTTGATTTATATATCGGAAAATATGGAATATATTTTGGAGTTGGTGAAAGCGAACTTTGGTTTAATTTATTTCAATTTCAGCAGCGTTGTGTTTGGAGTAAACCAAATTACACTTCAATCCTAACTATTCCAATCCAACTCCAAAATAAACTCCTTATAAGTCTACACCCTCCAAATGTTATATTGAAGTAATGGGAGATTAGTTAGAGGAGGAATAAGGGAAATTATATAACTGAAAATATTTAATAGATGAGTATGTATCAATAATCGTTATGGTGTTATATTTAGATTTTCAAGTATATTTAAAAATTAATAATTGAGAAATAACATATTAATAAAAAATTAATAAAGAATATATATATATATATATATATATATATATATATATATATATATATATATATATATATATATATATATAATGTAATCAAAGAAACAATCAATCATATGATAACACATAAGGATATTGACTATACATATCTTAGTGTACATTTTTTGGTCTAATTTTTTTTGGGTAT
The DNA here is from genome assembly GCA_007258455.2 of Sequoia sempervirens. NCBI lineage: Eukaryota > Viridiplantae > Streptophyta > Pinopsida > Cupressales > Cupressaceae > Sequoia > Sequoia sempervirens. The sequence continues at coordinate 295,361,667 of VDFB02270651.1, read as the reverse complement.
TTTTGGACAACTCAAGCAAAGATGTAATTGATTAGACTATATCAATGACTCAAATATAAAGATATACTAATTTTTTTTTATGAAAAATCAATATACTATTTAAACTCCTATTATCCATAAAATTAAAAGTATAATGCATGAATATTGATCCCTTTCCCCTATTAAACATATTTATTAATAAAACTATAAATACCATTTACATCGCTTTACACTTATACAATAAATTTATGCACATATTATAATGATAGATAAAGTAAGAGGTAGATTTTAATTATTTATAAGGATACAACTCTATTATAATTAACAATTTCAATATCTCATTATATTATGGGTATTTCTCTTACTTAAGTTAATGTCTTGGTTATGGAATAAACTTGCATTGATAATAATTGTGATTTTTGATAGGTTTACAACATATTGCATGTGTAAAAAGACTACGAAATCCTAAATCCTAAATCTAATAATTTTATTTCAATCGAGATTTAACATAATATATTACATTTGTCTCCTTTCATAAACAAGAGAAGAATCTCCAAATAAAATAATTTAATACAATCATAAGACTTAATCCTAGGGAGTTTAAAAAAAAAGAAAGAATTTGTCAATAAATTTTAGCAAGAAACAATAAATACATGTAAATAGAATGAGCACTTATTAAGACATATATGCAAGGTGATGAATTTATTGATCTATACATAAAAATGTTGGTACAAAACACACAAACAATTTTTTGAATTCTTTTCATACAAGGATTGAGTGGATATTACACTTTCAACTATGTTTTCAATGTGAGATTATACTAGCATACCTATATTTTAAAAATATATGTAAAGTACGCCGAGAGATATCCTTCTCAAGGTGCCTATTTTTAATCAATTGAAGCTTAATCCTAACCATAAAGCTATTTGAACCCTAATCATAACCCTATTTGAAGCTGGTTCAGATTAGTGGCTCATAGACAATCTAAAGTTTTCTCAAGGTGCCTATTTTTCATCAATTGAACCTTAACCCAAATTGAAGCTTAACCCTAACCATAAAGCTATTTTAACCCTAATCATAACCCTATTTAAAGCTGGTTCAGATTAGTGGCTCATAGACAAACTGAAGTTGTTGAGGAAATAGGTATGCTCCTCTGGCTCCTTCCTTCTTTGTAACTCACTTTCTTTGCCTCCATTTTTAAGTCTCTAGTGCTAACTGTTGGGAATTCTTCTTGGTTTCCTTCTTAGTGAGAGTTTCCCAATTGGTTACACCAATGTTCTCTACTGGATCAAAGTTTGGTTTTTCATTTGCAGGCTCAAATAGCGTTGAGGGGGTTTCTTCCTTCAAGTCTCCCTCAATCCCAACATCCCCACCATCCTCTGTTTCCATACTATCATATCCACTTTCTTCAAAATCTTCCAAACTCCTAGAAAATTTGGAGACTTCATCTCTCATTAGAAATTCTAGTGGCTCGGTAGGATCTTTCAAATTATGTTCAAATTTGGAGACTTCATCTCTCATTAGAAATTCTAGTGGCTCGGTAGGATCCTCCAAATTATGTTCAAAAGGTTTTTCCCTCACAAGGTTGAAGTTAAGGTTTTCCTTAGGGATTCCCAACCCATCACCATCAAATGTTGAGGGGGCTTCCATTTTCTTGGCTAGCACGGTTAGCCTGAGAGAAGGCCTTACTGTTTTCCACCAAGGTGTCGGGAGGGGGGGAGAGGAGGGGGGATTTTTGCTTCCATTATTTTCAGAGGGTTTCATGTTTCATTTATAATAAATATCTTGAACATATTTTTAATTCAATTAGTAAAGAAGTGAAATCTAAACTCTTGTACAATTAAGATAACTATTACCAAAAAAATTTATTCAATAAACATCATTTAACTATTTTCTTAAATTATTTTAATTATTCTCTATAACAATAAATTTAAATTAATTATTGATTATTGATTATTTATTATATATTCATATAAATCTCATTTTAGATAAAATAAAATGTAAATATTGTTTAAGTATTATTAAAAAAATAACTTCAACCAGTTAATTCATTCTATAATGGATCATAGAATATGATCCAAAATGTTGATGTAAAAAATTGTACAGGTAACAATTTAGAATTGTCTTCATGACAAAGCAATGGAGTCAATAGTAACAATATTATAAAAAGTGCCAAGTAACAAATGTCCAACTTCTATGTAGATCCACTTCCTCTGTCTCCATCAATATTTTTAAATACCTGCATCCATCCATTAGACTTTCTGTTTCATTTCCATGGAAGACCGAACAGGAATCTTTTTTTTTCAATGAACGCATGTTGTGTGTTGAGGAGCTCTACTTGAGTGGTTGCTAGTTCTGATTGGAGGTGTAATACTTGCTTTTGCAGTCCACAGATTGCCCATAGATTGGAAACTTGCTTCGTATACCAAGCTGGTTACATTCTTAGCCTTTATATCCTATACAAAAAAAGGAAAACATGAATGCAAACATGCAGATCAACAATTTGAATACATATATAAATTAAAAACTTCCAAACAATAAACTAAAGAAAATAAGGCATAACTAAAATAAAAATTAAGCTAATTTTGAGGTGTGAAACTATAATAAAATACGATTACATTGCAAAATACTTCAAAGCTGATCAAATGGTATCCTCTGAGATACTCGTGCTAAGACGCCAAAAGTAGGTGATTGAATGATAGATTGGGAAATGGCTTTGGTGAGACTATAGGAAATAAGATAAAATCATTCCAATTCAAAATAAAAATTGCAAAAATCATTACAAAAAACAATGGAAAGTTGATTGAACTCGCAAACACAAGAAAAATTTCTACTAATCCTCTCGACATAATTAAACGTTATATTCTTAACACTTATTTTGTACCTCAGTTCTTAACCTGAAAGGTTGTGCAGAGGTGACTTTCGCTTCTTTCTTCCATTTCCATACAAAACTTTTTTGTGAATTAAAATTCTGAAAACCAACTACAAATGGTCAGTGAGATCCGTAAGATTGCATGGACCCAATTTTGAAAGCACAATAAGAGAGAAGTGGTGACTTACATTCTTGCATTTTGATTGAGAGCTTTGCATTGTGTGACTGTAAACACCCTCATTCTTGTGATGGGACTCTGACGATTGAAAGATCTGTATTTCATCACAGTGATCACCTCATTCTCCCATCCTCCTCCTCCAGATTTAACATGACCATTACTAATCTTCCCGTTACTAAAAAGTCTCCTCCTATTCACAACAAATGGCAATGCCCTACGGATCTCTGAAGGAAGCTTCATATTCTCAAACGCTGTTATCAATTTCTTAACTCTACCCTTTTCCTCTATCACATTGACATCCAAATTCTTGGGAGACATGGATACTGCTTGAGATGATTTCAATGTTTTCTTTTTCTTGACCTTTTACAGAAGACTCTTGGTTGTAATAGTTATATGAACGGGGGTTTCATAGTCCTGTCTAAATTTGAGAAGAATATTATGACTGCAGTCATAACCATTATATGCCTGCAACCAGAATGGAATTCGAAGATCTTTTTCGAATATGTCTAAATTTGAGAAGAATATTATGACTCTAGTCATAACGGTTATATGCCTGCAACCAGAATGGAATTCGAAGATCTTTTTGGAATATGTAGCAGTTCTGGAGAAATGAAACGTTAAAACTTTGAAGATGCACCAAAGAGATTTCCTGAAATCAATGAGATCACAAAGTACAAGGGAATAGATTATTTTTACAATGCCTGAATTGGACGTTGAAGCAAAGATAAGAGAGTCTACAGCAATAAAAACCTCCAAAAAAGATGTCGCGAGTTCAGCCACGAAAAGCAAAATGGAAATAATTCAAGATGATTAATAGCTGTGAGCTTCTTTGCTAGCTGAATCCGCTGTGAAATTTAATGTCGTTAAACAGATTTGCAAATTATCTTGTAGAACGTCAACCTTCCAATTTAAGCAAAGACCGTTACTGTTGTCCTAAAAAATGTTCCTTGTTAATAGGGTGACCATTAGAAAAAACTTCCCATTTAAAACTTGCGAAGAAATGATAATATTACTAAACAACTTAAATCAAACTAACCTTTTTTAAAGAATGGCAGAGGAAAAGGGGAATGGAGTTGAAGGAGGTTGAATTTAAAGCGGTGGAATCTTGCACAGTATGGCAGTTGCTAGTTTTCATCCAAAACCACACTTATCTTGCGCCACCTTCAACCCAATGTCTTCTCCTGGTCGACCGTAGTTGAAGTTCCTGTAATGTCAGTGGTATAGGAGATCAATAGATGCAGTCATAATTGGTTAATTACCAAGTTTCCCAAAGTAGCCTCTGCGAGCAATGCATGAATGCCTGATCAGGAAAACTATTTCCTCACTCATCTACCTATCCTCTCAACCGTGCAATTCATGCGTTGTATCAAAACGGTTTGCATGTCAGTTACATACCTCATTCTCTTCCACTACCAGTATTCAATTGAATTTTTTTAATTAACGAGAGCAAAAGCATCACATGACTTCCATCTGCCTGTCATTTTTAATGCAGCTTCAAAAACTTTACGGAGAATATTCCTTGAATGCTTTCACTGTATAACGCCTCTCGGCGTAATTAGAAAAAGAACATGATAACCTTAATTGAATTGAAGCCCACAAAATAGTATGTCAAATTTTCATTATTAGTTTGTTTAACAACATTAGGAGAAGATAAATTATCACTATGTAGCAATTCTCTTATGATCAAGGTGTCTATTTTATAAATAGTTTGAAAGTCCACAAAATTAAGCCTATATTTTGCACTTGAATCCAATTTTTATTCTAAAAAAGAAAAAAAAGAAAAAATTAAAAAAAAAAGGTTAGATCTCATTTGAATAAGGTTAGTACATGCAAAGTAATAATTTCATTTTAGTAGAGTGTCAAAAATTTGATTTTAGTATTATTAAATTAGTTATTTATTTATGTGATATTAGATTTTTAAGTTATTATCAACAATTTTTAATTATTATCATTATTAATTTTAAATTATTGTGATATCAAATTTCAATTAAAGCGATATTGGATTAAAATTTAATTATTATTAATATTTTTAATTCAATTATTGATAATAAATACAGCCAACTAAAATTCTTAATTCATATTTTTAGGAGAACACAATTATTTGAGAAAATTAATCTTCCATTCACATTGGATAACAATATAATATTAATAATGTTCTTTAAGCATAGTTTGCAATATAAATTTTATTAAACACACATCTCAAGCCAAAATAACTTTACATGTGATTTTTTCATATTTTTACCATTTCATTATATCTAGACATTATTAGGAGCCCCTGTCCTAAATATTTTAAACATTGAATAATTATAGTTTAGTTATATACATGGAAATGGGGGACCAAAAGGGGGTCAAAAGTGGCTAATTTTTTTAAATCAGTAAAAATTGATCTTGGATGAGAAATTGAAGATAATTACATTGGAATTGATTCCTCACCCTACAACTCCCAAGGATCACCTACAATCAAACACATGTTATAAAAAGATAGAAAAGGATAAGCTATGGACGCCAAGAGACTATTAATCCAAAAAAACCATGAATATTATGAATGTGCAAGCCTCATAATAAGTGATACAATAAAATTCCTTATAAAAGAAAAAAGAAACCATAGGTGAGGACAAAAATAAACCACATGAAATGTGTCTCAATTTTATGACTTGAGATAAAAAAAAATCACATGACCTAAGTAAGATTAAGATGCTAATGTGAAAAGGGACCTAAGTAATTAAACAATTAATACGAAAATACCATTTTACTCTAACACCCTCTTAAGTGCAACTCAAGGAAAAGCTAAGACCTCTAAATGGTGAATGCATGAAAATCAAAGGATGGGTCTTGGAAACAAGGCTTGATGAGGTACCCATGTACAAATGAAAATATCTCTCATAACCAAAGAAGAAAGAGAAAAAACTCTCTCCAAAAGAGAGAAATACATATGAAGGACTAATAAGCCTCTAAAATAATGTCTCAAAAAGAATAGGAACATGAAAAACACCAATGAAGAATGAATAAGAAAAAAATCTACATGAATGATCCCAACAACACTACTCAAATATGATCAAAGGAAAAACAAAGGAAACAATTTGATAGTCGATGATATAGACAACACATTGATATGCAAAAGTGACCTCAACACTCAACCAATGCAAATAATACTATAAGTCAAAAATATAGGTGCCAATAGTCAATAAAATGATCAAGTGAGTATGGAAGGTCACCTCCACAAAACAAGAATGTAAGAGTGTCTATATGGTGTTGGAGAATACCAAGATCAAAAATCACAAATTGATAACCTTCCACAAGTGAAATAATGAGTATAATAAGATGTATATCATATAATATGAAGAGTGTGTAACATAAAATGATGAATCTTGGTTATATAGATGAGGATGAAGAGGTGAGAAGGTAGGATTGAACAACTAACTACCCTTCCAAAGGTGCAACATTTTTTATCTCACTTGATAAGTCTGTGAGCAAGTGGCAAGTATGCATTCAATAGGTGTCCCAAGAGGTGAGTACACGTGTCTCAACCACATGAAGTGAGACAAAAAAGGTAAAAGTACCTAAGTGGATAATTAACTAGTGTGAATAGGACTCTCCTAGGTAGGCTAAAAATTAACTAGATATATATATAATTTCACTGTGTACACCAACAATCCCCATTAAGTGAAACTTAGGGATTAATGTATGTAAGATGATGAGTCTAGACTACTAGGCCATATTAGCTACTCATGCACAAATTTCTCATAAAGTGGAGTAAAGGAGAAAACCCAAAAAAAACTCCTCTCCAAAAGAGAAATGATGTAAATTAGAATGTACAAATGAAGAAGATAATTGATAGGAGGGACTCATGATGAATCCACAAGAACTACTTCTTTCACATAAGTACAGTAAATATTCCCTTCATAGGAGAGGAATGAGAGAAGGTCTATGTGACCCCCCATAAACTAAGAAGTAATGAACTCCATGTGTGTAAATGATTCCTCCTAAAACTAATATGAGAAGAGAAACCGACCAACCTCCCCTCAAGATGATGCATGTATTGTTGGTAGATGCTTGATATTGAATATTAAAGATGATTCATGATAATTGAACAACATTTATCCCCTTGGGAAGAAACAAAACCAAAAATATGTGGAAGATGACTTCCCATTCCATATAGGAATATACATGAAGTAAGATGAATGTCTCTTAGTTCTGCACATGATCCAAAGACTTATATGATTCCCATGATGTCTTCAAATTATTATCAATGATTTCCAAGCCAATGCTAATGTGTGAAAAATATTGATAAGACAAATCAAGTACTATAAAATATTTAGGAACATGGACCATGGATGTATGGAAACAACTGGACTGATGTTAATCTAGTACTGTTGTAAAGGATGTCAACATAGATGATGACTAAGTAGGATAGGTCAACTCATGAATATTTACATAATTTTTTCATGATAGAATAATATTTAGGCAAGGTATGAGCAAGATCAAAGCTAAAAATATAGAGGATTTGAATGTCCTCAATGGCATCTTCCAAATCTACAATCCAAAATTTTACAAGTCCAAAGATGTGATTTTTGGTAGATATACATCCCAATGTGGTGGATTTAGAATGATGATAGCAATATCTTGATACAAAGAATCATTGGAACTTATGGATGATACAACACTAGATTCAAATGTAGCAACAAATGATGTAGCAGATGAGATATCAATGCAATCCATTTGACTAGAATGGTCATCCCTAAATAATGGTGTATCACAAGATTCCTAAGTGAGATTAAATGTTTCTAAAATGATTGGATTAGAAGAATCTAGAAAGTTGATTCAATTTGTAATGCAAAGTTGTTGTAATTGATGAAGTTTCTATGCAAGTTCCAAGTCATCAATTTTTTAAACATGCATCATCTATGGTATGTCTTTTCTTATTACAATAATAAAATTTGATTTTCCATGGATTTGGAGACATGATTAAGACCAACTAACTCAAAAGAAGAAATGGTTCAAGAAAAAAATTAAGGGAAATGTGGAAGTGTTCAACACACAACTCATGAAAGTGCTCAAAAGCACAAATAAAGACACCCACTTGATTAAATATTTAAGAGCCCCTCTATAATTTGGCACTTTATAATTTAGTTTTTTACAATGCAAGTAAGTCCAATTGATTGAAAATAAAAGAAATATGAAATTTTGAAAAGAAAACACCCAATTTAGAGTTACCGATCAAAATTTATTACAATATTTTATGTTTCCATCAACAATAGCTTGGAAATTTTTTATTCAACTTTTGCAAAATCTTCTTGATGTGTGCAAAAAATAATAGATACCCAAAAAAATTTGGCGTTGCAATCAAAACTTGGAAATTATTTTTCTTTCCAACATGTTGAAGAGGTAATTTGATAAAAAAAAAAACTTTGATCTACAGGAAAAATGGTTACGCCATGTTAAATTTTGACATTGTTTTTAGAAAGATTCAATTACTATTTACAAAAACTAATAGATACCAAATTGTTCTTTTTTGTTGCAAACAAAACCTATAATTTGTTTTTGTTTGATGCGTAGAACATGTAAATTTGATGTAAAAATAGAATTCCTTCAACAACAAAAATGGCTACCAAAGTATGTATGGACTAGTGTTTTGAAAGAATATCACAAAAAATGAACAAATCAATCCCCAAATTCTAGAATGGATCTATGATGCTTTGATGATAAGGCTATGTGTAGGAATCAATTTGATAAGGCTATGTGGAGGAGTCACCTTGATATGAGAAGGAACGTGCTCTCATGGATAGAGAACTAATATGTGAGAAGCCAAGAAAGTCAAGCAATCTCATGCAAACATCGAACCAACAACTTCAACCAAAACTAGCTCTAATACCATGTTGGAGAGTGCCAAGATCAAAAAGTGAAAATTAATAATCTTCCACAAGTGAAACAATGAGCATAATAGGATGTCTATCATATAATATGAAGATTGTGTAAAATAAAATGATGAATCTTGCTTATATAGGAAAATATGAGAAGGTGCGAAGGTAGGACTGAATGAATAACTACCTTTCCAAAGGTGAAACACTTGTGAGTTTACTTGACAAGTGTGTGGACAAGTGGTAGATATGCATGCAATAGGTGTCTCAAGAGATGAATACATGTGTGTCAACCACATGAAGTGAGACAAAAAGGTAAAATCCCCTATGTGAAGACTTAACTAGTGTGAACATGAATCTCCTAGGTAGGTTAAAAGCTAACTAGATAGATAATATCACTATTTACACTAACATATGGTATGTGCTCCATCTCACCATAATGCATGGGTAACTGGTTGCTATGTCTACCTAGTATATAGGAACAAAAACTAAATACATAGTTCACTCTTAAATTTAACCAAAGAAGCATTAGCACCAATAGTATGAAATCCCTCATAATTTTGATATGAGAGAGGGATAAAAATTCCATTGAAATGTGTGTCACAATTTAGTGCATGAAGGATAAGAGATCTATCATCAGAATGTGTACAAGATAGTTATTACCACTAAAAATGGGTGTGCCAAATAAGGCACACACATATGAAGGTAGAAAAGGTTGTGATTGCAAAGAATAAAGTACACACAAAAACCCCCATGACACTTCATAAATTAGTGTGAGTACACAAAAGATGATGTGTAAGATCCCCAAAATGTATGTGCAATAGTGGAAAACTATTATAGTACATCTACAAATGAAAAAGTGCATTTAGTAGATGTTGAAAATACTTAGAAAGGACTACATATCATAAAAACATATAGAATAACTAAAATGAACTCATCTCACATTGTAGAGGAGGAGATTCACTACTTCTGAGTCTTTATGAGAAAGAAGAGTCTACAACCTGAGCGAATTATCGTCAAATACCTCAAGGAAATAAGCTCAAGTGACCAAGACGGGTGAACAAGAGTTTTTTTATATATTTTATGGGAAAAGAACTTCAGAAGTTGAATGAGCAGGCCTCAAAAGTCTCAGGGACAAACAAACTAGCTTTCGGTAGAGGTCGAAAGTGTGGATCAAGGACGATAGCGTGACACACAGGAATCTCCATGGAGTGTTGGCATCTCGTATGGACTAGAAGTAGAGTCAGTCACTAGAAACTTACAAGGCCTACTAACTACTCAAGAATTGAAGTTTGATAGTTTGAATAAACTAAACAAAATACTGAAAATAAGGAAAGCACAACAATAAGAATACTAAATGAACAAGTAAATAAAATATTGAACGAAATGACAAGAGGTGAAAGAAGGAAAGAACTCACAAGTGGTCTAGCTATGAAGCCTCCCGCAAAGCTCCACATGAAAAACCTACACACATGGAAATAGAAAAAAAGTGTTGGGGTTGTTTCAAGGTTTGCCTTAGTCAAATCCTTTTTTTGGTGTTTCCACCTCCATGAACAACCAAAGAGACAAAGAGATAGAGAAATAGATGATTGACAAAGTAGAATGACAAGATAAAGAAAGAGAACATGCAAGATATCAATATGTTACTAAATAATCTTGATAATGAAATAAAGGAAGTGTTACCCTCCCTTCAATGAGCTTGAGAAATTGAGAGGAAGTGTTATGCTTTGAGAGAACTTGAGGCAATGATGTAGAGCCACGAACATGCAAGAAGTTTGGTGTAGAAGAGCAAGAGTGCAAGAGTGAAAGGTGTAGAATGAGAGAGTGAAGTTGCAAGAATGAAGATAGATTGAATGAATGAGAGAATTAATTGCTAGAAAGTGAGAATGAATGAATGAGAGGGAAGAAGGAAAGTTTAAATGGACAATTGCATGCAAGAGGGTCATTCTCAAGCACATTTACGACTACAAAGGTGTTAGATTTCATGGGTAGGTGAAAGTGTAACATCTCAATGGTCCACGAATCAAAAATCTTATCAAGACATTCACATAACATAGAAACATTTGTGCGTTGTGGAAACGTCCCTGATAAAAAATCCCTCAACAATCGACAATGGTGGGGTCAAGAATGAAAATGTAGATTAGGAAGAGAGGGATTCACATTATTGTATTATTAAGATAAAGTGAGGGTTATGTAATGTGAAATTGAATTAGGGGTGAAATTTTACATTACGTTTTTCCCCCACTTTAGCAAGCATATGTATCTGAACATGTGTGAGCTAAAGTAGAAAGAGGTTGAAGAGAATATACCAAGGATGATGAGGACGTAGGTCTTCAATTTGGTATATGTGATGTAGAAGAAGTTGAGCCAAGACTCGAAGAGGACATAAGTCTTCCATCCTACAAAGTTGATTGCAATCTCACCACAAACATATTAGTTGCAAACAAGCACATTAGGAAAAAAGTGAAAAATAGACATGAGACAATTTCATAGACATGACATGACATAATTTGATCAGATAAAAGACGACGCTAATAGGTATGGCTAGCAAGGATAAAGACCATACAACAAGCAAATAGGCATGTGGCTACTGCAAATTGCATTACAAGATAGTCATAGAAAAGACAAGTCTGGTTAGGTTTCCCCCAAGCTAAACGATGAGACATAATACATCAAGATATCTTTGAAACTTTTTGAAAATTAAGCAGATAGGATAGCCCCTCCTAGAATGATGTGTGCTATGCAGAGGATCACATGTCATTCTAAAGAGAAGAGAAAGATAAAGAGATGTTGTGGCACAAGATACATGTTGAGATGTATTCATGGAATGTTGTCACATGAGGGACAACACATAGAAACCAAAACATCATGAAAGAGAAAGGAAGAGATGAAGAAATCAAGATCACAAGGGGATTTGATTATTTGAGGTCATAACTAATCATAGATATAGATGGATAGATATAATATTATATGTATGAACTATCATCACCCCCCAAATAGATCAGAGCATGAAGAAGAGCACATGAAGATGAATAAAAAATAAAAATTGGGTCAACATGGAGCATGCCTAAATGCCCTAACACTTTGCATCATTCTTGATGTGAAAAACGAAGATTACGACATATAGAAGAATGATGACACAAATATAAGAAGAATTTTCTCTCATGTATCCAAGTACCTACAAGGGTAGCAAGGGTCCTCCAGGAGAGAGCACAAACATAAATAAATAATCAAGGGGGGAACACTAACAAACACACAACTTCCTAATCTAAATATGAAAAGAATGTGTCACTCTAGTCCAACACCTCTAGTAGGTTGTCATGCTCCCAATCTAGATCATCATAAGGGGAGGGAAGATGACCCTGTAGGGGGAATAGCTATGATGGTTCCAATTGACTCACCTGCAAAAAGGTCCAAGGAGGAGACTGCCTCAATGTCCTCATCAAAAAGGTCTTGTGAAGTGAGTGTCACAGACTTAGCAAAAATGGAAGAAAGGGTAGGAATATCCTCCACTAAGTCAAACATACACTTCTCTAGAGTAAAATGTTGTGACTCAATAGGAGGAGGAGGATGAAGTAGAGATTTAGTGCCAATCTTTGAGAGAGGGGAAGTGACAAACTCTAGAGAAGGAGATGATGTACTCATCATGAGGACAACACAAGCCAAAGAGAATAAGGTGAAGGAGGCAAAGAAGACTTTTTGCAACCATCATCTGGGATAAGGTTGTGCTCTGACTTACAATTGAGCAAAGGATGGGGATTCCTCACAACAGAAGAGGAAGGAGTCAAAGCCATGGTTGACATAACCTTAGTGTGAGGCATGTCAATGGGCTTAGGGAAAGGAAGAAGATTTGGAAGAGAGGTGATTAGAAGTAGCTCCACAGAAGTAGTGATGAACACTTGTACCCTTTTGGGCTGAGGCTCATTGAGGTTCTTGGAGGAGGAAAAAAGCAACACAAAGTCGATGGGAACTGAAGTAGAAGGAGAAGTAGATCTAGCAAAAATAGAAGCAACAAAAGAAAAAAGAGAAGGATCCTCTTCGTTCTTCTTAGAAGCTTCATGCTCCTTATCCAAGGCCTTTCAATGATGCTTATGCTCATGCACAATCCAGTTAAAATGGCTATGGGAATTAGAAGGTGGAGCTTGAGAAGAGGTCAAGGGCTCCTATTCTACCAGAGGAGCAGTCTCCACAGTCGTTATGGGTGGAAGGGTAGGCTCTTGTGGAGGAATAGGAGGAGGAGGAAAAAAGACAAGAAGAGAAGCGAGCATCTCAACAGTGAGTCCCTTTCCTTTGTATTCCCTAAGGGTAGTTGGAGGAATAGGGGGAGGCCTCAGAGTTTGAGACGTAGGAACAACTCCACAAAAATGCTTCCCCTTGCCATAAAGGGTGGGTTGGGGGATAATGAGTAGAATTGGGGAGGTAGAAGACCTGAGGCTTTGACTTCCACAATGAGGGTGCCTTTCCTTTTCTTGTGCTAGGAACAATGCAAGGAATGGAGGACGCCACTAGAGGTTCAGAAGCAGAAGAGGGAGATTTTGAAGAAGCAGAAGGCCTAAGGGAAAGAGCGTGCTTTTCCTTACCCTTTAGAGGGGCAAAGGATGAAGCGCATTGTTGTGCACGCAAAGAGGCCTTCAAATAAATAGCCTAAGAAGGAGGAAAACCACCTTTAGGCATCAAGACCCTAGTCTTATATCTAAAATAATCTTTATATAATAGGTCTTCTCTGGGTGGAAGAGGTCCAACTGGCTAGGTGGGCCAAAGTGATCCAAGGAGAAGCCCCCACATGACACCAGTGGCCTATATCTAGTATCCTAGATAATGTACATGGTACCCTCGTGGGGAAACTTCAGACATTTGTGGATAATTGAGGCAACCACATTCATAGAGACTAGACATGGGATGCCTAGTCTAACTCTTAAGAGGTTGAACTTGAGTATCACTACAAATGGGACTTTCAAATTTTTAGGTCTAACCAAGACCAAAAAAGAAATGGAACCAATGGGTGCAATAAAAATTCCATCGCGCATGCAAAGCATGGATTGTGATTCATCATATTTGTCCTTATACAAATTTTTTTATGAAAAGAGGACCTCTTTCGTGATAATATTGACCCGACTCGTGGGATCAACCATAACATAGTGATGACATTATCATTGACATGAGTAGGGGTATACAATGGAGAGGGCTCTTTGTGTAGAGGTAGGTCATGTGAGGTGAATGCAATATCAAGTGTTGCATTCATAGGACTTAGAGGAGGAACATGAGTAAATGAAACCACATTCACATACTTAGATGGATTTAGATAAGAAGAAGAAGCAGGGTGACAAGATTGGTAGAATGGGACAAAAAGGGATATGTGTAAATCTATAGTTGGCTATTAGGCTTCACTACATATTTATTGGGGTTCTACTTTTTACCATCAAGCTAGATGGTACCATTGTCGATGTGGTCTTGTATGACATGATGGAGACACACACATCGCTTGGTATCATGACCTGAGACTCAATGATATTGGTAGAAATTTTGCACATCATACCACTAGGGATAAGGTTCATAAAGTGGTCTAATATCTGGGAGAGATATTACACCATCTTTTAACAATTTTTGTAATTCAATTTGTATAATATTTAGATAATTTTATAAATATTCTATTCTGACCTACAAAAAATTTATCAATGGGAATAGACACCATATTCACCACAACTTCATTTTTCCTTGGCTCACTAGACATAGACACAACTGACCGACCATCCTAATGAGAGGACAAGGAAGAATCCCTATATTGAGAAACTATTTCCTGGTACTCACGCAAAGCAACACATAGATGGGAAAAGGAGAGATATTTCATTAAAAGAAATTTATCTTGCAGTGTCGGCTGCAAGTTTCCAACAAAAACTTGTACGTCAGAATCAGGTAGGGCATAGGAGATCTGAGAAAAGAGAGATTGGTAATTGGTGATGAAATCAGTCACTTTCTCATGTGCACCCTGCTTACATCAAATGAGGTTGGTAAAAACAACCTTTGGTCCAATATTAGCTTGGAATTGAGCTAGAGGAATTGATTCACAAGATGGTCAAAGGAAAGTACAGAATTATCAAGAAAAGATCATCACCACTCCAAGGAAACATCCTTGAGAGAACAAGGGAATATTTTTTCCAAAAGAGCATCATGATGGAAGAAACCAATACACATGGCATTGGAAGATGAGACATTTGCTAGCGAGTCTCCTTTGCCACTATACTTTTCAAACTTAGGAATCTCCATCCCTTGAGGGATGGGGGTGTTCAAGATGGAAAAAGATAAGGGACTACAGTGATAATAAGGTTGGAACATAGGTTGAGAAGAAGAACTAGCCAAATTTGCCAGCTAAGATTGCATCTGCCCCATGTTCTGCAAGAGAGCATTGATGATGAGATTTGTGGATGAAGTATGAATAATTGAGGCACCAACACCTACACCAAAGGTGGAAGGACCAAAAGTGATAGGAATTTTAGCTCCTAATATAGAGGCTCTGAATCTAAAAGGAATATGTTCACTATGATCAAAGGAATTTCCTCAGATGTAGTGGTGGCATTCTTAGCAATGGTATCGAAAAAATGCCCTATTTCAACCATGTGGAAAAATACTCCAAGCATTGGAACATGCAACTGATGACTAGTGATTTTTGACTGAACATCTTGGGGGTTGCCCAAGATAGAAGTCTATGATGAAACATGGTTGGTCTCCACAATATTTGTAATTCCTTGAAGTAGCTCCAAAACTTTTTGATCAAACATAAGAAAATGCCTCATACCAATGAGGAGAGGAGTTGCTTGAGAATAAAAATCTTCTTTTGCTAGAGAGCATTCAAACTCTTCAAGCCTTACTTCCAAAGAGTGAATTTGATTAGCAGGAACTTGAAGAGCATCTTCTAAGGAAGAGGAAGAGTTTGAAGGAGAGGTTGGAAAGGTGTGGGTTACAATTTCAACATGAGGCAAGTAGAATCAAATAGTGAGTCTTATAGAGTACTCCTCAAAATCCGGACCCTGGCGAGGAGGGCTGAACTTTCTAGACCCCATATCAATGTTTTGATAACTCCTTACTACGTGCCCGAAGGTAGTAGATTGGGTTGTGAAGCTCATAAAAGTGTCACAATGTGTTATCCACTACATGTCTTAACAAGAGAGAAGAAAAATTTTGATACAAAGACAAGAGGAAAGAAAAGTTCACGTCAGGTTCACCAAAATGTAGAGGAGATTTGCTACTTCCAAGTCTCTAAGATAGAGAAGATTCTATAGGGAAAAAATTGTCCTAAACTACCTCAATGAAATAAGCTCAAGTGACCAAGACAGGTGAAAGAGAGTTTTCTTATATGCTTTATGGGAAAGGAACTTCAGAACCCAAATGAGCAGGCCTCAAAGGTCTCGAGAGATAGACAAAATAGCTTTCAACCAGAGGGTAGAAGTGTGGCCCAAGGATGAAAATGTGACACGTTGGTGTCTCAAAGGAGAATTGGCATATTGTACAAACCAAAAGAAGATCCAATCACCAAAAACTCATAGGGCCTACTAACTACTCAGGAACCGAAGTTTGATAGTTTGACTAAACTAAATAGAATACTAAAAATAAGGAAAAGCACAACAAGAAGAATACTAAATGAACAAGTAAATAAACTATTGAATAGAATGACAAGAGGTGAAATAAGGAACAAACTCATGGGGGTCCATCTATGAAGCCTCCCATAAAGCTCCACATGAACAACTTGCACACACAAAAATAGGAAAAAGTGTTGGGGCTATTTCGGGGCTTGCCTTAGTCAAACCCCCATTTTGGTGTTTCCACCTCCATGAAAAACCAAAGAGACAATGAGATAGAGAAATGGATAGATAATTGACAAAGTAGAATGACAAGATAAAGAAAGATAACATGCAAGATATCAATATGCTACTAAATAATCTTGATAATTCAATGAAAGGAAGTTTTACCCTTCCTCCAACGAGCTTGAGAAACCGATAGGAAATGCTATGCTTTGAGAGAACTTGAGGTAAAGACATAGAGCCACGAACATGCAAGAAGTTTGATCTACAAGATCAAGAGTGTAAGAGTGAAAGGTGTAGAATGAGAAAGTGAAGTTAAAAGAATGAAGCTAGATCGAATGAATGAGAGAATGAATTTCTAGAAAGTGAGAATGAATGAATGAGAGAGAAGAAGGAAAGTTTGAATGGAGAATTGCATGCAAGAGGGTCATTCTCGGGTGCACCCATGACTGTAGAAGTGTTACACTTCACAAGCAGGTAGAAGTGTAATGCCCCAATGACCTAGGAATTAGGAATCTTGTCAAGACATTTGTGCACTGCATAAATGTTTGCACGTCACAAAAGCATCCTCGACAAAAATTCCCTCAACGACCAACAATGATGGGGACAAGGAAGAAAATGGAGGCTATAAAGAGGGGGATTCACATCATCATCTTACTAAGCTAAACTAAGGGTTGTGTAATGTGAAATTGTATTGGGGTATAATTTTATGAAATTACACATGCAAACAAAAAAATTTAAATTGTCAAAATGTCCAAGTAATCATAATCAAGAAAAATGTGAAATGATAACAAACTAAATAAAAATATGTAAGGGAAATCTAGAAAATGTGCATGGATAGTTGTGAAGAGTTTTGAAATATCTTCCCAATACTATAAAAATTAAGAAAAATATGAAAAAATACCTACACCACTAGAAGGTTCTCAAAATAGCTTTCTAACAATATCATGTTTGTCAAATTTTAACATGATATGCTCACATTATACCAAAAGAAGAAGAAGCTCATTTATGGAAAATTAGGGATAGGGGGCAAGTTAGGTGGGTCATATGGATGACATCATGCTAGCATCAATAGAAGTTGATCACCGAAATATGCACATGGCTAACAAAATATTTTATTGATGGATAGAAAATTACTAGACTACTCAAGAAATTTCCTAAAACCATTGAAGGCCAAGAAAATGCCTAAAATCATAAGAAAACCACTGAAGGCTAGGAAATTTCTCAAAAGTGCTAGAATAATTTCTCGAGGCATAAAAATCTGCTACTGAGAAAGGAAAATCATTGGGGAAGTCACAAAAATGTTGTTAAAATATAGAAAATAGTTTACTGACATTAGAAATAGGTGGAAAGAACATGATCTACAAAAAAAGTATGGAAGCACCAAATTAGGTTTGAAAATATTTTGAGGGCATCATAAATGGTTTCATGGCACAAGAACTATTGGGATGCTAACACGTAGTTGTTTGGGGGTAGAAAAGCCACCAGGTGGTGCAAACCCTATTGATTGACATTGGTGTTAGCAAAAAATATTGAAAATGTCATCATCAACCCAAAAAACTATCATTGAGAACCATAAACCATGAAAATAACCACTTTCCAAAAAACACTAATTGTCGTAAAAACCTAAAAAAATCCTAGAAACTCAAAAAACTAATTGAAGAGAAAATAGATCATTGTTACAAATCGAAAGTATAAAAAAACCTAAATTTTGCATTTTTTTTACACAAAGGGTTGCACGAAGTAGTACAACAAATAGATTCCATAAAATCATACTGATTCATACACTATACAAAAATTTTAGACCCCAAATTCTAAGATACAAAAAAAATACATTTTTTTTAACTCTAATTTTAGTTTTTGGATAATTAGTCTTAGGGTTTTTGGGCCTTCTAAATACAACGATGAGGTTTGTTTGGCTCCAATTTGTATTGTCTAGATGTTCAAGGTCAAAACTCTTAAAAAGAGGAGATATAATCACATATCTTGAGCTTTGATACCATGTTGGAGTTGATTCTTCAACCCTACAACTCCCAAGGATCACCTACAATCAAACACCTACCACAAAAAAGAGCTATGGAGGCCAAGAGACCATTCATCCAAAAAACCATAAATAATAATGAATGTGCAAACCTCACAATGAATGATATAATAAGAATCCTTATAAAATTAAAAAGTAAAAAGTAAAAAAAACAACCCTAGATGAAGATAAAAATAGATCATGACATGTGTCTCAATCCTCTAACTTGAGAAAAAAACATTCAACCTAAGTAAGATTGAGATACTAGTGTGAAAAGGGACCTAAGTAATTAAATAATTAATTAAGAAAATGCCCTTTTTCTCTAACAAATCATGCTTAAAATTTTAAAATGTGACAAGAAAAAGATTCATGGTGCTTGGAATCTAGTTTCTAAACTTGTACTTTAAAAAAAAACATGGTGGAGATTAAGAGGTTGATACAGAGGGGGCACACAAGGTGCTCCTATTGTTTCAAAAAATAATAAAATAGCATTTGGTGTGTTCCCCCTAAAATGATATTTTTTTAACTCTTTCACAAATCACTTTATTGAAAAATCAGCTAACATCACATATTTTATGTCTAATTTTTTTGTTAATTTTTTAATGAATATATATTTTTTACTAATTTTTAAAGTTGACACATTCTAAAAAATAAAAAATTGAGTGTGTTCCACCCTATTTTTTTTTAAACTAATCAAAAGTTAATTTTTTTAATATGTATAAAATAAAGTCTAGAATGTAAAAATGTGATTTGTTTCAAATTTGGATGAATGGATAAAAAATGACACCAAAAATATTATAAATAGGCTTTTGGAAAAAAAGGAAGACACTAGCAAAATAAATTAAAGATCAAAACCTTAAAGTATTTGAAATGTAGAAAAAATACATGGCTAGAAAGGTAAGAGAGCTTGACATTATTGTCACATTTTTATATCAACATCAAAAATTATGTAAACTTGATAGAGACCATGCTCAACATTTAGTTGTATTTTTATAGTTTGTAGAAAATATGTCCTTAGTAATTAACATGCAAATCCAACCCTATGGGTTGGATGCCCAAGGAAAATCTAACCCTAAGGGTTGGTATTTTTCAAATCAAGTTATAGAACACACATGTTATAATCTGAGCATGTTATAACACACTTACGTTATATTATATTTGGAAAAAAATGGTTTTGGTGACTTTTTGGTCCCTATATTTGTGCACATGCCCTTATTTTATATTACATTGTATAGATTCATATCACATTGGTTGTACATTGTAAGCCACTCTTTTTAGGATTATATATTGATGTTGTAGTAAAGAAAATATCATCTTGGAATCATATTTTGTAACATAAATTTTCTCTTAGGGAGGTTGCCTCTTAAAGAGGCTTACAATTCTTGTTATAACTATGAGCATATTTATAACTATTTTTTGAACATTGTGTTCTTTTCACATGTTATCATCTTATTTGATGCAATTTTTCAAGGTTCTAATGAGTGTTATTAGAGCTCTTTTTAGGATTTTCTTTCATAGTGTAAATAATTAGTGACCTGTACTACAACTACTCACCTAATGCAAGGCCTAAGGGTAAAGCCCAATGTATAAAATAATTAAAGAGATTAAATTAGGTTATAAATACAAAATATTTTTATATGATAGGAATTTCAAGACATGCAAAGAAAATTAAACAACAAAAAAATAGAGAATCAATAATTAGAATTGTAACAACGAGATTCTATCATGCTAGTTTTATACATTGATCTACGAGAGTGGATGTGTCATCCTTATCCATATTATTCAATACAATATCTGTAATGCCCAACCTTACAAAGACCGACTATGTACATATGTATACAAGAGAGAGGAATAACACATGTCAAAGAACCACTTGTAATTACCCAACCTTTGAACAACAACATCTCAAATTAATATATTCTCACTATTGAAAATTCAACCAAATGGAAGCTCTACTTTGATGGTTCCTTCACCACCCATAGCTCGAGGGAAGGTATCTTGTTCCTCACACCATAGTATGCCCCATACCAAAGGCCTTCAAAATTGGTTTTCCCCATAACAATAATATTATTGAATATAATGAATGATTAAAAAAATTTATGCATACTAGCCATTAGGAATAGATTTTAAATTAAAAGTAGGTTTATAAAGACAATCCTAGCTAATCTTATAGAAGAGACATAGAAAATATCATTAAAAGATAAATTTTCAAAAATCAACATCTGGCAACATGATCCACATGCTTGATGGAGAGTTAATAGATGGGACCCAAGCCCTCAAAAAACCCACTTTCTCGCTTGAAAAGAGTCTTTGAAAACTCTTGGTTTGATGAAAAAAACCCACCCCAAGAATAAGTTATATACTCAAAACATTTGCACATACCCATTTCACCCTTCTTCAAAAATAACCCACTCTTTCAAAAGATCCAACTTCTATCTCCAACATGCTCCCCCTTTGGTAAAACCCCTAGTCAAAGGTGTACATTAAGCTGGACACAATAGGAAACCCACTAAAATGGTTCATTTCTCCATGGAAAAAACCCTCCTAATCTCTAGTCAAGAGAGAAAAAAGGGAAAGAAAACATTTTCTTTTATCTCAAAATACCTCATCTTACAAATATTATAACTCTTCCCATGTTTTCCCCATAAATACTTCAAACTCTTGGAAGAAATTTGATAGAAGCATAACTTAGCAATGGAGAATGATAAAATCTTAAAAAGAGGTCTTGATATCATCTCCTTTAATAGATCTTCTCAGTTTCCATCTAGCTCCAAAGGTTAAAGACCTCAAATAAAAGGATCTTATTGAAAAACCCTAGAAAGGAAATCAGTGTAACGACCTTCTCTAGCCTTGGCTCAAAAACAATTGTTATGATGTCTCTAATTTTAGAATGATTTAAAATTGTTTTTCTTAGCTATTATCTCTACTAAATATTCTAGAGATAAAATCCTTTTGAAAATATCTCGACTCATAAATAGAATAGGGCCTTTCATACAACCATGTGGTACCCTAATTTTCATCAATTTTATTTCAAGCTATTTGTTGCTTTGTTTTGGGTTGATCTCACAAATATTCCCTTAGAATATTTGGATCATATCATTCTTAAAAGAAAATAGGTGATTCCTAGGGTCTTTTATAAAATATGTGATAAAATATAGTTAGAAGGAAAAAACCTCAATTATGCTAGATTGTGTGTTAACCTAAATATAGAGGATGGCTTTCCACAAACCTTAAACATCATTTTAGAATTTGGAGTTTGAATTAATTGGTTTCAATATAAAATTCCTTTGTTTCCCCTTCAATAAGTGTTGACTTGGATTCCTTAATCCCTCAAGTGATCTCCCTTAATCTAATGAAAATTTTATTCTTTCCTCTTTTGACCATTCCAAATCTCTCCCTTCTCAAGTATTGCACTATAGTCTTGTTCCTAAAGACCTCCCTCTAGATTCCAACCTTGTTAGCTATCTTTTGGATCTCTCCCCTCCAATTCATGTTTATAGTTTCCCTCTCCTCTCCCCTCCTATACTCCTTTATAATATTTATATGGCTTCTAATGTTCCCTCCCTTAGAAGTGTAACAAAGAAAAGGATAAAAGTTGTCATTTTCATGCAAAGGAATCTCTAGTTATGGTACCTAGAAATAAGACTATTGCACCTACTAAAATTTATATAAATGAGGTATTCTCTCCACTAGTGAATGATCATACCTTAGATATATTAGAATCCAAGGAAAAATAAATGTAATTTTAAATGACAACCTTCTATAAGTAGGAAATGAAATCTTAGAGAAGATAATAGAAGAAGTCATGAATGAAAATGAAGAGGTGTTGATCCCAATAAATTTGTACATTCACCCAAAAAAAAAATCATTTAATCAAGCCTACTCCATGAAAACAAGAAAAGGAAGGAAAAAAAGAAACATAAAAACTCAGGATGAGATTGATGCAAGGATTCAATCAACCTCAAAGAGAGCCTTAAGATTGAGGAGAGTCCACAACTCTCCTTGGGAGCAATGGAGGTCCTATCTTGGAATGTTAGGGGATTGAATGCCCCTAAAAAATGGTGGTTAATCTAGCAATGACCATAAAACAATAATCACATGACATCATTCTACTACAAGAAACAAAACTGTAAAATGAACTAGGTCTCTCCATATTGGGTAAATAGGTCAAATGGAAATATTTTATGGTTCCTTCTAGAGGTGCATTTGCGGGTTTATAAATCTTATGGAATTCCAATTTTATAACCTTTAAAGAGATGGTTGCTTCTAGATCATCTTGGATGCTTTCTAGATCTCAAATATCCTCTTCATCTCAATTGTTTTTGATCCTCAACATCTATGGTCCTACCTCTTTAACTCAAAAACATAGTTATGGAAATACCTTAGTTCTATTATTCATATTCTTAAGGAGGAATACATAATAATTAGAGGGGATTTTGATACTAGTTATATCATAATTAAATAAAAAAATAGGAGGAATAATAACTCCTCAAAAGGGAATGAAAGAATTTAGGGATTTTATAGCTTCTAATCACCTATATGATTATGTTTTAAAAATGGTATGTTCACTTGGACAAGTAAGCAAAAATAATTCTTTCAAATAGCTAGATCATATCACTTCTCAATTTCCCTATTAATCTTTGAATATAAAGTCGGGCTATAAAATCATAGTTTAAATTTGAAGCAATATAGTTCAAGGATCCAAATTTCCTCCCCCTCCTCAAATCTTGGTGGCTAAACTCCCCCTTTATTAGTGGTTCAAGAATGTTAAAGTTATTTCATAAGCTTTTATTCTTGAAATACATAATTAAGGAACGAAGTAAATCTCATCTCAAGATTTTTTTTGAAGAAAAGTCTCATCTAGAATAACTTATTTCTATTTTAAACAAGAATATAATCATATATGGAATGGAAAACAACTCATTCGAAGAAGAAAAGCTCCTCATATCATTGTTACAAGAGATTCTCTATAGGAAAGAGATCTACTAGAGGCTAAAAATAAAGAGAGATATGGCTTAGAGAAGGGGATAAGAACACCATTTTTTTTCATGCTTCCAGTAAAATCAAAAGGTGTATCAAAAAAATCAATTATTACATCCCCAAATGGTGAGATCATATTTGAAAAAGAAAATATGAAAGGGAAGCAATTTAATTATTCCAAAAACTCCTTTCAAAATCCCAAATGCCCCAGGATTTCTCCATTGATTATACTATGTCTCATATCCCCAAGATTACCTTTGAGAATCAAAATAACATGTTCATGGCTAAATTCTCCTATTTTTCAAATATTATGGGATTTCATGGCCCTATTTTCCAAATATGATGGGATTTTATAGGTGGTGATCTACTAGCTTCCTTAGAAGAAGAAATAAAAAAAACAAACTATCAGGTAAAAGAAATGAATAACACAATTTTCAAGGACTTAATCCTTAAAAAAAATAGACTCATCCTCTTTTGCAAACTTAAGACCCATTGCCCTCTACAACACCACCTACAAATTATTCTCCAAGGCTAGATCAACCAATCCCACTAATCATTTTAAATGAACAAGTATTTTTTTGTCTATAGATGAGAAACCTTTGATAATGTACTTGTTTCTCATGAAGTATTACACTCAATTCAAGAAGAAAAGCCCCCTTCAATGATTCTAAAACCAAACATGTCTAAATCATATGATCATGTGAACTAGCAATTCCTCATCAAGGTTCTAGAAAGATTTAGGTTGAATAAGAAATGGTGTAAATAGATCATTTCTTGTATTTAGGAGACAATATACTATTTAATACATAGTGGAACCTATTGTAGTTTTCTCTCATCCTTTCAAAGTTTGAGAAAAGGAGACTCGTCATCTCCTCTTTTTAAAATAATAACAATTTTTTTAAGAAAATCAATTACAACACAAAATATAACAAATACCTGGAGGGGTATCAAAATCAATCTATTTTTGGAACCAATCACTCGTGTATTTGTGTGCAAATGACACCTTATAATTTTTTTAGGCTAGAGTAGATGAATCTAAAGCAATAAAAAAGTAATTACTACCTACTATCAAGTCTCTAGCTAAGAAGTGAATGTTTCAAAATGAAAGATCTTTTTCTAAATGTCTCCCTCAATTTTAGATGTAGAATTTAAAAAATACTAGGCTTCTCAAGTGAAAATTTACCATCCATGTACTTATTAATACCTCTTTTCTTTGATAAGAGTAAGTTAGATTGTTGGTAATCCATCTAATTCTTACTTTCCTTAAGAATATCCTCAAGGAAAGGAAAATGTATTGGAAAAATCACCATGGTCAAAGCCATCTTAAATTTAATTCCCATCTAAATTCTGTAAGTATTAAATATCCCTAATTCTACAATGCTTGAATCGAAAAACAAATTATAAATTTATTCTAGTTAGACAACTTACACAACAAAAAGAAAATAGATCTTATTTCTTGAGAAAATATTTGTAAACCAAAAGAATAAGGTGGCACTAGTATTCATAGTCTATAAGTTCAAAATATTTCTCTAGAAGCCAAACTACCATAGCATCTATACACTAAAATAGAAAAAAAATGGTGTCAAACCATGAGATAAATATCTAGATTTGCTGTAAAAAGAGAGAATTTTCACCCTTTCAAATCCACCTCTCGGGTCCAAAATGTGGAACTTTGTAATATCCTTCTAGGATGTCCTTTAACCATGTCTTTCTTAGGTAATCTAGAATTGTAAAAAGGATCTTTTTCGGAAAGACTCGTGGAATGGTTACAAAACATATATCAAATAACTATCTTGTCATAAGTTAAGCAATACTTAAAACAACATTGAGGAGGTCAAAGATAATTTCATAGTTGACACTTCTTATTTCGAGCATAAAGTAAAATGGAAATAAATAGAGCAGTGCCCATATGCATTAAGCACATAAATAGAGCAAAAATAAATCATTCTTCAAACCTTCCAACTCCTAAGCAAAACGCATACCCTTGTCTCTTGAATAAGAAGCTAACAAAGTTGTGAATGTATTAGTCTGAATCATCACTCTCTGATAAAAGATTTACATCGAACGAAGGGTTCTTGAGATGTGTGGGCATGAATACATCCATGGACCCTTCTATCATTCGTACCACTTCTTCCATGGAAGGCCTGGAGTAACTTTTACCTTGAATGCAACAAAATGCAACCTTCACGAGCAGTTCCACTTGTTGAAGATCAACCTCACCGCCAAGCCTAGGATCTGGCACACTTGCAATATTTCCTTGCACCATCTCCTTGAAGGACCAGCCAGGATAATATTGCTTACTGGGGCTGGCAGTGGGAACCAAGTTTTTTCTTCCACTGACGAGCTCCAACAACATTTGGCCATAGCTGTACACATCTGCTTTCACAGTGATGGGCACATCACTGATCCACTCCGGTGCCAGATAGCCCCTCGTTCCTCTCATAACTGTCAGAGTGGAGCTCTGTTCCCTTGAAATGAGCTTTGCCAGTCCAAAGTCAGATATTTTGGGAACCAACTGGGCGTCCAGAAGGACATTCTGGGGCTTCAAATCACAGTGCACAATACACGATTGATAATAGTCATGACAGTAATTCATTCCTCTCGCCATGCCAAGAGCAATGTTGAAGCGTGCAGCCCATGGAAGGACAGATGTAGTACTGAAGAGGTTCTTGTCTAGAGACCCATTCTCCATGTACTCGTACACTAACAGTCTACGATGATTTCCCTCGCTGCAGAAGCCAATGAGGCGTACCAGGTTTACATGGTGAACAGAGCCAATGGTCATCACCTCTGCTTCGAACTCTTTTTCGCCCTTCTTTGATCTGTCCAACATCTTCACAGCCACAAGAGTATTGTTTCTGAGCTTTCCTTTATAAACAGAACCAGACCCTCCTCCACCGACCTTCTCCGAGAAGTTTCCAGTTGCTCTTTTCAGAGTGCTGTAGCTGAATCTTCGAGGACCACTACATTCAGAGAAGAGCGACGACATCACCTTTTGTCGCTTCTTAAATATCTTCCACAACCCAACACCCAATATAAAAATTCCTACAGGAAACAGGATTGATAAAAGTTCAACCCATTTGAGTTTTCTTCCGTGCTTGAGATGATCTGGCAAGGGTGGATCCACAGAGTCTTGGGGACAGAGAGTGAAGGTGGAATCCCAAGAAGGGACCCATGTTTTCCCATCCCAGCTGTACATATTAGGAACTCCAAAACGGTTCAGAAACACCTTATTGACAACAGATGTATTTCCGTAATAAAGGGAGTTCCAGTATGCAAGGATCCGAGGCTCAGGGCCATCAAGAACAAGATTGAACCTTCCGCCCTGATCAAGTTGACCGTACAAGCAACCGTCACATACAGATGTTTTGATTGAAAAGTAAACACCTTTCATATCGGGCTCATACAGAGTAATGCCATTATCTCTCTCCATCCGAAGAGTAAAGCGGACATACGGGATCCGAGGATTGTCTGGAGAAGACCGTCCAGTGAGGCTTTGGTTTTGTTTCATCTTTTGACCTGGAACAAGAGTATTTGCAGTATGATTAAACGACTCCCAAAGGATATCTCCATTCCTGCCAAGCACAATTAAGTTGCCTTCGTTTGTGAGGCGAGCAATATGTGCATGTTTTCCATTGGTGCCACTGCTCCAGCTCGTTCCATGAATGACCAACCCTGTCTGACGACGGAGGATCAGCTTACAAGATCGTTTACGGCATGGATAGGACACAGCCCACGTTATAGTGTTGATGTCCTTAACAATGAAGTTAAATGATATTGTCAAATAATGGTTGTACGATCCTTCAGGATTCCAAAACCACTTCATACTGACCATTGTCAGATACCAGAGTTTCATTGACGCCCACTTCATTGCGAGTTCCATTAACGTCCAGTTCATTGCCAGGATATAACGAGCTTCCCGCTTCTGCCAGTGCAAGTAAATATAAAAGTAGATGGATAAGAATGCAAATAATTCCCATCATTCATTCACTAATTTAGGCTGAGATGTTTCTCTAATTGAGTCAGTTAATTTTGAACCTGGTTATATGATGAATAAATCACCCCATTGATTACATTGAACAACACGGCAGAAACAATTTGGTTTGTCTTGCTTCAAACGGAGAAACTGCGGACATCTCTATGTTCCCATCACTAATAGATACAATCGACGGGCTCTGTTTACAATGCAGAGTTGTTATGATATACATAGGAAACTTCAAAATGATTGTATAATTAATTGCTTCTCTTCTAATTCTTTTTATTTGCCCCATTTCAATGGAGAATGTTATATTATTTTACCTATTCTTGAAAATTAATCTATTTTAATAATCAAAGGTAATTTTGATCAACAAAAAATATAAGATATATTTAAAAGTTAATTTTGACCAATAAAAATAGGATAAATATTTACTGTTTTTTGGTTAGATGAGATGCGAAATTATTATGAATTGTTTAACCATTGAAGTGAATGGTGTTTACTTGTAGTATACAATAAAATAAATTTACTAATTTCTTTTAATGAATACAACTAGCACTTGCACTTAAAGAAGGTTCATTACGCCGATAGAAAATTATATGTATGCTGATATGTTAAAGAGATGTGTTTGTACATGGGTGTATATGGATGCAATGTGCGGCAAGTTCTAGTTGCATGTAGTTGGATTAAATAATTAATAATAAGAACTAAACAATATAATGAAATAAACTTAGACAAATCTTGATTTTTTCCTTAAAGAAATTACGTATTATTTGATTTTGAAATATTTGTATGCAAATTTAAAACATAAAACAATGCAAGTGAAAAAAAAGGTTGCCATCAAATTGGAAAAGAACACTCCAAATAGAAATATAATAATTCCCATCCAATTGAAAAAACAATATTTATCTTGCTTTTACAAGATAAGTGATATTTTGGAGACTTTCATGTGATATTTTGTAAGTGTTTACCATTATTTATAGTAGTTGATTTACCATTTAATTTAGTAGTTGAGACTTGTTTTCCGATGACTCAATAGTTGTTTGCAGGTGTGAGACTTGTTTCAGGCTCAAATCTCACACTATATGTAGCCTATCGGCTAATTAGACTAGCACTTCCACCAAGGGGGTGCAATGGTTATGTCAATAGAGATCTATATATAAGTAAGCATGGTATTGCAGTCTAGTTTGAAATATATACAATAATGATTGTAAAATATACAAATTTTTGGTAATGCATATGTGCTTACAACAATTTGAATTATACTTTCATTACAATTATAATTATGGGCACTGCTCTATTTATTTCCATTTTTTCCATTTTACTTTATGCTAGAAATAAGAAGTGTCAGTTCTCAGAAATTATCTCTGACCTTTGATCCTAAAAGTTGTTTTAAGTATTGCTTAACTTATGACAAGATTGTTACTTGATATATGGTTTTGTAACCATTCCACGAGTCTTCTCGAAAAAGATCCTTTTTACAATTGTAGATTACCCAAGAAAGACATGGTTAAAGGAAATCCTAGAAGGATATTACAAAGTTCCACATTTTGGACCCGAGAGGGGGATTTGAAAGGGTGAAAATTCTCTCTTTTTACATCAAATCTAGATATTTATCTCATGGTTTGACACCATTTTTTTTCTATTTTAGTATATAGATGCCATGTTAGTTTGGCTCCTAGAGAAATATTTTGAACTTATAGAATGTGAATACTAGTGCCACCTTATTCTTTTGGTTTACAAATATTTTCCCAAGAAATGAGAGCTATTTTCTTTTTGTTGTGTAAGAAAGGTCAAAGATAATTTATTAGTTGACACTTCTTATTTCTAGCATAAAGTAAAATGGAAATAGATAGAGTAGTGCCCATAAATCTCCTCAAACTACATGGCCATCAAAATTATGTTGGAATTTCTCTAGGTATCTTCCAAAATCTAGTGCATTTTCTTGGTTAGCCTTTAATGAAAAAATCTTAACAACCATGAGACCATATAAGCTAGGAATCTCACCAATCTTCTCCTACGTACTCTATGGAGCTACATATGAGGATATTGATAACCATTTACTAAGCTATAGTTTTAGCCTCTCATATTGGATATGGCTACTTGTAAAATTAACTAGTAAGCTCCTTTTCCTAACACTCTCTTTTCTCTATTCCAAAGTTGTCCATATTTTTATAAAAAAACTCAACTTATACATGCATCTAGGATATAAGCCCTTCCATTTTGATCTAGAAAATATGATTGGAAATAAATAATAGGACCTTCAAAAGGAAAATATTGATTCATGCTCAAGTAATAATTAAAATAAAAAACAAATATATGAATGCTTAATGGCATGTTTGTACAAGAACTCACAATTAGCAAGAGTCTTCTCCTCTTGGGATAACTTAATTTTTGCCAATTGGGAATACATCCAACCACCTCCTCATCCTAAGGGATCATGTATGGGGAGAGAAATTAAAATAGATAGGAAATATATCAAATGGAAAGGCCCCCCAAGTATGTTCAAATTATATTTTGATGGATCTTCTTGTGATAATTAGGGTAAATTAGGAGCAAACATTGTTATAAGAAACCACACAAGTTAAATTCTCACAATAGCTTTCAAAAAGTTACCTAAAGACACAAATAATGTAGCTAAAATACAAGCTCTCCTTCTAGGTCTAGAAATTGTAGTAAACAAGAATCTTTTCAAATTAATAGTTGAAGGTGATTCAATGCTAGTCATACATTCCACTACCAAAATTTCTTAGAGCTAATTGGAAAAAAGAATTATTTCATATAATAAATCAACTTGCTTCTTAAAAGTATTTTCTACTTTGAAATTCCTCACTACTATAGAGAAGCTAATGCTTCCACATATTCCTTAGTAAATATGGCTCTTGATACTAAAATCTCCTACATAAAATTTGAGGGAAGCTCCTCAAACCTCCCCAAAATTTATGTGTCCATTGTACGACCAGAAGTCGGGAAAAGAAGCATGAATCAATAACAACAACCACCACACAAAACTATAAGATTCAAGCAATCCAATTCTAATCTATCAATAGAGAACAAAGTAACATAAGATACTCAAGAAATTGAAATAAATAAATAATACCTTCTCACATCAATATTGAATCACCTCCATTATTCTTCTCCATTTTTCTTTATAAGCCTTTATTGCTCTCAAAAATTACATGTGTGGACAATTACAATAAGCTCAAGTAGATATGACAACAAAATATCGAAGATTCGTGGTTCACCTTCAAATGAGAATGAAGGTTGATTTTATAAAAAATGCATAATTTGATGAATGGTCTAGATTTGAGGAAGAACAAAAAAAATCGATGGTGGAGAATTGATGGGAGAAATTGATTAATCAGTTAACTATTTGCATGATTCAATTAAGAGAATTGATTGAGAAGTTAACTAATTGCATGAGGATTTGATTGAAATGTTAATTGAGACTGAGTGGTAGTGGACTAAATTGATTGATGAGAGAACTTGAAGTGAGTGAGAGTGAAGTGGAATTGATTGAGGTTTAATAATTAATTAAATTAATTAATCATTAAAGGAACATGCAAATGGTATTAGACAAATAAATAAATAATTTTATTTATTTATGGAGAATGGATAATGTTGAGGAATTAAAGAATAATTAAATAATTAAAGTAATTATTTAATTTAGGAAAGGGATAATGAATAATTAAATAAATAATAATTATTTATTTAATTAATCAAAGAGGAATAATATTAAAGTGACTTAATTAAATAATATGATATTATTTAATTAATAATAGAATATGAAAATGATAATAATTAAATAATTGATAATTATTTAATCATATGGGTAAGACGAGAATTAATGCAAAAATGTCGCTTATAGGCTAGGACAATTTTCAGTGTCTACATTTTTCTCCTCTTTGAGACAATGCAATTTTGAGCAATATTTCAAAGAAAAATCAAGAAAAAATTGTTCAAGACCTACCCCAGTGTGCCCCAGTGACAACAAGATAGTGTGGTGCCCCCTCGAGAAAGTTGGAAAAAATTCCAAAAAATAGCCAAATTTATCGATAAGCTGATTTGATGTATTTAGGTGTGATGACTGTGAAAAATTATAATTGCAGGGAAATTTGGTCAACACTTTTAGCAATATGGTGACATGTGTAGTGCATATAGTGCATTCAAGGGGTCCATTAGGGCATTACATCTCTATATATAGGTCCTCAGTGGGAAATAATCCTCATTTGTGCATTGTGCTTTTGAGTGTAGTGAGTGCTAGGAGACCTGTTGTGAAGCTATGGCAGGGATTCCAGAGAGTAGCCATCAAGGATATCCTATTTTAGGGCTAAAAAATAGAGCCATGAATGTGGTGCAAATTTTGCACCGCATTTGTTGTCGTGAATGAAGCATCTGTAGGTTTTTGCACCACATTTGTAGATGTGAGCCACAATTGTCA
Source organism: Sequoia sempervirens (assembly GCA_007258455.2). Lineage (NCBI taxonomy): Eukaryota > Viridiplantae > Streptophyta > Pinopsida > Cupressales > Cupressaceae > Sequoia > Sequoia sempervirens. The sequence goes on along the minus strand of VDFB02270651.1, from coordinate 295,329,567 downwards.
TGTGGTGTTACAATTGTTTGTGCACCATAATCATTTTTCATGCCACAACTATTGTCTGGTCAATGTAAGTGTCAAATAAAGTTATGAAAGTGTTATTTTAAGCTACAATTATTTGAAATGATGCATTTGACTGTTTGAGCGATGCATTTGATTGCCAAAGGAAAAAATGCATTCTTAAGCAAAAAATTTAGGGTTTAATAGGTCCAATAGGTTTAAGAAAAGGTTATGATTGACCTAATGTGTTGTTTGAATGCAAGTGAGATTGATATCACTATATACACCTGAGAGTCAGTTGACATCTATGGCATTGCACCATCATTTGGATAGAGGTGAGCAAGCCACTTTGCATGCACTTAGATTATTCTATATCACCTTCATGCTCAATATTAGGGCTAATAGGGGCCTTATTACAATATAGTCAGAACAGTGGTACTCAAAGACTAGCTTCTTTCATCTTTCAATTGTTGAGGCTATAGTGACCCTAGAGGATGTATGATAGATATTGTGTATTCCTATTCATGGCAAGAGGTTGCATATGATCCTAATTTTGATTTATCAATCATGCAACTTAGGTGTTTTGAGACTGATGATCTAGGGGTCGAGGAGTACGATATTCAATGGGATACTTTGGTCAATCACTATGAGCGATTGATTGTGGTTATCTGTAGTGTCATAGTCGGTGTCTTGGTTCTAGATTGGCACGAACATGGCTTCACTGTTGGATGGGGATGGATTCTTGAGGGAATTATAGGAGAGGGCATATTCTATGCTTGGGGACCTTGCATACTTGCTATGCTTTATTTTCAACTTCATGATGTAGCTTACAAGGGATCCTATTCCATTGGTTGCGACATTACACTATTGCATGTGTAGGCATGGGAGCATATTGTGATTGCTCGACTAGTGGCTGCTAGATATCTACCTATTGGAATTCTATATTTATATATGTATGGTGGTATGCCACACAAATCCATGTCAGTGATGTGGGTTACTAGAGAGATTAGATAGACATGTAAGTGGGATTTACATGGAGGTTGTACAAGAAGTGTCTAGCATGGGATGATGATGCAAAGCATCTACCATATTGTAGATAAACATGGTACTTGATTGGAAATACAATCTAGTCACATCACATCATTGAGAGACAGTTGTTAGAGTGGGTTCTTTGGTAGTTTTGGGAGCATCATGGCATTCCCATGGGATTAGCTATGTTCACCAAATCAACACGAGAGGTAGGAAACTAGGGTCCTATGATCAATCCATAGGTTACTTTTCAAGAGTTTAATAGACTCTAGCTAGTTCGATGGGTTGTAGTTCCAGAGGTGGCCGATGCAGGCACTAATCTAGAGTATAATGCATGGTGGGCTTAGCACAGGATGACACCTTTTACAAATCTTGGGGTACTTGTTCCTTGAGAGTGATAGGGACGAGGCAAGAGAGGGTGGTTAAGAGGGAGGGGGAGAGGAAAGGAGGTGATGGGGATGATGGAGGAGATAGAGATGGAGGGAGGGGCAGAGGTTGAGTCAAAGGAAAAGTTCCATCAATGATTTCAATGACATGATTTCCACTAATTATTGAGGAGGAGGTGCGAGTGGAGCAGGATTTCCAAGTGGAGGAGGATATCTAGGTGGAGGAGGATGTTGTAATGGATATGGCAGTAGATGAGGGGCTTGAGGATGTCCCTGACTTGGAGGTGATATAGGATGTGTTGAAGGAGGAGGTAGAGGCTAAGGGGGATGATACACATGCCCATATTCTAGCATTACAAGCACAGTTGTAGGCTTCACAGGTGCAGGTTCTAGCATTACAGGCATAGTTACAAGCCTCATAGGCACAGGTTGCATAACTTACTACCAAGTGAGACACAATTGTTATCAGAGCTCAGAGGGCTGAGTAGCAGATGGTGATATTCATAAAGAACGTTAGCAAGCCAATTATAAATTTAGCTAGGTAGTTATATTAGGTGGGCCAAGAGACTTGATACTATAGAGAGTTTTATGAGGATTGTGTACCGCCAACACAGAGGGTGTCAAGTTATACTCAAGGAAAATTACACTAGAGGAGGACAGTAAGCAATGACATGGTTTCAGGACCTAGGAGGTCACCATACCCACCACCACGACCACATACATAGCAAGAGCAGTCAGGGCCATCAAGAAATAGGAAAGATAGGCCATCTCCTAGGCCATTAGAGGATAGGGGTAGCACTGGCTAGCCCAAGTTATTATTGTATATAGACACTTATGTATATTTTAATTGAGTCTACTAGCTCTATTTTGATAATCATTCTAGTTTTGTATTGTGACATGATTTTTGATATATATATGAGATGAATTATTTTTGGTGGTGACTATATGATGTTTCCATGTTTTATATGCATTTTTCCATGATGATATGATCTTATGTGATGCATTGTTGTAGCGTAGAAAAAAGTAACCCTTTTTCACACTTAATTTGGGAATGAATAATTAATGATGAAATGGACTTAATTGTGCCTTATTTAGGGTGTTGTAAAGTGTTTCTCTACACTTTCACACTAATCTAGGGCTCTATTAATTAATTGTGGTTAATTTGAGCTTAATTGGCCCCTTAAATTCAAATCCAAGCCTAATTTATTGCATTTTTTGAGGGATAAAACCTAAAAAATTTAAATGAAATTACACAACACTTAATTTTATGAGGAATGTGTCCTAGGCTAGTGACCTAGAATGGATCCTCACTAGGTCCTAGGACCCCCTTTTGCCATATAATTTCACAATCCTCGAAATGCGTCCTAGTTAAGTATTCTAGGACCCATTCACCCTATGGAAAATTGGTCCTCACTAACTTAGGACACCCCCCTTGGAATATGTTTTTGGTAGTATTTTAATGATTTGAAATCCTAGATTTGATGTCGGCTTGTGTTATTTGAATTTCAGGATTTAACCTTAAGTTATGTATAAATACAAGGTTATTTCACATAGTTTCATCTAAGAATTTTTATACAAGCATCCTAAGAGTTCACAAGAGCTTTATAGAGCATTCAAGGGCAGATTATTAGATTTTTATTGCAACAATAAAAGATCCATTTCATCATGTGAAAGGCATAGTGCATCATACATGTTGTTGAGCTAATATGTTGATGTAGCATTGAAGATCCAATTCAAGCATATTCAAGGTGTTATTTCTAATCAAGTATTACATTCATTGAGGCCACTTCATGCAATATTGTTGATTTGTTCTCCAAGGTTCAATTGAGGATTGGTGAGTTGTGGAATTACATTATTCATTCATCTTTCCTTTATGCATTGTTTCATTTCAAGGTGTGATTACCAAAATGGGGTTTGACCAAGGCAAAACTCTATTCCTTAACAAAACAATATTTTTCTTCTCTCTTGATGTGTGATTGCAAGTTTTAGGTTGAAGATCAAGTGGAGAACAAAAGTTGCAAAGTTGTAAAATTTGTCATATTTATTGCAAGATCATGGAAAGTATTCTATAGAATTTATTTTTGACTTTCAGGAGTTGAACACCTAGGATCTGGGAGTGTAGGAATTGAAGGACAAAACCCATAAATCAATTTTCTAGAACTCTAGCAAGGACCCATTCACCACTAGGCGAATGAGTCCTCAGTGAGGCCCAAAAAGGCACTTTCTGCAAGAGCTACACATCATTTTACCATCTTAAAACCTACCTTTTTAATGTTATATTAAAGTTAGGTTTGATTTTTGATAGTTAATTGCATAGTATACCCCTCATAATTGAATGAAACATTGGAAAAGTGTGGCTCATCATCTTTTTAATTCATTTTAATGAACCCCATTTTTTGGTGGTTCATTATGGTGAACCCGACTTCTTGAGCATTGTAGTTTTCTGATTTTGGAGTCTATATTTTCATATTAGATTAGATATTTCATTCATTTGCATTAATTTGCATTGAATTAGATCTCATTTAGGGTGTCTTAGTTTGCATTCAAATTTGCATTCCATCTAGAGTTTTAGGATTGCATTGCTTGCATTCTTTAAAAATGAAAAATACAAAAAATCAGTCATCTTACATATCATTTAGATCATATAAACTTGCATTTGAAAATTGAAAACAAAATTGCATATTAAACTAGGTCTTGTAATTCATCATTTTGTCAAATTTTCAACTTGCATTTCACATTGCATTTACAAAAATCTAAACCTGAAACTTATTGTAGTAGACCTGAATCTGAAAAATCATTATAAAAGGCTTAAAATTTTGTAAAAATTAGTTTCAAAACCCTAATCTAGGACCCATTCGCCCTAGGGAGAATGATTCCCTGATTGGACCTAAATCTGCATTTCTGGAAATTAAAATCTTCTATTATGTGCTTCTATTTGTTGTTATCAAATCTCTATTTCATTATGGTTATTTTTTGTTTCATTCATTTCATTAAATTTAGCTTAATTTGATTCATTTAGTGCATTTTATAAATTCAAAATTGCATTTGCAACATTTCATTTTCAGATTGTTGCATAGTGTAATAAGCAAACTACCTTGTTTAAGTCTAAAAATCTGAAAATGGACAAGTATTTTAGCAATGTGTGGAAGTCCTTGTTCTCTTTGGTTGATGTTTCCAATTGTGGTTTTGGAAATGATCTTAATGCAATTGAACCTACTCATGCTCACCCAACTCCTAATGAGTGTCCTCATGAAGTGGACATCATTAGAGAAGATGATGATAGCATGAATGAATTCATAAATGATTGCCTTAACGATCTTGAGAATAATGCATCTTTCTATCCTTCCATGAAACAACCAACATAACTTGAGATGTTTGGTCTTTTACATCTTGAAATTGAGTCATAAGCTAAACCTAAATTTCCAACAATGAGTGAACTTAGCTCCTTTAATCAAGTGCATACCCATCCATCTTATGTTAACAAAGTGACCAACACTCCTATCAACCTTGAAGAGACTTGTGGCCAAGGATTTAAAATTTTAAGCAACCAAGGATGTGACATAACCTGATGAGCATGAGATTCATAAAATTTTAGAGAAATTTTTTGTTGAACAAACTAAAGGAATAGGATATCAAGATCCTCTTCCTGACATAAGTTTCCTCCTTCCTAAAGAACAACCAATGCCTAAAAAGAATGACAAGATCATCTCAGGTCCTCCTTCTCTATATATCCACCTCAATAAGTCAGTTAATCAAGCAAACAAAAAAATCCTTACAAACTCAAGAAGCTCAAATTTCCATATCCCATGTCCGAAAGCGAAAGAATCTTACACACACTTCTACAACAAGGACTTATAGCTTACCACCCATTAAAAAAAATCCACATCCAAATCCTAAGAATACAAACAAGTCTCATTATCAATATCATAGAAGCATTGGGCATAGTACTAATGAGTGTCATGCTTTAAGGAGAGTCTTTAAACAATTGGATATCATAAAAATAATCCCTTAAAGCATGTCCTTTTTCTCCTTACCATGTAATAGTTGTAGGATCTTAGAATGCTCACTATTGCATGTTTTACATTCATTGCAAATCATTCTCTTTATCGCAAGGAGCTCATTCTCATTACCTATCTTAGCTCATCCTTGTCTTACACTTAGTGGGGGCAAGGGATTAGTTAGTCTTGTCCTAGTTTTGGCATGTGTTGTTGTCCCTTTGGCTAGTTGTCTACCTTATGTATACACCGACCGAGTTTGGGATGCGAACGACCTACTATAGGTTGACTCTCATGTGCCTTACTAGTATTTTGCATTTTTTTCCTTTTCATGTTTCTTTATGTGATTGCATGTGCGTAATGTGATCGCCCGTGATGTTTTGTTTGATGTATCTCTCTCTCTTTTTGTGCATTCCTATATATGTATCTACATTCTTCTATATGTTGTAAACATTTTATCCTTTTTCATTTGTCTTGTGTTTTCCTTTTGGGGATGACGCAAGGCATTGAGACATTTAGGTCTCTTCCATGTTGACCTGAAGGAATTTTCTTTGTTTTCACTCTCTTTGTATCATTCTTCTAGTTCTATGAGAATTTGGGGAATGATGGCGTTCTGAGCTCTATGAAAATATTGTAGCAAAGATATACTGACTTCGGATCCATAGATCCCTTCCATATTTTTAGGGGCAACCTCTCCTTCCTTTTTCATGACGTAGCTCTATTTTGGGAGCATATGACTTTGCATAGGGTTTTATGAGTAAGCTCTCATATCTTGGGATGGAACATTGGCTACTTTAAAGTAGTTGCTCACAACAATGGTGTTAGTAACCTCTTTAAAGTGGGGGCATACATCGATGAAATCTTTCAACATTTTGAATATTTCATGGTGGGATTTTCTTTTTCTTGTGATGCATCATTTTTCTTGGTGATGTCATTGGGTTTGATGTCCTCCAAGAGTGCGATATATATAAGCGTACGAAATCCCTTAATGGCTTGATGCAAAGTGAGGCATCCCATAAGTGGCAATCTGCTATAATTGACTTGTCCTCTCTTAGAGACATTAGGCACGATGTTCCCTAAGAAGAAGACCTTACATGAACAAAGCAAGATCCCATTGAAAAAAAACCTATAGAAATAATATTCATAAGCATTTAGTATTTTGGTGCCTTGTTGAAGTTGTCAGGAGGATAACTTTGATATGGTATGGGAGACTAATGTGATTCTCTCATTTGCCACCTCATTGGGATACTCACCTAGTGGACGACATGAGGTTCCACTATCCCAGAGTGAGTGTGTGTGTCATTTGCATAGTGGACATAATGTTCTACTTGTGAACATTTTCAAAAAAATAGTTGAGACGTGTTCCACATCATGTTAGACAGTTGAGGCATGATCCTTCCCCTTTCTCGAACAAATAGCTGCATTCCACATCGCGTTGGGATGGTTGAAGCTTGATCCTTTATTTTCTTGGTCTTTTTGTATGATTGTGTATATTTTTCATTGCTACATACATAAGTGTCTTGAATGCCTACTTTAGTGTGATTTTGACATGTGGTCATACTCTCACTAAAGTGGGGGAAAAATGTAGCATAGAAAAAAGTAACCCTTTTTCACACTTAATTTGGGAATGAATAATTAATGATAAAATGGAATTAATTGTACATCATTTAGGGTGTTTTAAAGTGGTTCTCTACACTTTCACACTAATCTAGGACTCTATTAATTAATTTTGGTTAATTTGAGCTTAATTGGCCCCTTAAATTCAAATCCAAGCCTAATTTATTGCATTTTTTGAGGGATAAAACCCAACACTTTTAAATGAAATTACACAAAACTTAATTTTATGAGGAATGTGTCCTAGGCTAGTGACCTATGACCCATTTTCCACCTAGTGAATGAGTCCTCACTAGGTCCTAGGACCCCCTTTTGGCATATCCTTTCACAATCCCCGAAATGTGTCCTAGTTAAGTATGCTAGGACCCATTCGCCCTATGGCGAATGGGTCCTCATTAACTTAGGAAAACCCCTTTGGAATACGTTTTTGGTAGTATTTTAATGATTTCAAATCCTAGATCTAATGTCGGCTTGTGTTATTTGAGTTTCAAGATTTAATCTTAAGTTATATATAAATACAAGGTTATTTCACATAGTTTCTTCTATGAATTTTTGTGCAAGCATCCTAAGAGTTCACAAGAGAATTATAAAGCATTCAAGAGCATTCAAGGGAAAATAATTAGAGTTTTATTGCAGCAATCAATGATCCATTTCATCATGTCAAAGGCGTAGTGCAAATCATGCATGTTGTTGAGCTAATATGTTGATGTAGCATTGAAGATCCAATTCAAGCATATTCAAGGTGTTATTTATAATCAAGTATTATATTCATTGAGGCCACTTCATGCAAGATTGTTGATTTGTACTCCAAGGTTCAATTAAGGATTGGTGAGTTGTGGCATTACATTGTTCATTCATCTTTCCTTTACGCATTGTTTAATTTCAAGGTTTGATTACCAAAATGGGGTTTGACTAAGGAAAACCCCTATTCCCTAACAAAACAATATTTTTCTTCTCCCTTGATGTGTGATTGCAGGTTTTAGGTTGAAGATCAAGTGGAGAACAAAAGTTGCAAAAGTTGTCAAAGTTGCAAAGTTGTAAAATTGTCATCTTTATTGCAAGATCATGGAAAGTATTCTACATAATTTATTTCCAACTTTTAGGAGTTGAACACCTAGGATTTGGGAGTGCAAACATTAAAGAACAAAACCCAAAAATCAATTTTCCAAAACCCTAGCAGGGACCCATTCTTACTGGGCGAAATAGTCCTCATTGAGGCTCGAAAAAGCACTTTCTGCAATAGGTACACATCATTTTACCATCTTAAAACCTACCTTTTTACTATTATATCAGTTAGGTTTGATTTATGATGGTTAATTGCACATTATACCCCTCATAATTGAATGAAACATTGGAAAAGTGTGGCTCATCATCTTGTTAATTCATTTTGATGAACCCCATTTTTCAATGGTTCAATTCTATGCTTATGTGATGGTTCTATATGATGTGCATATGGATTTATGATGTATGGTTACTTATGCATGTATGGATGAATGCTTATGATTTTGATTTATGCTTATATACATATGATGTGATATATGGATATTTAGTGTTGATGGTTTATGATGGGACTAGTATGTTTATATCACCTATATGCAGGATGATACTATATGCTTATGAAATGTTATGGAATGCTTTATTTGATGCTATGTTGATGATGAGTCTATAGAATGTGATGTAATGCTATTTTTTTGTTTATTTTATGTAATATGAATGTCCTGACATGCATATGAGGATGTATATGATGTTCTAACATGAGTATGGATGCAACATTATGTAATTTATGTATTTATTTTTATGTGTCATAGCATGCCATCAGAATGACTACAAGGACTGACAGAAGAAATGTTAGTGAGAGGAAAAGGTTAATAAGAAGTGGAGAATGATTAGATAGATTAGTCATGTGAAATGAGATGAATTAAATAGATCAAGATTGATGTATGATTGGTAGAATATATTTTGAGCTTTAATTAGTGCATTATTATCATCATTGAGTGTTTTATTTTATGGCAAGAGAATGTTTGCACGCCCAAGGAATGAATTGTGATGCTGGCATTTGTTTCCCTTTGCCTAATTTTTTTGATATAAGATAAGTAAATATATGTACATCAAGTTGAGACAAACCTTGGTGACTTCAATATCTATTGTCACGACTAAGACACGACAAACAAGAAGTATCATGATGCATACTAATAAAAATAGAACCTAGTTGGAATATGTGAGGAAGTAGCCACAAAGAATGTTAATCCTGATGCAAGAAAGCATTAACTTGAATAGGATGTTTTGATTATGCCAAATGGAACCCCAATCACACACAAATAACTTAGTTACTCGAGTCATATTGTCAAGACAAACTACAAACAAAAATCAAATAGAAATAGTCATGATCCATCCTCAATCCTCTAATCACTTGCGGATATCCTCAAGTAGCATAGGAACATGACAAAAGATGAATTAGATAAAATGATAAGACTAACTAGACCAAACAAGTCAACAACCATTTAAATCTTCCTGCCAACGGTGAGTGATTTCCTAATATAATTTAAAGGCTTATGTCTAATTTTAGGTATGAAACATCTCGTGTAAGATGCCTAGTTTGGTTTGAATGATGTAACCACCTATATAAGACAAATGATAACTAATAAAGATAGATTTGTTTGATAGATAAGTAGGCAATTGATCGGTTAGGTTGAAGGATAGTTTGATAGTTTGTCTATTGTTTTGTGATTTTTTTAGCTCATTTTTCTATGGGATGTTCTGTTTGTGTCAAATCAAAGTGTCGTCTTTAGCAAGGGACAATTTATTATGAGATGTGGATAGTTTATTATGAAAATTGAATTATGGTGGGTGATGGTGATAATATCCTCTAATATTATGTCAAAGATCCCATCTAAAAATCTAGGTTGAGTATTACCCCCAATTAGGTGTAGGACTAGTTATTATGGAAGGAATGGATACAAAAAGTAGGTGATGTGAAATATCAACCATTCTCAGGCCATGAGAGGTGCAAATTTTTTTTATTATGATGGAGCCTATGCTTAGTTTATTGTGGATGGAATGAAAAATTAGATAGAATGATTATAGATGGTAGAGTAATGACCTTCTACACATGGAATCTATTTTCTAGGTTTTCGCCATGGTACTTATATCCAAAGCACCACCGAAGTAGTTTTCACTATTGGACAAATTATTTCTCTTTACTTTTTTTTTTTTCTATTTTTGATGTTTTTTGATATTTTGATTTATTTGATTTTTGAACTCTCTAAAAGTTATGTATAGTATTTGTGAAGGTGCATGTTGTTGAAGAGATTATGAAATATTTCACCTTCAAGAATAGCTAGTTGATATGCAACAAATCCATATGTTGCAGTAATAATATTAAGGACCCAACCAATTAGGTTCAAACTTTCCTGGCTTTTCTCTATCTGACTAATTCTTTGGATTCTCTTTCATGACTAAATCATCAATATCAAAGTGTCAAAATCAAACTCTTTTATTGTAACTATGACAAAGATTATTTTGATAGGCTTGTAAATGGACTCATGCAATTTTTCGTCTCTTATCTAGTAACTCTGGCTCATGTAGTTTGGATATTCTGTAGTCTTTGTCATTGATAAACTACTACATGGAGACTCTCAAGGATGATAACTCGACCTCGATATGAAGGATAGATTCAGAACCAAAGACAAGGGAATATGGTGTGACACAAGTAGGAGTATAAATGATGGTATGGTAAGCCCATAAGGTTGGGTTCAACTGAATATGCCAGTCACCACCAACATCATTGAAAATCTTCTTTAGGATCTTTATTATGGTTTATTAGACACCTCTGCTTGACCATTACCCTGGGGATAATAAGGAGTTGCAAAGTGATGATACTTATCACATAATTCTCGAACATCTTGGTTCTTGAAAGGATAATTGTTATTTGTGACAATAGAAATGGGAACACCATATTGACATATGATGCAATTAAGCATAAGCTTTGTAATTTGTTTTTCGTTGATGTAGGTCATGGGAATGGCTTCAATTCATTTCATAAAATATTTAACGGTAGTAATAATGAACTTATGGACATTAGTAGAAGTAGGGTGAATATTTCTTACAAGGTCAAGTCACCATTGAGAGAACGGCCACGGTGATGTAATCGGGTGAAGCCCCTACACTAGTGAATGAACAAGATCTCCATGAACCTAACATTGACAAAATTTCTTGACAAAGTGGTATGAATCACATTCCATAGTGGACCAATAGTATCTAGTTCTCATGAGATTTTTAGCTAAGATATGACCACTAGAATGAGATCCACATATACCATTATGTAATTCATGTAAAGCCATTGTGCTTCTTCTGCATTGAGACATCTAAGAAGAGTATTATTTAGGTTGCGTTAGTATAAGGTATCAACGATTATAACATATTTAGAGGCTTGTTGAGTAAAGGTTATGTGTTGGTTATTCACCAAGTCAGGAGGAAGAATTTGGTCATGAAGGTAATTATAAATGTCTTTGTACTAGGGTGAATCAAGACCAACCATTCTACATACAAGATCGGATTTGGGGACATCAAAAGTGGAGATGAAAAGTTGTTCCACCAAGAACTCATGCAGGTGCACATTATTAGGTATATCAAGGAGAGATCCTATGGTAGTCATGGCGTCAACTACTCTATTTTGTACCCAGAGGATCTGCTCAAATATGATGTCATCAAAATACTGTTTAAAACTATCAACCATATTTTTGTATGGCACAAGTTTTTCATCTTTTGTTTCATACTCATTATTAACCTATCAGACAAACAACTAAGAATTGTCATAGATATGAAGGTGCTTGATCTTCCATTTGATAGCTATCCTAAGTCATGTAAGAAAAGATTCATATTCTAAAATGTTGTGGGTACATGGGAATGCTATTTTTTAGGACTTAGGGATAGTGTCTCCTTTTGGTGTAATGAAAAGAACTCCATCTCCAGAACCATGGTGGGTATAGGATCCATCAAATTATAGTTTTCATTTTGCATAAGTCGCTAGTGTAAAGATTTCTTCATTAGGAAAGTTTGATACTAGAGGATGATATGCTGGAGTAGGAGTGTTTGCTAGTTAATCAGCTATCACCTGTCCTTTTATTTCTTTTCGGTCAACATATTCAATGTCAAATTCACTCAAAATAATCACCCTTTTTTCCAAACTACCTATGAGAGTTGCTTTATTGAGCATATAATTTAAAGGATCTATCTTTGGTATGAGCTTGGTCTAAATATTTAACATGTAATGTTGGAGCTTTTGTGTCAAAAAAATGATACCAGGACATGTACGCTCGATAGGAGTGTAATTAAGTTCATACCCCACAAGTGTACAACTGATGTAGAATATAGCTCTCTCTTTTCATTCTTAATTATTTTGTGCTAAGAGAGCTCCCAATGTTGATAACATAGTTGATTTGTATAGAATTGGAAGTTTCTGATCAATAGGTGGCATTAAGACTGGTGGCGATAATAGGTAATCCTTAACTCATTGAAAGGCCTGTTGATAGTGATCGGTCCATTTTAATGGAACATCCTTGTGAAGTAAGTACTGAAAGGGATGGAATTTATCTTCTAACTGAGAAATGAATCTACAAATGGACTATAGTTTCCCTTATAGATTGTGCAACTGAGTCAAATTAGATGGTGGTGGCATATCGATGATGGATTTCACCTTTGCAGGATCAACCTCAATACCTCTATGAGAAATGATATGTCCAAGGAGTTTTCTAGAAGTTACTCAAAAGACACTTTTTTCGAATTCAATTTAAATTTGTATTGTTCCAACCTAGTGAAAATATTGTCAAGCACATCTAGATGGCTTTCTCTTGTGAGAGATTTTCCTAATAAGTCATCAACATAGTCTTCCATAAGAGTATGCATCATATCATGGAAGATTGTAGTCACATCCCTCTGATAAGTTGCTTTAGAATTCTTAAGGCCAAAGGGCATTATGTTCCAGCAATAGGTATCCAAAGAACAAGTAAAATTTATTTTGTGCTAATCCTCAGGAGCAATTTTAATCTGATTATAACTAAAATATTCATCCATGAGCAACAAAATCATGTACCTAGTTGTTAGATCTACTATGATATCAATGCTAGAGGGACCTTTCAGTTTTCACTTGGAGACCTATTCTTTTTTTATTTTTCACTTTTGCAACTGGAAGGTGGAGTGGACTCTCCAAAGTACGCAGTAGTGTCAAGGTCTATGGAAAATCCAGCCTGATGATAACCCCAAGGTATATCTTCTTAAAGTCCCATAAACGTGGCTATAGCTTCATCATTTTCAAAAATATCCAAGCTCAGTGGTCCTTTTTTATCCCAATCTATTAATTGAAGGTGGACTAGCAGTAAGTTATAATCAGTATTAGCAAAGCTTAGGGATGAAGTAGATAAGGTACATATCAAGGAATCATCAAGGTCCTAAAGGTTTCAATCCAAGCTCGACCATTAGTATGTTGGTTTTTAGGAGAATTGGTCTCAGTACTATCCTTAGAAGTATCAACATCGTTAGAAGCACTAAAGTCTTTACTCAAAAGTAACTTAGTATTACAAGTATTTAATCTGAATGGTTGATACCCAAGCCATTTTTATTTAGTAATTTTTTAAAGTTGTATAGGCTCTTTCGTTCCTTGTTGTTGTGATCCTAGACCACTATGACCATCATAGCCTTTTAGTTTCATGATATCAAAACCTTTCCCATATTATTAACTGACAACTAAACATGTTTTTCATCCTCTTCATCTTTATAAATCCATGTAGAGAGGTCTTCATCTATAGTTTCCTTGCCTAGTTCACCCCACTTCATGAAAGTAGTGGGAGGTTGATATTGAATTATGAGTTTAGGATTCCTTTTAATAGGCAACAACTTACCATAAGATTTCAGTGAGGCTAGAAACTTACTAATGCAGAATAAGTTCTCAATATTGTATTCGTTGAATCCATCATCTTGAACCTAAACCTTATTTTCAGGAAATGATATGGGTGGAAATGGATATGTGGATAATGATAAAAGAAAAGTGTAGTGGAATGAGATGGATGATGAGGGTTCATTATTAATAAGTACTTGATGTGCAAGAGTCCCTTTCAAATTACTGCAATATTGGAATGGATCAGGGTCACTTGATATGGTGATTTCATTTCCATTATAAGGGAATTTCAAGCACTAATAGTAGGTGGAGGGAACAACCTACATGATGTGAATCCATGGGTGAATGAGGAGAAGATTATAAGGAAGGTCCAGGTCTAGAACTTGGAACACTATATCTTGAATAACTGAACCAACTCTAATGGGAAGGACGATAACACCCTTAGAAAAGCGTTTTTCATCATTGTATGCTTGTATGATGATCCTTTTTGATATATCAATACATGCTTTGAACAAAGAATCTCATTGTGGTAACTAATTTTGGAGTACAAATATTTAGGATTTCCCTGCCATCTATCAAAACTCATATGATTTTTTGTTTATTGATATATACCTCAAGATGTAGGGGATCATTATGGTGGGGCTTCTATGAAGATATATCATGCTCTATGAATGTCATATGGTGTGTAGTAGCTCTAGGTACCCTACCATGGATTGAAATTGGTTAACATTTAGAGTTGTGGGAACTGAAGAATCCTATAAAGCTTTATCTAGGATAACCTTATGCTCTGGGGATATGCATAGCAATTCAAGAATTGATATCTGAGTAGGGGTTTTCCCTAGATGATCCAATAAGTTATATTGATGTGTTAGTTGAGATTTAGAAGTGGCCCCTTGCAAAGTCACTTTGGATCTACGGGTTGTAGCCTGACACTCAGGATTCTTGTTCTTAATGGTTATGAAAGAAACGTTATTATCATAATGTTGGATATTGTTAACCATGTATTCGTAGGCAAGATGAGTGTAGTTAGCTTGGTCTTTAGCACTAGTCCCTAAACTAGAGGCTTTTCCCAGTCCATGATTTGTAGGTGTAGACACATAAAATATACTAATTGATCTCATACACCTGATCCTGATTTACTAACACCAGTTCATCCTGAATCATACCCTTTACTAATCATTTAATCAAATAATCTTTATTTGATTAAATTAATCATATTTCATCTTTTAATTAAATAAATCATTTTGTTTGATTAAATCATCATATTCTCCTCTTTAATTAAATAAATCAATTTTATTTAATTAAGTCATCAATTAATTCTGAAGTCGTCCCTTTAATTAAATAAATCAATTTTATTTAATTAGCTTTTAAAGTCATCTCTTTAATTAAATAAATCAATTTTATTTAATTAACCTCTAAAGTCATCGGTTTTAAATTACATAAATTAATCTTTATTTGATTTAAGTCTAATGCCATCCCCTTTTAATTAAATAAATCAAACTTTATTTAATTAAGTCTAAAATTCATTATTCCTCTCATCTTGATTTATTTAAATCCAAAAATCTAAGTCAAAATGTCAAATCAATTAATCTCCATCTAAATTAATCAAATCATGATTAATCCTAACACTAATCCCTCAAATCCTCTAGATTTTGCAACTTGCACATGAAAATCAATTTAATTGATTTATTAAATCTCCTATTTTCATTCAAAAGAGGATCAAGTTGGAATATTCCTCAAATTTGAAAATTCCCTCCCAAAAGGACTTGTCCATCCAACAAGGCATTAAAGGCCTCTTACATGTCCTTTTTCTTGAGCCAAGTGGCATTAACTCTCTTTTCTTCTCCCTCCAACATGTCACTTATCCAATTTAAAATATCCACCTAATGGCATTTATGTGCACATTCACCAAAATGTGCTCCACCTCTATCCACTCACATGTTGACAAGTGGCATTTGGTCATTGGTTGATGTTTTATCCCACATTCATCCTTTTGGCTCCCACATTCATCCTTTTGGCTCATTCCTCCATCATTCTCTTCTATAAATAGAAGGCTCTTTTACTAATTTTGGATCCACAACAACATGCAACATCATTATCTTCATGTTTTGAGAAAAGTTCATCCATTTTCATAGTTTTCATCATTTCATAGCTAGGCTATGGAAAAATTTATCATGGAGCACCATTGATCATCTTCAAGCTTGCAAGGAATTTGGAAAGGGTTATTTTCCACATCAAAATAGCACCAATTCCCCCATGGGATTGAGAGTTTGAGCATTTGAATAGGATTTAATAGTTTTTTATTTGTGTTCTTCACTTTATTTCTTGTTTTCATGCTTCAAATGAATCTTATGGGGAATGATGGTTTTAACTTGCATAATGGACTAATATTGTGTTGTTTGTTTGTGTTTGTGCAGGTCTAGATCCTCCATTCATAGTAGGGTATATTTGAAGATGGTATGGTTAGTATTATAGGACCCCTGTTGGTTATCAACTGCTATATCTCCCTGCTCTATGAGGCCTTGAATAAAATTCTTGAGTTTGAAGAATGACGAGGTTTTATGCCCTTTTGTCCTATGATACTCACATAAGTCATTATTGTTCCACCAAGGTGGTTTGAAGTGTCATGCTTCATAGTGTCTTATTTCAGGAAGTTGGATCATGTTGGACTACTACAATTGATCTTTAAAACCAATTCAATAGATTCCCCTAAGGGTGTGTATTTTCGTTGTGGAGTATTAGTCCTTTGAGCACTTGCTTGTCCATTGTTTTGAACTATGTTTGTTGTTTTCTCATGATTTTGTGGTTGGGTATTGTTGTTTGATGTTGAATGTCCTTTAATTATAATGATAAGGTGAGACTTTTTATTATTTTTGCATCCACTACCCCATCATTCATCACATTCTTGTTTCGTGACCAAATTTTTTTTATCATTTGAAGTGCTTAGGTTATTGTTATTCTCTTTAAAAAGATTCACTAACCCTTTTCTGATGAGGGATTTCTCAATGGAGAGACTCTTCTCAATAACCTCCTCAAATGTATTGGAATAATGAATGCGAAAATGAAACATCACTTTTGAATTGAGGTTTTCTGCGAAGATTTGTACCAATTGCTTTTCTAGTATATGATAGGGACATTTACTCGCAAGGCTTGTCCATCTTTGTAAGAATGAAACGAAAATTTATCCCTCCTTTTTTTTTTAATTTTTCAAATGTTTATAATGTTTATCTTATTCTTAATGTTGTAGGAGAAATACACAATAAATTTATCAGCCAATTCACTCCAAGTCCTTATACCAGGAGGCAAGTGAGAAAACCATTCTAGTGTTTGCACCCCAAGAATTTGTGGGAATAGGTGCATTAGGCACGTCTAATCATATGCCACATCTAAGCAAGCTATGTGAAACTCCCTCACATGATCTATAGGATCTCCTTTCCCCTTGTACTTGTCGAATTTTGGTACATTAAAGTTTGTAGGGACATGTGGCATGTATATACTCCAATAAAAAGGATAAGGACATAAGTCCTTGATTAAGTCTTTTTTGTTCCCAGAACCTACATATTTGTAATTTGTTGTTGCAGGCTTTGTAGTTGTCAAGATAATATATATGTGGGTGATGGTGATGTAGGAGACATGCGTTTGCTTGGATTTGTGGAGGAACTACAAATGGGTTTTTGTTTTGATAGCTTGCAATTGAAGTGGAAGCATGGATGTTTTGGTTGAGTGCGTTGAAATGATGTTGTGGTAGAGGTTGGGTTGTTTGGTGAAAATAATATGTGGACATCAGATTCAAATTAGATTTTTGTTATGGCAGTTGTTGATTCAAATTTTGATCTAATTTGGAAAATGTTTGAGTATGGGTCGATGGTGTGTTCGTGTTTTGGGTCATTTGGGTTGTGTTTACCTCTGACATTGGAAACAAAGGGTTTATCCTTCAAGTTTTTTTTGGTGGATTTTGATTTATGATGTTACGAGTCACAGGTATTGTATTGATTGGTTATGTTGTGAATTATGTTCCAAATGTTGGTGTGGATGGTATGTTTACAGTTGTTGTATTATGGGAAGTCTTTCCAAGTGGCATGTGTGTATTCAACTATTATAAGTTGGGATTGTATGATGGAATAACACCTTGTTTTTGAGATACCACATTTCATGTTTGTTCTATTATGGTGAAAATGTCAAAGTCTAAAGGGAGTCAACTCCATTTTGTGCAAGTTATAAAAAGCATCTGTTGTGATCAGTGGATATAAGTTCCTCCATTATTCACAATAATTGAGGATCTTGTGAAGCATTGTCAAGTTCTTCTTAGGTTAGATTCTTCTTGCTTACAGTTGTTGCATTATGGGAAGTCTTTCCAAGTGACATGCGTGTATTCAACTGTTGTGAGCTAGGATT
Source organism: Sequoia sempervirens (assembly GCA_007258455.2). NCBI lineage: Eukaryota > Viridiplantae > Streptophyta > Pinopsida > Cupressales > Cupressaceae > Sequoia > Sequoia sempervirens. The sequence goes on along the minus strand of VDFB02270651.1, from coordinate 295,311,262 downwards.
GTATGATGGAGGTTTCCTGTTCACAACACCTTGTTCTTGAGATACCACATTTGATGTTTGTTCTATTATGGTGGAAATGTTAAAATATGAAGGGAGTCTAGATTTGTTTTGTGCAAGTGATAAAAAGTATCTGTCGAGATCAGTGGATATAAGTCCCTCCATTATTCACAATATTTGGGGATCTTGCGAAGCATCGCCAAGTTCTTCTTGGGTTAGGTTTTGTTCAACATGATTGAAGGAAAACCCATGATCAAAAGATGGTGTTGTTTTAGGTTATTGTGTTGGTTATTCATTTGAGGTGGACCCAAAGTACATCACACTAGTGTGATTGAAAGTAGGGTCAATTGTGTGATCTATTTGTTTTCTTTTTACTTTGTGACCTTGTGTGGACCCTAAAAGATCTTTTTGGGATTTTTGGATTTTTTGACTTTAAAGGATGCAAGATGAGTATGAAATTATGCTATGTTGTATGGGATTTTTTATTTTAAAGGATGTAAAAATGATTATGAAATTTTGCTATGTTTTTGGGATTTTTGATTTTAAAGGATGCAAAGATGAGTTTTATGCTATGGTTTTTGGATTTTTGATTTTGAATAGGATAGTTGACAAATTTATGATAGACCAAGGTGATCAAAGGAAATATCTAAACATCAAAAAGGACAAATATTGGGATGATGTTTGATAAAAATTAAACCTTAACTAGACATGAGTTATAGGTCCACTATTGATGGGATAATAAGAGAGTTTGAGGTCAAGATGTTCAAAAGATAACTATGGTTTGATCAAAATTTGGTTTGTTTCCTGGTTTCAAAATACAAAGGTGAATGTCTATGATGTTGGACGATGAGATTTTAGTCTAAGGATGTGATTTTAGCTAGGAAAAGCGAGAAAATGCTGAAAGTGCAATGTTAATTGGACAAATCTTTGGTCTTTATGTCAAGTCACTATGTAAATTAGGTTTGTAATTTGGATCCTCAAGAATAAACCCTAATTTCTCTATGATAAAATATGTGTTAGGGAAATCTATAGATGCAGTACAGAAAGTCTCAAATGTGATACTAAAAGTAGCAATTACATCACAAAATAGTAACAAATGCATGATAGAATTGGACAATTATGTGATAGTGATGGATGCGGTACAGATCTAGACAATTGTAGTGCTCTAGTTTTTTCTAGTTTTTCTGAACAATTGTGTAAAGAAAGTTACATTTACAGTGTAGAACACATATACGGTACAAAAAAAAATGTGGTGTAGGAGTTAACAGATGTGTGAATTTAGTTTTCTATTTTGAGCGATTGTGTTACAAAAAGTTATAGATGTGTAACTCTAGATTTTTTCCTAAAATCGGGTGTTCTAAGTGATTTTTCATGTTGGATGTTTTCAGTTTTGGACAAAATACACTCATAAAACACTCAGAAGATAGAAATAGTTATTTGACTCTTGACTCTTGGTAAACAAGGCTTAAGGCCCAAAGGCTAATGGTGTCACTAGTAGAGTAGAAATTGAAGATAGTTTGAAGACAATCACAACTTAATTAATTAGAATAGATTTGTAAACTTGATGTAGGCTCACCACATTGAAGTGCTAATACTTTGTAAGATTGGCTAGAAAAACCTTTCTTGTGAAAGCGGATAGCTAAACATTCAGTGGCAGATGCCCAATATGGCAACAGTCTCACCTTCTTTATCTCCTTCGGATACTATAAATAGCTAACCCAAATATTTATATCTCTAATTAAGGGAGTACGTGGTGAGTAGCTTCATGCATTGATACTTGTACGTTGCACCACATCAAGCTATGGTCGAATGGCTCCTAGGATTCTAATTAATAAAGGAGTTTAGTGGGGGTCTACCATGAACAAAAATCTTGTTTGATAGTGCCTGAGTCAAGGGGGTTCTCCCCTCTCCTCTTCACCTATACGTGTCTCAACAGATTGAGGGTCACAAGGCTTGGCTCAAATGATGCTATCTTTCCTTGAGGTATAGCTTTGTCTCTCCCCCCTTTATACAGCCCACCAAGAGACATGATTGAGATTAGAACCTAGGGCGATGAGGCCCCCCAGACAAGTCTCTCTACTTGAAATAAATGGTTATGGTGTTGTTTATGATCCCCGATATCGTTCTTAGAGGTCGGGAGGGGAGATCATATGCAGAACAACCACACCTTAGGTGTACACAAAAATTGCAAGTCAATAGTGCTTTTGATTTCTAAGGTAGCACAAGGCATGAAGAAAGAGCATACACTCTATTCACCTACCAGACACGAAAAAAATATTTTCTTTTTAAGCACAAATGGAAAATTATCTAAGATAGAAATTGAAGACATGTAAGTTTTAGTTTTAGTTCTCTGGAAAGCGAACCTAGATCAAACTAATTAGTGATTTTAATTATGTCTTTATTAGCTTGTTGCAATAAATAAGATTAGTAGTTTCAAGATAATTTCGTTTCCAAATGGTCCCCACAAATCTACTAATAGATATTATTAACCCAAAAACAATTAATCAATCAAAATCAAAATTGCCTCCAAAAATAGCATTTGAAAATTTTATACCTTTTGATTCAACAAATAAATGTGTCATTGTTTCTTATAGATGCATTACATAAAAAAATGTGGTGTAGAAACCAAATAGATGCGTTGTAGGAAAGATTGTGGTGTGGAAACCAAACAGATGCGTCATAGGAAACTCGATGCGAAAACCAGAAAGTTGCATTACAAAACTTGCAAACACAAAAATTACCAAAAATGTAGAAAAAGAACAACCCAAAAATGATAAATACAAGGTTAGTGTTTCATAAAATCAATTGTCAGTCCTCCACAATAATAAAAAACAAAAATTGTTAATGAAAATTTTAAAAATTCCAATGTTTTTATTAGATAAGCAAGGGAAGGGCCCCGATCCCATGGTTACAACCAAAAAAGAAAAAAGGAACCGAAACAAGGTGGGAAATGATACCACTGCCAACATCAAAGAACAACAACCAGTGTGGCACACAAGCCATAATTCAACACCATAACCATAGACCAACCAGAATTAATTAAAAAAAAGAAGTTTTTGCAAGAGTTCTTAAAACTACGCAAACCATTGGTCAAGTCCACCAAATACCAAGTAGTCCTAAACCACAACAAGGCTATTATAAAATAGCAGTCTGAGATAAAGAGACAAAAAGAGGATAGCAACCATTTAAATAGCAACAAAGAAAGCCATCATTTGGTTTTTTTCAACAGGTCCCCATATTCGCCAATGAGGGATATGTACTCCCTCCAATCAGGTCCCTCTAACTCGTCCAACATCTTTAATTCATTAGACTTTCCTAGCTTTTTCAACTTCCTGGTTATTTTTGTTTGCCTAGAAATAACACCCATCATCACCGGTCACATCAGCCTATTAGTCACCTTCATTAATGTAACCAGGGCTTTCTCCATATCGTCCACCTAAACCTGCAAATAAGTTAGTATTCTCTTAATAAAATCTATGCTAGAGTCATTAGTATTAATTACATTGCCTATATTTCCATCATCCTAACTAGTCAAATTTTCATTCTTTTGATCCTCTTCAATCTCTGTTTGCTCCTCCTCTTCATTTTCCTTATAATCTTCTAACTCCTCTTCCCCCATATCATAGGCAAGATCCTCAAAGTCCATATCTTCAGAATCTTCATCCACCTAGGCTTCATAATCTTCAATTTCTAGGTTTTCCTCTTCATACACAGTGATTTTTTGCTTTCCTTTCTTGTCCTTAGAAGCAACATTAGCTAGGTGGGCTGACCTATGACCACCACTTCCACCACTATCTTGCCTCTGCATGTTCTCTTTCATCTCCTCATTTTGCACACCCTCTTCACTAATAGTTATGACTTCTTTATGAGAATTGGGATCTTTTTTAATCTTCTTCACCTTGGGTGATGCAACCGATATCGGAGGGCCTTGTCAAGTTGTCACAATCTCGTAGCCAATTCACAACACACAACAAGATCAACACAAGTTTACACACATAAACTACACAATAAAGCTTTCTTTAATGAGAATACATTACATCATTCAAGCCATCAGTGGTCGATTAAAAAACGTCTGCTAACATGCAAATCAAAGCCTCAGGTACAATCCTTCTTCTCACATTCTTTGGCCTACACTCTCTAGCTTGCTTACTCTGGCACACAGTTTTGGCACCCTACTTTGGAACCTTTCTTCCTTTAGGGTTCTCCACCACTACCTCTCCTTGCTCTTCCCAGCATTAACTATCCTTTTATATCATCACCTTCTTGCATGTTGGCCTTGGCGTTCATTTCTCCTCATGTCGTAGTATCATAATGTCATTACCTCGTTATTTGTAGCTTCATTAAGTCATCCAATAATCGCTCAAATCTTCTTGACAGTTACATGGTTATCTGTATCATCAATTCTCATTCGTCTATGCTAGGTAATCATCTCCATCCAACGGTTCATATTATCCTTGTTACCTTTCATAATTCACAACAAGGATGAAAATTACCGATCATCCCATCATTACTCACCAACTGTCCACATTTTCCACCCCACCAATCACTCCATCGGAATATCGCTAAGCCTTCGAGAGATCTCCCTTGAAACCCCCATGTCATAGCGATAAAGCTCTAATTAGAATGTCAAACAAACATTTCCCAATCTCTCAATGACTACACATTGTCTCATCGACCTGCACCATCATCAAATAATCATTTGACTGGAATTTGATTTTGTAACAAGGATCATAAGCATTCACCATGTGCCATTTTTTTATTCGCCTTCCATATGATTTGTCATTCTTACCCTCTCAGAACCCACAATTGACATCACCACGCTCCTATCGCTTCGTCAAAGAGACTTTTTCCAAAGTCCTAGCGACACTACCCTTTCTTATCGATACATCTCCATCACGCCCGCCATCAGAATTGTTGATGGTCAAAACAACACAACATTAAACAGAATATTACTATTCTATTTCTCCTGAAAGAGAAAGACAACATATAGGAATCTAACTCCCAAGGTCCTGGTAGTTGGTTCTCAACTGTGCTGATATTGCTCAATGGTCAATGTGATTGTAATGTTCAAGGGGCCTTTGTTGGTAATAAAGAACAAGAATGCATGAAATTAGGTAGTCTATGTTTGGGGGTTTTAAGCAAAAGAAAAAGATGAAACAGAGCTTTAAATCAGAGAAATATGAATAAAATCCTTATGTATCCAGACATGTAGATCAACAATGAGTGTTTAGTTTACTTAACCACAACTACAGCAAGATGCAATCCATAGAATCAACTACGCTACTACATACATCCATAATGCTAATTCAGATATCATCAACGTTCACTAACCTCACTTCTAACAAATCATTCACTCATCATTCAAAACACAGATCAAATGAAATACCATAAAAATCTAATTCACAGATAATCCAATGATATGACCTTGAATCCAGTTCCTTCTATTGATTTTCATCAAATAAAGAACAATTAAGCACATCAAAACTCTGGCGTATGGATTAATCATATATCATTAACCTTATCCAAAAATGGATCCAAACTTTAAAAGTCTTGACATGAAAACATATGAGAACTTGTAAAACCGAGCTTTTTTACTAAACTGTTCAGAGTATCTTTCTAAAACATTAAAATCCTAGATCTAGTTTTTATCTTCTATTCTCAGGTGGCTAATCTTTCTTCAATTCACCGACCTTTACAAAGTAGATTCTAATAGTATATATAGAGTGCCACATGCACAAATTTCTCAATCATTAATCTAGATCCACAATTCATGGAGTTGGAACTGAACATAGAAGTGGACCTAAGAACCCCTTTTCAAGGTTGATTACATCATTGTAAGAAGGAGAATTTGATACTTCAAAAAGAAGATGAAGCACACAGATCAGACTTAGAGTAGAGCATATGTCAATATCCATAGAAAGAGGAGAGCAAAAATAGAGTATGACACCAAGAGTCAATTACTTTTGCACTGAATGCTCCTGATTGTACTCATCATAACCAGAGAAAATCTGCTGAAGAGTATCCACATCCGGGCCATCCAACAAGTCACCTTAAAATTTGATCCTTTCAAAATCTGAGAAAACCAAACTTTGTGTCTCCTTTAGCTTGATCAGCTCCTTTCTGGCAGTTCTTATCTCTTCCCGAATATCCATAAACTGATCAAGTAATAAACTATCCCCATCATCTCCTTTTTGCATGATTTCCTCGAACCAGCCCTACCATTTCTCCCTTAATTTATCCAAAGATAGGCCTTCTTTGTTGGAAGATAAGTTGATCACAATGGCCACAACTGTCTCAAACTCGACCATCTATCGATTCAAGTCCTTATTCATTTCTTAGACTTCTTTTTGATGTGCATGCATAGCCTTAGATTTATATCTTATGATACTTGTAGTTTTCTCCACAAAATCTTTGTTACCTTGCTCAAGAATTGAATATTCTAATAAGGTGGATTTGGGTACTTTACTGATATCCTTCAACCTTTTAACATATTCCTTGTATTCACCATCTTGCTTATCCAAATGCTTACCTTGCCGGTCTAGATCTTTTGTTAACTCGAGAGCAGCTTTATGAATCTCAGAGCCTTCAACAAGAATATCATCAACCTCCCGATTGAGCTTATCCAACCATTTATCCATCATCCCCACCTTGCTCTTCATCTGAATCAAGTCATCAACTTCCCTCTTTGTTAACAAAACTGAGGATTCAGGAGGTGCAGCCTATTGAGAAATGGGACTAGAAACATCCTTCAAGAAACCATGAAGTTGATCTAATTGAGCCTTAATCTCATCTTTCCTTTGCTTGTCCTTGATCATCCGAGTTTTAGTTGAAGAGGCCACAATATCAATCAAACTCATTTGTTGATTTCTTGTAGGCTTTCCCAAATTTATTGCTCCCAACTGATAATCAGTTATTTGCATGTCATCGCGGTTCTTTTCCATTACAAGAATGGCACATTCAACAATGATCTCTCCGGCCTCAGTGAGCCTAGTGGAATGAAGAACCTGAGACTTCTTCCTTGGCTTCTCTTTCCCAATTTCCTTCATCATTTCTTCCCAGTTCAACGGCTATGGTTGAACAACTTGTTTTCTCTCCAAATCCAATTTTAGCAAAGTAGGAGCAATAGGGGTAGCGGCTGCCTGGGCTGAAGAGGAAGCAACAGTGGTGGAAGACAGGGGTTGCAACAATGTAAGTTTTGGTTGAGAATCAACCTCCTGCACATTTTCCTCCTGCACATTTTGTTGATCACCTTGCTCCCCTTCCCGTGCTAGCTTTTCGGCTTCCTCTCTATCCTTCTGATCTTGTAGCCTCTTAGCCTCCAGCTCTTGCCTTAAGCATTCATCTTCTTCTTTCTTCTTTTCTATCATTTCATCTTGCTTCTTTTTCAATGTTTCAACATAATCCCATGCTTCCTTGGATTTCCTTACATGTTCAACCATTTTAGCAACCTCCTTTTCCCTTTTTAGGCGTTCTTTCTCTTCCCTTTTTCTATAGGCCTCCTCTTGTTCTTTGAGTTTAGCTTCAACAGCTTCCTTTTCTCTTCTTTGCTGAGCTTTTTCTTCTTCAAGATCATGAATTTTTTGCTGCAATACCAACCTATCCCTTTCTTCTTGAAGTTTGAGTTCTTGCTCCTTTTGTTGTTGTTGTTGAGCTAACTCATCGACCTTCACTTTATCTTCTAACTCCTTTTTCTTGTCCGCCAACTCAGATTGTGCTCTGGCCACTTCTTCTTGTAGCTTAGCTAATGCTTCAGCCTGTGCTTTAGCATCGGCCTCTCTTTTTTCCTCCTCAAAGAGTTTCCATTGATCCTCTTCAGTCAACATGTGTTCAGTGCCTGCATCATCTGTCATATCCAAAGATGCTGATACATGATGCTCTTTATCCAAGGGAGTCTTTTCTGAATCTATTTCTATATTATGTATCTCCACCTCGTCCTCCATTTTCCTCAAGGCTTCTACTTTTCCATGAAGAGCTCCCATTAGTGATTCATGACCCAACTCTTGTGTATCAAAGGGCTGAGTAGGTACCTCTTTTGCAATAGATGTAGAAATAGCTCCCTCTGCAGTTGTTTCATCTTCATGCACCTCTGAAAGGTCTTGAGGAACCACCTCATCTTCTTGTTGCTTAGAAGGTAAAAACTCTAAGGGTTCGTGCCACCCTTCTTTTTACCCATTTGTACCCCTCGGTGGTGCTAGCCTTCCTTTTCTTGGATGATGATGCCTCGGCCTAATTAGCCCTTAAACTTACCCATTGGATACTCCTATCAAGCACTGGCCTAGAAATTTGCATTATATCAATTGTCTCATCTGCACTCCAATCAACTGGATCAAGATCCTTAGTTCCAATATTATCTGCATCATATCCGGGATCCAAAACTATCCCATCATCAGATAATGCATCAGGAATATCTTCCTTTATCCCAAACTCAATCATGAGTGGGATATATATCCTTTCATAATTTTTCTTCCTAAGATCATAATCATCCTGCAAGTCCTCCCAAAAATCTTCCAATATATTGATGTGCTTCTCAAAGACACTAGGGAGCAAAGCCCTCATCCTATGCTTTGGGTCATAGTACTTTCTAGCAGTGTACAAGCCAAACCTCAAATAAATTAATTCATCACAAATAGCCTTACCTGCCTAAATGTGTGGATAGCAAAAGGCTCCCAGCTTCATTGGAAACTTGTGGCAGCCAGTCTTATGTTTGTTGCTAAACTAGAGGTTTACAGCCAAGGCTTGATAAATAAATTCCATTAAGATGATTCTATCACCACAACACCTGGGTAGCAAATGGGGATGACCATTGAAGCCTGCTAACCTAAAGTAAGTGAATGTGGGGTACTGGATAAACCAATGTCCCCATTCATTCACAAAAGTCATTGCCTCCCTGCTAAGTCTATACCCAACATCACCATTAAGTTTATTGATAATGAAATAAAGAAAGGCATCATTTACCCTTCTATAATATTGCTCAGATGCCTGCAAGGTGAGCTGGTCATAATGCTCCCACACCTTCTTCTGTCCTTGGGCTTCTCCCAATATACCCACTGTTCAAAATTCAGGAAAGATCCCCACTCGGGCAACTGCATAGACTACATAGGAGGTCATAAAGAAACACTTGGTTTCTCTCACCCTTATCATCTAATTGTGAATGCTATCAGACACTATCATTGACCAATCAAATTGTTGCCTCCCATCCAAAGTAGCTTGGATAAAAGGAAACATCCATTCCTTAAATAGTGAAGCATCCCTCTTCCCAAACACCCTAGACAGGAACATGATTATATCTCCAATTTCTTTAATAAAATACACCCTCTTAGGATAGTCTAGAAGCTTAGTCAGAGATTTCTTCTCCACTCTCATCCAAGTCTTATTCATGTAGAGTCTATTTCTCTTCTTGTTATCACTTTAAAGCTTCAGAGCCTCTTTCTCATTTAGTTGTCTACGATTCTTGGGATCAGGCATATGAAATAGGAATTTGATCATTGGGGGTGTGAAGTCAATAATGACATTACCCTTCACATCCACACACTGCCTAGTAGCAGAGTGATATGCTCCAGCTGCTGCAAGAATCAACTCTGAGCATTGAATAGATAGAGGGAAGAGTGCAACATGTGCCAACCCGGATTGAACAATCCTTTCTGTCCTTGGTGTGACCTGTTCCTCAGTGAAAGTCTCCTCAAGAAATTCTTCATAGTTGAAAGGACCCAAATTGGTGTCAGTGATGTCAATCCAATTAGAATCAATTTTGCTAGTTGTGAGGACGGCCTCCCTGTGCTTACATCTCAAGGTATATGGGTGTTGTTCCACTTTGATCTTCTTTGGCCTAGATCCCTGCCATGAAGTTTCCCCTGGTTGGCTCCTTTGAAAGGCCTCATTTGATACTCCCGACATCTCCTAGCGCCTACAAAAATTCCCTGTATTAGATGAACAAAGCATCTAAGTTAGCCAATCATATAACCATTGCTCCATCCTCCTAAGATAATACTTGGTCAAATTATGCCTCTATCGGAGGCAGGATCATAGAAGCATCAGGCATATACAATGTTTCATATCATGGGGTGGGGCCAGTATCGGGAATGGATACGAAACAAATGGTGTACAAGGCAGGACCGGAACGGGAACCCAAATTGGACCAGAACAAAAGCTAACTTCCAAGTTCAACTTCCTCTTCGGACCCGGTTCCACTAAAGAGTAAAGTTAGTGACGTCATAATAAGGAATGGGAGCGGATTAAAGGCAAAGTCAGAGGCAGGATGGGAACGAGAATTGGCCCAAAAAAAAAGTTGGCTTCCCAGTTCAACTTCCTCCCCGGACCCGGTTCCGCTAAAGAGTAAAGTTAGTCATCAACCAAAGACTGGGAGTGGAATAAAGACAACCAATGAAGAGTCTTAAAAACAAGATGGCCAATGGATAGCGAAACCCCAGGTCACATGGGTGCCAACAAAAACTAGAAAAAGTGTAACTTAGACCACCAACAACCCCTCCATACAGAAGTCATAAAAACCCATCAACAACCAAAACTACAAAACCCTAACTCGCCCGCTACCCTATTTCCAGAAACTAGGGCACAACGAGAAATACATACGAAGAACCTGAAACCAAAGTGATAAAACCAGAACAGGGTTTCAAAACAAAAAAGCATTTTCCAAGCAAGGAAACCCCTTCAAAATCAAAACCCTAGTCAAAACCAGAGCACGACAAACAAACCCTGTCGCAAAAGTGACAGCGGAACAAAACGACAAAAACAAGAAAGACAACGACAAAAAGACCAACCCAACGAAATAGAATGAGATGGAAAAGAAGGAAAGAACCTGTTGATTGTCAAAATAGCACAACAACATTAAACAAAATATTACTATTCTATTTTTCCTGAAAGAGAAAGACAACATATAGGAATCTAACTCCCAAGGTCCTGGTAGTTGGTTCTCAACTGTGCTGATATTGCTCAATGGTCAATGTGATTGTAATGTTCAAGGGGCCTTTGCTAGTAATAAAGAACAAGAATGCATAACATCAGGTAGTCTACGTTTGGGGGGTTTTAAACAAAAGAAAAAGATGAAACAAGCTTTAAATCAGAGAAATATGAATAAAATCCTTATGTATCCAGACATGTAGATCAACAATGAGTGTTCATTTTACTTAACCACAACTACAACAAGATGCAATCCATAGAATCAACTACGCTACTGCATACATCCATAATGCTAATTCAGATATCATCAACGTTCACTAACCTCACTTCTAACAAATCATTCACTCATCATTCAAAACACAGATCAAATGAAATACCATAACAATCTAATTCACAGATAATCCAATGATATGACCTTGAATCCAGTTCCTTCTATTGATTTTCATCAAATAAAGAACAATTAAGCACAGCAAAACACTGGCGTATGGATTAATCATATATCATTAACCTTATCCAAAAATGGATCCAAACTTTAAAAGTCTTGACATGAAAACATATGAGAACTTGTAAAACCGAGCTTTTTTTATTAAACTGTTCAAAGTATCTTTTTTAAAACATTAAAAATCCTAGATCTAGTTTTTTTTTATCTTCTATTCTCAGGTGGCTAATCTTTCTTCAATTCACTGACCTTTACAAATTAGATTCTAATAGTACATATAGAGTGCCACATGCATGAATTTCTCAATCATTAATCCATATCCACAATTCATGGGGTCGGAACTAAACCTTAGAACCCCTTTTCAAGGCTGATTACATCATTGTAAGAAGGAGAATTTGATACTTCAAGAAGAAGATGAAGTACATAGATCAGACTTAGAGTAGAGCTTATGTCAACATCCACAGAAAGGGGAGAAGAACAAATGGCGTATGACATCGAGAGTCAATTACTTTTGCATTGAATGCTCCTGAATGTACTCGTCATAACTGGAGAATATTTGCTGAAGAGTATCCAAATCCGGGCCATCCAACAAGTCACCTTCAAATTTAATTCTTTTAAACTTTGCAGAAACCAAACTTTGCATCTCCTTTAGCTCGATCTGCTCCTTTCTGGCAGTTCTTATCTCTTCCCAAATATCCATAAACTGATCAAGTAATAAACTCTCCCCATCATACCCCTTTTGCATGATTTCCTCAAACCTGCCCCTCTATTTCTCCCTTAGTTTATCCAAAGATAGGCCTTCTTTGTTTGAGGAATCTATGTTGATTATAATGGCTACCACTGCCTCTAACTTAACCATTTGTTGATGCAAGTCCCTTCTCATTTCTCGGACTTCTTCCTGCTGTCCATGAATAACTCTAGGTTTGTATCTTATGATACTTGCAGTGTTTTCCATAAAATCTTCGTTACCTTGCTCAAGAATTAAATATTCTAACAAGGCGGATTTGAGCACTTTGCTGATATCCTTCAGCCTTTTAACATATTCCTTGTATTCACCATCTTTCTTGTCCAAATCCTTACCTTGTTGATCTAGATCTTCTGCTAACTTGAGAGCAACTTTATGAATCTTAGAGCCTTCAACAAGAATATCATCAACTTCCCTATTGAGCTTATCCAACCATTTATCCATCATTCCCACCTTGCTTTTCATCTAAATCAAATCATCAGCTTCCTTCTTTGTTAACAAGACTGGGAATTTAGAAGGTGCAGCCTGTTGAGAAATGGGACTAGAAACATCCTTCAAGAAACCATGAAGCTGATCCAATTGAGCCTTAAGCTCATCTTTTCTTTGCTTGTTCTTGATCATCCGGGTTTTGGTTGAAGAGGCCACAATATCAATCAAGCTCATTTGTTGATTCCTTGTAGGCTTTGCCAAATTTACCGCTCCCAACTGATAATTAGTCATTTGCATGTCATCGCGGTTCTTTTCCATTACAGGAATGGCACATTTAGCAATGATCTCTCCGACCTCAGTGAGCCTAGTGGAGTGAAGAACCCGGGACTTCTTCTTTGGCTTCTCTTTCCCAATTTCTTTCATCACTTCTTCCCAGTTCAACGGTGGCAGTTGAACAACTTGTTTTCTCTCCAAACCAATTTTAGCCAAGTAGGAGCAATAGGGGTAGTGGCAGCCTGGGCTGAAGAGGAAGCAATAGTGGTGGAAGATAGGGGTTGCAACAATGTAAGCTTTGGTTGAGAATCAACCTCCTGCACATTTTTTGATCACTTTGCTCCCCTTCCAGTGCTAGCTTTTCTGCTTCCTCTCTATCCTTTTGATCTTGTAGCCTCTTAGCCTCCAGCTCCTGCCTTAAGCATTCTTCTTCTTTTTTCTTCTTCTCTAACATTTCATCTCACTGCTTTTTCAATGTTTCAACATAATCCCATGCTTCCTTGGATTTCTTTACATGTTCAGCCATCTCAGCAGCCTCCTTTTCCCTTTTCAGGCATTCTTGCTCTTCCCTCTTTCTATAGGCCTCCTTTTGTTCCTTGAGTTTAGCTTCAACAACTTCCTTTTCTCTTCTTTGCTGAGCTTTTTCCTCTTCAAGATCATGAATTTTCTGCTGCAATACCAACCTATCCCTTTCTTTTTGAAGTTTGAGTTCTTGCTCCTTTTGTTGTTGCTGTTGAGCTAACTCATCGGCCTTCACTTTATCTTCTAACTCCTTTTGCTTGGCCGCCAACTCAGATTGTGCTCTTGCCCCTTCTTCTTGTATCTTAGTTGATGCCTCAGCTTCTACTTTAGCATCAACTTCTCTTTTTGCCTCCTCAAAGAGTTTCCAATGATCCTCTTCAGTCAACATGTGTTCAATGCCTGCATCATCTGTCATATCCAAAGATGTTGATACATGATGCTCTTTATCCGAGGGAGTCTTTTTTGAATCTATTTCTATATTATGTATCTCCACCTCATCCTCCATTTTCCTCAAGGCTTCTGCTTCGCCATGAAGAGCTCCCATTGGTGATTCATGACCTAAATCCTGTGTATCAAAGGGATGAGTAGGTACCTCTTTTGCAGCGGATGTAGAAACAGCTCCCTCAGCAGTTGTTTCATCTTCATGCACCTCTGAAAAGTCCTAAGGAACCTCCTCATCTTCTTGCTGCTTAGAAGGAAAAAACTCTAAGGGTTCCTTAGGCGCCACCCTTCTTTTTACCCTTTTGTACCCCTGGGTGGTACCAGCCTTTCTCTTCTTAGATGATGATGCCTCGGCCTGATTAACCCTTAAACTTACCCATTGGATACTCCTATCGAGCACTGGTCTAGCAATCTGCATTATATCAATTGTCTCATCTACACTCCAATCAACTGGATCAAGATCCTTAGTTCCAATATTATCTGCATCATATCTGGGATCCAAAACTATCCAATCATCAGATAATGTATCAAGAATATCTTCCTTTATCCCAAACTCAATCATGAGTGGGATAGATATCCTTTCATAATTTTTCTTCCTAAGATCATAATCATCCTGCAAGTCCACCCAAAAATCTTCCAATATATTGAAGTGCTTCTCAAAGACACTGGGGAGCAAAGCCCTCATCTTGTGCTTTGGATCATAGTACTTCCTAGCAGTGTACAATCCCAACCTCAGATAAACTAATTCATCACAAACAGCCTTACCTGCCTAAATGTGTGGACAACAAAAGGCTCCTAGCTTCATTGGAAACTTGTGGCAGCCAGTCTTATGTTTGTTGCTAAACTGGAGGTTTACAGCCAAGGCTTGATAAATAAATTCCATTAAGATGATTCTATCACCACAACACTTGGGTAGAAAATGTGGATGACCATCGAAGCCTGCTAACCTAAAGTAAGTGAATTTGGGGTACTGGATAAACCAATGTCCCCATTCATTCACAAAAGCCATTGCCTCCCTGCTAAGTCTATACCCAACATCACCATTAAGTTTATTGATAATGACATAAAGAAAGGCATCATTTACCCTTCTATAATATTGCTCAGATGCCTACAAGATGAGCTGGTCATAATGCTCCCACACCTTCTTCTATCCTTGGGCTTCTCCCAATATACCCACTGTTTGAAGTCCGGGAAAGATCCCCACTCGGGCAGCTGCATAGACTACATAGGAGGTCATAAAGAAACACTTAGTTTCTCTCACCCTTATCATATGATTGTGAATGCTATTAGACACTATCATTGACCAATCAAATTGTTGCCTCCCATCCAAAATGGATTGGATAAAAGGAAACATCCATTCCTTATATAGTGAAGTATCCCTCTTCCCAAACACCCTAGATAGGAACATGATTATATCTCCAATTTCTTTACTAAAATCCACCCTCTTAGGCTGGTCTAGAAGCTTAGTCAAAGATTTCTTCTCCACTCTCATCCAAGTCTTATTCATGTAGAGTCTATTTCTCTCCTTGTTATCACTGTAAAGCTTCAGAGCCTATGCTTCATTTAGTTGTCTAGGATTCTTGGGATCAGGCATTTGAAATAGGAATTTGATCATTGGGGGTATGAAGTCAATAATGACATTGCCCTTCACATCCACACACTGTCTAGTAGCAAGGTTATATACTCCAGCTACTACAAGAATCAACTCCGGGCATTGAACAGATAGAGGGAAGAGTGCAACATGTGCCAACCCGGATTGAACAATCCTTTCTATCCTTGGTGTGACCTGCTCCTCAGTGAAAGTCTCCTCAAGTAATTCTTCATAGTTGAAAGGACCCAAATTGGTGTAAGTGATGTCAGTCCAATCATAATCAATTTTACTAGCTGTCAAGACAGCCTCCCTGTGAATACATCTCAAGGTATATGGGAGCTGTTCCACTTTGATCTTCTTTGGCCTAGATCCCTACCATGAAGTTTCCCCTGGTTGGCTCCTTTGAGAGGCCTCATCTGATACTCCTAACATCTTCTTCTACTTGCAACAATTTCCTGTATTACATGAACAAAGGATCTAAGTTAGTCAATCATAACGTGATTGCTCCATCCTCCTAAGATAACACTTGGTCCAATTATGCCTTTATCGGAGGCGGGATAGTAGAAGCATCAGGCATAGAAAATGTTTAACAATGTGTGGCGGGACTAGGACTGGAACCAAAACATGCTCAAAAGCAGGACCGAGACAGGAACTAGACAAAACATAGTTACCAAGTTTAGCTTCCTCTCGGGATCCAGTTCCGACAAAGAGTAAAGACACTGACATCATAACAAGGAATGGGAATGGATCAGAGACAAAGTCAGAGTCAAGGTCGAGAACGGGAATCAAACTAGAAACCAAAGATAGCATTTAAGTTTAACTTTCTCCCCGAACCCCCTTCCGACTAGAGTAAAGATAGTCATTATAATGAAGAACGAGAACGAGTAAAACCAACCAATGACGAGCCTTCAAAACAAGGTCACATGGGCCCCAAACCCTAGGTCACATGGGCTAAAGGAAACTAGCAAAGGCCTAATTTGGACCACAACAACCCTTCCATACACGGAAGTCATAAAACCATGAACAATAAAGTGCAAAACTATGCTTCGCCCGTACCCTATTTCGGAAATTCGGGGCTAATAGAAATCGTTCAAAGAGACAAAACCAAAGTGTCAGAAACCAAAGCAGGGGTTCAAAGCGAGAAAAAGCATTACCTAAGCAAAGAAGCCCTTAAGAATCACAGCCCTAAGATCAAAACCCGGAGAGCCGACAAGCAGACCACATCCGCGAAGCGGCAGTAGAGACAAATGAAATAAGGCTCAGCGACAAAAGCGAAAGACAAAGCGGAACAAAGAAAGCAGGCAGGTGGAAAGAAAGAAAGAACCGAACAGACTGAACAAAAGAACAGAAACAAAGACCAAACCAAGCGAACAAATTCATAGAAAGAACCGTCCTGTGAAAATTCCAAAACAACAAAAGCGAAAGAACAAAATGGAAGAAAGGAAAGACAAGGAACCTACCTCAAGACGCTCCTTAGAATTGATCATAAATTTGTAATGATTCGCTCCGCAATTTTCCCCGTGATCACCTCGATTCACTCGAGAGTTTCCTAGCCGTAATTTTATCAAACACTTCGTATAATAATAATAATGAGACTGTTTAAGCATAATTACACTTTTAATCAACAATTCGTGCATGTGAACAGGCTGCATTTAATGCCACAAATGGGGTAGATCGGGGGCGGAGCTAACGACACAAACAAGTAGTTAAGTCAAGTCAACGAAACATCAAAAGGAAGGTGGACGCGGAGCCGGTTCGAGAGTTAGATAAAGAAACTAAACCAAGTTCCATATTCCATTTCCAACCCCGGATCCGGTCCTGACAAAAGACCGACCAAAGACAACAAACAAGACAGAGACGGGATTGGAAAGAAAACCGGAATGAAACTTTTACAAAGTTCAAAGTTCCATTCTGATTCCATCTGCGATCTCGACAAAAGCAACGAACAACAAAAGAACAAGGGAAGCGGGACCGGAGCGAACACCGGACTCGGCCTGAACAACAAAGAGCAAGGAAGAAAAAGAAAGCGGAAGAGGAGTTGGGACGAGAATACAAAAATGGAAAATTGAAACTTCCTAGTTTGAGTTCCAATCCCAGATCCGATCCCGCGAGGGCAAACAAACAAAACAAAAGGAAACGACTAACAGAAGGACAAACAAACCCAAGTGTTAGTAAAAAAATAACCAATACAACAAAAACGACACAAAAGAGAAGGCGGAGTCAGAGTCGGGACCGTATCTGAATTAGGAACCTTGAAATGGTTCCATGTCTTGATTTAGTCCCGGACCCGCCTCCGACAGAACAAAGACAAACTTAGGAGCAAAAACAAAGAACTCCCAAGTCCCAACCAGACAACCAAAGACACCCAAAACAAAAGACAAAAGGGGGACCCATTTTTATTCCAACACAAAACAAAGATAGAATTGGTTATGTATTCATAACACCACCCAAAGAGACTCACTGTCACAAAATTAAAAAGAAGATAGAAGAGATTTGTTACAAAGAGAAAATGGTCTCAATGCAATGGAAATTTCCACCACATTTCACTCACACACTTGTAGACATGCTTGAATGATAGAGTACACCTTCAGCTCACTACCTCTGGAAGCTCTCCACTTGAATTTCACACTGATCTATTCAAAATCGCATTACACACACACTATTTAACATCTATATCACATCTATCTTGCTCTTGCATTCATCTTTCACAAACATCTCATCTTATATTTATACTGTCTTCAACCTTGAAAATCATCCTATTTAGCATGAAGAGAAGAGACCACAATACCTTTAGCTTTGTTTGGAGCACTTTCCTTCACACATCTTTCAATGTTAGCAGTAGTAGATTCATCTTTTAAAGCAAGGAACAAGCATTCATTATCATGTCAAAATCTCCATAACTAGACTCATCATCAGAAATACCAACATCCTCATTGACATAATATGCTCTTTTGATCATCTTTCCTTTATTTTCTTTTCCTTCTCTATGTTTATTTCTTTCAGATCTTTTTAGAAATTTTGAAGCATAATGACCTATACCACCACAGCTAAAACATTTGAAAGGTAATTTACCTTGATACTTACTAGAGACCTTTTTCATTCTTGTTACAAAATTTGCGTCCACTTCATCAATATTTTCTTCATCTGGATCTTCCACTTTTGCAGCCTTGAAAGTAGTTTTTTTCTTTGTTCCATTTTTCAACCCAAGCTTTCTCATTTCAAAAGAGGTTAGAGTACCAATAAACTGATCTTTAGTATAAGTATTATAATATACAATTTCCTCTATAGCATATACCTTTTCACTGTATATATCAGAGAGAGTTCTAAGTACCTTCTTCACTATCCTGGATTCATCTATTTGTCCACCAAGTCCTCTCATTCCACCTACCATCTCACCTACTCTCTACATGTAGGATTTTATGTTCTCATCTTCACCCATTCATAGGATCTCAAATTGTGCCTCCAACTTCTGCAACTTTTCTTGTTTAACCTTTTCATCTCCTTCATACATCTCTAACTTATCCCAGACCTCTTTAGTAGTCTTCAGATTCATAACTTTAACTAATTCAGAATGTGAAAGACTATTTACAATAATAAACCTTGCCTTATTGTTGATTTCATGCACTTTGATCTCATCAACAATACTTGGACCATTTGTTGGAGCAACATATTGGTTATGAATAGACTTTTTGATCTCATATCCATAGTATGACAGATATCCTTCCATATTTTTTTTTCCAGAATGCATAGTCAGTTCCATCAAACCTAGGACACTCAATAGTGATCTTGTTCACCATCCTGGACCTTCCTTAAGTGGTTAATCTCTTCTCCAAGGAACCTAACTCTGATACCAATTATTGAACAAGAAAACTAAGAGGGGGTGAATCAGTTGTAGCAATTTTAACAATCAAAACCATCAAAAAAAGTTAGATATACAAGCATTCATATAACCTTTGCGCTACAAGTGTGATTAATCATTAAGAGAAGAAACATAAACTAGAAGTAGAAAAACCATATACACATGAACACTAGATTTACATGGAAAACCCAATGAGGGAAAAACCACGGTGAGGATTAGCTCACAATATAAAAATTTCCAAAACCGAATACAGAGGTTCACTGCCAAGACAAGACACAATGTCCAATGAGGCTCACTGCCACAAAATTACAAAGAATATAGAAGAGAGTTATTATAAAGAGAACACTATCTCAATGCAATAGAGATTCCACCACAATTTTCTCACACTTTTGCAGACATGTTTGAAAGATAGAGTACACCTTCAGCTCACTACCTTCAAGAACTCAACACTTTGAAATTCACACTGATTTGCTCAAATTTGCATCATACACACATATCTCACATCTCTCTATATCTCTCACACACATCTCAGCTCATACTTATACCATCTTCAACCTTGAAACCCTTCCAAGGTTGGCCATACACAATTTGTATTTATAACAAATTCAAATTAGGTTGGTGCCAAAGCATTACCACAATGGAAGAGAATGAGGGTGACCCAAACACATTCTTAATGAGGACCTAAAATAGTCCTAACATGCCTCAATACACTTCTATGAACTTTGCAAGTAGTGCTTAACACAAGGTCGACCAACACTCGTGCAAACACAAAATAATTAAGTACACACATCCTTAACTCAGTCCAATCTTTCTGGACAATAAACTTCACTTGAACATGATCTGGAGTATGCAATGAACACTTTCAAATTCATCCAGGCTTCTGAAAACGAGCTTCACTTAGAAGCGGAGAAAGAAAAGACAAGGAGCCTACCTCCAAGGCCTTTCGTTAGAATTGATCAAAAATTCGCTGTGGTCGCTCCGCATTGGCCCGTGATCACCGATGATTCACAGCAGTTTCTTGTACGTAATTTTCTCAAACACTTCATATAATAATAATAATGAGATGGTTTAATCATAATTACACTTTTAATCAACAATTCGCGCATGCGAACATGCTACATTTAATGCCATAAATGGGGTAGATCAGGCGAATCTACTTGGCTATAAACAAGCGTTAAGTCAAGTCAATGCAGAATATCAAAAGGAAGGCAAAACCGAAGCGAGATTGAGAGTTAGATAAAGAAGCCAGCTAAGTTCCATATTCCATTTTCAACTGGGATCAGTCCGTAAAAGACCGACCAAAGACAACAAACAAGACGAAGATGGGATCAGAAAGAATACTGAAATGAAACTTTTACAAAGTTCAAAGTTCCATTCTGATTCCGTTCGTAATCCCGACAAAAGCAAGGAACAACAAAAGAATAAGGGAAGCGGGACCGGAGCAAACACCGGACTTGGCACAAACAACAAAGAGCAAGGAAGAAAAAGAAAGCGGAAGCGGAGTCGGGACGGGAATATAAAAATGGAAAATTGAAACTTCCAAGTTTGAGTTCCAATCCCGGATCTGATCCCGCGAGAGCAAACAAACAAAATGAAAGAAAACGACCAATAGAAGGACAAACAAACCCAAGTGTAAGTAAAAAAAAACCAATACAACAAAAATGACACAAAAGAGAAGGCGAAGTCGGAGTCGGGACCGTATCCGAACTAGGAACCTTGAAATGGTTCCATGTCTTGATTTAGTCGTAGACCCGCCTCCGACAGAACAAAAGACAGACTTACGAGCAAAAAATAAAGAACTCCTAAGACCCAACCAGAACACCAAAGACACCCAAAACAAAAGACAAAAAGGGGGACCCATTTTTGTTCCAACACAAAACAAAATGGGGTGGTTATGCAAGGCATAACAAATGGAAACTCGGCTGGGAAAAATGGTCTATCCATTTTTAAGATATTTGAAGAATTCAGTCACCCCAAAACTTATAATTTATGAGACAGGTTAACTTAAGTGATTAGAATATTTAAGTAAAGTTGAGTTGGAATCTCAAATGTAGGACCAACATAAACTACTGCTTGAATCTGAGTGTGTGCATGCTTATGGTGCATCCTCCTTTATTTGAGCTTTCTCCACATCTAGACAACTATATCTACGATCCAAGCTACATAGGTTGAGTCCTTTGACTGTCGTGCAATGAAATCCTGGGTATTGCTCCGCTGCCAGTCAGGCGTCCATAGCCCTGACGAAGATACCTCTAGTTCTCTCAAAGCATTGCTCTACTTCCAGTCAGGCGTCCATAGCCCCAATAGAGATACTTGAATCACCCATTAAGTATTGAGTTTTCCTTTATTGTAGTGCTTCTCTTTTATTTTTTTTAAATATCCTTTTCAGGCCTTACTTGTGAAAATTATTTTCAAAAACCTCCTCAATACAAATTCTTCAATAGTTTGAGATGGGGGTTGAGAACTACAATGGATCCGATGACAGTTTTGGGGAAATAGATTTTTCACTTGGTTCGAAGATATAATCACCTTGAGATGAATAGGCACTTTATAGTCGGATGTTTTATCTATTTTGTGACAGATTTCAATGATAGTTCAGGAGGTTGTCTACAGTATACCTTACTCCTAATAACCTTTAGACTCGTGTTAAAATGACCATAAGGCATGAGCTTTAGAACAAAATATTTCAACACATATGCCCAAAAATACCTAAACCAATTCCTCTCCTAGCACCCACAACATTCTTTGAATAACAACCCCAATGTTTTAAGGTGGAAAGAAAAGAGAATCCCCAAAGAAGACAAAAACAAGACAAACATAAAACAACAAAGGAAACTAACAGAAAGAAAGAAACAACAAACGAACAACAAACAAACAACCAAAACAAAGAAAAAGGACCAGTAATTACACAAAATACATATATACAATCAGTTTAGAAACCTAAACCTTCAAGAGCCGAAGTAATGCTTGAGAAATTGTCCATTGACTAGCAATGGAATAGGTTCTCCTGTCAAGGTGCTCAAACGAAAAGCGTTCTCACCCAAGATCTCGGCTACTTGATACAGACCTAGCCAGAGTCTATCAAATTTCTAATGATCACCCTTTTTCTCCTTGGCCTTGTCCCACAACAACACCAGATCTGAGATTCTGAACGCCTTAATCTTAGCTCTTTTGTCAAACCAACATTTGACGACAGCCTGATGCTTGAAAAACTGCTATAGAGCAGCATCTCTCTATTCTTCCATGTTTAGAAGGTTGTTTAGTCTTACCTCAATCCGGTCATCTTTTGTATAAAACTCCTGCATGAACTTAAGAACATGTATCTGTAAGTGTATGGGAAAAACTGGATCTTGGCCATAAACTAGTTTGAAAGGGGAACTTCCTAGAGAAACCTTAATATGAGTTTGATTTTCCCATAAGGCAAACCTCAACTGGGTATGCCAGTCCCTAGGATTACTTTCAAGTAGCTTCCTTATCACTTCTAGCAAGTTCTTGTTAGTAGATTCCGCTACACCATTTCCCTAAGGATAATAGTTAGAGGAATACTTCAATATGATTTTGTGTTCATAGGCCCATTGTATAAATTCAACAGATGAAAAGGCAGGGCCATTGTCACATACCAGGGCAAAGGGCACTCCAAACCTGGTAACGATGTTTTCAGTGAGAAATTTAATAACCACCTCAGTGGTGTTGTTCTTGCATGGTTGAGCCTCAGTCCAACAGGTGCAATAGTCTGTAGCAGTTAGGATGAATTTGTGCCCTATAGAAGAATTAGGATTAATCACCCCAACAAAATCCAGTGCCCATTGGGCGAATGGTCTTACCTCATATACTAGTTGTAGAGGCATGGTTGGATTACGCTCCTTTGATGCAGAGGTCTAACATGTATGACATGTCCTGACATGTTGATGTGCATCCCTGAAGACATGGGGCCAATAATATCCTGACCTGAGGATTTGATGAGCCAAGGAGTCTGTTGATTCGTGTCCTGTGCCATGCCTACCATGGAATTCAGCCATGGCATGTTTAGCTTCTTGTTGATCCAAACATCGCAGGTACACTCCCTCATAATTTCTTCTGTATAGAGCTCCTCCTTTGAGCATGTAATGAGCACTCTTCATCCTCAGTGCCCTTCTCTGGGTACCATTCATCCCTTCTGGGCATCTGTTATTTAGAAGGAAGAAGATCAAGTCCGTATACCATAGGTCCTTGGTAAATGAATGCACAATATATTGCTGATAGGTAATATTCTTGTCAACCTTTGCCATGGCCTTTGATAAACCTTGTCCTCGGACAAGTTTCATTGGAAGGATCTCTAAATCATACTCTTGGAGGATAGCCATCCATTTTCCTCTTCTTTCCCCCAGTTCACTTTGCATAAGGAGAGACTTAATCGTTGGATTAGGCACTATAGCAATAACTTGGCTTCTCAAAATGTAATGCTTGAACTTTTTTTACTGCTCGCACTAATGCAAAAGCTTATTTTTCCAAGGGTGGGTACCTAACTTCTACATTCTTGAATGGTGAGCTCATGAAAGCAATTGGTCTTTCATCTCCTTCACCTCTGCGTTGTGTTAGGATTGATGCACATGAATGATCAGATGCAAATGAATAAATATAAAAAGTCTTTAAGTAATCTGGGCTGGTCGAGACCGGTGCCTCAGATATTGATTGCTTGATATGTGAAAATACAGATTTAGCCTCATTGCTCCATTCAATTTTAGCATCTTTCTTCATCATCTCGTTGAGGGGTTTGACAATTTCTGCAAACCCTGTTATGAACTTCCTTATGAAATTAATCCTCCTGAAGAAGGACCTCATCTCCTTTTTACTGCCAGACATCATCAATTTCAAAATAGCCTCAACTCTATCGGGATCTATGGATATTCCCTTTTCTGATATCACATGCCCTAGAAGTTTCCCTTCAGAAAACCCAAAGACACACTTCTTGGGATTTAGAGATACTCCATAGCTGATACATCTCTTAAGAACCTTTGCTAAATCAACAACATGATCCTTTCTTTTCTTAGAAAATACTGTCAAGTCATCTACATATATAATAATACACTTACCTATCAAATCCTTAAAAGCCACATCCATTGCACGCTAAAAGGTAGCTCCAACGTTAATGAGGCCAAATGACATGCGTCTATAGGAAAATGTTCCCCATTTTGTAGTAAAGGTAGTCTTCATCCTGTCATCATGATTGACAAGCACTTGGTTATACCTAGAATAGCCATCTAAGAACGACATCATCTGGGATCCATTAACAGTTTTTAATACCTCATCAAGAGAAGGAAGTGGATAGTTATCCTTCTCTGAGGCTTTGTTTAGATTCCTGAAATCAACACACAACCTGATCTCCCCACTTTTCTTACGTATTGGAACTAGATTGGCAACCCACGTGGAGTGCCTTATTGGGAAGATGATTCTTGTTGATAAAAGCTTTTGCACTTCCTTCTATATTAAAGGCTCGATCAAAGCATTGATCGGGCGCTACTTTTGATGAAAGGGCTTGGCTTCTGGCTTCATCGGTATTGTGTGTGTGATCACAGAGGTGTCAAAAGTCTTCAAATCTTCATAACTCCAGGCAATTACTGCAATATCCTCTTTTAACACCTTAATTATTTCATTTCTGATCTCCTCAGGGCAGGTATTGCCTATAAGGACATTTCTTTTGGGGCCCGAATCAGCCAGATTAATAGATTCGTACTTCTCTCCTTCACTTTGTGTTGTCACTCTCTCTCGAGCCTAAGGATCAAAATCAAATATCCTTTCTAAGTCTACCATCCCCTTGGGGATGTCATTACTCTTTAAGTTCATTACTCCTTCTGTATCACAACCTTCAGGGTCCCATTCTCCCTGGTCTCTATCCGATTCATCTATGATCTGCCCTTCAAAGACATCTGAACTTGCCAAGAAGGCAAGTATGTGTTGGTCATCCTCGAAGACCTGAAAATTCTGAACATTATCAGGGACTGTTGGGATTGAAACTAGCTCAACTGAAAATATTTTCAATTTGGAGTCCTACATAGGCTCCAAAGTACTAGTAGTAACTACCAAAGCATCTATAATTTGATTTTGTTCCCTAGGAATCAAAGTAATTTCGAAAGCATTAAAGTCCTCGATTAGATTCCAAACCCTATTTTTGTAAGCAACCAATCTTTTATTATGGCAGGTATATTGGTTGCGAACCTATTTGATAATGACTTCAGAGTCCCCCATCACCATAAGAGATGTGACCTTCTGATGAGCAAACATTAAGCCACTAGCAAGTGCTTCGTACTTTGCCACATTGTTTGTGCAACCAAACTGTAGCCTATAGGAAGCAAAGTAAGTCTTCCCCTTTGGATTGGTTAATTCCACCCCTACTCCACTTCCTGATTTGGACTTAGATCCATCAAACTTTAGACTCCATAATTGATCTAGGGCTGGGATCTCTTTCTTTTTCTGGCCTACAGTCTTTTGCTTGGTAGAATTATATGGCGGCTCAAACTGGTGCTAATCATCAGTACTTGAAAGTAATTGGGGGCACAGTTCATCAGAAGATTCTCCTGAATTGAAAATTTGTTCAGGAAGTGATTCCTGAACCTCCCCTTGAGCTAGGTCATGATTTAGTACCTTTGTCACCAATTCCCTAGGCATTGGAAGTGTTTTCGGGGTAAGTGTAATTTGCAAAGACTGAGATTCCTCAGTCTCTAGTGGTAATTCAAAACATAGAACCTGAGTCTGCTTGAGTTGAGAAGATGATTCCCTTTGAGCAGAGCCGACTCTCATAAGGATGGTTGCATCCTTTGCTTGAAATGGAAATTCATTAGTAGAGGCTTGAGGTTGACAATCACAAATTTCTTCTAGCCTGGAGACATGTTTTAAAATATCTACACAGGGTTGGCAAGTTAACTCAGAATGATTCTAGTAATGCACCCTACACTAGTTAGGAAGTAGGAGACTCCACATATCAACCTCCTCTCCCAGTACCAGCCTATCCTGTTGTAATTTCCTTGTTAGGACTTGCTGATTAACAGTAATCATTGGGTCATTTTGTTGTGAAAGGGGTGAGTCATCAGAATGAAGTACTGAAAATGTCATGATTTCCTCCTGCTTGTAAACTCCTATCTCGGTTTCGAAATAGGCTACTTCATTAGGGGAATCATATTTAGTGATCATGTGTTTGAGCCTAGGCTCACTTTCAATTCAGATCTGGCTTGCTATTCCTTTCCAGGGCAGCCACATGTGTGAGAAATCCAAAGACAAATATCCACCTAGATTTTTCATCAGGTCTCTGCTCAAGAGCATACCATAGGTTTCTGGGATATCTGCGACTTGGATATCAACATAAGTTTGGATCCTTGGATCAGATCCAATCTGTACATGGATATTTTTAAGCTCTCCTACCACATTAACTTCTGTTTTATCTAACTGGATAACATTTTTATTTGTCTAGAGTGGGCTCAGACCTAAATTCCTACAAATGGAAAATGGCATGACATTCCTTGATGCCCCAGAATCCAACAGACAGTTATGTAAATTCTTTCCAAAAATTTGCAAACTTAGCAAGAAAGGTGGAGGACCAGTCTTACCTTTATAGAGAGTTGCATTCATCTCATTAGTAGGAGTCTCATTTTCTCTTCCTTTTGACCTATCTGCTTCCCCAAGGCTTTCAACAAGATTTCCTTTTGAGCCGGGCACCATTTCAAAATATCAAAGAAAGACATTGAAGTCTTTTTCCTCTGCATCTCTATAATGAAATCAAATTCTAAATCATTCCTAACTTGATATTTAGGAATTGAAGATGAATTACCTTTGTTCTAAGAATTTGATGGCCCCTTTGGTGGTGGTGGATTATTATCAGCATTCTAATTTGGTGGGACCATGTTATTAGGAGGGGTAGAGGTCGTGAATGGCCCTCAGTTTTGATTTCTAAGGAAATGGCCCCCCTTGGTTTGGAAGGCTTGGGCATCATACACATCTTCTACCGCTTCATTGTCTTCCTAGTTGGGAAATGGAAGTTCTTCCTCAAAGATATCATATGCCATGGCAATATCCGTTGATCCACCAAATTTGTTGGATGCACCTTGGAATGGAGCATTAGCTTGGGCTATCTTAACCATTTTTTCCATTTCTAGGGAATTTACCTCAGAATGGTCCAAAGTATCATGTAGTCTACACCAATTAGTCATAAGGTTGAGGTCTGCCACATTAGCAGTGTGCAACTTCTCATCTCCCGCTTGATAATTGTGGGAAACTCCTCCGTTATTGGGTCCAGTATTCCATGGCCTATTATTGCTAGGATTTTGATTTTATCCTCTATTCTGATTTTGATAGTTTTGATTAGAGGATTTTTGGTTTTGGAAATTCCTATTGGTGTTCTAGTTGGTATTATAGTTATGACTAGGATTCTGGTTAGGATAACCACCCTGATTAGAATATCCTCCCTGATTCTGAAAACCTTGGTTCTGGTTCTGAGGGGGATTTTTTTTAGTTGAGCCATGTCATTAGACATTTGAGACAGTGTCTTCTTGAGAGTCTCCATCTCGTTGGTCAGCTGGAGAGTCTTTTCAATTTCTACATTCTTTACAGCGAAAGATGGATTAACTGAACTTGATCCTCCAGCTTGAATCTAGTAATTTTGATTTTGCTGGGAGGAATCTTGGGGACCATTATTAAAAAATGGCAAGGGAAGTGAACCTTGGAATTCAGAAATGGGTCTGTATTGGGAATAGGACATCCCTGGGACCGTATTGAATAGAGGGGGTGGATTAGACATTGGGTATCCTAAAGGAGGGAGAACTCCTCCTAGACTCCTACTTTGAAAATTGATCTACTGTTGCAGCTGAATGGCGAGATGATATACCTTAGCCAAAGAGTCAGTTTCATTAGCATGATATGTCATTTTCAAGAACAATCCAATTAGAGGGTCCACAGCCCTTAAGTATGCCAAGATGGTGATGTTCTCAGCCACCAGGTAAGGATCCTGCAACCTTCGGTACATTCTCTAGAACCTAGTGTTGAATAGAGGCAGTGGTTC
The DNA here is from genome assembly GCA_007258455.2 of Sequoia sempervirens. NCBI lineage: Eukaryota > Viridiplantae > Streptophyta > Pinopsida > Cupressales > Cupressaceae > Sequoia > Sequoia sempervirens. Next base: position 295,283,024 of record VDFB02270651.1, on the reverse strand, counting down.
ATGGTGTTCTTTTCTTATAGTGGAAAATTGGTGGTAAAGGATGGTAGGGTCTACATAAACCCTGAATTGATTGATAAAGGCATTCTCTAAATTATTCCAACCTAGAACCAACCCTTGGGGTAAGTTCAGGTACCAATTATATGCCATGTCTCCCAACGAATAGGGAAACAATCTGCATACAATGTCCTGATGAGCCACCTGAGCACGTGTACAGGCATCTTTAAATGCCTGTATGTGCTCCTTAGCACTTCTTGACTCCCCATGCATGTACTTAGAACAAAACCTCTCTGGGTTCTTTGGGAGATTGTGTATACCTCCAGGGATAGTCCCTAATGGTGAAGGGTTATTAATGAAGTAAGCCATAGGTCTTGGCGGTGATATAGGTGGAGCCGGTTGTGGAATGGGTGAAGGTGGTCGGTGAGGTGGTGTGGGTGGATTTGGTGGAAACCCAGGTGGGTTGAGTGGTGGTGATAAAGGTTGGATCAAGACTCTATGAGCCCTGGGCCTATGCCCAATAGGGGTTTGGAGTTCAACAAATAATTCAATATTTTGAGAAGATCTAAGAACACTCTCGAACCTATCTGGTGAAAATGACCCAATGCAAGCCAGCTTGTTCTGTAGGCCCTCCTTCTAGCGCCAGATCTATTGATGGTCAAAATAGCACAACATTAAACAAAATATTACTATTCTATTTCTCCTGAAAGAGAAAGATGGCATATAGTAATCTAACTCCCAAGGTCCTAGTAGTTGGTTCTCAACTGTGCTGATATTGCTTAATGGTCAATATGATTATAATGTTCAAGGGGCCTTTGTTGGTAATAAAGAACAAGAATGCATAACATCAGGTAGTCTACATTTGGGGGGTTTTAAACAAAAGAAAAAGATGAAACAAAGCTTTAAATTAGAGAAATATGAATAAAAATCCTTATGTATCGAAACATGTAGATCAATAATGAGTGTTCACTCTACCTAACCACAACTACAACAAGATGCAATCCATAGAATAAACTACACTACTGCATACATCCATAATGCTAATTCAGATATCCTCAACATTCACTTAAAATTACTTCAAACAAATCATCCACTCATCATCCAAAACACAGATCAAATGAATACCATAACAATTTAATTCACAAACAATCCAATGATATGACCCTGAATCTAGTTCCTTCTATTGATTTTCATCAAATAAAGAACAATTAAGCACCAAAAAACCATTGGTGTATGGATTAATCATATATCATTAACCTTATCAAAATGGATCCAAACTTTGAAAATCATCACATGAAAACCATATGAAAACTATAAAATAATCAAGCTTTTTACTAAACTTTCCAGAGTATATTTTTAAAACATTGAAATCCTAGATCTAATTTCTATCTTCTATCCTCAGGTGGCTGATCTTTCTTCAATTAGCTGACCTTTACAAAGTAGATTCTAAAAATACATATAGGGTGCCACATGCACCACTTTCTCAATCATTAATCAAGATCCACAATTCATGGAGTTAGACCTGAACATAGAAGTGGACTCAAGAACCCCTACTTTCAAGGCCGATCACTGTGTTGTACAAAAAGGAAATCTGATACCCCAAAAAGGAAGATGAAATCCATGGATTCGACTCAGAATTGAAGTTATGTCAAAATCCACAAAAAGAGGAGAAGAGCAGATGGAGTATGAAGCAAAGAGTTAGTCACTTCTACATTGAATGCTCAAGGATGTACTCATCATAACTAGAGAATACCTGTAGAAGAGTATCCAAATCCGGCCCATCCAACCAAGCACTTTCAAATTTTGTAGAGACTAACTTTTGCATCTCCTTTAATTTGATTAGCTCTTTTTTAGCAGATCTTACCTCCTCTCAGATATCCATAAACTGATCTAGCAATAAACTCTCCCCATCATCTCCTTTTGGCATAATCTCTTCAAATCTACTCCTCCATCTCTCCCTTAATTTATCCAATGACAGGCCTTCTTTATTGGAGGAATCTAAGTTAATCAAAATGGCCACAACTGCCTCTAACTCAATCATCTGTTGACTCAAGTCCTTACTCATTTCCCGAACTTCTTCTTGATGTCCATGCATAGCTCTTGACTTGTATCTTATGATGCTGATAGTCTTTTCCAAAAAATCTTCATTACCAAGCTCAAGAATGGAATATTCTATCAAAGTGGATTTGGGAAATTTCCTGATGTCTTCAAGTCTTTTAACGTATTCCTTATATTCATCATCTTGCTTGTCCAAATCCTTAGCCTATTGGTCCAGATCCTCTGCTAACTTAAGAGAAGCTTTATGAATCTTAGCACCCTCAACAAGAACATCATCAACCTCCCGGATGAGTTTATCCAACCACTTGTCCATCATCCCCACCTTCCTTTTCATATAAATCAAATCATCTGCCTCCCTCTTTGTTAACAAAACCGGGGATTCAGGAGGAGCATCCTATTGAGAAATGGGACTAGAAACATCTTTTAAGAAACCATAGAGCTGATCCAATTGAGCCTTAAGCTCATCCTTCCTTTGCTTATCCTTGATCATCCGAGTTTTCATTGAAGAAGCCACAATATCAATCAAACTCATTTGTTGGTTTCTTGTAGGCTTTCCCAAATTTGCTGCCCCCAACTAATAATCAGTGATTTGCATGTCATCACAGCTCTTCTCCATTACAGGTATGGCACATTTAGCAATGATCTCTCCAACATCAGTGAGCCTAGTGAAGTGAAGAACCTGCGCCTTCTTCTTAGGTTTCTCCTTCCCAATTTCTTTCATCATTTCTTCCTAGTTCAACGGCTATGGTTGAACTTGTTTTCTCTCTAAGTCCAGCTTTAGCCAAGTAGGAGCAATAGGAGTAGTGGCTACTTGTACTGAAGAGGAAGCAACAGTGGTGGAAGATAGAGGTTGCAACAATGTAAGCTTTGGTTGAGAATCAACCTCCTACACATTTTG